>JAWQUS010000014.1:1290000-2540000 GCA_036365455.1 Macrosoma leucophasiata | reverse complement strand
CAATTTCTGAAACAACTAGTTTGAAACTTTCAAATTTAGATTGTTATATTTACTTTCGCTGCAATCGTCTCCGCCAAATCCAGGTTGACATTGGCAATGACCCATAAGACACTCTCCTTTGCCTGAACATCCATTAGGACAGTTGTGCGTCATATCTTCAGCTACTATAGCAATGAACGATATTTCCTGTGGATCGCCATCGTCATTGTACAGAGAGAGAAACCAGTGACCTTGTTCCATGTAGTGAGTTACTTCTTTCTTGACGGATGGCTGTAAAATGAAAAAAATAATGTTAGGCAGCTGAGCGATGTAACGATTACTGTGCTTTATATTTATAATTTATATGTACTTACGTGTGAAGCTCTGGTAGTCCTAGCTTTGAATCCACTGAGAACTTCCAAGAAATGGTATTGCGTGTGCGTTGGTAAAGCGTTCCTTCTCGCATATACACCTATCGATGCTCCTCTGGGTATCATATAGTCGAATTTCACGTAAGATGCTTCGGATTGATAGAACTGCATGTTCCAGTAACTATATGGAGGGATTTCTTTTGATAATTTTTCACCTAAAGTAATTTGTTTGAACGTAGTCCCGTCTGGGGGAAAGGATTGTGCTGGGAACGTTCGCGCACCTATAATACATGAATAATGTTAGTCACTATTTTTGATTTGAGTAAAAGTAAAAGCATTTTATTAATCGCCAATTTGATTGAACATGCGATGTGGTGAAATAATCTAACAAAAAAAAAAAACATTTTCCGACTAGTTTACTACATCTACTTTACTACAGGAAAAATATTTAACACTTTTTCATATTCTAATAAATAGGGCAACTAATCAAATTTTTACTGCTAGGAGTATGATAAATATTCAGGAAGTGCATGCATAGAACACTACACCAGTAAAATATCCCCATCCCGGAACGTGCGTGTTAGTATATTAGACACTAATATTATTCGACCGCTGCTGACATAATTATGGTTTGGATGAAAGTTAGTTCGTTATCGTTTATTATTACACAGAGACCTCACCTTCCAATATGAGTATTGGTGGAGGCTTTATTTTTGGACACACGCATTTGGGAACTTCAGTCACACAAACTGGTTCAGTTGTGAAATCTGTTGTAGTCTCCGGTATATCTGTCGTTGCAGTATCAACTTCAGTTGATGATTCAGTAACTGTTGGGTCTGTATTGGTGCTATCAGTTATTGATGCATAGTTTGTGGTACTTTTCGTATCGTTATAAGAATCAGTTGTTGTCACTGTACCATCACTTGAAACAAGTGTAGTCTTTTCACCATAGTCATCATAGTCATCAGGTGAACTACCATTTACGCAAACTGGACACGAACATTCACAGCTTCCACCCCAATTGTTATCAGTATTAGTCTCTTTATTTGTTGTCTTTGCATTTTCTACTATTCCCGGATTATTGAAATTAGTAGGCGCAGTTGGTTCAGAATCCATAGGTGTTATTTTAACCGTAGGTATTTCATTGGAATCACCAACTGTGGGAACCGTCACTGTCAATGAATACAAGGGTTTATAGGCCGAAGTTTCTGCATCGTCCGCAGATATTGTTAAGTTAATTAAAACATGTTTGGAGTTAGACGTTACATCGGGAGTTTTTGATTCCAATACAATATTAGCTGTCGATGGCACTGTGGTAATAGTTTCAGTGGTTGCGCTCGTATTGTTTACAGTAGCATTAGTATCACTCGGTGATGTTTTAGTTAACGACACAACATGCTCAGTTTGTGTGACAGGATTATGTGTTGTGAATATTTTAAGATCTTCTGTAGTTGATTTAGTGGTTATCGGTGAATCTGTTATCATTGGTGCGGTGGTCATAATTTGAGTAGTGACTGTGCTCTCTGTAGTTGGAGCAGAGCTACGTTCACTGTCGTAATGGAACTTTTGCAAATTATTTTCCAATTCAGTTGATTCATTGGAGTAAATATGTAATTCTTCATTAACTTCGTTCAGTCGGGTTAGTAATTTTAGATATTGAAGCTTTTGAACACCATATGAGTAGATCGAGGGAAATGAGTCGGCTTGCATCGCTTCAGGTTCATAGGCGATTTCAGATTTTTTGGTAATTTTAATTTTTTCTGTGGTTGGTACCTCGGGTGGTTGTTCTACATGCTTTTCCGTACTTTTGTTAGTTTGGTTTTCAATTGTGACACTTTTATTTACAAGTATCGCGTCAGGTTCTTTTGCGATCTCAGATTTTTTGATAATAACATTTTTTTCTGTTGTTAGCACCTCAGGTGGTTGCTCCACGTGCATTTCCGTACTACTGTTAGTTTGATTTTCAATCATGACGTCTTTATTTACATTTTCTTTGGTGACGGTTAATGGTTCAGTAGAAGTCTCATTATTTGATAACGTAGAAAGCATTGTGTTATTTGTTAGATCACCATTATTTACAGTTATATTACCAACAATGTTCACAGAAGCATTGGAAGCACCCACGGTATGATCATCACTTGCCCGAGTGACAGTCTCGTCCGAAGTCACACCATGCACTAAGCTAACAGGAGTCACAGAAGGCGTGATTAGTTCATGCATATCTACTATGGAAGAGTCCGTGGAAGAAACAGAAAGTGGTTCAGAAGAAGCATGCCCTTCTACACTTCTACGAAGGCGAGGGCGCGAGTGATTGTCCCGTTTACCTGAGCCAGCTGAACTGGAACTCTGGTGCGGTCTTGCTAATGATTTATTACTTGATTCGAGCGTCGTCGCTTTCGACGCTGGAAATAATTCCGTAGACTCGCCAACTACTACTTTACACGCTTTCGCGTTTTGATATGACCAGTTGACGAAATAGGAAGCTGTGAAAGAAAAGGAAACATTAAATTGATTCACTTTTATTCTTGTTAACTTTACTAAATTAGTAACTATCAATACATATTATGCCTGGAAACTTGCAACAATTCGGATAATAATATCAAAACAGCACTTCACGATATTAACTTTAATACGAGGTAATGAGATACTAAAATTGGTAATGCACAGTTATGCAGTTATTCGGTCCGTTTATTAAGGCATTGAGTATCAGAGAGTTTCGAATGGACTGGTAGTAAGTACATGGGTATCCGAATTATTTACTGACGGATGACGGTCAATGTGAAACTCATAGTATTTATCGTCAGTAAACGTGAGTGGGGCATATTATTTACTGGCGACCAGCCCAGATAAATAAACATCAAAAGCAACAATTTCATTTATTTTGATACGAGTACCTATATTCAAGATCAATCTATGATTATCACATTATAAATAAGATAAAATCCAAAAAGTCTCACCTGACATATAAGAAACGATGGCTAAAAGTAGAACGAAGAGTAATATAAACACTATAGCGGTACACTTCCACGAGCATCTAGAAGATAGGCCCTTTCTAAAGTGGAACCGCGAGGCGGCTGGGGGGAAGTGGGTTGCTCGGAGGTTGTTCCTCACGGGCAGGACTGGGACGGGTGCCCCGAAGGCTGGGTGCCGGTCACTCCGGTCCATCCTCTCCAGTGTGCCTTTTTCTTGTTTGCCGGGACTACTGCACGACGAGTTCGATTTGTAGTCCATAGACGGATTCTTTTGTATATCCCCTGGAATGTTAACATTGCTGTTTAAATTTTCAATTCAAAATATGGACTGCTATGGTATGAAATGTAAATGTTTTATTTTGATATAAGAATTATTACTGGAATGTTTAATTCAAATGTATTCAGTTGTTTTTGCGTGACAAAGTAACCAACATTAATGAATACTACTTAATAAGGTAGATTTGCAAATTTTTGTTAGATCTTTTACGTGTCTTTTTTGCGATCTTGTATATTAATGAAATATTCAATAAGTAATGTACATGTGCTCTCTCATTTTGCATTTACTACAGCTAAGAGCTATTCAATTTAAGATCAGTACAGACCTGAAGGCACGTAGAAGTTGCCAGAAGGGGTGCGAACCAGGCAGGATGGCTCGAAGTCGGCCAAGTCAGCCGGGTTGCCGGTGATGCGGCCGTTCAGACGGGACATGGTGGGGTTGCGCGGTGGCACATCGGGCGGCGGCCGGGACCCTTCGAGCAGACAACCTGGGAACAAGGAAATTGTGCCGATTAAATAATCTGCCAACGATAAATATTAATTCTATCGGTTTAATATTAACCATATTCTGATGACATGTATGCAAAAACATGAATGTAAAAAACAAATTATAAATTGGTTACAAACATTAAATTATGAGGAAACAGAAGCAATGTTGCAACGTTTAATATAGCACGACACACACACACACACACACACACACACACACACACACACACACACACACACACACACACGAAAACACTTTAGTTTTCATTGTTTCTTTTTACATAGTCAAGTATGTATTAAACAAAATTTAATAAGTTATATTTAGTCTGTAAATGATCATAGTGCTTTTGTGCAACTTCAGAAAGGGAAGAGCGGAGTCTCCAAACACAGGCATCCATATGATTAAATGGAGGTTCCAATGTCAATGAAATGTAAAGCTACTTTTGATTTGAAATATTATTATTATTATATGTATTGGTAAAAATCATAATATTCCACACGGGAGGCCTAAAACCTGACCCTAAAAATGGTGATTGAGAATACTAAATTCTAAAGATAACCGTTATTTTTTTAAAGTTTTTTTTTTAAGTATCGCTCTCTTTTATGGCCAACTAAACAATACGACGAATGAAGGAATACTAAATTTAAGAGCTCTATCCGTTCTTTTTATTTTTTTTTACTTATCGCTCACTGTTGCTGACCAATATTAAAGATAAATATTTAAAAGATTGTTCTGTATAACTCTCTCCATATACCTATAGGTCCAAAAAGCATAACTAGTGAACCGTTGATAGGTACTACTTGCCTACCTGGCATTTAGGCAATACACTCGTAATTTTCAGGTAAAACAGGATATTTGGTATAAAACATACACACGTGAAAGATACTGCAAATAAGAAGGAATTCACAAAATAAGTTTGAAATAAAAAATCAGGTACAAATTCAATTAGGGCTAACCATAGGCCGTAAACAAATAGCGACGCGCATCGCCCATGGAAATGGATCAAAAGATCGCGTGTTTACGCAGTTAGTTAATAAAGGAAAATATATTAGATCGGCAGCCATTCGGAAGCGGGCGCGGCGGCCTCTCCCATCGCTAATATAAGTTGATGGGGAATCGAAGCATTATCTCCCTTCCCCCCTAACCTCCTCCAACCCAACTTTTGATTCCCGACAAATTTTAAGGATTCCTTCGAGCGTTAATTAATTTATTGTAGCGGCCGCAAGAAAACTCAATTAATTTTAAAAGGGTTTTTGTGTTGTTTTTTTTTTTCGCTCCCCCCACCCCTCAACGGACTCCACCGCATCGGTACGTAATTAGAAAGTAATGAATTTACTACTGTGTTCCTTAAATGGCTGAGGGCTAGGTTTCTTGGCTATTGTACCTACTGCTACAATAGCTATTTGAACAGGCGACTCTCACGTTCTGCGAATATCACAAGAATTTTATATGCAAAGAGTAAATCGTTTTATGGAACGCTTTGACACTTAATACATAACGAATGGAAATTCGAACATTTTGAATAAGGTATATATTTATAAATGTTTCTTATATCTGATGAAACAATTAAATAAGAAACATTATTAGCCGATAATGCCCTCTCAAACATGTCACAGTACAGTTTAGATGGTGATAGCATACTACTTTTGGATACATACCTATAAAGGTCTTTGAATAAATTATAAATTCAGGATTAAAGATAATTTGGTACTCTTCAGCCTAATGTTTACCTTTACGTTAGAGATTCCTGGGTGATACATTACCATCAAACCACAATAAAACGGCTCTGAATACCGAATCGTTCGGCAAACAGGTTTTTTTTTCTTAAATAAATTAGGTAAATAAATCAGGTAATGCGATAGAGCCTATGTATTATTCACGTATAAATAGCCATTTATCATAAACGATTTAAACAAATCAATGTAAGTAGCGCCTAGAAATAGATTTAGGTAATGCATTCGCGGCCTTAAATACACGGTGATACTAGTCACCTGCTTTACTAGCATCACTTACCACAATCTAGGTCTGTTCTTTCTCTTCAATCACACAAAAAGCATCACGTAAAGCTTCCGCATATCACTTAGCGCTAACAAAGTTTGTACATTCACAACTTTGATATTCCACTTCCAGAAGTTGAAGTGTGAGCTCTCTGTTACCGAATTTTATGTTCTGGTAATGTTGTTTGGAGCATTTGTGGTTTTCTGTTTGGTTGTGATGACGAGCGACCTACAGGTTTGGTTATAGTGGTTACAATGTGGTATGTGGTGCTGTTTTGTTTTCATGCAAACGCTTTGGTGGGTTGATGGTGGGCTATGTCTATAAGCCTCAGCTAGATCCGATCACCCAGGGTTAGGTGATTTTCTAATTGCGAAGACTAATAGCACCAGGGAAGAAACATGTTTTTTCATATAATGATGGTGGCAAACAATTATGCAGTTCAGTTCACAGCGTACTAGGTATCTAACCTCTTACCTAAGCATGATAGTGATGAACACTCCCTAATATAAATAATTTGATAATGCTCAAAAAATATCAGTAATTTGGCTGTGGAATAACTTGGGATAAGAACTTAACTACTCCTTTAGAAATTAAAGAAAAAACGGTCAGAAAAATTTGACTTCGGGCAGGAATCGAACCTGCGACCTCAGGATAACCAGTCCAGCCGCTTTACCACTAAGCTACCGAAGTCCCGAAGTTAATTTCTAAAGTTCACTCGCATGTGTTATTGCGAAAAATATATAGAACAATTAAGTACTCCTTCAGGTAAATACAGCTATGTTTATGTACATAGAAAAATTATATATGCACGAGAATCTAAGAATGTGTCGTGTGGATAACAAAGGGATTGATTGACACGTTTACGTACATTTGATTAACGACACCACAATTACCAGAGACGCTTGTCGTCACGTCATTTACTCTACAAATCAGCCCTAAAGGCAAACAAAGCTTCATTAACACAAATGCTCAGAAGTGTGGGCGATAATAGCCATATAGTTGTTATGATTGTTATACATGTTAACAACAGAAACAATCGGCCTGGTAATAAATAATTAAAACACATTAATAAAACCATAAATTCCGAAGCAAAACTAGTATTTTATGTAGCTCCATTGGGTAATCTATCATCAGTAGCAATTAAACTACAGATATTTCAAAAGCTTTAGGCTATCCGCCGGCTAAACGATACGATTTACGGGGCACAAACGCGCCCGAACCTAGTTGCCGATGAAAAACTAAATCACCTCCCTCACCTAATTTAAGAGGACAAGTACAGTCATTAATACACACGTCAGTCGGCGTTCTAGTACAAAATGCGGCCCATTTGTATCTCGCCTCGGTGCTTCGGTATTATGGTAATCGCACGAATCGTGTCTTTTGTTCGTAATGGTAGGTAATTACTGAGGCACCTCCAGGGGACACTTTGTCTCGGAGGGGCCCAGGGGCCCGTGAATTCGACACTCGTTAACCGAATCGTCTCAACTTTAAAAAGAGACGAATTTGTGAATGGATGTCGTCAGGGAATTCGGCAATTTTTTACGCGGAATTGCCTCTGGTTTTATTGAGTTTTGACGTGAAGGGGTATACGGTTATTCATGTTCACAGATCACTATACTAGTCTACGATTGTGTTCTGTTTCACTGTTTATTTTAAAGTTGATATCTGACTTTAAATGATTCTAATCAAGGAAGAGGTTTCAATTGAAATAAAATACTATTCAGTAATTTATATGATTTTAATCACACACAGGTCCAGTGATAGATTCCGAGAGCATAGATACCAGCGCATTACATTATCTACTTGCCACTAAATGAATGTCTTCAGCGCTATCGTGTTCCGATTAGGTGGTAATGTATCTGTAATATCAAGCACAGCGGTAGATATAAAATCTTAAGATTTCAGGAGTGGCAATTGAAATCACTTGTTTTTGCTTACCATCGATAATAAGATGTGAACTTTACGCTGTTTGTACTTCATGACGTTTTAAAAAAACAAACAAAAAGTTTTTTTTGTCAGTCATGTGCACGGAACATCTGTTTTTACGTCACATCACTAAATTATTGCTCAACGTTCTAAAAACACATCTACCGTCATATAAAAATTGCCACTGCATGTGATTCCATTTTCGCCCCTTGATACCTAAAAAGAAGATCACAAAATACATGAATATAACTAAAATCCACCCCGTCTAAGCCTAATAACTATCTGCCTTCCAGTTCATTCGTTTTTATACATCTTGGCCATCTGGTATCGGGTATTCTCGCATCGGAAAAGCAAAGCTTACTTATTGCAAGATAAGGGGGGTGTTTCGGCTCATTTGCGGCCGAGCTCGGGCCGATCAAACGTGATTTCTTATAAGGAGGAAGTAGACTTCGTAAAAGAGAGTGTAGTGAAGCGAACGGGAAAAGTTAAGCTCTATTTAGGTTCAATTAGAATAGATTTTGTTGTTTTATCTGATTAAACGAGTCATTAATTAATGGGGGAAATGTAGACTAGTATTTTATTAAACACTAGCTGTTGCCCACGGCTTCGCCCGCGTGGATGTCGTTTTATAAATATTTTTTCCTAATTTTTTTTTCTGCTATAAACCTCACGGAGCTCGAGACCTTTCCAACGAATGCAAAACCGTGGAAATCGGTTGGTGCGTTGTGGAGTTATAGCGTCAGGAAGGAAAACCCGACTTATTTTTATAATATAGATATGTGCAAAGTTTTGATGATGTGAATAAAAAGTAAGTTTTTATTAAAAAATCCGTCTGACTGAATGAATGACTTACTGACTGAATGACAACATCAATCGTCATTAATCATTTCAGTGGAAAAACACAAATCGTGGCAAGACTTAATGCACTAGGTAACTGCACGGTAGTCCACATAAAATGTAGCGATTTGGGCTATATTCTTTCTTTGGATGTTACCTTTATTCTTATAACAATCTCAGTTTCCCTGAAACCACACAAAATCCTTAGCCTTATACCTCATCAGTAAAAGTCTGAGGCGCATTCACCCGCTGGATTTACAGTCTGAACTGTCAAACATATATCTCCCTTGAGTTGTTTCATAACTCGGGACGTTGATGTATAGCGCCTCAACTGGATACGCTTAGGCAATCTCCAGTGACGTCACGTGCTGACGATCTTAAACGTGTTACCGGAATAACGTGGCAATTTTGAATTCGGAATGCTTAATCGATGGCGGTTATTTGAAGATTCAGTTCTTGGATACCAGCAGACGTAAGTACTTAGTAATTTATCATCAAGGTACTTTACATAATAAATAGATAAAATATAGTTTACCTACAAATAATAGCTACAAGAAGGTTGAAACTAAGTAATTCCAATGGTTTTTTGGCGGGAACCTTGAAAGATGCGTGTGGTGCTCTTATTTTATTTCATTTTCTTAGTGTATTTTTGAGTTACATTAAATAAAGTTAGTGGAATTTTGTTTGATATAGGCTTATTACAGTGCCCGTGTATAGTGAAATAGAATAACATTGCGAAAACACGGCTTTTTAGTTTGCCTCCAAAACTTCATCTGAAATGTTCTGGTATAGTAGCCATAGGTTTACTCGAATTACTGACCGTGACTCTGACTGACTGACTTATAATTGACCGACTGACTCTTACTTTTACGCTGCTTGCGAATACGAAATATCATTTTACTTGACACTGGCAATATGCGTAATAGCGATGCCATTATACTAAAAAGTAATTCCAAAACTTCAAACTGACGTATCCGTTGTAAATGTCATAATCATTTTTTTAAATATGCTTGACAATAGCATCGTCGCACCATTCAGCTTAAAACACAACATCACCATGAGTGAAATTATAATGACGACTTGCGAAATAATAACATTGATAGGTAATAGTGCTTCAATTTATTTAATAAATGGGAATTATAAAGTTACCATGTTGATGTAAGAGTTAATGAGTTAGATGATAAGAGAAAAAGTAGAAGTCCTTCTAAAATATGCTTTGAATAATTTTGAATTTGAAAAATGATCGTTAAAATTCCAAATCATCCGATTAGAAGTCCACCCTCTCCTTAGTCAGCTGCAAGTGAATATTTGTATTCTATTTCGCGTTGTAAATCAAAAACTCACATTCGACAACAATCCAACTCACATTAACGTGTGACTAACTTCGACTAATTGCTCCAGTTACGCAAAACATTCGCACGTCCAATTTCCGATTTTAAAATTTAGCACCGAAGTTTCCCCGTACAATATTTATATGAGCGAACGACGATTTATAGTTAGGAAACAATCGAGAAGTTAGTCGAGCGTCGTGACTCGGTTTTAATTACTACCCATTCATCGTGGAACAATTGAGTCTTCGAACAAATCCATTATAGACAACTTTTCGATAGTCGAAAGATTCCAAGTTTTAGAACGATGGGACCGGAGCCTTTGTCGGCCACGGGGTTGATGCTGCCAATCTATCTGGGAGACGCGACGAGGAAATTCTTTAGAAATTCGTTACTTTTCCTCCGGGATCGGTGAAAGGTCGTTTTTCAATGGAGTGGCATGGCGAATTTATCATAGCCGATTCTTGTCTGTAGTTGATGACATTAATATCTATTACGTTCTGATTGAGTTATTTTTAGATGGCTGATGCTTTTATTTCTCTTCTCTTCTTATAGTCTTTTCTGCTTTTTAAGGGTCGCTATTTCAAAAGACTGATACTTTAAAAGGGGCCTGTAATTGTTACCACAGAGACATGACCACTATGGTCTCAGGGGTGGCAACGCATCTGCATTTTGAGCTCTAGTTTTTGTGTAGATGTCTATAGGCTGCAGTCATCACTTAACATCAATGTGAACTGCATGCTTGTTTGTCACCTTCATGACATAAAAAATTTACGATTTTCATCGCAAAAAAAATTTAACAAACTTCAACAGTAAGGGTCATTATAAATTTGTTTTTAAAATAGAATTAAATATAATTAACATTAAATCATTATGTAGGTATATTTGTCAAGTAAATAAACAATGAAATCACATAGTTAATCATATTACAAAACATACCTCATATAATTAAGCAATTATTTTCGTTGTTTACAGCTTGCATGCAAAACAGATTAATTAGAACTCATCAGGAAATTACATACAAGTAAATATCGCTATCAATTTTACCATTTATCTAAAAACCGCTGATATTCCATAAGTTTGACAAACAAGATCTTATTTCTAATCACGAAATTTATCTGATTCTATTACTCAAATTTATTCCTCGTTAAATTGGATCATTCGGAGCGTCATTTCTATTTTCTCTGAGCGGTGTTCAGCAATAATTCCCCTTACGTCTTCAATGTCGGATCGCTCCGAGCATTATCGAAAAAAAAATTGAAGACATTAACGAAATTCCTCTTTGGAAGGAACTCGGGCGTTATTTTCGTAACAAGTGGAATGGGTGATGATATTAGGGAAATATTATAAGTCTTTAGTTTTGTTAAACCATTCGAAATTCATTTGATGACCTATATTTGTAACGCGTCACTGAAATATTCAGAAGAAGGTTGTGTTACTATTGATATTTTTATTTGAATAAGGTTAAAGAAAGATAGCATAATCAAAAATATTAATAAGTAAAATACGTTTACATTCATAACCTCACACTAGGTAACATGTGTCGTGGGTGTTTTACGTACACATACAATACACAACACACGAACGAAGTTGTAGTCAACAATCGGTACAAGATTTTAGATCTGCTGTAACTTACTTTCAGAGACATTATTCTATCCTAATAAAGATATGGTGTACATAAATAATATAAATGTAAATAGAAGAAACAAAATAGTGAATAAATTACTTTCAGTTGATATTGTTTTAGGCATTAAAACAATTTAAATATTCTAACACAAGCTGTACCCGCGACTCCGTCTGCGTGAGAATTTATGATTGTTCAGTATCTACCCGGACGAAGTCGGGGGCGCAGCTAGTATAAAAGTAGCCTAAGTTACTCCTTATTATATAAGCTATCTGCCGGTGAAAGTCCCGTTAAAATCGGTCCAGCCGTTCCTGAGATTAGCGGGAACAAACAAACAGACAGACAGACAAAATATGTAAAAAAGTTATTTGTAATAGGTTGTAATTAAATTTTACGGTTAATATCTCTATAGCTTTAACTTTCTAGTAATGAAATAAAGCGGAAAGTTATTTTGAAACACCACTAACTCAATTTACTGCATTGTAGAATGTAGAGTAAACTAAATTGATTGAACGGCTACGGTCTTGTGTTATTATGGATATTGTCGATATAAATTATAAACAATATTGCCGTGTGATATGACTGTTTGAATGCGGTTTATTAAAAAATTCTAACACACCAAGATAAGCTTTTAAAGTAACCATTCTACTGCGACAACACTGAAAATTTAGTAGGCAAGGCAAACTTCAAGAAACAAGAGAAATTTCAGCAGTAAAATCAGGGAGTTCTTAAAGAGATACCAGTAATAAATTGTGCGATAAACCGAATGTTTGTCACCTACCGAGTACTCCACTGCGCGCCACATAGACCCCCTGTATAATTACACGAAGTAAATACCCCGTTAAAGACGAATGTAAATCTATACACTGAGCAATGTATCATGTCAAGTAGCGGTCGCTTGGCATACTGATAAGATTGCCAGACAAAGGAAGTCCACCCATATCACTACCACCACGACCACTAAATGCGTACCTTCATTTACTACCCCCCGTTCACCCCCGACCATTTTGAACTTTAAACATAACAGAACAGCGTTCACAATCCAACAAACATTTTATTAGTCTCGTAACGTCGACGTCTGCTTCGTTAAAGGACACTCAGCTTTATTTATGTCGACATACTGGTAATGTTACCTTATTTGTTGCTGCTTTTGTTTACTCGGGCTCAGATTTCGACCGTCTGTTGTTAGGATAGAGCTGAAAACCGGTCAGCGGCGTGGTTCCACGGGTATCGGGTCGCAGGAAAGTGGACTTTTTGGGTTTATAGACACGGTGTATTTTTGTTCGGGGCGATCGGAAAGCGATGCCGGCCGGCGGTTTCCGGATGCGATAAGGAGACGCTGCCTAAGTCGGTACGTCACGCGACCTGAACTAATTTATGTTGCAACGATTTAAGATATAAAACCAGTGGACGCCACCTTCAACCGGAGTCAGACTCTTTTTATGGGTCGTTATGGTAATGAACTGTCCGCAAACAAAGGGACTTTGGTATTTGCATAGTGCAGACATGTGCACCGTAGGAAACGTGCATTTGAATGTCACATTGGAAATTGAAATGCTCCATGTTGGAATACATGTTATTTTACACTTGTAAATATTATATAAAAAAAAAAAAACGTAACTTCACGCCTGTAATCCCCGAAGGGGTAGGCAGAGGTAAATGCATGCATTCAAGCATACATGCAAACACCCACGATTCGCCGGTTACGTTTTGGCCCATGTAACAGGTGGCGAGCCTGTTGACATCTCCGGGCACATTACCAAACTTTGAGGTAATGGGAAATTTCCAGAAAATGGAAAAATCCCAATAGAACCAGAGATAAAGGCTTTTTCACCATTATCTCTGATAAATATTATATAACGTGACCAAAACAACGTCAACGAAAAGGGTGAAGATTACTAAAGAAAAACAGTGCCGACAAAGTCGGTTGAACTACTTTCATATTTATTGCTGCTTTTGTATTTGAAATTTACAACATTTTGTGGTCACCAAAGGAGATTCAAGATCATCAAGCAGAAGTAGAGTGAGATTCATAACTGAGATGAGAGTTCGGAGTCTGAACAACACTGAACATACGAGTATATATCTATGACATAATTCTGACTTTATTTCGTCTTTTAATTGAACACCTTTTAGTTAAATTTGTAATAAAGAATAACACATTATCAAATTTAATAATGACTAGAAATGCAGATTTTGTGATAGTAATTCTACAATGTTAAGAGATTCAGACAACGGAGTGCGGTAAAGATTATACACTAGAAAAATGCGAAGATTCGTCACATGTTCCAAAAACAACACATGTTATCTTCATTTACAGTCCTAATTTATGGATCTGTAAATATATAACTGAACTATTTGTTATATAACATGTTTGTAGTATAGTATGTTCTTAGGTTTTCGCGAGCTACACTCATTGATATAAAACTAGTTTTCGGATTTTATCTCGCGTATATTAAACTAAAATGATTATTTGAAAGCGAAATAGATAGGAGGTAGCTGCACATAATAATTTTTCAAACTGCTGTCAGACAAATACCACCTCAGTCTGGCCGAGACCACGGAAGCTGAAAAGCGACCAAAACGTCAGGTTCGATTTTAAATAATCATTTTAGTTTAATATACGCGAGATAAACCCGAAAACTATTTTTATTTCAATGTTTGTAGTACATAGTATGCATATACGTCAAAGAGGACAGACGTGTCATCTTGAGGATTAATTAAATGAAGTAGCCGCAGTGTTCGATACACCAACAAAAGACAGTAGCGATAACAAACCCGAAGCCGAGCCTTCATTAGTCAGTGTAAATAAAAAGCTACGTAACCCAACATCCCATGGCCGAAACAATACTACAACGCTATTAATCTCACTATCTTTTTGTACATATTTCTTTGTCTAAACCATTAAATTAATTACGGGCGAGGAGTGTATTTATAAGGCTCGTTATCACTGAATCTCGCGGTGATCGATGGGTGAGGTGCATGAAAGTCCCTCAGAATTAGCTGTCCAAAGAATGCAGTGACTGATTCGCCGGATTTCAGGGGGACAATGACACATGGTAGGTGTCGATGTAGGGGAAATGGGAAATTCCTTGCGATATTACAAGGTGAGAGCTCGTGAGAAGATTTGTGTACTGGCGAAGAATGTAATTAGATGCGCAACGTTCTTTTTAGGGTGTTGTAACAAAATTGTAATAAGGGGAATGTCTATGGCGTGTAATGCTTTTTTTTTTCGTTTACTTGACATTTATATATCATAGGAAATTTATTAAGAGATTAAGGATTATGACTCTTCATCTTTTAGGAAAAATCGTATCTTTTTTATGTAATGAACCTGGCAAACAAGCATGCATTTCACATTAATGTTAAGTGATGACTGCAGCCAATAGACACTTACACAAAGACCAAGGTCAAAATGCAGATGCGTTACCACTCTTGAGGCCTAAGGTGTTATGCCTCTGTGCCGGAAATTACAGGGCCGTACATTACCACCTGCTGTGCTGAAGACTACCATTTAGCGGAAAGTATATTAGGTAATGCGGTGGTGACTACGCCCGCGAGCTCCGTCATTGGAGCTCTACCACCAGTAAAAGTGTCTTGCTATTATCCTGAAGATAAATATAACGCAACCTGAAATTGTAATCATAATTTAAACAAAACAATAGTTAAAACATTTCGGGAAAAACAAAACAATGAGCGTAATTTTTGGGACTCATTAAAACCTTTACAAACACGAAGCCTTCATGAGCGGGTCCGATTCGCAAGACGAGCCTTTTAGCTTTTACATATTCAGTTAAAAAAAAAGTAATTTAAATAGATCCCTCAGTAATTCTCTCTCAGTTCAATACTCAAATGGAAAAGAAATACAGATAGCCTGTAACCTAACTAACGAGACAAAAGGCTATTACAGGGTACACTTTTTGTCCTTTATTGTGTCCTTAGTCTGGACTCGATGAGACAATTAAATAACTATCTGGGTCCATTTATCTGTTCGTTTGTTTGTTTGCGTCGGGCGTAATTAATGCTCCGAGCAAGGTTAATGAAGCCAGGTTTTTAATCTGTATCCCCGTTTCTAGTTGGTACTTCGAGTGTGGTCCACTCCTATCAATCACGAATTTTCAATTTTAATGAGTGCGTTGAAATTATTTTTTGTCAGTTAAAGTACTCTCTTAAATATAAATTGAACGTCAACGTACCTGTGTATATTTGATGTGTTTTGTACTACGTATTAGATTTTTTCGAATTTATTGATGTGATTTTTGTGTACACTGTTTGGAGTCGGGACGAAATAATGACTACTGATTAATTTAATTCACTGTTTTATATAACGGAAGTGGCAAACAAGCATGCAGTTCAC
This sequence comes from Macrosoma leucophasiata, assembly GCA_036365455.1. Taxonomy (NCBI): domain Eukaryota; kingdom Metazoa; phylum Arthropoda; class Insecta; order Lepidoptera; family Hedylidae; genus Macrosoma; species Macrosoma leucophasiata. Next base: position 2,523,842 of record JAWQUS010000014.1, on the reverse strand, counting down.
ATTGATGTTAAGTGATGACTATAGCCTATAGACACTCACACAAAGACTAAGGTCAAAATGCAGATACGTTACCCCTCCTGAGGCCTAAGGTGTTATGCCTCTGTGCCGGAAATTACAGGGCCGTACATTACCACCTGACTGGAACACGATAGTGCTGAACACTACCATTTAGCGGTAAGTATATTAGGTAATGCGGTAGTGTCTACGCCCGCGAGCTCCGTCACTGGAGCTCTACCACCAGTAGACCACCACTCCGTAGTTAAATAGAATAATTGAATTTAAACGCAGCAATGTGTGATTCGGTAATGTTTGCAGCCTGTATACATTTACACTGCATTTTGAGGTCAAAATGCAGATGCGTTACCACTCCTGAGACCTAGAGACCTAGGTTGTGTCTCTATAATAGTTATTACGGGACCATACTTGGTACTTATTACATGAAAAATATACAGTCGTATTCTTAGAAGTAAAATAACTTTTTGTATAATTGTTGAAGCAACGGCAATTTGCGCAATCAGTCCGTCGGAGGAGAGCGAATATAAATATCATTCATTATCTCATGACATTTGGAACGGGCGCCGGATTTTTGATAAGCATTTCCTTTGCTGTAATGTTATTTTCTGGTATAAAACATTGTGCCAGCTCAGCTTGAACGTCAATATGAATTTTTCGCTCGCTCTGGCAACTTATTTTGAAATGGGAGATCTTTCACAAAACGCTGAATTTTTGGATGGATATGACTGTTGGATCGATTATGAAGACGGAGGACTGACGTATTTTTTTGTGTTTACCCATAGATTTACTAGACACAACACGCAAAAATACTGTCGAAGTCAATAGGTATATTTAGTTCATACAAATATTATTTCGGGGATCGAGTCCCTAATTCCCATCTACCTTTAGACATATCTACAATCAATTACATTCAAGGCGATTTTTGAAACACCAACAAATTGTTAAGAGGTGTTTTCCTCTTCTTTTACTCTACTTTTACTATTAGAGAGGCCAATCTCGAAATCGCGCAAAGAGAGAGAGAGAGAAAGAGAGAGAGAGAGAAAGAGAGAGAGAGAGAGAGAGAGAAATATACAACAAATTACAATAGTAATATATATAGTATATATACTTGTTATATTTTACTTGCGTCCCACGGTAAAATTTGTTTAGAACGATAAATAAAATAGCCTCTTTAAAGGATGGTGTTTTAAAAAGTAAAATAGGTACAAAGTAGGTACCTTTTACAATATAATTTAAGACGAAGAAACAAAAATTGTATATTTTTATTTAAATAACAAAAGCGTGTTTAAGGGGTACTTACAATATTTCTTTACTCTTTCGGTATTCAAGACATGTCTAACCTAGGCCGCGATGAAAAAGCTTTTGAGTGAAGGATCACTTACCCTATAAATGTTTATTTCTCTTATTATATTTTCAGTTTTCGTTGTCAGAGGTATCGCTGAGTTAACCTTTATACAGAATAGGCTTTACTTTTCATAAATACCAAATAAGAGTCTAATAAAACACTTTTCTTATTTTTAAATTTACAACCACTAATCTAAGCTTGAAGTATCCAGGTAGTAAGCGATGTCGAATTTATTAAATCAGAAAGTTTTAAAAAGGATTTTCTCGTACTCGACGAATGTCAATCAATAGACTCACTTTTATAACATGGTACTCAAACCAACATGGCGAAATATTTACAAGAACATAAGTTATTAAAAAAAAATGCACAATCTAGATCGAGTATCTAAACAACATTTCTTTCGTATATCTCTCGGACACAACACACCGTTCATTAACAACCACGTTCCTTTTTTCTGTGAACCCAGCAGCTGTTCCACAGGACTGACAAGGCGTCAGGTCATATTTCTCCCAGGTTTTTTCCAGGACAGAGGCCCTGTTGATAGAGATTGATGATCGGTTCCTTACCCCGTGCCCGGGCAAGGCTTAAGCGATTACGGGGGTTCGCATATATCCAAATTTAACGGATGTTTCTTAGGCTATAATCTCGTGTGGTGAGTTGACGCTCGATTAACTAAATTCTATGATCGATATTGAAACGGGTTGATGGGTTGGTAACCAGTACTCTGTCTGCGGCTTCGTTCATGTGTTATTTTGCAACCAAATTTATTTATTTATTTATTTATTTATTAGGAAGACTATCGATTATTACAATTAGAGCGTGGATACAGTATAAGAAACGGAAGAATCATTTATAAGTCTCCACTTATAGAAAAAAAGTAGATAGCGAAAGACATTAGCAACATTTAAAAGACATTGTAAAGAACGGTTCACACTACCACAACATATCACAAAGCAAAAGGTGTGAATATACACATGTTTAACAAGTTTGTCAGTTAAACAAGTAAAAAAAAAAGAAAAAAGTATTTGAAGTATAACAAAAAAAAATAATAATAAAAAAACGAATAAAGCAGTATAAGTACTAAACTACTACTAAATTGCTAAGCTATCTCTGTCTTTTGCACGTGTTTTATAGAGACAAAAGACTTAAGTCCCACTTGGATTTGTTTATGAAGTGACGTTTCAGAATTTGGCCGTTAGTCACTAGATAAATATAAAAATCATAAAAAATTACAACCATCTACCTGAAACATTAAAAAAACTCAGATAATGCAACAATATTTTTATCCCAATTAAAGGAAATTCTATTAAATAAAAGCTATTACAGCATAAATGAATACTTACAAGAAAAGGAAATAAATACAGAGTAAAAATTAAATTATAATATCAGTAAATTATGGTAATAATATAATATATATGTGTTAAAATAATAAGTATTTAATTCAGTATCAATCCTCGTCTCTCCTACTTTGCGGTGCCCAACAGGGTCCATAATGCTAATGTAACACCACCACCATTGTACATTATGGTGCAATAAAGTATTGACTATTGAAATTGAGAATTGGCATAATGTAGGTATTACCATGTAGGTATGACTTAGATTTAGAGTGATGAAGAGTAGACTGACTATCATCGCGCTATCAAGCACGAATCTAGTACATAAATGCAAAGTAAAGTGAAATATCTAAATTAAAATCATTCGTAATTATTAACGTGTGTTATAAAAATAGCTCCCCATTTTGTTTCGTATTATGCTATTTTAAATATGCGCAGAAATGCGTTCAATATTATCGGTGCAACATGCGGTCGTAAGCCTCGTGTGTTAACTATATTATTGTGAAGCGGTTTCATACATTAATTTATGTACAATCAGGTGCTATTTGGCTTGTTGATGATATATTTTACAGGTTAAAACGGCTTATAATTTTTAAATAATTAACATTGTTTGGGAAAATTTCATGAAACGTTGATTATAATGACTGAATATTAAAATTTGTTGTATTTTTCGCACGGTAACTATCTCTCGTTAAATGACAGTGTAAGTACAATTATATTCCCATATATAATGCAAGAAATTGCTGGATGAGGGCGGCCCAGGACTGTTTGTTGTGGTAATCTTTGTGGAAGGCCTTTTTCCAGCAAGGAATGTCTTTTGGCTGAAATTATGATTTATAGGAACAATATGGTTGCTACTACTCATAGAGCAACTCGGCCCAACGGCCGCGGTGGACCGGAGGGGAGTAGCCATTGCGTTTTTTTACCGATGCAAAACAGTCTGTCATTTTTTGCGGGGGGAAATGCGTGTGAGACACACAGACTACAAAAATCGTCTCTAACTACGAAACTCACACCTTGACACAATCTCACGCAGACATTTAAAAATCTAGGCGACAGGTATAGGCCCACTTGGGCTTGTACTTTGACAGAGGAGAAAGCCTGCATATAGCTACTCCCCTCCTGTCCGCCGCGGCCGGTGGCCCGTGTTGCTCTATGCTACTACTTATCACATTGACAGGCAACAAATGAAGAGGACACCAATATAAAATCGATTTTTTTAAACAAAAGAAAAAAGTTTCTATATCTCTTTGTACCGCAGTCTTTTGTCCCACAAATAAACGTGTATTTCACAAAATCGTTTTGTTCGTTTTATCGTATTTTAACACAATACCTAATTATTAAAAAAGTACTGGATTTCATTGGAACAAAGCTTGTGATGCTCTCGGTCGTGTTTTTATAAAAGCTTTAACATAATTATTCTAATAATGACGCGAAAAAAGGGAAACGCTGCTAAAGCGATATTTGATACGTCATTAATTACCGTTTTGTAGTTGTTAAAGTAGATATTTATGTTTAGTCTAGCGTATAAGAATGGTACCAGGGAGATATTATAACTTAGCATTTTCTTTTCAAAGAGTAACGGCTAGGCCATGAAAATTAGTAAAAAGTAAAAAAAATAAATAATAGTCATTGGTCTACAAAGTATTTTAATAAACTTTAACGACACGCTATCTTAATATTTGGCATAATAATAAAATAAGAATTTGCCAAATATTTTATATTGTTATCTTGTGATGCTTCCAAATCACACTTTTTTCAGTTTCTAAACGAAACAATGTGACACACCCGCCATTTTTCGCGCGCTTCCGTCTCGCTGCGCATTTGTCAACGATGCACCGACGCGCCGCCATCTTAAAATCTGAAGGGGTATTCGACACCGACTGAGTGGCTCATTCACGCGCTTAGACAAGGACCGTTATTATGCCACGTGGAAAAAAAGCTTTTTCTTCGCGTAATTGGCCGTGAACCCTTACAAAAATAACGATTCGCGCTGACGGCGCAACGCAACTATCTCGACGTCATAAAAAAACATTACGCGATTGTAGTCATTGTTGCCAACGCAAACGGGCGAATTTACTGTTAAAGTATGCTAGCGTCAAGTGTGCAGTAACTGGGGTGGGTTGAGTGCGCTCAATTGCGGTAAAATCATATCGGGTATGAAATAAATCAGCAAGTATCGCGCCTCGGGACTGCTCATGTTACACCCCCGATTCGTTATCTGCATTTTAAAATAATATGGCTGCCTCGCGGGATTTGATGTGACGTTGACAGGTGCCGGCTGTCACTCATCCCGCTTTAACCGCGCGACGGTCGCGATTATGATTAATTGTGATAATCCGAGAATAATATTTGCGGTATTTTAACTCTTATCTGTATGGCTATAAAACAATGGTATGTTCACGCTAGATATGTTAATGCTATGTGAAAATATAGTATTCGCTTATTTTAACAATTTCATGTTCATTTTATAAGAGATTTTCTGTGACAACATGAGCTGTCTCTCGAAATAACTGCCGTTATAATTAATGACAACGCAATTTATAATGTGGAAATAATAATATACGTACAGTATCCAACAAGAAATATTGCACATCGACCTTAAGAAGGTGACTTCGGCTTATTTCGGACCTGTGTAGAGCGTTATCTCCTTCGCACCGTACCTATTTGAAGTTTGTCGACCATTTTGATCAAGTTTTGATCAATAATGGACTGTCAGTGCTTACGTAGGCAGTGTGCAACAGAGATAACGCTCTACGAAGTCGAAACGAGCCGATCGTCTCTTTCACAGGCTCAATGTGCACTACGAAGTCGAAACGAGCCGATCGACTCTATCACAGGCTCGATGTGCAATATTAATTGTTGAGTACTGTATACAAGTACTTCACCTGACTCATACTTTAAAACTTTTCTCAGAGTACCCTCTTACAACAACAAATGGTGACAAAAAGTCCGTTATCGGGGTTGCACATCGACACCCCTCTATTATAATATTGCAAACGTTCATAGACGACATTGACCGCTTCCCTACACATTCCTGACAACTAATTAGACGACCCGGTTAGTCCAGCGGTGCGAAACCACCGTTTGATTCGAAGGGTCGCGGGTTCGATCCCCGCACCGGAACAAATATTTGTATGGCCTACAGATATTTGTTTCGGGTCTGGGTGTTTGTGTATGTGTTGTATGTGTACAACGGCTCCCACGACACAGGTTTATACCTACTGTGGGGTTGTGAGTGTAAGCGTAAAAAAAAAAAAAAAAAATTTGAACGAACACGAGCTCTTTGCAATAACAGTGTATAGTAATGTTAGCTAAGGCGGTACGGGTCATACACAAAGAAATTTCAAACTGAACGTTGGTTTTTTAAATCGAGAATCATCAATAATCAAACGTCAGAACTAAACACGATTTTGCAGAATGTGATGAGGCGAAAGTTTTTACGTAGCTCCACAAACTTGTTAGGCAGGCTTTTACTGGTGGTAGAGTTCCAGTGAGGGAGCTCGCGGGCGTAGGCACCACCGCATTACCTAATTTACTTGTCGCTAAATGATAGTGTTCAGCACTATCGTGTTCCGGTCAGGTGGTAAAGTACGGCCCTGTAATTTCCGGCAGAGAGGCATAACACCTTAGGCCTCAGGAGAGGTAACGCATCTGCATTTTGACCTTGGTCTTCGTGTAAGTGTTTATAGGCTGCAGTCATCACTTATTATCAATGTGAACTGCAAGATTGTTTTCCACTTCCATTACATTAAAAAAGGCAGTATAATTTTATTATCAATACTTACTACAAAAAAAAAAACTTAATTGTACCCGCCTGATAACTGATAACAAGTGATGACGACGTAGGTACGTGCGTCGCATCGCATGTGTCAAATGGATTTTCATAAAGAGATTTTAAAAACTGAATACAAGATTATGAAAAAGGTTCGCTCACCGTCATCGTTATATCGCAAAACTTGGAAAATATTTGCCGCGTCCATTAACATGGCACGCTTTATGTGAGCTGCCAAATATTTGCAAAGATTTTCACCAAGACCCTGTCGATAGTCCGTAAACATCCCGCGTTCAATTCAGAGGTCAAGTATACTTGGGGTCCTTTGTACCCAAATAGATATACCGTTGTGCATTAGGGGCCCTTTCTTCGAGCTTTTTTGCCCGTCAAACGCGAGGTTCCGGGCGTCCGATTAAACGTACGTCGTTTTGATTTATATATGCAATTATTATACATCGCGCCTCCGGAAATGTGCGGTGAATCATTTGTTGGGGTGTTCCTTTGGGGTAGATAATTTTGATTTCTATACGTGGCAACTTTAATTGTGTTCGTGAAAATGAAAAATGGCGACCGAAAGAACTCATTAAGGAACGTTGTTCAAATTAAGCGAAGTTTTTAGTGGTAGTAGAGTTATTGTGATGTCGATGAAGATAGCATTTCATTGCCGAAACTACCTGCTAGCTTTTTCCTGTTAGTGATATTGGTCCCATAATTTGTTACACAGAAACGACTTAAGTGAGACATTGGAAAGACACGTATAGAGACTTCTGAATTTTTTATATGGATATATATGGGCTGCATTTGGAAATATACAATGTGTCCCAGGGATAAGTGACCGCCCGGCGTTTTTCGAATATTTCGACAAAACTGAGGATAATTACTCGTATATATATGGGACGTACCGACTTTGGTTTCTTATTAATAATTTTTAATTTTTTTTGAAAATACGCGTGACGTTTTGCAATTTTTTTACGATATTTTCTTCATTCATTTTTTTATTGACTAGCCGTCATCATTGTTTATCAATTAAAATATCAAACATAACTCAAATGTAAAAAAACATTAATTAAAAAAAAAAAACAGAAAATAAATCTCTTTTTTTTTTTAAATAAGCCAAGTCAGAAAAAGCCCCCTTAATATAGCTTTTTTTAATTATAATGTACAGCCCTGTAATTTCCGGCACAGAGGCATAACACCTTAGGCCCCAGGAGTGGTAACGCATCTGCATTTTGTCCCTGGTCTTTGTGTGGGTGTCTATAGGCTACAGTCATCACTTGACATCAATGTGAACTGCATGCTTGTTTGCCACTTCAATTACTAAAAAAAATCATACCATAAACATCTACATGAAACCAGTAGATGCGATGTCACTCCTTTACTTCATAACACGATAGTGTTGAACACTCCCATTTAGCGGCAAGTAGATAAAGTAATGCCGGCGAACGCCGTCACTGGAGCTCTACCACCAGCAACATCATAATTATAATAAAGGAGATGTTGCGAGCTCGGCTCTAGATCGTACACGTCGTCAAAAAATGGGTAAATTAAAGAAGAATTCGAAAAAAATGCAATTAATTTATTCAAGAATATATTTTAGAGTTACTACCACATTTAATTTAAACGATTTTATCATTTTCAACCATATTCAACATGGCGACGACACAGACGACGCTTCGTTAAATTGGAAATCGATCAGTTTAAGTTCTTAGTATTAACACATGAAATCGATTTCGATAGTATTCAGAAAAGATTACTTTTTTCTCCAATTTCTTTAAAATCAAAAAACAATTTAAAAAATGAAAATGACAAAATGACATCGCCCGCCATATTCCCCATGTTGGTTTGAGTTGCAATTTTTACTGCAAATAATATTTTGTAACTGCAAACAAAGCTAAATAAGTGAAAATATGCAGTAAAAACGTTTTTATATTGATTTTGCCTGTTAATGATATTGTGTACAATACATGGCCGGAGGTCCATACATTTTTGCAACATCTCCTTTAACGATTTGTAAATAATAAATCATAATACATACGATTATATCTGCGAAAACTTGTTCCTCTATTTTTCCATCATTCTTCTACGGACAGAGACCGTGATTATTTTGTCATCACACATCAAAATATTATACCACACTATTAATTTCACGTGAAATTAATCTAATTATGGTTATACTGCTTTCTCCTTTAGAAAAAGAGCGAGAGAGATAAAACAATTCACAAACCGTGTTTATGTATATTTTTGTATGCACCAGACAAACAGCATTACAGTAACGATGTAGTGTTAATATTTGCGATACGTTTGTTTATTGGATGAGTGTGGAACTAATCAATCATTTTACATGCACTATTGATGTAAATTGGTGTCTATTAATTGGTGATTTTGTCTAAATATTAGCATATTGCGGAAAGAGCTGGGTTTGTTGTGATATAGTTTTTATTATTAAACTCGACTCGGAGTTTGGTTCGGATTTTAAGCTATTTTTATGGATACGCGACTTCGTCCACGTAGAAATAAAAAAAAAAAAATTTAGTATCTACGCGAAGTCTTGGGTGGGTAGTAAAATATAAGTCATAAATAAAAGTAGCCTAAGTTACTCCATATTATATCAGCTGCCAGTGAAAGTTCCGTCAAAATCCCAAGACCGACTTCATCAATCGCAAAAGATATCTGCTCTTCTATTTCACAACTATCGTCCCGCCCCGGCTTCGTACGGCAACGGCAATCTACATTGTAAGTAGGTTGTTACAGGTAACAGTTTTTTTTAATTCTCACCGATTATCTTGCACAAAACGATTGTCGCGCGCATGGTACTATCTATAGCATCAACTGTCATTCGACTGACCGTTATGTCAAGCGCCATAAGGCTAACATTACAAAAATGAACACAATCGTTCAGTTTTCTTAATTTTTTTTCTTTTCCGACCAACTACCTATGTATTTTTTTCTTTCATAAGAACCGTTTCCGGACAGTTATATCAAAAAAACTGTTATCAAAATCGGTCCAGCCGTTCTCCACTTTTGCGCAACACAAATCTGTGTAAATAAAAAATCATTTTTACTACAGCTATTGTTGTATCATATTCGATGTAAAGTAAGGAAAAGTTGAAAAACGGCGGGACACTGCCGTGACGGGTGTCATTTAAAACCCATTTACAATTGCAAACGAAACGGGGTCGGTTGATGGAATGTCTCCTCGATACGCGATGACAAGGGATGACCGTTTGTGGTAATAGTTTTTTTTCGTAGTAAAGGATTTGTTATCATAGAGCCTCATTTTTTTAGGGTTTCAAGGAAAGGACTCAAATTTGTTCAGGCTTGTATTTCTCATGTCCACAGTGTTAAACGATTAAAGATTTGAATTTCGAATTAGCGAATGACTGAACAGATGTACAATGCGAATGTGGATGATTGTAGAGGCCCAGGAAGACCAAGACTGTCCTACCATGACCAAATAGGTCGAATTCTGTGTGACGGTGGGGTCAAAAGTCTTAAGAATCGGCGTGCGTGTATGAAGAGAATTATGAGGGTAGATGAGGCACGGGAGGTGTGTCAGAACCGGAATAACTGGCGCTTCACACTCTCTGCCTACCCCGTTAGGGACCTGGCGTGAAGATACATATATACATACATACTTAAAGTGAATAATACATCTTTAAGTTTTGACTTTAACCCCTTGTGTGACTCAATTTTTGTTCTTTTTGTTGGCATTGAATAAGCAGTTTCTTGCCTTAGTTATCAAGTATCGGCCGGAACACGATAGTGTTGAATATTAAAATTTGGCACCCAATCGATTAGGTAAAGGCCTACGCCTTCGATTTACACACTGAGATTCTACCATCAGAAGAGTGCTTCAGCTTATCTATTCCGGGAATAAAAGGCATGTTAGGTATAAAGTTAGACTTCCAGTGTTGGAGATAGTAGACAGAGAAACCTGGAATTAAATCTTACCTGATCTTAACGAGTGCAACGAATTTGCTCTATTATTTTTGGAATCCACACTGACCTATTTCGACGGATAACCCCAACATTGTACAGAATGATTTGCCGAAACGTTGTCCATTAGTTTAATCGACACAAGTAAAGCTTACGTTTACAAACGTCCATATATTATGGGACGGGTTTTTTGGTCATAATATCAGTAATATGTCATGTTCCAATTCATCCCGCGGCGCTTCTGTACATATTTGATGCGGCGCAAGGATTGATGGTGGCGACCCGTTTTTTTGGACAATTCATTTGTTATCGGACGATGAACTAAGTTTTCGAGAGATAAACGTCGTTTCTAACAAAGTTTTGGAGAATTCACTGGTTTTGTTGCAAGTGGTTATGGATTTCTATATTTTTACGGATTTATCTCTCTGACAGTAGTTTGAAAGGGATTACTCTGAAGCTGAAAAGCGACCGAAAATAACTTTCTTTCATAATAATTACGAAATTACTGTCACAGAGGCAAAAATTAGGTCTCAACGATGAAAGCGCATCTGTATTATGACCTTTGGTTCTTGTGAACTGCACGCTTGATTGCCACCATCATACCTAACCTACATAAAAAAAATAACATTATGGCCGAATACTCCAAATTGAGTGCAATTTTAAGCAATGTGCGCTATCTCTATCGTTTGAACGTGTTTTATAAAGACAGAAGACTTTTAAAAGTCTCTCTTTTGACGTGACATTTGAGTATTTGGCCGTTAGAGAATTAAATCCTAGACCTAACTGTTCAATGATACAGTAATGCAATAAAACACTTAATATTGAAGTAAACGACCAGAAAATGTTGTAAATAATAAAATATTTAAATCGGGAACAGCTAAGAACAATAACAATCATTAGCATTTCGAATTTGCCAATACATTATAAATGAATCGGGTATTGATTCAGCCGTAAGTCCAACTTACTTCAGTATTCTGTTGTATTCCGGTGGCAACTTGCACGACCCCCAAAAGGCGCGTATACAGGAATATATATTAGAACTGACTTGAGGGACTCGTACACATAATTTGTGGGTACTCGAGTGTTGCTTCGTCAAGGTCGTGAACATTTTGAAAGAGCCTTTTGTTAAGAAAGGGAAGATTAATAATGAATCTTAGGGATTTCATACTTTTTTATCGGCATTCAAAAAGGAAATAATTATAGGTTTTTCAGAACTTTTCAGCGTATTCACCATTTGTCCGATTTTTTTTTTAATTTATGTAATGAAGGTGGCAAGCAAGCATGCAGTTCACATTAACGTCAAGTGATGACTGATGTCTTTATACACCACAGAATAGATATAGACACCTACACAAAGACCAAAGGTCAAAATGCAGATGCGTTACCACCCTTGAGACCTTAGTTGTTCATGTCTCTGTGATAGTTATTACGGGGTCATACATTGGAATTGTTTTCGTGTCAATGTTAAGAGGATGTATTTGAAATGGTAACACATAACAACAACCAGTCCATCTAGAATTTTCGAAGCCAGAGACCAAAATTCATCAAATACCAATAAAGTACCTACATAAGGCACGGTAGGTTTGTAAGGACGTAGATGTTTGGCGCTCCACCCTGCCCCCCCATGAGGGACTTGGCGTAAACATACACACGTACACATTGCTGAGTTTAAAGTGGAACTTCTATAATAATTGCTTAAAGCTTAAAGATTAAGGTATGTACTTTTTTATGTATTGAATTTGAAAGTTTATACGAGTATAATGTCTTGCATGTGTTTTTCTTTTCTCTTCTAGTAAAATAATTTTTTTTGTTTTGTATTCAATTTTGTATTCAACAAGAAAGAACGCATTATGACCATAAGACCATGACTTATGACATGACAGTGTGATGACACTGATGACATTGTCAATCTGAACTGTCAAATTGATTATTTTTGTATCTTAGATTTTTCTTTTTTTTATAATGTTGCTATCCTAAAATGTGTCTGTTCGTAATATTGTACTTACTTTAGTTTTATTTTTGTTTGTTTTTTATTGTTGTTATTAATTAAGAATGTATAGCCATCTATGACGAAACTTTGTGGTCCTAACGGAAGACCAGCGCTGGTTGTTCCTCAAACAGCACATGCTGAGTAAGGACCAATTTGTATTAATGTAATTTTTATTCGTTGTTACCTAAAATACTCTTCGCACATTGGTACAAATAAATGTTCTTTCTTCTTCTTCTTCTTCTTCTACTTGAAAATAGCAAGTATAAGACAGCTATATTAAATGCTACACTTCAATAGCTCAACATTGAGTTTTAAATTAAGAAATTGAAATCAATTTTAATACAAAACACTGCTGAGTTTCAAGTGGAACTGCAATTGCCTAAAAGATTAAGGTATTTGAAAATAGCAAGTATAAGAAAGCTTAATTAAATGCCACACTTCAATATTTATTTATTTATTTAATACTTTATTGTACACCAAAACATACAAGATATACAATAGCTCAACATTCAGCTTTAAATTAAGAAATTGAAATCAATTATAATATAAAAATCAAATAAATTAACACGCGTGTTTATTTTCGTTTAAGAAAACCCGTATACATAAAATAAATAGATTTAACAAATTCAAACAGATTAACGATTATAATAGGCATCGCTTCCGCCATTTTGTGATAATCAACACGACGCCATAATGGCCTCATCCATCAAGACAAGTTGACGGCGCTTGCATTCCATGTTGATTTTATAAACCTAGGCTGCTTTTATTTTATTTTCCGTCTAATATTTTTTAGTTGAATACTTACTATCGTAACGTTGATGAACTTCGTTAAATATAAAAAAATAATTATTTCTATAACAAATCTTAAGTCATATCTTAGTGGAGGGGGTCACCTTTTAAGTGAGAAATATACCTGTGTTAGGTGGTCCCACTCTTCCTATTATTGTTGATGGCATTTTGTTTGATATACTTAGGTTTGTTGCAGTGCCCGTGTATAGTGAAATAGAATAACAGTGCGAAAACACGGCTTTTCAAGTTGCCTCCAAAACTTCATTGTTAATGTGCTGGTAAAGTAGCCATCGCTTTACTCGCATTACTGACTATGACTCACTTGACTGTCATAATAAATAATTGACTGACTGACTGATTCTGATTTTTACGCTGCAATGGGAAATATACTTTTATTTGAAACTGGCAATATGAGTAACAGCGATTCCACAATAAATTAAAAAAAAAGGCCTTCTGATTTCTGGTTTTTGTCTAGATGTCTTAGGTTGAAAAAGTGGCTTGGCATCCTTATGAACTGCATAATAAAATAAAAGCATTTCAGATAAACATACTTACTCAATATTTATAAGCTTGTCTGAATGGACTAACATTTTTTTTGGGGGACAAAAATGCCTGCCCATAAAAAATGTTACCCATCAAGTATGATTCATATATTTTGTACGTCGTGTGTGCTGTATGACGGAAATATGGTTGCAAAATATATTTTATTTCCTGTAGGACTTTAAATTGAAATTAGTATTAAGTCGTTACAGTTTTTGTATTTGTTAAACACAGACAATACCACGATTAGTTGCGATGGTCATTTCGCCGAGCGGCAAGGAAACGTGCAATAGCCTGGCACGCTGCGGTGTGTCCTTTTTATGGCCCGCCCACAGTGTGTTTTTTTACGTTCAACCATATTTTTGTTAAGTTACAACATCTTTACATTATTATTCGTAGTATAATAATATAAATACCACAATTTCAATGTAAGTAGATGCATTGCCACTACTGAGACCTAAGCTCTTTTAGGTCTGTGGCAGGCTATGAGTATACATACATGAGACTTGACCGAAACACGATGGAGTAGCCATTGAATAGATTACAAATAATTTTACTCAAGATAAATAAGCCACCAAGAGCCACTAAAAAGCCTTGTTCCAATAACTTAATCTCATCCAAAATAGAATAGGTAAGATTATCTGAAGGTGGAGATGATTATTCTATATTTAGGTCGCAGCCAGATCTAGCTCTAATCCATATTACTAATCACACGCTGAACCAACTCTCACTTGATGTGTGAAATTTGAAATCGTTCCCGTGGGCCTCGAGCCAAAATGTTGTGTTTATATTGAATAGGTAATATACAACTATTTTTTTGTTAAAAGTGAATCGGCTTTCAGATTTGTGCAGCACATAGATACTTGCGGCCAATTTTTGATAGGCAACCTAGTGGAAATATATTCTCTAGATTACAAATATGCATAAAAATTAGGTTTGCAGCATATCTGGATCAGCGAAATGATTCTGCAGTGGGATCTTAACCTATGATGGGCAGCAGCGAAATTTAAATAAATCTACAGCCAATTATTTTTTTTTACATTGATGTTAAGTGATGACTGCAGCCTATAGACACCCACAAAAAGACCAAGGTCAAAATGCAGATGCGTTACCACTCCTGAGGCTTAAGGTATTATATTATGCTTCTGTGCCGGAAATTACAGGGCCGTACGCCACCTGACCGGAACACGATAGTGCTGAACACTACCATTTAGCGGCAAGTATATTAGGTAATGCGGTGATGCCTACGCCCACGCGCTCCGTCACTGGAGCTCTACCACCAGTAACAAACTGCTTGCCAAGCATAGTGATTGTGGCATATTCTCCCCTACTGAACGTACTTACAACCCTGTCGTAAGCATCTTTGGGAAAGCATTTTCTTCAGCTGTAAACTTGCTTCGGCTGAAGTCATGATGATGATGCTAAAATATAAAAAAAGTTGAAAAACTAAAAGTTTTTATTACAAACGTGCAAGTTACTGTGGCGACAAACTAGCGGTGAGCTGTATTAACGAAATGTAAACCGACTACTAACACTTTTGCCACTTTCAAGCCATTAAATTCGTTTTCCCACTCTAACACATACAGACACATGAATATTCTTTCACGTTAATTTTTGACCCTCATAATGATTAAATTACCCGCCAAAACCCTCTTATGGCGCGTCAGTAAACACAAAAACACTGACATAGCTTCGCCGCGGAATTACGTGGGAGAAGAAACACCGCTCCTTGTCCAACGTAATCTAGTGGCTAAATAAAGGGTTGAATTATGACGGCCACCGTGTGGATTAAAATGGATTTTTTTTTCATAAAAATGGGCAATAACCAGCCCCGAAGGGTATCCCCGGCGGGCCGGGGAGCCCTGAATTTCATTTGCACAATTCCAACCCTCTGACCGTTACGCCTCTGCGAACACTGGGTATGGAGATAAGTACTGTATAATGGATTTCTTAATGCCGGAGTTTATCTGTCTACGTATTTATAATTCGAGACGAGACTACTATATCCATTGGATAACTTGAATTGTTTTTGTCATTAAAATAGTAAAGTTCATGTTGATGCCACGTATACACATTAACACACTGTCTGCCTACTTTATAAATAATATACTAGGCAGACAACACTGTCTGCCTAGTATATTATTGTTTGTTTGTATTAACACACGTTAATGTGTATAGTTTCGGTTGTAGAGAATCAGTGTAGGAGGAAACGAATGAAGGCACCATTACATTCAACATCGTCATTTCAGCCATAAGACGTCCACTGCTGATTGCCCGGGACCTTCACCAGGTCGTCGGTCTATCTTGTGGAGTTGTGTGGTCGTATGCTTCGTTTTACGGTAAGCGGTCGCCACTCCAGAACTGTTCTGTCCCCACGGCCGTCAATGCTTTGAGCTGTGTGCTCTGCCCACTGCCTCTTGAGTCACGTTATTCGGTGAGCTTTGTCGGTTTGATTTGGTTCTCATGCGGATCTGCTCATTTCTGATTCGATCTCGCAGACAAACTCCGAGCTTAGCTCTCTCCATTGCTCTCTACCGTTACATTACATTATTTTATGTATATTCTTCTAAATTGTTGTATGTAGCGAGATCATTCCGTGCTTTATTAGGTATTTATCACAGAATCAAAAACTTAGACCTCCGGTGTAACAGCATTAACAACGTAATCGAGCGAAATGCCGTCTTTCAAGCATCAACAATCTGATAACAATAATAATTTAACATGACGTAGTACAACAAATCGCATGTATACCATTACTTTATGTATATTATATTTATATCAAATCCTGTTTTTAAGTTATATTTCAGTCGAAAGTAGTTCAAAACGCTTCAAGTAAATATAAACTTTTGGGTGAAAACCCTAATTTTATTCAGCAATTGTTACCAACGAAACTTTAGAACACTGGATGCCTAAACGTACAATTGTTTTCTTCTAAAACACAACGAGATACAATGCCGAACGTTTATTTTACTAAATGTAATTAGAATTCACGAAATAAGGTTCAAAAGACGGCGAGAAATAAACGCAGATCGCGAGGCAAGCACCTTTGAAATGTTACATTTTAAAAGGTAATAAAGAAGGTAAGTTAAAGAAAACCGCCGTCGCCGCACTGTAAGCCTACATTCATAAACTGGCGGCATGATGTATGTAGAATTGAATTTTATTTGAAATTAAGATCAGAATGGAATATAATATTTTACTTTTGATTTACGTAACAGTTCCCAGGAGCTGCTCGAGCCAATTTAAGTGGGGGACCTTTTTATTGAACAGAGAATATAGTACTGCTAGGTACAGTGGTGGACATTTGATTAAATTCCAGAAAGAATTGAAATTATCTTTGTCAATTTGGCGCTGTGGTGTAATACAACGAAACAATGGAATGAGAATGTTTTTAAATATTCAACCAGCAAATGAAATGAACAAATTACACGCGTTTTTTTTGTTGTTATTTTTACTTTGTTTTGCAAAATATGAAAACATGGAAGTTTTTGAATATTTTATGGTTTAGAACGATTGCTGGTATTGATATCTATTTTTTAGAAAACAGCTTTCATTCCATACATATTTTAACATTTGATTTTTTTTTTATGAAATGGAAGTGGCAAACAAGCATGCAGTTCACATTGATGTTAAGTGATGACTGCAGCCTATAGACATTTACACAAAGACTAAGATCAAAATGCAGATGCGTTACCACTCCTGAGGCCTAAGGCGTTATGTCTCTGTGCCGGAAATTACAGGGTCGTACATTACCACCTCACCGGAACACGATAGTGCTGATCTCTACCATTTAGCGGCAAGTATATTAGGTAATACGGTGGTGCCTACGCCCGCGAGCTCCGTCACTGGAGCTCTACCACCAGTAAAGATACGTACGTTATACATACAATTAAGAATATATTACGAAATGTATTTAACTGAATTAGACGACTGATAATATAATCTTAAACAACACTTCACAAGACAATACATAGCTCAGATTTACGAAATCCGCCGCAATAAACGGACGCACAGAATCCGAAGACGTCATACAAGAGTATTCCATCAGGCGGTGGTGCGAACACCTCCGCATTTTTATGTTTTCATAAATTTCCGCTGTGATCAATATTTTATATTCGCGCCCGCATCGAGGGCTTTTTTGCAAGTTCGCGGGCGCGCCCCGACTAGGGTTGCCAACCATAGGTACTGTTGAAACATTATTATACTGTTTTGCAGTACAATATACTTTTACTCTTGAACCAAAATGTAGTGTACAAAATACTGTTTTCAGCATCAAAATAATATCTAGCATTTTTAATACGAGATTAGTGCGCAGTACAGTGGTTGATTTCAATCAGACTAATCGGCTGTCTCTGGTTATTTGTTTGTAATTAAATGATCAAAATCTTTCGTCACATTTGATCATATGGATGAAATTTATTCAGAATATGAGCTCGTCATTTATTTTCATTTAAATTGTAAGTTTTTATGTTTTATATATATTTTAGTTGCAGGCATGAGAAGCCTTTTAAATTACTCTAAATTGATAGGTTGTGACAGAAGCACTAAATATATGTCTGTAGAACATTTAAAAGAATACTGTTAACTTTTTCTCAATACTGTTGATTTACGGTCCCAGATCTCAATATACTCTCTTTTGGAAAAAAAAGTTGGCAGCCCTAGCCCCGACTTATTTATTCGGCGGGCCCCACGAGATGCCACTTGCGTTCGATACATTTTTCACAAGGATAATGTTATCACGCTCTGCCTGGGTTTATCGTTTCATATACGCCCATTGTTCTCCGGTTTTCTTAATATTGAATTCTGTTTGAATAATTAATTTGTAACCTGACTGTGGACCCATTCAGGTTTTCTTATTCTTATAACTTGTAAAGTTTGCGTGTTAACGTAAAATATTTGACACAAAGTAAATGTCTGCATTCTGCGTCTTTTAATGATATTTTACAAACTATTTTCAAAGCCTCGTTATTAATAGTGAAACCATACGCTTTTGTTTCTGTGTTATAAAATCGATGCATTTGCCAAAAAGAAATTCATCCTAAATATTTTTTCTCTGCAACCTTATTTTCAGTCATCGCGTTATTGCGTTAAAATAAATAATAACTAATGACATCAAGAATTGATCTAACATCGCAAATGTTTGTCAAGCTAAGCTAAGCTATCAAAAGCTATCCAACATCAATTTGACCGATGTTACATTTTATGAAAAGCTTAATTAACGCTTGGTTAGAGAAATTAAGATCTTACAAAACTTAGTACGTACCTAAGATCTGACAAAAAATAGACCGAAACATAAATGAACTGAAGTGAGGATGGAAAAGACGCCATTTTGTCTAACTATCACGTGTTACCTGAATGTCAGATGTGTTTTACTATGGCAGATGACAAAAGTGACATGCAAGTCTGTTTTGTTTTTTTTTTATTTTGTTTTATATTTTGGCATCGCTATTACGCATATTGCCAGTGTCAAGTAAAATGATATTTCGTATTCACAATCAGCGTTAAAGTATGAGTCAGTCGGTCAATTATAAGTCAGTCAGTCAGAGTCACAGAAATTCAAGTAAAGCGATGGCTACTTTACCAAAACATTTAAAATGAAGTTTTGGAGGCAAACTGAAAAGCCGTGTTTTCGCACTGTTATTCTATTTCACTATACACGGGCACTGTAATAAGCCTATTTCAAACAAAATTCCACCAACTTTATTTAATATAACTCAAAAATACACCAAGAAAATGAAATAAAATAAGAGCACCACACGTCTCTCTCAAGGTTCCCGCCAAAAAACCTATGGTACTCTTATTTTTAACCGAATTCGAAAAAAGGAGGACGTTTCAATTCGTCCGGATCTTTTTTTTTTATTTTCTCGGTGTATTTTTAAGTTATATTAAATAAAGTTAGTGGCATTTTGTTTGATAGGTTTATTAAAGTGCGCGTGTATAGAATAACAGTGCGAAAACACGGCCTTTCAGGTTGCCTCCAAAACTTCATCAGACCAATACAAAAACATTTTATTGGTCTGAGCTCCAGCAATTTCAATAGTAGAAAATTATAGAAAGTAACAAAACAAGTATAGAAAGGAGATTGGCGGGTTTCTTTACGAGTGTTCGACTAGATTAAACATAAAAAAATATTCGGTAACTACAAATATACATAAAATTACACATAAAATTGGTTAAAAAAGACATTCAGTCATTTCAATTTTGTGTTTACTGGATTGCAAAGTTTTGTAAAACCTTAATTAAAGTTTATGCATACTTATTATAGTCACATTTCCTTTCTATTAATCTTACTAACCACATGCTCGGCACTAGTACCTGGCGTCTTGCCTATTTTGTATACAAGCTCTAGATTTTCCAGGCAATATAGTCTCGTGTGCAGATTCTGGGCGTTAATTATGGCCAGCATATATTCCAGATTTCATCTAAGTCGTTTAAGTCGAGATAAGCGTTATCAGTGTTGTTTGCAGTTAGCGGATAAACCCCGAAATATACAGTATTCCTGCCTTACAACCCTTCTACGGTTAAAGGAAAATATGGAATAGATATGTAATACATTACGTACATAACATTGTTACAGGTAGAGAAGTGTCGAATAAATGGACGTATGCTCGGTGAAATTTGGTAGTACAATCGATCTGTAATATATATATATATATATATATTTTATGTAATGGAAGTGGCAAACAAGCATGCAGTTCTCATTGATGTTAAGTGGGGACTTCAGCCTATAGACACTTACACAAAGATCAGAGGTCAAAATTCAGATGCGTTGTCACCCCTGAGACCTTGGTTGATATGTCTCTGTTACAGTCATTACCGGTTATATAGAATAGAAATAGAAATAGAATATTACCATCTAACGGGAATACGATAGTGCTGAACATTACTATTTAGCGCCAGATTGATTAGGTAATGCGGTGGTGCCTACGCCCTCGAGCTGCTGCACTGGAACTCTACCACTAGTGAAAAAAAAGCAAGGTGCAGTCATTACTTAACATCAATGTAAGCTGCATTAATGCCATCTTCATTATTTAAAAAAAAATAGTTCTGCTGCGTGTACAACAACCATAAAACATCACCATGTATACGTATTACTGGTGGTAGGCTCCAGTGATGGAGCTCGCGGGCGTAGGCACCACCGCATTACCTAATATACTTGCCGCTAAATAGTAGTGTTCAGCATTATCGTGTTCCGGTCAGGTGGTAGTGTACGGCACTGTACAGAGGCCACACCTTAACCCTCAGGAGTGGTAACGCATCTGCATTTTGGCCTCTGGTCTTTGTGTGTGTGTCTAAAGGCTGCAGTCATCACTTAACATCAACGTCAACTGCATGCTTGTTTGCCACATTCATAACATAAAAAAAAACGCACGTCATATAGGCAAGGAAAAGTATGGAACAAATGTATATGATCCTGACAACTAGCGTCCATAAGCATTATCGGTGGTCGGCCGATATAATTTATTTGCTGGAGCAAATAGGATTAGCAGCGGGGCGCGCGGGTCATTTTTTGCACAACGGGTGGTAAGGTGTAACGGATGCCTGCGGTTTCCTATAATATAACCGATTGTGCTGATGGTGCCGTTCTGGTGAATGGATCCAGTTGTTACACTCGGTATTGTTTACACGCTATTGGGTGACGTCATGACGATAGCCCAATACCGGGCAAAATAATAAAATACTCGATTCTTTATTTTTATAGATAGTACCAAGTTTAAGTTTCAGAAATGACATTCAAACATCTTTTTTTTCCTTAATATGGCAATTGTCAAGAGGCATTGCCAGTATCACGTTTGATTTATCTATCACTAGCGGCCTGTCCAGGCTTCGCGCGGGTATAATGTTACCTATCCTCTCCTATTCGTCTTAATATTAGCGCGTTCAAGCAAACAATCAAACAAACTCTTAAGCTTTATAATAATTCGTTCGTTTATATTAGTATATATAGACCGACCGTTTAACTCGCGTATCGCCTGCGCGGTACTAAGGGAGCGGGGGCGGGTAACGCTACACACAGACTCAATAATCCAAATACTTATCTCGAGACATATTGTTGGAAAAGTATAAAATATGATTATATACAGACTTGTCTGTATTTCTCAAGTAAAAAATAAACTTATACAGGTAGGTACATATCGCTTGAATCGTCTGAGCAGCTTGAGGAGTCAGAATCTTGCAAATTAATAATAAAGCTGTCCATCTCTTCATCTTCTCTCACGTAATCGTCTTGAAGATACTCCGCAGAACTATAATCTTGTGTTCTGGCTTTAAAAAATAAATAAACGTTGTACGCTATTTGTATTATTTTTTTTTTGCAAAACAGGAAAAGCGATTCATCTTGAGATTAATCTTGGTAAGTTTTTACCTTGTGCGTCAATGTCAAAGCGTCCGTTGCAAAAATACAAACCGCACGCTGCGAGCACCGACACGACATCGTACTGCTACGCTTGTACACCCCTTTCACCCACCCGGTGACATCTCCCCTCGCTCTCTTTGTACCCCGCAGGCGATACGCGAGTTAAACGGTCGGCCTATACCAACAAACATGTCATCAATTGTCAAAATTTATACTAGTATGTCAATTGTGCTCGCAAATGTATTTGCTAATTACTGTCACACCCTGTTTAAATACCATAAAAATATAAGTAGTCAATTGTAAAGTGTTCAAAATAATTCGAATACATAGGAAAACTCTCCTGGCACATAGCTAGAGTTCTAAGAATAACTACAACTTAAATTGAATCGAGATGAGAGTATGAGTATGAGTCCAAAAAACTCAACACCAATTTTCACTGACATCCTCATAATTTGAGAAACGATCTGTTAAATAACAACTTTAACAAGAATGGACGTTGGTTTAAATTAAACTGTTAACATTGATTAAATTAGTTGTGAACAAGCATTGCTGGAAGTGCCTACCTATTTTCTATCTTGTTATTTAGTAAGTTACATAGTTTGAAGTACAGTATCAGGGAGACTATGTTATTTCCAGTCCATTGTTATACTGTCTTGAAACTCCAAGTACTACGTAGACAGTACAATATAGTCCCGGTTGACTTGAACATAGATTTTCGAAATTCAAATAGAGAGGAATGAATTTAATGGGTGACAGCGACCAATAGCGACGAACATATAATATGAAATTAAATAATACACGGTATCTAGGAGTGCGGTTGTGATTCCGCCAAGACGAACAAAAGGAAGCACAAAAGCAGTAGCTATTACACGCTTTAATTTCACAAAATTTTAGGGTGAGATTAACAGAACGCATTATGACTTTACTTTGAGCAAAGTATGCTTAGAACTGTCAGTGCAGTACGAGTTTTGACAGTTCGAAGCGTACTTTGAGTAAAATCGTAGTGCGGTCTATGAATCTCACACTAAAGAGCCATTTAGACGGAGATAGTTTCTCGTCTCGAAGATACGATTATCCATAGAAGGCTGATTGGTCTGTGCGATTATCGAAGGAATATAAAACATTCTTCTTCGTCTAAACACTCGCTCTTCTCGCTCGTCGCCATGGGCGATAATCGCCTCGCAACGAAATATTATTGTGTCCGTGTAAACAGATTTTCAAAGATGATATCTCGCACTCAAATCGGTTCAAACTGATTTGTACGATACTCGTATGAACTTGAAAATATGTCATACGAGATCGTGTTTAGGCAAGCCGAGATTCTCTTAAGCAAGAATCTGCTTACGATAATTTCGTCGTGTAAACAAACATAGGCAATTATCGCCTGGCGATATGTCCTGGCGAATCTCGCTTGACATAATCGTATGCGAGATTTTAGTTCTTGCCTGTTTGTAAACATTTTGATACGATTATGTTATGGTGATTAATGCTCGTGACAGTAGCGTACGATTTTCTCGAACCAAACGTACGAGAAACTCTCTCCATCTAAATGGCTCCTTAGACACAATACTTATACTTGGCTTGGCCCTTTCGTTACGACAAGAACAGTATACATAACAAATTAAAAAAAAAAAACTTTTTAATTGCCCTACAATTAAATAAATGATTGTTTTTAAAAAGATTTTTCGAAGATATAAAAAGAAAATAAACTATTAATAAAACAATTTTTCAGAAATTTCAAATACCGGGGTTTTCTAAATGCCTTGGTCTACTTCATACTTTGATTTGTCAAATTATGCAAGATAAGCGTCAACAGCATTCGTTTGCAATCTGTCTAGGATTCTGGTACTGGATTGAACACACACATCATGATATAATCCTTAGCGAAGAAGGCTATGCATGTGGTGAATTAGCTTAAGCTCAAGCAGTTTGGTATGACGTAATAAGAAACACTGTCAAACCGCAAGTGAAAATGCGGATTATTCCCATTAGATCAGAGGTTCCCAAACTATTTTTTCTTGTAGACCCCTTTCAATATTTTTCTGGTTTCGGTGGACCCCCTTGCTAACATTTATATCACTTTCCCATATATCCCATTTTTATTTACGCATATACGTAGACCCCATCGAGTCTCCAATAGACCCCGGGGGTCTATTGGAGACTCGATGGGACCACTTTGGGAATCACTGCATTAGATAGATCGTCGAACTAGTGAGATTTTTTTTACTCATTTGTCTCGTGTTGGTTGGGCGTGATGGGGACCATGGGCGCCCCCGACTTGGCCAGGTAAGCTCGAAGGGTGTTAGGGTCGGTGTAAGGTTTTTTTTTGCTGTCAGTAGAACATACGAGAAATAAAATCTCACTAGTTCGACGACCGAACTAATGGGAATAAAGAGAAAATGAGGAACAAAACTAGTATATATCAAAAAGTGGATTTTGTCCAGTTAAAAATTGTGCTAAGCCATATATTTGAAACCGACATCCGTAAAATTGGGTGCGTAGAAAGAGCAAATCCATATATTTACTTTTGCAGTTTGTGGATTTGAAAAGTTTTTTTCTGACGAATAAAACGCAGTTATTTTCATTTTCACGCTTTGTTTCAGCATTTTAAAATACAGCTGTATGGGATAGAGAGAGGATTTAGAGTTTTTTTTAAATTATTTTTTTTTATTTTCCATTTAAAGAGCTTGGTCAAAGACCATGACGCTATATACGTTCAAATGAATTACATTCTTCATTTTAAAAAAATAATTAAACAACATTAGCTCATTGACAATTGATATAGCTGCAACAGTATTCTGGCGTCATCCGTAGTAGGATCTGCCAGGACACTGTTGCAATGTCCTATTTCTAACGAAGCCCTGCGATGAGCCTCACCTCGAACACATTCAACCAATATATGGTATACGTCTTCCACTTTACCACATATACTACAATTAGGGGTATCAGATTGACTCATTAAGAATTTAAACTTATTAAATGGCACATGTCCGGAGCGAAGTCTCATCATTGTGACAAGTTCTTTCCTGGACAGGCACAGACATTTAGAGTTCTGTAACTGTAAAATCGATGAACGATGTTTTTTTGTTTGGCTATAAAATTGTATGGTCTACAATAATATTATTGTACACCATATCAAGAGTAAATAACAAATAAAAACGATAATAGTATATTGTTTTATATTACTTTTTCGCAATCACACATGCGAGAGAAATATCGTTTTTAAAGAATTTAAGAGAAGGAATTTAAGAATAATTTAAGTGGTCGCGGGTTCAAGCTCCGCCTAAAGTTAAATATTACATTCCATTTTATCTTTAAAAAATTATGGTGCAATTGGCGGTCTTAGCGCCCTAACGCACTAGCGGTTAGCCGCGGGAGCAAACAGCCGCGCGGCTGTACAATCACAGGCGGTTGCTTTCCAAACTGTAAAAGCGGCTAGCCGCGCGGCTGTTTGGTCCCGCGGCTAACCGCTAGTGCGTTAGAGCGCTTAGCGTTACAGCTATAGCTTCCGGACAACCCTTTATTTGAGATGTACTTCAGAGGTAGAGCATATTTGTATGATATTCGAAAATGATTAGTGCAAAATTTGTACAAAATAACGAAAACCCTTTTTTATTTTTCACAAGTTCAAAAAGCTTTGAAACAATATATTGAGGACCAGAATAAAAAGTTTAAAATAAAAGTTTAGTATGAATGTCTTCTACTGTCAATTGGAAAGACCTTTTTTATTCCGATGAAAAAAGAAAATACCAGGCAATATTCTTTATGTTCTCTGGGTTATAAACGTGTTTTACCTTAAGTGTTACAGTTAAGTTACGTGTTTTTAAGTAAGAAACGTATCAGTATCATGTGGACATATTGTAATCAAGTACTGTTTCGAATAATCATTATATAAAAATACTATCTGTACCAACTTAACGGCACGTGTAAGGACTTAGGAACACAAGTCTAGGTACTGCCTAAACTTCCAAAAAGATGGATGAATACAAGTCAAAACAGGAATCTAGGTCGTCAGGTGAAGCTTAGGCAGTAATCCGCGGGAAGGCTTACCCGTTATCCCGAACAAATAAAAATACTTATCACGTAAACTCGGAGACTCGTAAAACTTGGGCCTTTAGTCGTAAACTGTCGGCAGTCGAACCCAGACCTTGGATTTCGCGATTCGGGTAAGATTGGGCGCGATGACGTCATTCGTTGACGACGCGACGCTGCCTACGACGTTGACGATAGCATTTTTTTAGTAATTGAAGTGGCAAACAAGCATGCAGTTCACATTGATGTTAAGTGATGACTGCAGCCTATAGACACCCACACAAAGACCAAGGTCATAATGCAGATGCGTTACCACTCCTGAGGCCTAAGGTGTTATGCCTATGTGTACGCTTGATTGCCACTACATGATATAAAAAATGTGATGGCATATTATGCGAACAGATACAGAAATTTGTGTATACAAGAAAGGTATTTTACAGATCTACCACCAGTGAAAATAGATAGGTAAATTACAATGTCTTTATTATTTTATTTGAACACTTCTCACTTCACGTAGGCACCACCGCATTACCTAATACCTATACTTGCCGCTAAATGGTAGTGTTCAGCACTATCGTGTTCCGGTCAGGTGGTAATGTACGGCCCTGTAATTATTTTCTTACATTCAAGATCTACCACCAGTAAATATAGATATATTATTATGAATCTTAGTTAATTTGAACTTTATTTAAACATAAAACTTTAAAAAAGTATTTTTCGATATCAATTAAAGAAACTATTTTTGCAGGACAACGGTTTAACATCTAAACTAGTGTTGTACCGAGTAAGGAAGTAAACCAGTTAATTAAGCTTATCAAATACAATTCGGTAATTACAAAGGCTATATCCAGAGATGTCGCGAACAAATTGCAAACAAACACACACGAAATTATGTTATCATTGCTTTGTGTCATCGACAGCTTGTTATGTTTGGGGACATACAAATTATTTCATACATCCCCAGTTTGGACAAAGCCTTCCCCCAAAGCCGCCCACAACAGTGTTGTGCGTCGTTAGGGAAGAATATGCCACAATCGCCACGCTTGGCAGGTGGATTGGCGATCGCAGTGACGGTAGTTTTATCCGCGGGACGCTGCTGTCCATACCGCGTTGTTTTATTTACTTACAGCTCTATTGGAATGGTTTGGCTGCCATTGTTCGGTTGATTGACTGCAATAGTGGAAGAATTCTCTTCCAGTAGAAGAAAATTCGCTACTGCTACTTTAGCCCCATGAGCGAGCCTATTGAAGAAATTATTATTTTATTTAATAGATTAATACTTAACTACTATTTAATTTCACTTGCAGTTCGTAATGTCATTATGGGCCTATTTTATTTATTTCTTTCTAGGTACTAAGATGATTCGGATAAATTAACAAATTTTTAGAAAATTTTCGACGCTGGGATAGAATTTTAAATTACGTTTAAAAAATAAATTAAAATTGTCAATTAAAGTGAAAATAATAAACACAAAGAACTTGTATCAAATCGAAATTCAGTGAAACAGAAAACACAATAAAATAATTGAAACTAATACATCAATGTCCCAACATTTTGCTTAATTCAGCAACAGTAAGTAATTGCGAACATAAATATATTTCAGGAAAAACAATTCCAACTGACATAGTTTTTTCATGTTATAATCACGGTTGAGTTACAACAGGCCGCAGCAAGTAAAATAATTTTAAAAATTTAAAGGTCCGCGCGCAATAATTCCATTACGTTTCGGTCGCTACAAAAATTATCCCAATTTTTCCCCCCATAACGTAACACTGGTAAAAATAAATATTGCTGGAGTTTCATGAACATTATTATATACTTAAACGGTTCATTTCACCAGCATCATTTCTAAACATGTAATTTTATAAATGATTACACGTAAATACAAACATATTTATTTATTTTGCAATAAATTGACCCGGCCAACTTCGTATTGCTTCAGAATTAAATAATGCGTCAAAGCTTTGATAGTTACGGACTATTTGTATGGTAAAATGAAATTGTTGTTTTTACTATTTCACTTACCATTTCTTCATGTTTTCTCTCTTTTTAAACCTTCTATGGACTACCACAAATAATTCGAAACCAAAATTAGCCAAATCGGTCCAGCCGTTCTCGAGTTTTAGCGAGACTCACAAACAGCAATTGATATATTAAAACTACACCTCCTTTCGCACCAAACATGGCCGAATCCGCATTCTAATTTAGAAATTGGCGAGCATCAAAAAAAAAAAGGAATAATTCTGAACAATTTCAATAAAGCCACAATTTCACGGGCGCGTTGGCGCGAACTCGCGAGTGTTACAATTTAATAGAACTTCAAAAGGGCTGCTGATTCCGCCACAATTCTATCAGCTTAGTGGGATCCCGGGCATTATGCGTATAAAAAGCGGTTATCTTTGCCCCTCCGTACCGCACCCCACTGGGATGAGGAAATCCTAGTGTTGATCAACTTTTTCCATTACTATAAACGCATTTACACTTTATTTTACAAGAAATATTATGTTTCAAAAGCGGTTATATGTTCTCGTTGTGTCCGGGAAAAATCAGTGATTGTCATAATAAATTGAATGTAGGAGAAGCACGGGAGGTGTGTCCGGACCGGAATATCTGGCGCTTCACACTCTTTGCCTATCCCGTAAGGGACTTGGCGTGAAGATACATACCTACTTACATATTTTTTTTAATGTATTGGTAGTGGCAAACAAGCATGCAGTTCACATTGATGTTGAGTGATGACTGTAGCCTATAGACACCCACACAAAGACCAAGGTCAAGATGCAGATGCGTTACCACTCCTGAGGCCTAAGGTGTAATGCCTCTGTACCAGAAATTACAGGGCCGTACATTACCACCTGACCAGAACACGATAGTGAAAACACACACATAAAAAATACCATTTTATGTTTATCAATAAATTCGAATTTACAATTTTCCTTTTAAAATAACAACAATGCTAACATAAACTTATACCACAGTCTAAAGGAAACGAGCATATAGTATCCAACAAGAAAAATTGCACATCGACTTTAAGAAGGCGACTTCGGCTTATTTCGGGTCTGTAGAGCGTTATCTCTTTCGCACCTTACACATGTGACGTTTGTCGACCATTTTGATCAAGGTTTGACCAATACCGCACTATCAGTGCTGTTTTGGTCAAATGAGTAGTGTGCAACAGAGATAACGCTCTACGAAGACGAAACTAGCCGATTGTCTCTTTCGTAGGCAATGTTAGGTTCTGTACTTTTAGAGGTTTGCGTTGACAGCTGTACAAAAATAAACTGTGTCACAGCTGTCAGATTCTTCGACCCCGGGTAAACAAAAATATAATAAGTCATAATACATAAAAAAAAAATATAACATTTGAGCAATATTCCAGCAAAGACTGGATTGTCTACGATGGTTGAAAAATAGAGTAGCTTTACGTAAACACCTTTGCGTAGCAGGCAGATAGCTTATAGTAGAGTGTCTTTATTGAAACATTTTACAGTTTATGGAATAAGATGATTGTATGCATTTAAAGAGTAAACACACGCATGCTATAATTCCAAAATAACCCTGATATTTCCATATTCAAATTTACACACATCTATATCAACAGCGCAGTATTATATTAGTGCGGGTGCATAAAACGTGTACGGGCAATGAAGCAATAAAAATTGTGAAACTTTAAAAATATATCCATGTGCAGTTTACTCGACAGAATGTGTTTATCGCAGTAAAAGCATTTTATGAACAGTTACAAAGGCGGCCATTGCCTGGCAAAACTTTAAAAATAATGCGACTGGCAATTTTTTTTCGTAGGCAAAAATAGCGCGAAAATAGTACCGTGGCAAAATGGCCGGCCTTATATTTATAGTTTCAATTAACGGACTTTGCATGCTCCACTCGCCGCCTTAAGCTCAGTTACTGGTACGTTATTAGAATAAATAACGGAAAACCTGTGCCATAAAAATAAACTTTACAAACGACCCAACCAAAATATATTGTTATTAAGCTAAGCTGAGATAGAGAAAACCGGTTTAATCGGTTTAATCCTGACTATTTATATTTGTACTAAATAATTAAAGATAGGATAAGTGTATCCGTGACTCTTACGTCTTATGTTCTTGTTTAATGTAGGGATTTAAATGTGGAATGGGTTCCGCAAATCACTCATAATACTTACAATTACATGTATATACCATTTTTTTTGGAACAAATATGTAGAAAGTTTGTTTTTTACACTAAATTCATATGATTTAAAAAAGTTTGGGCTGCGCTATATATTTGTTTTTTTTTTTAATAAAAGTAAACAAATAATATTCTTACCTATATCACTAACAATTTCAATTTCAACATCAAGGGAGTCTTTACAAAAAACAAACGCAACTTAAAGTTTGATTTTTAAATGAATCAAACTCAAGATTTTGATTGATTAATCTAATGTAGTTCTGAAATATATAAAAAAATAAATAATAAAATTGTTTATTCGAAAAAATACTTAAAATAGAACAAAAAATGTCATGTTTCTCCGAACTAGATAAAACCTGTGTTTCGGGCCGGAGAGAACTACAGCTGTTTTAACTTTTATTTAATTTATTCAATTGAATATACGTTCTAAATTACTACTAAGAACTAAGATACTATTACTTCTAACTATAATAAACTTTAAAAGTTGTTAAAATCCTATTTACACACTAGAAGTAAATTTTCTGTATTCTCATAAGAAAGATGCTGTAAAAAGTTGTATATAATTTTTTAGATAGATCGACAAAGACAATAATTTGCGTCAGAATTTTTAAAAGACAATTTGTTTCAAAATTGCAGACACCTTACAGATCCTATAGATATATAATTATTTATACAAGTAGAAACATCGTGCTGTACGAACAGGAACCTCATAAAGTCGATCGTCAACAAAATTAATTCGTCATTTCCATCCGACCGCGTCATTTGGGCAGCTATAAGCAGAATCTAAAACGTTTTAATGTGACCACTTTGAAAAACCTTAAAATAAATCCCCGATTTAAGTGCTGTAAACATTAACGCGGGCGGTCGCGTTGTCTATGGCTTGTTTCAAAATCATAGATTTTAATAGTTTTTTATGTGATTGAAATAGACGATGGATATGTAGCTCGCAGTGTTGCCTACAGTTAAAGACAAAAATAATAATTGGAAGATAATTGAAACTAGTGAATTACGTTAATTAATTAAATAGCAAGGTGTAATTCGTTAATAATAAAAAAGGCTTTATGTATGTATGTATCTTCACGCCAGGTCCCTAACGGGGTAGGCAGACAGTGTAGAGCGCCAGACATCCCGGTTCAGACAGACCTCTCGTGCCTCGTCTACCTTCATCATTCTCTTCATACATGCACGCCGATTCCTAAGACTTTTGACCCCACCATCAGACAGAATTCGACCTATTATAGGCTTTATACCCTTCTAAAAAGTCAAAGGTCTGAATGTAGATAGAATAAACAACACTGTTTCTTCTTGAGTCTAGAGCAGAGGTTCCCAAACTATTTTTTCTTGTAGACCCCTTTCAATATTTTTCTGGTTTCCGTGGACCCCCTCCTTGCTACATTTATATCACATTCCCATATTTCCAACGCCTACGTAGACCCCCATCGAGTCACATGGACCCCAGGGGGTCTATATGGACCACTTTGGGAATCACTGGTCTAGATAATCAAGTCAGGTTTGTCCAGTAATTACAGGCCGTTACTGACAGATCTAAAGTTCCGGATTATTTATGAAGTTTATCAGATTTTTTACGATTTAAATGATTGACACTATATAAGTATGCACGATAAATGTTCGTCCTTTATTACACTAATAAGAATAACTGGGAGAATTACGGGTAAGTATCTATGTATAAAAAATAAAATAAAATAAAATAATTTAAAAAATATACTATTTTATTTATTCGGAATTAGTAATGAAATATTACTGCAAATGACAGGCATTAAATGCGTTCTGTGTCAGTTTACCATTGGCTGTACAGTTCTAAATTTAAATCTTTATCGCAATTTTGTACATTTAACCGGCACTTGGTCTGTTGTTTAATATTTTTATTTTAAGTACATACAGATTTTTATATATAAAATGTTCATACAAAATTACCATCATCGACTTTGCCAGTGGTTTATAAAAAAAAAACCATTCATACAAACCTTTTTCTAATAACGAAACAAAAACAAAACGAAATCGGTTGAGCCATTCTCAAGTAATGTATTTTTCTACTAGGTACAGTCAAACATTTAAGGAAATCAGAATAAAAATCTTTTGAATATGTAGTCTGTATACAAAAAGCAAGACACTGGCAGCTAAGATGCTCCAAGATTTCCAGCACCCGCGAGTGTCCTTGTCTGCGTCTCGTGCGTGTCTCCTCATAAATTTGCGAATTTTCCACAAAATACACATCATACTCGTACACATTTCTTTTTAAATTCCAAATTTATTCACTGAAAAAAGAAATTTTACTATCCCGTACAGAGGTGTGTGTATGCGTCTTCTTATCATCATTTGGAACTCCAGTTAAAGGACGTCATTGAAACCATTTTTCCTTTTTTTTTATGTATTGGAAGTGGTAAACAAGCATGCAGTTCACATTGATGTTAAGTGATGACTGCAGCCTATAGACATCCACACAAAGACCAAGGTCGAAATGCAGATGCGTTACCACTCCTGAGGCCTAAGGTGTTATGCCTCTGTGCCGGAAATTACAAGGCCGTACATTTCCACCTGACCGGAACACGATATATACACACGGCAAGTATATTAGGTAATGCGGTGGTGCCTACCCCCGCGAGCTCCGTCACTCTATAGTGACGGAGCTCGCGGAGCTCTACCACCAGTAAGTTTCCTACGATCCCAATCGAACGGTAGTCCTTAACTGACATGCAATTATTTTTTATTATTTCGAAAGTAGTAGTAGGTCGAAGAAGTTGAAGGAGA
This sequence comes from Macrosoma leucophasiata, assembly GCA_036365455.1. Lineage (NCBI taxonomy): Eukaryota > Metazoa > Arthropoda > Insecta > Lepidoptera > Hedylidae > Macrosoma > Macrosoma leucophasiata. The sequence goes on along the minus strand of JAWQUS010000014.1, from coordinate 2,490,788 downwards.
CCAAAAGTATTCAATCTTGATCTAATAATTCAGATCTTAATTCGGTAGGTCAAAAGTCTTCAAAATCAGAATAAGTACACATAAGGATGAGGAGTGGTGATTTTAGCATGATTGTTTGCAAAGATGTTTTACGTTGCTGCTTAACTCTAAAAGACATAGCATGAAAACGAGACTATAACATCATTGAATATGCACACAGCGAAATCTGCTTAACAGCAATGATTGAAACCGCTCACGCAGAGTAATTCAAATAAAATGATTAAACGTATATAAAACGCGTACGTCGGTCGTGCGACAATTAAAATCAAGCAATTTCAGCGCCCAGCAGCCGATTAAACTGCCACTATTTAGGCACAATTACGTCGAGTCATTGCCCATTGTCCGGCGTCGATTACGCGAGGCTACAATGGCACCAATCCGACCCCCTAACGAAGCGACTTCGGCCGTTTCCGTCCCACTCCGGCTCAAAGACGCTTAATTTGCGGCGACGCAAAATTGTGGGACTGGCAGATTTGACGGAATCAACGCAAGTTCCGAACTGGAGCCGTTTGAAAATCGATTACGTTGGCGCAGAACGCTAAGAGTCTGAAATAAACAGGGTACCTATTAATTATCACAGGTTTAAGCTGTCGTTAAGCGCTTTGTTTGGAAGTTTGATGAAACAACGTGCTTATAATCTCATGGTGTTCAGGTTTGAAAAATCTGAGGCTTAGTAAAAAAAACTAATCAATATTCATAAACTGAAAATAATGAATTGATTTTATTATTAATTTAAATTCTATTAGAAAATCTAAAGGAAGAGGTGAGAGTTAGAGTATGCTGTTGTATGGACCCTATAATAACTAACAAAGAACAATTTAGGTTAGGTGGAAACGCATCTACGTTTTGATCTATTGTTTTTGGGTATAGCCTATAGGCTGCAGTCATCATTTAACATCCATGTGAACTGCTAGCTTGCTTGCCACCTTAGTGACTACTCCAAGTAGTAATAAGCCGATTAAAAAAAAATTGAAATACTTGTCCGGGTTGGTGCCTTGATAAATATTATCATATTTTTCACTCTGGACCTATGTACATATGTATTACTAATTCACCAAAAGTTCAAAGCTTTAATGCATATTCGAAAATACTAAAACGCTGACGAAAAATATCGACATCATTCTTTATTTACATTCCTATGACCCCGATTTCATTCCCCATTTGACCCGCCCGTCAATATCATGGGACATATTTATGTATCGCGGAAAACTGAGATATTGGGTCTGGTATAGCCCTAAGCAAATGTTTATGATGGAGGTCTTTCTCGTATATAATTAAATACAGAAAGGCGGCTCTTATATTCCGCTATTGCAATGTTTTGTACTGAAGTGGTAAACACTTTTTATTGGTGGTAGAGCTCCAGTGACGGAGCTCGCGGGTGTAGGCACCACCGCATTACCTAATATACTTGCCGCTAAATGGTAGTGTTCAGCACTATCGTGTTTCGGTACGGCCCTGTAATTTCCGGCACAGAGGCATAACACCTTAGGCCTCAGGAGTGGTAGCGCATCTGCACTTTGACCTTGGTCTTTGTGTAGGTGTCTTTAGGCTGCAGTCATCACTTAACGTCAATGTGAACTGCATGCTTGTTTGCCACATCTATTACATAAAAAAAAGATGCAGTTCACATTGAAGTTAAGTGATTATTTATAGCCTATGAACATCAACATTAAAAACAGCGATTTCAATGCAGATACGTTGCCACTCCTAATGCCTAAGTTGTAATGCCTCTGTGCCGGAAATTACAAAATTTCCTACGTTACCACCTCACCGGCACACGATAGTGCTGAATGCTACCATTTAGCGGCGAGTATATTAGGTAATGCGGTGGTGCCTTCGCCCGCGAGCTCCGTCTCTGGAGCTCTACCACTACTAAAAACTAAAACTACAATTAAAAATTAAAATTATTTCTATACAACATTATTTATTCATCTACTAGCATTTCAATTGAAAACAAAAGTACACTTTACATCATCCGAACTTTAACAATATCAAGTGCAACTACCCTCAAACAATCAACACGAACTCAGCAGTAACAAAATCTATTAAAAAATGTTAATTTCTTCACTCCGCTTCCTGGAGCCATTCAAACACGGGAGTGCGCGCAATACCGCCTTCAGCAAACTCAAGAATCATCTTAACTCGGTTTATATGTGCAGATAACATGCCTCCCGTTTAATTAAGTATGCGTAGACACTTTGAGACTTTTACGCTTACAACTTCTATCTTCTGTTGACGTTTCAAACGATTGCGTCACTTGGCAACTGGCTGCAGTGAATATTTAATATGTGCTGCTGCGATTCGGTTCAGGTTTATAATGTCCCTTTTCCTTCCTTCCTCATCATGTCTTTGGGTTAGAATTAACGCCTGAAAAATTTTGTTTTATAGAACAGAAATTTAATTATCTGTAGGTGCCGCGCGAGGCAGCTCGCTCTGTGCGGATCCAGCTATTAGTTACCAAAGGTAATAATTCTAATAGTAATACAAAAAACAACGTTCGAGTTTTTATGTGTCTCATTCTCGTATTATTCATCAATATTCAATACACACTGATTGAATAGAGATAGTACTTCTACAACCGACTTGAGGTATTTTATAAGCTTACGTTTTTACATTAATTGTTGGGTATATTTCATGTGAAAGCAAAGGTTTCATAAGTTTGTTTATGTTTGTATATTTTTTGTTTTTAACCCGAGAAGTAAGTTCTCTGGTTATGGGCAAAAAAATCTAATTACATTTTAGCAGTAGTTACCGGCAGAAGAAAAATAATCTGCGTCATCTTAGGGATATATCGTTAAAATTTATGTGCAATGTATTGGGAAATATCGAATTCTGTATCAATATTTTCGAATGTTTCATCGAAAATCCCGAAACGTATTTGGTGTTTTTGGTAGCAGAACAACCATCAGCGCTACACGAGAACAACAGAGTCCACATCCTATATGGCGACATCCAAAAATATTGTCAACATTCAAGTGATTATCATCACCACATATTATAAAGTAAAGTCCCCTTATTTCCTGTCTGTATGTTTTTTTTATGTAATGAAGATGGCAAACAAGCCTGCAACATTGAGGTTGTGATGACTGCAGTCTAAAGACGTCTACACAAAAACCAGAATTCAAAATGCAGATGCGTTGGTGGCAACGCATCTAGGTCTCTGGTGTGGACCAGAGACCTAAGTTGTTATGTCTTGGTGATAGTTAATACGGGGCACGATAGTACTGAACACAACCATTTGGCGGCAGATAGAGGTAATGCGGTGGTGCCTACGCCCGCGAGCTTCACATTATAGCATTCACCTTTTAGACTTTCCTTGAACTGAAAAATCATTCAAAACCAAAATTAGCCAAATTGGTCCACCCGTTCTCGAGTTTTAGCGAGATTAAGGGGAGGGTCACTTATTATTTCTATATTTAGAATACATAGACGGTGAGGCCGAAGCCTTCCACCAAAAAGTAACAAGAACAGCTCAAGAACTATCCAATTAAGCTGCACCCGACGGATCTAATCTAAGAGTCAACTCGTTCAAAGAGTCGACACGATAAGCGGCATGTACATTAATGGTTAACTTGGTGCGGAAACAATGCAACACTCATTCCAAAGACAGATGGAAAGCGTTCAGTGTTAGCCACGTAATGGCCAGAGAGATTTACCGTGCCCCTTTTGTTGAACTTTAAAAGCCCGGTGAACAATAGAGACAATAATTAACAGCTCCTAAAGTGTCGATAAATGTGCATCTCAACTATTGGCGGTGGTCCGCGGGACCGCATTCACTCGAATATTCCATTTCGTGATTGAATGTGTTGGTTAGTCAATAGCTTGTGTGTCTTCAATTCTGGTTTTGTCGAAATTTCCCATTTGAGCATATTAAGGGCGTAAATAGTAGAAGTAATAGATAGTGAGTTTAAAGAAATTATAAATAACTATAACAAAAAAAATATATTGTAGAAATTAAACTTGCGGATTTTCTCGCGTATATAACACTCCCAAACTTCTTACACCCGACGTTTCGGTCGCTTTCCGCTTTTTTGTCGACGAATTGGGATCCAATTATATCCAAATTGAAATCCCAAACTAGTAAATCTGCAAAACCACGAGATACGGTTAGTAATTTTTACGTGAATCCGGACCGTTATGCCAGACGCCTCAGAAACAGGTGGCGCTAGCATGACATGGCAACGTAGTTTTCAGTAATTTCTCGATAGATGGCGCCACTAGTAGTTTACATCGCACTAGGGTTGTGTTCCATCTCAGCTATATAAGGCTGAACATCGGCGAATTAGTCTGCCCGTGACCACGGTAGCTGGAAAGCGACCGAAACGTCGGGTGTAAGAAGTTTGAGAGTGTTGTATACGCGAGAGAATCCGCAAGTTTAATTTCTACAATGTATGAAGCTCGCGAAAACCTACGAGAACGTTAAAAAATAATACTTAAGGCAAGGATTGGACCTGCAACCTCTGGATAACTAGCTTAGTCGCTTAACTTACAAAGCCCCCGAAGCCCCACGTTCGAGCGTTGATTTTTTCTCGATATGGGTGTGGCCCCGTGTCTACGGTGGCGCACCGTAGACATGGGGCCACGCTGTAAGTTCTTTTAAATTCACTCATGATAAATACATTATATTATTATAGATACCTAGGCAACATAGGTAATCTATTATATTGATCGAAATTTTCATGTTCCCATTACTAATAGATGATTCTATAATCTCCAGGATAAAGGCATGTAAATTCAGCTTTAGGTGAAATAGTTCATCTGGATTTGTAACATATGTATTGCTCACTTCGTCTACATTTCTGCATAGCGATGGATTTTAAATGGAAGCGCTACATTTTCAAACAATGACGTATCTGAGAAATTCACATATCTAAATACGGATATCAGGTTTCGTAGAAGTGACCTAATAACTAATAATAATAGACCACGAAAGTTGTAAAGCTACCGAAGATGGATTTTAAATAATCATTTTAACTTAGTATACGCGAGATAAATCCGAAATCTAGTTTTATTTCAACTTTTTTTAAGTAATGGAAGTGGCAAACAAGCATGAAGTTCACATTGATGTTAAGTGGTGACTGCAGCCTATAGACACCCACACCAAGACCAAGATCAAAATGCAGATGCGTTACCACTTCTGAGGCCTAAGATGTTATGTCTCTGTGCCGACAATTACAGGGCCGTACATTACCACCTGACCGGAACACGATAGTGCTGAACACTACCATTTAGCGACAAGTATATTAGGTAACGGTGGTGCACACACCCGCGAGCTTCGTCACTGGAGCTCTACCAGTAAAGAACAAACAATAGTCAACTAGTAAAAACCTATCAAAAGAAATCTACAATAACCTTGGCCTGTACCCACTTACTATCAACGTAGATTGCTTAGTTACAGTATTTTTTTTTCTTGATATAACATTTTCCTGGTTTAAGGACAATCTGCTCTTTTAATCGAAATAAGGATGGTCCAAAAATGTTTCAGTAATCAGTACGATCTAAGGATTGATGATCGAAGGTCTTGAGCTTTGTTTTTTATTACGGTTCAGATATTATCTTTTCCAAAGAGGGCTCCGATCCGTCACATCGAAGAGGATTGGCTGTGATATAGTCATAGAAAACGAATTAAGTAGGTATAACAATTTAGGCCTCAGGATTGGCAACACATCTACATTGAAGTCTTTGGATTTAATGTAAAAGGCTACATTGTTCACTTAACATTGATGTGAACTGTATGTGTAATAAGTATAAGTATACAAAACTATAATAAATATTCGCAATATTTTGTATGATTTAAAAACCGTATTTTTTATTTTAATTGTTATTTTTCGTTAATACTACTGAAGGCAAATCGTTATGCGGCGGGAAAATAACCACTATAATTTCACCGTGTATTCATGACTAGCTGTGCCCGCGACTTCGTTCGCGTGATAATTTATGATTGTTCAGTATTTACCCGGACGAAATCGTTGGCGCAGCTAGTATAAAAGTAGCCTAAGTTACTCCTTATTACATAAGCTATCTCCCAGTGAAAGTTGCGTCAAAATCGGTCCAGCCGTTCCCGAGATTAGCGGGAACAAACATGGTGGATCGAATTTTATATTTTTATTTATTCCCTGGGTCAATTGAGTCGATAATTGGTACACATACTGTACAATTTCAATTATCAGACACGTGTATCACAGTTTTTCCAAATAATGACAAATAGGGCTACAGGTAAAGTAGGGTAGGTAGGTACAACAGGGTTTGAAATTTCATATGAAAAATATCCAATATCCCAGAGTAACGAAACAAAATAGGCAGAATCATGTCGTCTACGCGGTAAAAGCGCTGGCGAAAAGCTAGTGAGTATACTTTAACGCAGATTTCAATGCAAATTTTAAGTTTTTATTCTAATTAAATAGAATCCCACTGTTCTCTTAGCAGCTCCAAACAAAAAGGCCTAACGCAATAAACAGAGCCGGATTGCTATAATTTCATGTTTCCTCAGTGTTTATTCAGTTTAATTCTGGAAAAGGAATCGGCGCGCAGCCGAGTGAAGTGACCGTTTAAACGCGATAGCAGGCCAGCTAGAGATAGCGCGAGATACGGCTGCCAGATACTACGTTCATCGCAAAGTTAATCAAAATCGATTTTCCTATGTATTTTTAATTGTGAATATAGTTTGACTACTATTACTTGGTTGCTGGAATATTTGATTACTTAACATTCCATTTTTTGGGTTAGAATGCCGGCTTCAGTAAAAGGGTTTTAAAAAAATCTTGTTTGTTTGACAAATTGTTATTGTTATTTAGGCAATTGTAATTTAAAGAAATGAAAAATAGTTTACTAGTTAAAACTGCTAACGTTAATATTTAGAACCTTTTTTCCGTGTGGTGGACATGAGTTTGACATATGATGTATATTAAAATCTGATAAAATAGATTTTCACAAAAATATTTCGAAACAAATCGAAAAGTTGTACGTAGCGGCCTTATGTGCAATTACAGAAAGAAGGGAAAACGTACCTAACTTAATATTGAATATACAACACTTTACTAAAAAACATTTCTCTTCTTTTCGAAATATCATAAATTGCATATTAGGTTTTTTTTAATGTACCTACTACCACAGCCGGGAGTCTAATCCGAAAAAATGTTTCTTGCTAGACTTTTTTATGTCAATATATGCAAACCGTGTTCCCAATTTATGTAACTTATGCAAATCTTATAACCAAATATATGTAAATAAAAATCGATTTTGATTAACAACTCGTGGTATGCATTTTCCTGCAGCCAGATCTCGGTCCAAGAGGATGCCGCCTCGCTGGCGCACACGTTGGACTATGGACACAATGTTTGACGAGTGTATTTGAAATTGTATTTTGCAATATAATAATAGAACGTTGCTATTAACTTACCAAGGGGATTGTGAACTAGCAATTAAATAACGAACGTCTTCATAATACGGGCTTTTTAAATGAATATTTTTTACGATTGTAATGCGACTATTGCTTGTGAATTAGTAAGGGCTATTTAATTCGTTAAGACTGAAAGTTAAATTCGATTTTGGAAATGTGCCTGATAAATAGTAAAAGATCCATATCTTATTACATGACATAAAATTTTGGTGGGTGGGCACTAGAACTCGAAGAGAGCACTACGGCATTACATATATCTACATCTGACTGTCGCCAAATGATAGTGATGAGCGCTATCGCTGTGGTAATGTACGGCTCTGTAATTTCCGGCGCAGAGGCATAACCTAATGCTTCAGGAGTGGCAGCGCATCTGCATTTTGACCTCTGGTCATTGTGTGGGTGTCTATAGGCTGCAGTCATCACTTAACATCAATGTGAACTGCATGCTTGTTTGCCACTTTCATTACATTAAAAAAAACTCTGATTTCAATGTAGATTTGTCCAGGATACATAAATAAGATACCACTAATATGAACTCTATGCTTTTTGCCACTTCGTGACATAAAAGTGTCCAAATAGCGTCCATATTCTCTAGAACATGATTTTAAATATAACTGCGAAAACGTATATACATAATATAAACACATACACCCCTGTTTACCCCTTTGCGGAAATACAAATGTCATCGCAGCGTATCGGGAAATTGGTTGCCGAATGTGCTGTACTTCTGAATTCATAGAAATTGTGTGTATTCTAAGGTAAGGCATAAGGTGCCTTGATTAGATTCAGCTGTTTTGCTAAATAAAATATAGAATTAAATATAAATTTCGTTCGCATACTGTTGTTTTCTTTTTATGCTAAATATTGATTAAATTTGTGTGTTCGTAACTTCATTGCTGTATTTCGTGCAAAGTGTAGATAGAGGTATTTTAAAGTGATATGATGGATGGGTAGTGACGCCTGCAGCTTATAGTACTAACATTTATCGGGCAAGTCCAAACTCAAAAAATGTTATATATTATGTACTGAGAACTTATCATACACCATAAATATAAAACGCTTTTTTACCACTTTCATAAACACAAAATAAGCATATGGTATTATCACTAAATTTGCGTCGTTCTACAAAGTTTTCAACTCCATATAAGGCTTCAAAAGAACATTCGAAAAGGGAAAAAATCGAATAGCTACACATGTCGACATAATGAAAAGGTTTTAAAATAATCTACCCATTATATCACAATGAAGAGGAAAAGTCAACATTTTCTTAATATAGCAGTTATTGTAACAAATACTGAATGGTTTGGCAAACGTTCGCCAAGCGCGGTAGAGTGGGGCGTCGGCGGGCATAATGCTAAATAATTAATGTAGGATCTTGCGGCTTTTAAAACTGCCCGCTAGTATTGCTATTTTATTACAAAACAAAAGGTTCAAGTAAATTGTAATGGGGGAAATTGTTTCGATATTAATTACGCGGGATATATTGTGTTACGTTGGATATTCAAAGGTTTTTTTTAAGTTTTTAAGCAAACATCGCTGTCCGTATTATTGGTAAGTGTCTGGAGATGGTCCATAAAAAAGCTTTCGTTGTTTTATGTCATGAAAGAGGCAAGTATAAACATGTAGAATATTGCAGCTTATAGATAAAATTTAAATGTCTTAATTAGAGATATCTGAGATCTTTTTGGCCTCAGTTTCATAAAAGTGTATGGCTGTATTGAGAGTGTGCGTGACGCGCTCAGTTACTACTCAGGTGACTCAGTGATAGTAAGCCATTACTGCTACCCTTTAAGCTCCAGGTTTGATACTCGGGTCGGAGAGTAAGCAGTGCTGGATTCTTTCAATAAAGTATTCCAACACACTATATTATTAATAGTTTTTTTATATATAATGGAAGTGGTAAACAAGAATTGATGTTAAGTGATGACTGCAACCTATAGACACCCACACAAAGACCAAGGTCAAAATGCAGATGCGTTACCCCTCCTGAGGCTTAAGGTGTTATGCCTCTGTGCCGGAAATTACAGGGCCTTACATACCGTACAGTTTAGTCCTTATAAATTGCAATAGGATCGCCATCATATGGCAGGTAATTTCTGCTTAAATATTTACACCTCAGGAGAGGTAATCCATATGCATTTAGTCCTATGTTATTTGCATAGATATCTTAAGACTATGATGTTCACTTACCACATTAAAATCGTAGATATTCAGTCACAAAACTCTCCGCTAATCCAAAATCAATCAAATACAGCTTTTATTACGACCGCATAGGCTGCAAACAGCCTCTTCTCTGATAATATCTATGTATGAAAGTAGTACTTAAAATCTCAAAAATTACACTTGAAGAAATATTATATATATGTATATATGTATCTTCACGCCAGGTACCTAACGGGGTAGGCAGAGAGTGTAGAGCGCCAGATATCTCGGTTCTGACAAACCTCTCGTGCCTCGTCCACAATTATATATAGCCATAAATATTATATGTAACACACAATTAGCTTCGAAAACGCGTAATCCAAAATATCAACCTGAATAAAGCCTAGGACTGAAGTAAAACAGATATAAGTCGGATAAACGCGTATCTGTAGCTATGGTAGAATGGTGTGCAAGATTGAAAGGCAGTATTATGTGTACGTCTGGCCAGGAAGCAGGCCTAGTGGGGGTTGGGGGTGGTTCCCCCTTCCCCCATCCCCTACCGTCTGATTTTATACCTTCGCACGGCCGAAGGTTCTGTAACGTTTTATGCCTAGTGCTACTAATTAATATTTTCTTTGGATGTGTGAGTCTTTTGTCCTTTGCTTTTCTTATCTTCAAGCCTATATTCCTTAAAGAAAGGCAGAGGTGTATTTTGTTTGTGCCAGCTATGTTTTCGGAGTTTCACGAAATAGGTGAGAATAGCCTCTTGACATTAATTTTAATATGTTGGTAGTGGCAATGAGAATTTAACCGATTGAAAAAAATCCTAATGCCTTATATTTAATACATTGGAAGATTATGTTATAAAATGAATTTACTCGATGGCAAAATCATGGTGTATGCTACTGAAATTTGATCAATTGTAATTGCGTTTTTCAAATAGTTTCTTGTTAGAAGTATAGAAAGATACAAAAACTACACAAAAAACAGAAATCCCTTTAAAGTAGATTAGATAAATAGTGCCTACGCCCTCGAGCTCAGTCACTGGAGCTCTACCACCAATAAAAACTACAGAAGGACTCATTTTTAAATGAAAGAAAATAAAAAATATTATGACGAATCTCAAAACACAATCAGACTTTATCAAGTCAAAACATACGAAAGTCAGTATCTATAAACAGTATCCAACAAGAAAAAACAATAATCAACATCCAACACCATAATGCACATCGAGCCTCTGAAAGAGACGATCGGCTCGTTTCGACTTCGTAGAACGTTATCTTTGTGCACTGCCTACGTATAGTAGGGGAGCCCAGGATGCTATTTTTGGATTTACTCGAGCGCGTCAGATAAAGATATGGGAGATTCCTTGAACCCCGCTGGTTATCTCCACTAAATCTAAGGTTCGTATATAAAGACGCGGCCGAAGAATAGTCTTCAAAAAAATTATAAATGTCGCTACGATCTTACTCATCTTCCGAATTGTCTGAATTTTGGATAGGAGCATTGTTTGGCCACATTTTAAACCCTCAGAATATCTGACACGCTCTTGACCCAAGACGTTGATGCCGCGTCCTCTTCAAAAACATTTGATTCGTTCAAAAATGAAGGTGAAAAATTACTCAAGAATGTCAGATACTCAGAGAGGATCTAAAGTGAACCCCATCAAAGTTCCCATCCAAAATTCTGACAATTTGGATGCGAGGCAAGCTCGTGGCGGAAGCCCTAAGGATTCGGCCTTTTATGGAAATCTTAGATTTGGTGGAGGTACTGAATTGGGTGCAAGGTATCTCCTATAACTTAATCTGACGCGCTGGAGTAAATGCAAAAATCCCCTCTTGGGCTCCCATACTAGTAAGCACTGACAGCCAGGTATTGGTCAAAACTTGATCAAAATGGTCGGCGAACGTCAAATAGGTACGGTGCGAACGAGATAACGCTCTACAGACCCGAAATAAGCCGAAGTCTCATTCCTAGGCTCAATGTGCAATATATATTGTTGAGCACTGTACTCGTAAATCAATATTGAATACTTACGAGAGCTCCACGAACTTGTAATTAGTCAACTTTTTCCATAAAACATATTCTAGTTAACTCACATAAGATACCCTCATAACGAAATAGGCATTTAGCCAAGAAAACGAATCGATCCACGGAAATTACTTGTAAGTAGAGGCGAATGGCCAGATCTGATAAGGCTTTCACCGCGCCACTTGATTGATGCCTTCATTGCGCCCGATTACATGCTGCACCGGGTTGGGTTCCGTGGGCGAGTCTGCTGTTTGAGTAACCCTGTGTATTTGTCTTATTTTCATTTTTCGTAATAAAAAACGCGAGAGAGCGATTGAAAAAAAAAATTTTTTTTTATACACTTGTTGCCTGAAATAACTCTATACAAATAAATAAAATTGGAGTGACTATTAGTAATATAAAAATAACCGCTTTTTACTAAATGCATATGTATGTATCCACGATTCATATACCAAAACAACACTTTTTAATTTTTTTGTCTGTATGTCTGTCTGTCTGTTTGGCGGGGCTAATCTTGGGAACGGCTGGACCGATTTTGACGGAACTTTCTCTGGCAGATAGCTGATGTAAAAGGAGTAACTTGAGCCACTTTTATACTAGCTGCGCCCAGGACTTCGTCCGGGTAGATACTGAACAATCATAAATTCTCACGCGGGCGAAGTCGCGGGCACAGTTAGTAAATAAATAAAATAAAATTTTAAATTTGTTACAGTTATGCATATTATTATGACAAATTTCTTTATTCTAGTTAGTATACACCCTACCGTTGTACAGATTTGTCCGCAATTCGTTGAATATTAGAAGAAACTTATAGTAAAAAGTAAAATCACACCAAATGTTAAAAATAACAAGTGATATCTGGAAGCTTTCACTATGAAATCCACAGTGCAAGCATTGTCATCGTCACTGCAGCCGATTTACGTCCACTGCTGGACAAAACCTTCCCCGAAGACGCCCACAACATTGTTGTGGATCATTAGGGCAGAATATGCCATAATTGCCACGCATGGCAAACGGATTGGCGATCGCAGCGGCGGTGTTTTATCGCAGGACGCTGCAGTCCACTCCGTGTAGTTATTTTTACTACCGTACTACTGGAATAGTTAGTCCGTCATTAATCGGTTGACTGACTGCAGTAGCAGAAGAATTCTCCTCCAATAGAGGGGAGTCGTCACGTCTCGATCCCTTCGCAAGCTATAGTAGCAAATTCTAACGTTATTTAGTTGTGAACTAAGCAAAGTTGTCTAAGTAGTTTGAATTGAAAAACTCCACATCTCTTGAGTCGATCACTTTGTGAAACTCTACTCTTCTTCATTGTTGTTTGAGTTTCGATAGTAGTAAATATACAAAAAACGGAACGGAGGTAAAGACTGGTGGTAGAGCTCCAGTGACGGAGCTCGCGGGCGTAGACACCACCGCATTACCTAATAGGTATACTTGCCGCTAAATGGTAGTGTTCAGCACTGTCATGTTCCGGTCAGGTGGTAATGTACGTCGATGTTATTTCCGGCACAGAGCCATAACACCTTAGGCCTCAGGAGTGGTAGCGCATCTGCAGTCATCACTTATCATCAATGTGAACTGCATGCTTGTTTGCCACTTCCATAACATAAAAAAGACGTGACTAGTAAACTAACAATAAAAATCGACAAAATCATTATTTTGTAATTTAATACAAGTTTGACATTGGTTTAATAGCTAAAACGGTACATAGGTATAGAACTCAGCTAAAAATATTACACATCGAGCCTACGAAAGAGACAATCAGCTAGTTTCGACATCGTAGAGCGTTATCTCTGCTGCACACTGCCTACGTAAGCATTGATAATCAAAGCACGATATTGGACGACAACCGTCATATAGGTAAGGTGCGGAAGAGTTAACGCTCTACAGACCCGAAATAAGCCCGAGAGAAGTGTCTTCCTAAGGTCGATGTGCAATATTTATTTTTGGATACTGTACCTAAGGCAATTCATTTTCCTTCCATTTAATGTCACATTGTTGGTAAGTTAGTGAAAATTGCAGCTCATATCTACAAAGATTAGATACTAGCTGACCCGGCAAACTTTGTGTTACTTCAGAATGAAATAATGTGTCAAAGGTTTGAAAGATACCTACGGACTATTTGTAAGGGAATATGAAATTGTAGTTTTTACTATTTCCCTTCAATTTCTTCATATTTTCTTACCTTTTATACCTTTCCTGGGCTTCGAGAAATAATTTAAAACCAAAATTAGCCAAATCGGTAAAGCCGTTCTCGAGTTTTAGCGAGACTAACGAACAGCAATAGATTTTTATATATATAGATAAGTTATTTAACTGTTGTGTCTGCAATTACGGGGTTTATTGGTTATATTAGGTACTATATACATCTACTATTAGTGAAAACTTCGTAATATCTCCGGAACCCGGCCGCGAACTACCCGATACGTGAGTGACCGATTCATTAAATGACTGTTGTTTAAACAACACAGGTTGCAAACGTATGAAATGCGGCTTGGGGGGTTTTAAACGAGGTTATTTATAGTGATGAGGTTGATTCAAACAACCCTCATATTTTGATATCGCGATTAATACGAGGTAATGTTTTTTACTTTAATTTTATGAAAGTTACAAACAAGCAAACAGGACACATTGAGAATACCGTAGAGACTATAATCACTTACATTAAAACTGAGATATAATATAATAATTTATTAATCACATGTAAATATGTGATATAATAGGTAACTATTTGTTTTTATTTATGTACAAAACATAGCAACTTTTATACGTATAGCAATTAATATATGACAAACTAGCTGTTGCCCGCAGCTTCCCCCGCGTGGGTTTCGTTTTATAAATAACTAAGTAGCCTATATTCTTTCTCAAAGTCAGCTCTATCTCTGTACCAGATTTCATTAAAATCGGTTCAGTCGCTTGGACACGAAAAGGTAAGATAGACAGACAGACAGACAGAGTTACTTTCGTATTTATAATATTAAAGTAGGGAAGTAGGGATTGATTGAATATGAACTATATTGTATATGTCCATTCCACACATTACACTCACACTGTATATCTATACTTATAATAAAACTGTAGAAGTGTAAATTCTGTACATTGAAAATATTGAAAAAATAAATACCAGGGGATGTTACTAGATCGATACCGAACACAAATATGTGATTAGAATTTTTTTTGTCTGTCTGTCTGTCTGTTTGTTCAAGCATCACACAAACTCTACCGGTGCAATTACAATGAAACTTGGTATGATTATAGATACTTTAACCTTTGGCGCACAACACTGGGTACTTTTTATCCCGAAAAAATGACTGTTTGTCTGTGTGTTTGTGCACCCTAATTTCAGAAGCGCCTTATTCGATTTGCGGTTTTCACTAATATATTGTGGTAAGTTTCACTTAACATTTAGTGTTTGTTTCATGTGAATCGGTTCAGAAATAAAAAAGTTATGTCAATTTAAAGAATCATATCGAATATTTTTAAGCTATTCTGTATCTTAGTTCTATCTTTTAGGGGATTTCGTACCTAAAAGGTAAAAACGGACCCTACGGATTACTAATCCTCCGCTGTCTGTCTGTCTGTCCGTCCGTCTGTCTGTCACCAGCCTGTATCTCATAAACAGTGTAATATAGCTAGAAAGCTAACATTTTCACAAACTATGTATTTCTGATACCGCTATGAAGACAAAATTAATTACTAAAAATAAAATAAGAATATTTTAAGGAGTCCAAGGGGGCATACAATACATGTGTTATTTTTTTCGTATATTTTTTGCTCGATAATAACGATAGCAAGTAAAATAGTAAATTTTCACAGAATTTTTAGATCCTATGTTGTATATTACCTTCCATTATAATAAATCTATACAAATAAATAAAATTGGAGTGTCTGTTTGTAATATTAAAATAACCGCTTTTTACTAAATGAATATGTATGTATACACGGCACATATACCAAGACATTTTTTACGATTTTTGTCTGTCTGTCTGTTTGAAGGGGCTAATCTTGGGAACGGCTGGACCGATTTTGACGGGACTTTTATCTGCATACATACATCCATACATACATACCTACATACAAATAAGTAGAATTGGAGTGTATCCGACTTTGACGGGATTTCCACGGGTAGGTAGCTGATGTAATAAGGAGTAACTTAGGCTACTTTTATCGCCATACATCCATACATACATACCTACATACAAATAAGTAGAATTGGAGTGTATCCGACTTTGACGGGATTTCCTGAGCTGATGTAACTTATTACATAAAAGTAGTCTAAGTTACTCCTTAGAGTAACTTAGGCTTCTTTATCTCCATACAACCATACATACCCACATACAAATAAATAGAATTTGAGTGTCTCCGATTTTGACGGGACTTTCACTGGCAGATAGCTGATGTAATAAAGGCTACTTTTATACTAGCTGCGCCTACGACTTCGTCTGGGTAGATACTGAATAATCATATTTTTCTCACGTGCATTGCATTTTTTTTACTGGTGGTAGAGCTCCAGTGACGGAGCTCGCGGGCGTAGGCACCACCGCATTACCTAATATACTTGCCGCTAAATGGTAGTGTTCAGCACTATCGTGTTCCGGTCAGGTGGTAATGTACGACTTTGTAATTTCCGGCACAGAGGCATAACACCTAATGCCTCAGGAGTGGTAGCGCATCTGCATTTTGACCTCTGGTCATTGTGTGGGTGTCTATAGGCTGCAGTCATCACTTAACATCAATGTGAACTGCATGCCTGTTTGCCACTTTTATTAAATAAAAAAAAAAAAAAACGTGGACAAAGTCGCGGGCACAGCTAGTATTTTATAAATTGGTAACATTTAGCGCAATATCGGCATATTGCAGCTTCGGTATTTTGTGAGTTAAATGAACGTTGCATTTTTTTGAATTTGTTAACATTTATTATTTGATTTCATAAATTTAATCAAGATAATATTTAATATTAATTTGAACATTAATGGTTTTGGAATCAGTATCTTAGCCTAATTTCATGACGTTTGATATTATCGGTTAAGTACTATCGAACGTGGTCAACAACTTGATGAGTATGTAGTCTTGTTAATCATTTTCTATTGCATTTTTAAACCAATTCAGGTTTTATTTCACCAAATAAATATCATATACCATATCTGGCATATTTTTGCCAATTGTGCAGTCAGTCAACCGAATAATGGCGATCAAATCTTTCAAATAGGGCTATAGAAAATACAATACGCGGGCTGCGCAGAATAACGCCATAAAACTGCCACCACTGCGACCAATCCACATGCCAAGCCTGGCGATTATGGCATAATCTCCGCGAATGACGCACAATACTGTTGTGGGCATTTTCGAAGACTTATCCAAAAGTGGACATTTATTGGCTCAAAATAGTCACATACGACTGAAACCACCCAACTGCTACCTTAGTCCAAAAATAAGTACAAACAAATCGTATACCCAGCGAACAATGATCAGACCCCACCCAATACTATCCAATTGTCGAACACGGAAGGGTAAAAACTGACTCATTAAAAAACTTTTCAACGTTTAATGAAAATCTTATTGAGCTACGAGTGCATCTAACCCCCCGAGGGCTAAGGGGGTTGAAATGGCCCGGCTAAGTGTATTACAGTCGGATCGCTGCCTTTGATTCGTCACATCAAAGACGATCTCGTTCCACGCTAAATCGAATCAGCTGCTTTGTTTCTGCCGTAGGTAAATTTGTAAAGGCCGTAGATTCCTCTTGAACGACTTTCTGGGACGCTCTATTCGTATGAATCTCTTGGAAACGATCTATTTAAGTGTCTGATCGTTTTCATGTTGCCCTTATTTTACAAGCAGTTCGTATTGGAACTTCTCTTTTCAGTGGGTTGTGAGGTGTAGGAAAAGCAGTGGTACCATATTAAACAGAACATCGCTAGAGAACACAAACCCATTCCACGAATGGTACGCGAGGCTATTGAAATTAAAAACACCCAAATTTCATAAGAGGAGATGGATGGCGATTATCAACATCATGGGAAGCAAAATTAAATCTCAGCGGCAGCAGTCTGCAAGACCTCAAGATACCATAAGTAATATTTGCATTAATCCTGAACGCTACGCAAGGCGTTTACGAAATTGATGGAGTTAGCTACAAATATAATTTTTCAAACTTATATCAGACAAATGTCATCTCGGTCTGCCCGGGACCACGGAAGCTGAAAAGCAACCGAAACGTCTGGTTGATTTAAAAAATAAAACGTAACTTCACGCCTGTTGTCCCCGAAGGGGTAGGCAGAGGTAAATGCATGCATTCAAGCATACATGCAAACACCCACGATTCGCCGGTTAGGTTTTGGCCCATGTGACAGGTGGCGAGCCTGTTGACATCTCCGGGCACATTACCAAACTTTGAGGTACTGGAAAATTTCCAGAAAATGGAAAAATCCCAATAGAACCAGAGATAAAGGCTTTTTCACCATTATCTCTGATAACCCCCTACCCGGGAATCGAACCCAGGACCTCAGCGTAGTAGTAGTGGCCTGCTACCACTAGGCTACCGAGGCAGTTTTTTTGTTTTGTTGTTCAGTTGTTTTTGTTTATAGAGACGGTAAAAATACACAGACAGGCCTCTTAGCCTATGCAGTGACATCTTCCGATGAGATGCCCCCAACAAGCCTCACAATTCTGGCTCGTTAACAATACGAAGAGCATGTCTAAGTTTAGCAACACCATTGAAACTTTACTACAGTTTAAAGAGTTTAAGCATTTGTATAACTTACATATATATCAGCTCGATCGGGCAATAAAGTTTCCGGTTAATTTTGATCCGCTTTGGCACGGTGTGTTAAAAACTAAACCAATATACTTCTTAAAATTAGAGCGACGGAGGGTTATGCAACCGGCCTTTTTGGCAGAACGCCGACCTTATACTTATAGTGGATTGCTGTATATTTTTTTGTGTTGGGTGAATGAGGTCTTGGTAATGGGTTGGGAAGGATCAACATATTTTTGGTACATATCCGGACAGTTTTCAAGATAAATCAGGTTGTCATTTGAAAATGTTACAAATGAAAAGGAATGAAAGATTTATTTTCTTGGCACACACAATACTTATAGAATGACGCCATTTCTGAATACGGGATTGACCTCTGGTTATTGTGTAGATATAGACTGTGGTCGTCACTTAACATCCGTGTGAACTACATGATTGTTTGCCACCACTATCACGAAAAATTTACGGCCCTGTAATTTCCGGCACAGAAGCATAATATCTTAGGTTTTTTTTTTTTTATGTAATTGAAGTGGCAAACAAGCATGCAGTTCACATTGATGTTAAGTGATGACTGCAGCCTATAGACACAAACACAAAGACCAAGGTCAAAATGCAAATGCGTTACCACTCCTGAGGCCTAAGGTGTTATGCCTCTGTGCCGGAAATTACAGGGCCGTACATTACCACCTGACCGGAACACGATAGTGCTGAACACTACCATTTAGCGGCAAGTAAATCAGGTAATGCGGTGGTGCCTACGCCCGCGAGCTCCGTCACTGGAGCTCTACCACCAGTAAAAGTACCAGGTTCAAAACTGTAGGCGTGTTTGACACTTTATGAAATAAAAAAAAATATTATGATACATTCGGCACCTGAATATCGCTGGTCAATTTAAAATAACATCCATGATGATAAATGGTACGATCTCTACTTGAATATCGAATTGAGACAGAAAATAAATCTTTTTTCCCATCACATACCGATTAAACGAATGAACGGTCCAGTAAAAGGTTCGCACCAAAATCTGACTTCCAGTTTTTTTGGTAACTCATGGTTACCCTAGAAAGAAAGTTCATTTGAGGAAATATTGTCACATATATTTTAATGGTCAATAAATTTAGTTAAGTTTAAACATTAAAGATGAAAGAATGAATTATTCTCACTCTAGCTCCATTATGAAGTTTCCGTATAGCTAACTTTATTTTAATATTGATTTGGTTCGTGGTTCCCTGATTTGATGAAGAAATATTGTCATCTGAAGCTGTGTAAGCATGCAGTTCACATTGATGTTAAGTGATGACTGCAGCCACACAAAGGCCAAGGTCAAAACGCAGATGCGTTACCTCCATCTGTGAGCTCCAGTGACGGAGCTCGCGGGCGTAGGCACCACCGCATTACCTTACATACATAAATGGTAGTGTTCAGTACTATCGTGTTCCGGTCAGGTGGTAGTGTACGGCTCTGTAATTTCCGGAAGAGGCATAACACCTAATGCCTCAAGAGTGGCAGCGCATCTGCGTTTTGATTGGTCATTGTGTGGTGTCTATAGGCTGCAGTCATCACTTAACATCAATGTGAACTGCATGCTTGTTTGCAACTTTTATTACATTAAAAAAAAATACTCGATTTTCTAATTGGGATGTTTGACAGTGTGAATTATTCGCGTAACATGTTGTAAAACCAGACTATACCCAAAAAAAATCTTGCACTTAACAAACAAGAGGCAGGTTTGGAAAATCCCCATTCCCGAAACCCTATGCCACGTACCATCCAATTGTTTTGGACGCAATCGCGCCGAACTTGGCGCGTCACCAGCGGACGGACGTGCGTCGAATACTCACCACGGGCTATCGACTATCGACCGTTAAACGTAATTCCATCACCTTTATTGGTTTACTGTTCTAGATTTTTTTACTGCGGCATTGACGGTCAGTGATATATATATATTTTTTTTTATTAAAATAGCTAACAAATATTCAGCGCATTTTGATGTTCAGCAGCGCATTTTGATGTTTTGCAGCGCATTTTGATGTTCAGCAGCGCATTTTGATGTTTTGCAGCGCATTTTGATGTTTTGCAGCGCATTTTGATGTTCAGCAGCACATTTTGATGTTCAGTGATGACTGTAGCGTATATTTCTTTTTATGTTAGGAAGGTGGCAAACACGCTTGCAGCGCATATTGATGTTAAGTGATGACTGCAGCCTATGGAAATCTACACAAAAATCAGAGGGCAAAATGCAGATGCGTTCCCCTCAGGGATGGCAAACCATCTAGATTGTTACGTCTCTGGGCTATACATTACCACCTTACCGGAACACGATAGTGCTGAGTGCACTACTGTTTGTCTAAAAGAACTACCCTATATGAAGAAATTACTTTTTGTAGTGCTTACGCCTTCGTACACTACCACTGGAGATCTAACACCATTAAAGCAACTCATATATTATCCATACATAAAATGTGGTATGAAACCTTTATTTTTTAAATTTGGTTAGTAAAATGTCTTTCTTAAATATTTAACTACAAATTTTCAGTGTAATACAAAAAAGTATCTAGCTTGCCGTTCATGATTTTTAACCGATTTAGGGTCGGTGAACGACTTCCATTCATAACTAATGAATAGTTATACAACTATAGTTAGTAGTCATTAAATAGTTATGATACACTTTGCAGTTTATACAATAGCGTTAAGATGTCGCTGTCCCCTTAATAATTGTAATATTTATTTTTTGCAATAACACATGCGAGTGAACTTTAGAAATTTCGGTTCGATTCCTGCCCGAAGTCAAATTTTTCTTTCCCTTTTTCTTTTATTTCTAAAGTTCACTCGCGTGAGTTATTGCGAAAAATAAATGTTACAAGTAATCTAGCTAAGTAATATTTAAACAGAGTATTTTTTTCTTTAATTACCACGTATTGGAAATAAGTTAAACTGCCTCGGTAGCCTAGTGGTAGCAGGCCACTACTACTACGCTGAGGTCCTGGGTTCGATTCCCGGGTAGGGGGTTATCAGAGATAATGGTGAAAAAGCCTTTGTCTCTGGTTCTATTGGGATTTTTCCATTTTCTGGAAATTTCCCAGTACCTCAAAGTTTGGTAATGTGCCCGGAGATGTCAACAGGCTCGCCACCTGTTACATGGGCCAAAACGTAACCGGCGAATCGTGGGTGTTTGCATGTATGCTTGAATGCATGCATTTACCTCTGCCTACCCCTTCGGGGATTACAGGCGTGAAGTTACGTACGTACGTTATTTACCAACGCTCTACGCTTGTGTTCCGCACAATTAACTTTTATAAGCACGTCTACGCTGTTTTTTCTGCTACGCCGTAGCACTAGCTACACGCTACGTTACGTAGCATCTTCGTAGAGCTTGTTTATGAGGCTCATACCGTAAACGTAGCATACATGTTGTGATATTAATTTGAAAATATTGTTTAACTATGATCCTAGAAGTTAAATTAAATGTAGCGTTACGTAATTTCACGCCCGTATTCCACGAAAGGTAAGCTCAAGACACCTACTGGTGGTAGAGCTCCAGTGACGGAGCTCGCGGGCGTGGGCACCTAAGGGGGGCACCTACCTAATGTACTTGCCGCTAAATGGTAGTGTTCCAGTCACGTGGAAATGTACGGCCCTGTAATTTCCGGCACAGAGACATAATACCTTAGGCATCAGGAGTGGTAACGCATCTGCATTTTGATCTTAGTCTTTATGTAAGTGTCCATAGGCTGCAGTCATCAAAGTGAACTAGTGAACTGCAAGCTTGTTTGCCACTTATATTACATAAAAAAATAAATAGTGCAGGGTATATATTATTATTGTATACAGTGTTCATTATTATCATAATATCTTGTTTAACAAAGTAACATATCTTCTGGGTGTTTCATTATTATTATTATTTATTTTTTTATGTTATGGAAGTGGCAAACAAGCATGCAGTTCACATTGATGTTAAGTGATGACTGCAGCCTATAGACACCCACACAAAGACCAAGGTCAAAATGCAGATGCGTTGCCACTCCTGAGGCCTAAGGTGTTATGCCTCTGCGCCGGAAATTACAGGGCCGTACATTACCACCTGACCGGAACACGATAGTGCTGAACACTACCATTTAGCGGCAAGTATATTAGGTAATGCGGTGGTGCCTACGCCCGCGAGCTCCGTCACTGGAGCTCTACCACCAGTAAAAAATAAGAATTTTTATAATAAGAACAAGCATGTCTAGTTACACCCCTATTACATTGTATGCGTGAGCTATGAGCGAGTTCCTATATTTACCTATCTATACAGTCCACAAATTGAGTGATGTATTTCGATGCAACTTCAGTACGAATAAACAGAGCAAACAAACAATACGTAGTTTCAGTGTGCATAAATCCCCGCAAGCCAATTTCAACCTTATCACATTAAACATATGGTCCTAACGAGTCGGATCGAGACAGCGACGATCGCGCCTTCCGAGCGCCACCGGCGTCACGAGAACAAAAAAAGAGAATTTCATTCAAACGCATTCTTGAGAAAAAATACGACGACCGGCGATCGGATTAATGTTATTTGGTTTATTTACGAGATATTTACGAGTTATTACATAATACAGTGCATAAAAGTGAATAAAAACAGAAAACTATTGAGTAATAAACATTGTGGAGTGACTTTGAACAATATTACTACAAAATATCAATTACGAGTCGAGTTGTGAGTTTAAACACATATCTGAGACATTTTGTGGTTTATTTAAAAGAGAAATACAATTACTTAATAGCTACGCGAGTTATTATTGTGCGGCGTGGGATTTATAACGTGTACGAGAGTTCATACGATACATAACAATGGAGGCACTTCTTTCAACGCAAGAAGAAAGCATGGAGAATTTGAAAAAATCAGAGCGAAATTTTAGAAAAACGCCTAAAGATAGACTTAAAATATCATATTTAGAAACGAGATTAGAGGTCCTCGATACACAATTTAAGGATTTTCGAGAAACACACAAGGCGATTATAAAGATTTCGAGAGATAGAAAGGAGGCATATTTTACAGAGGGTTGTTATGAGAATTTTGAGGAGTTTTATATTCAATACAAAACAAGCATACGAGAAGTTTTGCAACAGATTTCAGTGGAACCATGTGGTCAATCATCCAATTCATCCATACCTACGGCATCCATTTGCAAGAATAATAGTTCCAGCGATGTTAGGTTACCGCGAATAACATTACCTACATTTGGCGGCAAATATGAAGAATGGCAAACGTTTTACGATATGTTTTCGGCATTAATTAACGACAATAAAACCATAACCTCTGTTCAAAAATTGCATTATTTGAAAAGTAACTTAACGGGAGAAGCTTTGAATTTATTACGCAATTTTTCAACTACGGAATCTAACTACGAAGAAGCATGGATGCAGTTGATTAGAAGGTACAATAACAAGAGATATAACTGTAATTATGTATTTAAGAACTTATTTTCACTGAAGAAAATAACCAGTGAGTCGGCGAATTCTATTAGACATTTATTGGACACTACAGCGACGAGTTTGAAGTCCTTGAAGAGTATGGGTATACAAACTGATTCGTGGGATGCAATTATTGTATATTTTACAGTTTCGAAATTAGATAATGAGACCTTGAAACAATGGGAACAACAACTTAACACCATGAGTGATGAATTACCTACGTGGACGCAACTGAAAGATTATTTGGAGGGCAGATTCAGGGCATTGGAAATGATTGATTCAAATGCGATACGTTCAGTTCAAGTACAGTCAGCGAGAACGAAAACTTTTCATGCAGCTATAGAGGATAAACCTAAGTTCAAGGAGGTTAGCTGCGCAATGTGTCAAGAAAATCACTATGTTAACCAATGCAAACGTTTCGGAGTTATGACACCTAAGGAGAGACAAGACTTAGTACAAACAAGTAGATTGTGTTTCAACTGTCTATCCCCTACTCATTCTGTGATGAAATGTCGTCAATCGTCGAGTTGTAGAAAATGTGGAAGACGGCACCATACCTTACTTCACTTCGAGAGAGAGAGGTACCACGAGCACAAACAAGCGAGAGAGGTGATGTCATCGTCTAATGAGCTACACGAGAACCCTAATACATCACGAGGTGACACACATATTACTACTACTTTTACTAGGAGGGAGTTACAACCTATGCGAGTCCTGTTGGCCACGGCTAGAGTTAAGGTATTTCATTCAAACGGTTGTAAATTAGTTATAAGAGCTTTATTAGATCAGGGGTCACAAGCTTCGTTTGTGACAGAGGCAACAGTGCAGTTACTTGGACTCACACGCAAACCGGTAAGTGGTTGGGTGTCAGGGCTGGGGGATGGTCGCACGAGTATCAAATACATGGTTTCAATGCAGTTGGAATCATGCCATAACCCAGAAAAGTCAATCCAAGTTAATGCTTATGTATTACATTCACTTACGTCACTGCTTCCAACAACCAATCTAGGCTCACATAAATGGGTAGAGATTAGTAAATTGCCTTTAGCAGATCCGACATTCACAATACCTGGTAAAATCGACATTCTTTTAGGTGCTGAGATTTATAGTGATATTTTGCTTGATGGTTTTATGAAACAATCTCAAGGTAGTTTGATAGCACAAAATACAGTTTTCGGGTGGATAATTTCAGGCAAAATTTCGGAAATACCTAATACATTGTCGTCGAAGAATAATATTACTAGTTTACATGTTCATTTAGAAGAGGATAATTTACTTACAAAATTTTGGGAGATGGAAGATGAACCTAATTTGATACGAAAGAAGATGAGTAAGAGTGAGATAGTATGTGAGAAATTATTTGAGTCTACTACAGTGAGAGATGAGGATGGGAGATTTATTGTTAGATTGCCTTTTGTAACTAATGATCCAAAATGTCAATACGGTCATACAAGAGAAATAGCGGTTAAGAGGTTAGAGAGTTTAGAGAGGAGATTGTCACGAGAACCTCAGTTGAGAGATGAATATAATAAAGTGTTTGATGAGTATTTGAGTCTGAATCACATGGTAGAAGTAAATGAGAATGAGTTAGAGAATCCTACAGCTGTTTATCTACCTCACCATGCGGTAGTGAGAGAAGACAAGGAAACCACAAAGGTTCGAATTGTTTTCAATGCGTCAAGCAAAGGAGACAACGGTGTCTCACTTAATGATGATCTTTTGGTTGGACCGAAATTACAACAAGATCTAAGACACATAATAATGCGATGGAGAATGCATAAAATATGTATTGTAGCTGATATTGCTAAATTTTATAGGATGGTTAGAGTAGCGAATGATGATACCAATTTTCAAAGAATTGTGTGGAGATTTGATACAGCTGAGCCCATAAGGCATTTCAAGCTTTTACGATTAACGTTTGGTACTGCATCAGCTCCATATTTGGCAGTTAAGGCATTGCACAGACTAGCTGAATTAGAAAAATCTAAGTATCCCTTAGCAGCTGAAATTACTAAGAAAGATTTTTATATGGACGATTTAATGTCAGGGTGTGATACAGTAAATGAAGCGTTACAAATATATCATGAAATTAATAATTTAATGAAAGCGGGTGGATTTGTACTTCAAAAGTGGAAAAGCAATTGTGAAAACTTTTTGAGTAAAATAAGAAGTAATGAAAGAGATATTAATCAACAAACATCTATTGAGACAAATAGTTCAACTAAGGTACTTGGTGTGAGTTGGAATGGAAAAACTGATAATTTCGAGTATGTGTTAAACTTATCACCATCTAAAGAGTCATTCACTAAACGTGAAGTTTTATCAGAGGTAGCTAGATTATATGATCCTTTAGGTTGGATTGCTCCTGTAGTAATTGTAGCTAAGATTTTAATTCAGAAATTGTGGCAGTCAGGTCTTCAATGGGATGATTATTTAAAGGATGAGTTACTTAAACAGTGGTTAAATTACAAAAATGAACTTAAAGATTTAAAAGAGCTTTATATACCGAGATGGTTTAACATAGCGCGAGGTAGTAAAATTGAGCTACACGTGTTTTCCGATGCTTCCAAAGCTGCATTTGCAGCGGCAGTATATATAAGAGTTGTAGATGAATCAAACAATGTATATGTCCATTTAGTAACCGCAAAAACCAAGGTTGCGCCAATAGAGAAAGAAATTTCTATCCCGAGACTAGAGCTCAGCGCATCAGCATTGGCAGCAACGTTGATTTTTGAAGTCTCACAAATATTGGAGATACCTAAAGACAATTTGTATGGGTGGACGGATTCTACTATTGTTTTAGCGTGGATAAAAGGAGGTTCCAGTAGATGGACTACTTTTGTTAGTAATAGAGTTTCTACAATACTTACAATATTAGATTGTGAACAGTGGGGTCATGTTTCTACAGAAACAAATCCTGCAGACTGTGCCTCGAGAGGCTTATCACCTAAAGATCTTTTACATCATCCTCTATGGTGGAACGGTCCACAGTGGTTGTCAGAATCAATAATTGAAAAATCTGATATGAGCGATATAATAGATACACACGAAGAAGAGAAAATCAAAACATTGACAGTTATATCTAATTTAGATGAACAATTTATATGGTTGAAGTATTCATCACTATCAAAATTATTAAGAGTAGTTGCATATTGTAGGAGATTTTTACATTTTAAATTACCTAAAAATGAGAGACCAAAATTACCAAAATTCATAACTACAAATGAATTTAGTGATACTTTACTGTCAATAATTAGACAGGTTCAACAAAACGCGTTTTCAGATGAAATTAAACAGTTAAAAAATCAAAAATGTGTTTTTAAAAAGAGTAATTTACGTTTTCTTTGTCCTTTTATTGATGTGAATGGAATTCTGAGAGTGAGTGGTCGTATACAACAATCCAGTGCGAGTTATGATACAAAACATCCAATAATTTTGCCTGCTAAAAATCATTTTACTAAACTTTTAATTAAAGATGCTCATTTTAAAACATTGCATGGAGGTCCCCAAGTAATGTTGAATTTATTAAGATCAAAATATTGGATATTGAGAGTTAAAGATCAAGTTAAGAAATATTTTAGAGAGTGTGTTGTTTGTCGTAGATATTCTAGGATACATACGCCATTAATGGGTATGCTACCTGAGGCGAGATTAAAACCGAGTAAACCCTTTAAATCTACTGGTATAGATTATTGTGGCCCGATGAATATTAGATTTTCACCAGGCAGAGGAGCTAAATCTTATAAAGGCTATGTATGTTTATTTGTGTGCATGGTAACAAGGGCTGTGCATTTAGAACCGGTTACAGATTTAACTTCTAAAGGATTTATCGCAGCGTTTAAGCGATTCACTTCGAGGAGAGGTCATTGTCAAGATCTATATAGTGATAATGGCACAAATTTTGTTGGTGCAGACAAACAACTACGTGAAATGTTTGATAGTGCCAAATCAGCTCTTCCTAAAGAGATTGCAGAATTGCTCACTTTAGAACGAACTACGTGGCACTTCATACCGCCACACGCACCAAATTTCGGAGGGTTGGAAGCAGGCGTGCGTAGTACAAAAACACATTTGAGAAAAGTGGTGGCTAATGTAACTCTTACTTATGAAGAATTAGCGACAGTTCTAGCACAAGTTGAGGCATGTTTAAATTCGCGGCCAATAAGTTTGTTAAGTGATGACCCAAACGACCCTCTCCCCTTGACACCAGGTCACTTTCTGGTGGGCGAGCCACTTATAAATATAGCTGATGATGATTATACTAAATATAATATAAGCGGTTTAGATAGATGGCGACTAACACAAAAAATTGTTATTGATTTTTGGAGTAGATGGTATAAAGAATATTTAATCAATCTTAATTTACGATATAAGTGGAATTCTAATTGTTCAGAACCAGAGATAGGAGATGTAGTGTTACTAAGAGAGGATAACATTCCTCCAGCTAAGTGGATCCTAGGTAAAATTATTAAAAAACACCCAGGTCCTGATAACATTACACGAGTTGTAACAATAAAATGTAAAAATGGAGAATATAAGCGTCCAGTTAGTAAAACATGTCTTATAACAAAATAATTTATTATGTATACTTACCTATACAACATAATTGTTAATGTTCTAGTTGAGTTAGTGAAGTATAGAACGTTAGATGAGTTGAGAGTTATAGGATAAATAGAATTTATTTAGTTATAGTTTTGTGCATTTGGTTGTATTTTTTTGTTTAACATGAGGCGCTTCGGTGGGCGGTAATATTCCTGTTATTATTGTTTGTATTATCTATAAGAGTTCTTACCTACTACCAAATAATGTACATTTTAAATTTGAGTACCGATTCATGAGTCAGGAGTTTTAGTTCCTGTTTTAGTAAATTAATAAGTTTATTTTTGTGTGTAAGTTTCATGTATTTGGTTATTTATAGAACTTAACTTCACTATAAGTACATTTGAGTTTATATACACATGTAACTTAGTTTATTTTTTTTGTTTAAGGAGTGTTTACCAAGTAACTTAGGCATAACTATAATTGATTAAAGAACTATGTTCTTTGGTGGGCGGAAATGTCTAGTTACACCCCTATTACATTGTATGCGTGAGCTATGAGCGAGTTCCTATATTTACCTATCTATACAGTCCACAAATTGAGTGATGTATTTCGATGCAACTTCAGTACGAATAAACAGAGCAAACAAACAATACGTAGTTTCAGTGTGCATAAATCCCCGCAAGCTAATTTCAACCTTATCACATTAAACAAAGCATATACTCTTTCAAATCGCTGAGGTACTATAAAAGACATCCATTCATTTCCCACTAGAGTCAAGTTTAAATCAAATACAACTCTCTGTAGTGCAGTGCATCTCTTCCACAGTTTCGGCAGCATGAGCTAATATCGTATTAAAATTTGATTTTACGACGCAACAAAATGTTTTACGATTATGCACGAACAATGTTGCCCGCACTTGAAATGTTTCGAAGAATATAAAATTAGTTTCGGGAGTTTTCTTGCACATTTTGAATATTAAAAACGTTTTATAGTGATGCATAGTTTATATGGGCAAACGAACACATGTGACGGTCTTGGATGCGAAAACTTTGCTCTCTCTCTCTTTTTTTGATGCAAATATAGGAGCGTTTTTTTTCCATGCATGAAGACAAGATTTGTCATAATACTTTGCCCTTTGCACTGTCCTTGCCCTTGCCACTAGTCTACTTCCTTCAACGGGCAATAGGGATGATGACTAGGTATGAATCAACAACTTTGTATCATATCACATAAAAGCGACTTGCAAATGAGATATAATGATACAAAAATTATGAAAGTTAGAGTTGAATCGTATGAGATAGAACTTAAAAGTGTCGAAAATTCGTGAACATAAAAGTTAAGTTTAAATTAAAAATAATTTCATTTTTACATTCTATAAACGATATCCAACAAATTTTAATAAGCATGTTTTTACAAAAATGCAGTATTGACGAAGATATTTTAAAAGGTTTTGATTTCACCATCCAATTTTTTTTTTTTATGTTACTTAGTTGACAGACAAGCAGACGGGCCACGTGATGGTAAGTGGTCACCGTCGCCTATGGACATTTGCAACACCAGGGGAGTTGCCAACGCGCTGCCAGCCCTGAAGGACTCTTTTGACGCCATTTTTGAAGAACCCCATATTGTAGCACCGAGGGAACACCTCAGAGGGAAGTTCGTTCCACAATTCACAAGTTTTAACTCTAACGTGACGTCAGAATAGAGTATCATTTTGTATGAGTACCGTTTTGAGTCGTTTCACAACTCGCAACGTTTTGAATCGGTATATCTTTAAAATTATTAGCTATTGAGTAGACGTTTCAAATACAATATTTATTTATTTTTCCTATACTTTTTTAAATTACAATTTAAAAAAATAGTCATCATCCCTATTGACGAGAAGGGTTCTCAGCCTAAAGTTTTGATGGTGAGTATCGTGACATCTATGGAAAACCAAAGGAAATTGCTATACTGTTATAATATTTTTGTAGGTCATGAAAGGCTAGGTCGCAGGCAATCGCTGGATGAGGGCGATCCAGGACCGTTCATTGTGGAAATATTTGTGGGAGGCCTTTGTTCAGCAGTGGACGTCTTATGGCTGAAATGATGAAGCAATGAATAAGGCTAACAAATTTGCCACTTACACACTTAACTTTACAAATTGGTTTACAAAAAACGGAAATAAATAATTGACTTCGGGCAGGAATCGAACCTGCGACCTCAGGATAACCAGTCCAGCCGCTTTACCACTAAGCTACCGAAGTCCCACACCGATGCGTCAAATTTTGCTTTCCCTTTTTGATTTGAACGACATCCATTAATAACTAATTAATAGCTATACAACCGATATGATAGACTTTGCAGTTTATACAATATATCGTTAAGATGTCGCTGTTCCCTTAATAAATGTATTATTTATTTTTCGCAATAACACATGCGAGTGAACTTTAGAAATTAAAGAAAAAACGGAAAGAAAAATTTGACTTTGACTTATGCATCAAAAATTACGTGATCGTACATTACCATCAAATTCAAACAGGTCGGTATCATTTAGAAGTTAATAATACAGGAATCCAAAACAAGATGAGACAAGTACTAGGTTAGCATCCCGCTGCAGAATTATGTTTTTTATCGAGATATGCTGCAAACCTATTTTTTACGCATATTTATGATCTAGAGAAGTAATAGATTAGGTTGCCTATCAAAATATAACCGCAAGTATTTGCATCGTAACCTATACAGATAACCTTACTAACTTACAAACTACAGACCTAATAAACCATTAATAAAATGGAGCAAATATCTTTTGAAACAAATTTACCATTAAACGATGACATCGAACAGTAAACACAAAAGACGGTCATACATCGCCGTATACCTCGAAAAGTGACTATTATGTACCGGTATAGTCGCACCCGATCCAGAAGCTATAGTAAATTTCCAACGCCCCATTTCACGCTCGGCGTTCGAAAAATTTCTCGCT
The DNA here is from genome assembly GCA_036365455.1 of Macrosoma leucophasiata. Taxonomy (NCBI): domain Eukaryota; kingdom Metazoa; phylum Arthropoda; class Insecta; order Lepidoptera; family Hedylidae; genus Macrosoma; species Macrosoma leucophasiata. Next base: position 2,459,456 of record JAWQUS010000014.1, on the reverse strand, counting down.
TTTTAAATTTAGTTAATATTTCACGTGGCGCCATCTGTGTTTTCTTTTGCGTTTTATTACGCGCAGTTACGTGTGTAAATTGTAGTTTTGGAGGTAAATTATGGTTTTTGTTCGTAATAAGTGAATACTTGCATTGAATTTACGTCGGACGTTTTCGAGTGGTTTTTGCGAAGATTATGCTTGCAATGGTTGGCTATCGAGTGATTTTATTTAAGTAGCGAAAATGTGTTAGTAGAATGAACTTTGCTGAAACGTTTTTAGGAATAAAAGTAGATTAAAATTGGTTCAGTAGGTTACACGTAAGACGAGAGTTGTATTCGCTGCAACATTTTTGTGTGAAAAGTTTGGCTATTTTAGAAAGATCTTTATGATGATAGACAAACAATCCCGCTTTATGAAAAAATTTTAGCACGCCAATGATATTATAAATATTCATATGATATACCTACAAATATTAATCTTATTACATATATAAATTTATTTATTGACTCTCTATTGCACTTTTGACCTTTTCTAATTAGGTTGACTAGCAGAAATCGCTCCTTTAGTGATAAGGTAAGAATAAGTAATAAGGCATGATTAATAATAATAAAATAATAATAATGGCAAGCCTTGATACGTCCCCCTGCTGGGTACTAGTCTCTGCCCTCCTTGGGCCTGCTGCTTAGGCCCGGAGTTTACTCCATCACGCTGCTCCAATGCCGGTTGGTGGAGATAAGAGTCAGTGGCCAACCCGCTGTCGGATGTTTTTCAAATCGCCCAGAAGGCCTCCGACAAAGTTTTTCTGGATAGCAACCGGAATGGACGGCTTTACGTGCTCTTCGAAGCACGGAAACGCGCATTTTAATTAGCCACTAGCGGTCACCCATCGCACACTCGACCGCGCCCGTATTACTTTACCGAGTAGATCGCTTCCGATCTACACCATCCGCAGCCATGCAAGATCATCAAGGCAAGATTTCTTGTTTCGTATGTATTTTTGTTATCTTTGAATTTTTGTTATCCTTAGTATACAACAAAGAGTATAAGAGAGTACAACCACAACATTATTTTTCTTTCATGAGAAATTGTATATTCTAGTTGTCATATACTATTTACATCTATCTAGGACACGATATCACCTACACCAAGCATAACGCAATTTCAAAAATGGGCTTTTATCATTTGTGTTATAAAAAAAACAACGCAGTATCGGCCACCCCAATTTCGATTAAAAATTGTCACCTTTTTGCTGACCTTAAACTGTCATGGCGTATTGAAATTACGAGGTTGTTAGTGTAAGGGGGCCCCCCTCCCTGTCCACCGTAACAAAACAACTGTACGTTGTAATTGCTCCAATTTGCCGCGAGCACAGCCATGGAGGAGATTGCTAATGACGTCACACCTCCTGCTTGTCCGACAAGCATTTACAGGGTGCGGGGGCTTGACGACTACTTGACGATAAAGATTATGTCCAGTGGCTCGACCGCGTACTGTATTCTATTTTTTGCTTATTTACGACTTCTATTTTTCTTGTCCTTTCGTATCCTTTCGAAAGCAATTGCGATAATTTGACTGTTGTTTTTACTAAAGTCGTGGTAAAGCGAGAGCAGTAATCAAAACGTAGATGCATTGCAACCTCTAAGAAGGTGTTATGTCTATGATAGCTATTATGGCGCCATACATTACCATCTAACCGAAACACAATAGTGCTGAACACTACCATTTAGCGGCAAGTATCTTATGTAATGCGGTGGTGCCTACGCCTGCGAGCTCCGTCACTGAAGCTCTACCACCAGTAATTAGAATTGTTATACAATGCAGAAATTCTAAAATCGTATCTCTGGGTTCATTACAAACACAACACTATACAACTGAAATTAAAAAAAAAGAATCTGATCGAAAAACGATCGTTGTAAATGCGACGTGCATTCCGATATCGTGTCGTCGCGTGTAAACCGACCTCTGGTCACAATTAACGCCCGCTTCAAGTTTTCTTGTGAGTGGAAAATAATTGTGATTGAGTTGGGAATTTTGCTATCTGACGCCCGATCCCTTAATTGGTGCTTAAATAGCGAAGTCGCGAAACATTTTAATAGGCCACCCTGAGCGGATTCGTCAACGTTTTGTTTCATTTTCTCTTTTTTTTTTGTTTTATTGTTAATTGTTTTTTTTTGTCTTGCATCACTGACAGTGCATTTGTGGTTCGAATTAGCTTATAAAAAATTGATATTTTGTCAATTTCAATAAGTATTTTGATCTAATTGTAACGATTTGTAGATTATTTATTTTACATCGAGGTATCAACTAGCACCTTTGAATATTCGCTTTTCTACTACAGCACTATTCAATAACTCAATGATTTATAACGACAAAATATAACCTGAAATTCCTTCTCTATTTAAAATCTCTGAACAAATTTTCCTCTTCAAATAAAGAGCGAGTAAAGATGAAAGACCCAGAACGTGACCAAAATTAAATCGAAATTTTGTTACGCACAAACACTTGCAATTAAGCAATACAAGATCATAATGAAGTAATATTTTGAATGAGATAGTATATATTTTTCAGGTGGTAAATCTTCAGTTACAGAGCTCGCGGGCGTAGGCACCATCGCATTACTTAATATACTTGCCGCTAAATGGTAGTGTTCAGCACTGTCGTGTTCCGGTCAGGTGGTAATATACGGCCCTGTAATTTCCGGCACAGAGGCATAACACCTTAGGCCTCAGGAGTGGTAACGCATCTGCATTATGAGCTTGGTCTTTGAGTGGGTGTCTAGAGGCTGCAGTCATCACTTAACATCAATGTGAACTGCATGCTTGTTTAGCACTTCCAAAACTGAAAAAAAAGAGATAGTATACCCAAGGTAACAGAAAAAGTTGGGAGTTATTGTATACGCGAGAAAATCCACAAATATAATTTCTACAATGTATGACTAGCGAAAACCTGCGCAAACGTAAGATAGTATACAGTTTATTCAGTTTATTCATTTATTTCATATAATTAGGCTCCTGGAGAGCACTTTTACATCGTCATTTTTTTTTTTAAACTAACTTTGAGTGAATAACCACTAATAATAATTAAAAACACATAATAAATTAAATAGACACTGAACAATTTTATACAACAGTCAGAGAACTCATAGTTTATCCAAAATTAATCAAATATAACTTTTATTACCATATCATAAAGTGTCCGTGTAGCCGAGCGGCCTGTTCCAGATAGTACATCGACGGTTCACAATTAACAAAAACTTGGTAGCTATCCGTCTTCGGGCGCAGTATTGATCCGAGAGTTGAAAATATTGCCGCTGTTACACTGACCTATTTGTTAATGGTAGTATTGATTAATGGATCGCTTGTTAGTAATTAAGGTTTCATTCGATGTACTATACAAAAAATATAATGACTTAAATGGAAGGTAACTGAAAATGTAATTTCTTATTTCATTTTTTTTTTTTTTTTTTTTTTTTTATGTAATGGAAGTTGTAAACAAGCATGCAGTTCACGTTGATGTTAAGTGATGACTGCAGCCTAAGACACCCACACAAAGACTAAGGTCAAAATGCAGATGCGTTACCACTCCTGAGGCCTAAGGTGTTACGCCTCTGTGCCGGAAATTACAGGGCCGTACATTACCACCTGACCGGAACACGATAGTGCTGAACACTACTATTTAGCGGCAAGTAAGGTAATGCGGTGGTGCCTACGCCCGCGAGCTCCGTCACTGGAGCTCTACCACAAGTTACTTATTATTGTGAAAATATTTCAAAAATTTCTTTGTGAAGTGGGCCATAACTGTCTGAGGCCCTCCCCAAAACTTAATTTTCAGGGCTTTAGTAGTATATTACTAAAGCGTCCTGGCTTGTCTAAAATGCCATTCTGTATAATTCTTCTTAAATCAGTAATAAACAATAAACAAATTACAAAATAAATAAGTATGTATTGGATAGGCAAAGGAAAATTAAGCAGAAAACAGCGGCTTTAACTGTTTGTTTTATAAACTTGTACCTACAGTTCCATTTCAGAATCTAAAAAATCGAAAAAAAGAATCGTTATTCGATTTTGTTTTATATGTTTGTTGGCTCGTGAAAAGAAACGAGACAAAACAACGCGATTCAGTTTTAGTTCGCAATTGAAAAACATGTCAGATTAGAGTACGTTAAGTATCCATTATAATTCAAAAGATAGTCGTGAGACAGACATACATACGAGCACGATAAACACAAGCTCCAAGAAAACCCACTTGGCAAACCTAAATTAATCAATACCAAAACTTCGTGAATAAACCAATACTTCGCCAGTCCTTACATCTAATTTGAAAAGTTTCGCTAAATTTAAACTCTATAATCCACAATGAAAGGCCTTCAACTTCAATATCACAAGTAAAATAATAAGCATCTCCCATTAAGACGTCCAATTACTTACAAGTTTCAAATTAAACTTGAGAACTGACTATCGGAGCTCATTACACAGAATTCCAACTAAAGTGGCACAGTTGGAGCCACGCTAACAAAGCAATATTATCTGAACAACTAGCATTGCGAACAAAGACCACCGTGCGTCATCAATAGCAAAAGAAAGACTTACTGTTGCTACCATTAAATAGGACTTGGTAATATGGAATTGCTCTGTCGCAGTTCAACAGATTGTATTTGGGAATAAATTGAGTGAACAGTTTGAAAAATTAAAGATTTATGACAGTGCCACTACACTGTCATAAATCTGTGTTTTTATTGATGGATTTCTTATTTATGGAGAAAACCTTCAGGTACAACTTCGGAACTTGGTAATATGCTCACAACTTATTACAACTGACGAATTGTGTTTCGATATATTTGCTTCGTACTGGTGTAAATACTATGAACAGAAAGAGTGAACAATTTGAAAAAAAAAAAGAAAATATGTTTACTTTTAACACCTTTTATTTTTCAAATTATACTAGCCTGCTACTCACTCAAAAACAAATATTTCTAAAGCTCATTGAATTAATATGAGTTTTTTAAGTAGAACTACGGTAATGAATGGATAAACTGGATGTGCAGGATAGAAAAAGACAAAGGAGAGATTAGCAACACATTAGCTAAAATACGTTTATGAATAAGGGGGAAAATCTTTATGTAATCATCGTGACATTTTATTTTTATACTTCGTAAAGTTGAAATGTAGATGACTAAAAAATACAAAAAAGATAAATGAAAGTAAAATATTATTAACAAACATTATAAAACAAATACAGCAAATGCAAATATTGAAACTGATATAACAGAATATTTATTTTGATTAGCGAAGTACGAGTATAACTATAAAACGTTATTTTGTAACAGTGAAAAGTTAGAAATTTTTCATTGATTGATATTTCAAACATTTTCACAATTTATAAGTTGCTCCCAACGATAACACACAAAAAACAAAAACATTATATAAGAATGATATGTACAATATATAATATGAAACAAAAAGTACATCCAATAAATTAACAACCGAAGAAGTGTTTCAACACTGAAACACCCACGTTTAAACAACATTAATTGAAGTAGAAATAAACAATACTGCAAAAGATTGGGTTAAAAAGTTTGCAAGCAAATTAAAATTCGAAGTTTAACTTCGGACGAAAAAAAAGGAACCCCGAACACTTAAAAGACGGTCAGAGAAGTTTTCACTTTTACACAGCGTCGATAAAATTTAAGGGGTGACTGTTGCATAACAAAAAAAGTTATACTACCTCGCTTAGTTAATTGAAACAATTAACCGTGGCGCACGTAATAAAGGCGACGGCGACGCAAAAAGCTTCCTGCTTTTAGTTCTAAAATGACCGAGCTGTTTTTTTGGGGTTTCGTCGAATGCACGTATCGTTATGTACCTACCCTCGTTTATGTTTAGTGTGTGAGTATGTCTCTTAAATGAACGTCAACTCCACACGTTAGTTACATGCGTTAATGGTCTTTTAGGGAGTGTGTAAAAATAATAGCTGCTCTATGAGACTTTTATGAGAGTCGAAAAATTTTAAGTCTTCATCTGTGAATCTCAAAAAAGATGCGTAGCCAAGGAGCTACAAATATAAAATGAATGTTACGGTCTTATTCATAAAAAATGCTTATAGAAGGTTTATAGCATTCATAAGTTAAAATGCTCTATAAGCCTATAAAACGTGCTATAAAATTGTTTATTCATAAACGTTCTATAAACCTTCCATAGTTAAAATTCTGCTAATAGTCAAAATGTTGCCAGTGCAACGAATTCAGTGGACCGAAATGGATCCAAGAAGAGATCAAACACGCCAAATTGTCTACAAATTACGTGTGAAAATTACCTTATTTCGAAAAAAAGAAAATATTAAACGTTCCATACAGGTGACATAAAGTCATGTTTAAAAAATTGCGCGCACTTCTTGGCTTCGTTCCATTAATCGACCGCATCGACCGTGACCAAGACTGCTGAATTGCCGATTGGTGAAAGCACAAAAAATTAGTGACGTTATTTATGCCGTCAAACGACCGCTTGCGACAACCACAGGCCTCAGGTGGAACAATACAAAGGGCGTTACGGTCGTTGGTCGATTAATGGAACGCGCCCAATGTCAATTTCAACAATCAGCTGTTGAATGTCGGCCATCTTTTGTCCTTATAGCACTGTTATAGTAGGTTTCTGGCCTCTATAACTTTATAGTGGGTTTATAGAGTGCTTTAGCGCTAAAATTCTATTATGAATAACGTTTTTCTTAAAGCATACTATAGCGAGCTCTTAGAGGTGTTATAACTTTTTATGAATAAGACCGTTAGTCTGTATGTCCTTTATAGAATCGTTAACTACGAATCGGTAACTATACATTTGATCATGTGAGGATTTTTAGCAAAGTCGTTGTGCATGAGCCCACGAAGGTTTCTGAGTTGTTAAGGCCAATTTTCGACGGATGTCGTCACTATCATTTTTAGTTATATTATATATCTTCGTCAATGCTGCGTTTTTGTAAAAACATTCTTATTGAAATTTGTTGGAGATCGTATAAAGTATAAAGAATGTAAAAGTGAAATTATTTTAAACTTTACTTTTTTGTTCACGAATTTTTGTCACTTTCAAGTTCTTCTATCTCATACGATTCAACTCGATTTTTTATAATTTTTGTAACTTTGCATCTCATTTCCAAGTCGCTTTCGTGTGATATGATGCAAAGTAGTGAATTCATACCTAGTCATCATCCCTATTTCCAATTTACCTCAGTCATGTTTCGCTACATTCGCGAACTATTCAAGTAAAACAAAAGACCAGATGAACGACATTGGGGATTAATTCCCTTTTTCAACTGCATTTTAAATTTAAACATCTTCCACCGCTTAATGCGGACTTGGGGCAAGAAAAGAATGGTGACATACATGAATACTTTGTAAGACAGAGACAGTCGTTGAGATGGGAGCAATAAAACGCAACAAGGAACTGTTAAACTTAGCACAGTTGTTATACAATGTTGCGTCGTTATATTATATGCAGTTAGTTCTTGTTTTAATGCAGGTGCTTTTGTTCTTGGGGAATTTTCATAAAATTACGCCTTGCGTTTGTGCTGTTTATCTCGGCTGTGGAATCTAATGTATAACTTTTTACTGGTGGTAGAGCTCCAGTGACGGAGCTCGCGGGCGTAGGCACCACCGCATTACCTAATATACTTGCCGCTAAATGGTAGTGTTCAGCACTATCGTGTTTCGGTCAGGTGGTAATGTACGGCCCTGTAATTTCCGGCACAGAGGCATAACACCTTAGGCCTCAGAAGTGGCAACGCATCTGCATTTTGACCTTGGTCTTTGTGTGAGTGTCTATAGGCTGCAGTCATCACTTAACATCAATGTGAACTGCATGCTTGTTTGCCACTTCCATAACATAAAAAAAAAAAAAATAAATAACAGTTGTTCACGAGTTTACGATGAAGACTTATTGTATAGAAATTTAGATCTCACGATGACGTCACCGATGATTATAGAACAAATATCTTACAGGAAAAACGTTCTAACAATGTCGTCAACGTTAGATATTTTTTCTTCAATAAAGAAGGTGGTGGTGGTGAAACATGCTTGCAGCTCACATTGACGTTAAGTGATGACTGCAGCCTATCTTCTCTTGCGTTACACTCGTCGTCGTATTCGGTCGTGGTCGTATTTCCAGGTGTAGTGTCTCGCTTCACAATCCTTCGCTACTCGTTGTGCCTCTTTGCCTTATTGGAGCATTCATGAACTGAACCGCCCAGTGCAGATTTTATCTGGTCTGTCCACCTCATAGGCGACCTGCCTCTTCTAGCATGTGTGCCCTCAACTCGTCCCTGCACTACAGAAAGCCTATAGACATCTACATTGAAACCAGAGGTCAAAATAAAGATGCGTTGCCACCCCTGAGACCTAAGTTGTTGTCTCTGTGATAGTGTGATAGTTATTACAGGGCCATACATTACCATCTAACGGGAACACGATGAACAAAACTTGCATCTATACAAATAAATAAAAATGGAGTGTCTGTTTGTGATATAAAAATAACCGCTTTTTACTAAATGCATATGTATGTATACACGGTACATATATCAAAACAACATTTTTTACAATTTTGATCTGTCTGTATGTCTGTCTGTTTGTTCCCGCTAATGTCGGGAACGGCTGGACCGATTTCGACTTTTACTGGCAGATAGCTTATGTAATAAGGAGTAACTTAGGCTACTTCTATACTAGCTGCGCCTACGAATTCGTCCGGGTAGATACTGAACAATCATAAATTCTCACGCGGACGAAGTCGCGGGCACAGCTAGTAACAACTAAATGAAAACTGTTTGTTGGTAGGAAACTTATTTTGTTAGACAAAACGTAATACAATACGGCGGTGATGGTACGAACACTTTCTTTTTACTTATTTGTACTTGGCACACAGGTACAAAGAGCATCTGGGATTAATTTGTTAAATTACATTTTTATGAAGCTGATAAGTATAAAGAAAAGGCTTATAGCAATACTGAAGAAATACATGAATGAAATACGTGTTGAGAACTGTATTAAAAAAGAAATATGAAAACTTTTTCGCAGATTTTTGCGAGTTACACGTATTATAAAGTTATATTTGCAAATTTCTCCCTCGTGTATCAAAGTCATCAATATTTTTACACTTTTTAAACATTAAAAAAAGTGTTCGTGATTATTAATAAAAATTTGAAGAATCCGTAAACGCACAATTTATGTTACATAAACCGAACGTAACTTCACATCTGTATTGTTAGCAGGGGCAGACATACAATTCCCCAGTTAAGTTTAATCTCATGCTGTAATCGGTAGCGAGCCTATTGAAATCTCAGGGCACATTACCAAACTTAAAGTGACTATAAAGTGCTTGTCATACTAAATTAATTATTATTTTTTTTGATTCCGATTATAGTAGATTAAATATAATTGTAGTATTACAATTATATTTTATCTACAATGTATACTGGTGGTAGAGGTCCAGTGACGGAGCTCGCGGGCGTAGGCACCACCGCATTACCTTACTTGCCGCTAAATAGTAGTGTTCAGCACTATCGTATTTCGGTCAGGTGGTAATGTACAGCCCTGTAATTTCCGGCACAGAGGCATAACACCTTAGGCTTCAGGAGTGGTAACGCATCTGCATTTTGACCTTGGTCTTTGTGTGGGTGTCTATAGGCTGCAGTCATCACTTAACATCAATGTGAACTGCATGCTTGTTTGCCACTTCCATTACCTACATTAAAAAAAAAGTAACACACGACCGGATTCGGTACAGCAGACCGAATCTACCGATCAACAACGCGCGAGCGGACCGCATCGGACTTGATTACTAATAATTATATACACCGGACTCTTTTACACACGGCCAGATTTGTTTCGGAGGGTACCGAAATCCGGACGTGTGTTACTACAAATATATTTAAAATCTCATCATGCCAATTAAGCATTGGCAAAGCAAGGACACGTCGTTCAAAATGAACCGATATTCATCCCTAACTTTGTTCATCGATAAGTAATTTAAAATCTGGCTTAAATGTACCGAAATTTCCCGAGTTCGCTTTGTGTTTTTAATTATACGTATTTACGAGAGTTGGGGGCAACTCGAATGATAATATTATTTCATCGAAGTTCCCAACGAAGTTACAACCTCGAGCGGAGTAGCAAGATAAACTCGGAACTCTCATTCCGATACAATAAAGTTCGCGTCTGTTTTTTTTTTCTGAATCGAGTGAATATTTTAGAACGCCGCATTTACGTTCGGATTTCGCTCGAGTACGACAAATTGTTGCCGACTTTTTTTATGGAATCAACCGAATGATGAAGTTTGGGATCGAAATGTTTTTAAATTAGTTTTTTTTTTAACTTCGATTACTTTTGGAGTGCACGCAATAAATTTGCTTTTATTGGTTCGAATGGGAATGTGAAACGGAGATAAATATATCTAAAAAAAACATTTGGGCAATCAAAACGAGTTGGTGATTTATGTTTCGAATATGCTGTAGATAATAATTAGATTTAAAATAGTATAAGTACTAAATTCGTAACTTTTCTTTGTGTCACAAAGGTGGACAAACAAGCATGCAGTTCACATTGAAGTTAAGTGACAACTGCAGCCTATAGACACCCACAGAAAGACCAGGTCAAAATGCAAATGCGTTGCCACCCCTGAGACCACAACATCTAGTTGTGTCTCTGTGATAGTTATTACGGGGCCATTGCCTCAGTAGTCTAGTGGTAGGAGGCCACTACTGCTACGCTAGGGTCCTGGGTTCGATTCCCGGATCCGGGGCTAACACGGATAAAGATGTAAAATCCTTTATCTGATTCTATTAGGATATTTCCCTTTTTGCGGAATTTTCCCAGTGCTTCAAAGTTTGTTTATGTGCCCAGAGATGTCAACAGGCACTCCACCTGCTACGTAGGTCAAAAAGTAATTGGCGAATCGAGAGTGTTTGCATGTATACTTGAAGCATGTACCTCTGCCTACCCCTTCGGGGATTACAGGCGTTGCTGTTAAAAAATTCGTGTAACTCCCAACAAAATATGTGGTGGGATGAGGACGTAACTATTTAAACGAGTTTGCTTGTTGACAAAAGGCGGGCTAGCTACAAAGCGTGAAGCTCTGCTAACTACAACAGTATTATAGGAAAGCTTTACATTAAATTAGGTTTTGTTTTTAATTAAAATTAAACTTTTAAGACCGTAGTTTTACAAAATAAACATAAATCTTAAGTACCCAAGAGTCTGAAAACATTTGATTTATATTCTAAACATTTTAAGTTTTTACATTTTTTGTAGGCAAGCAAGTACAAGTATGTAGTTTGCATTCATAGTAAGTGTATACTGCAGCCTAAACATCTTCACAACAAGTGTAGAACTTATTTAAGTCGTTTTGTTACTATTGACGGTAAAGATCTTTTGCAAATACAAATTATAGGACCCTTTATCTAACTCAGAGATTCCGATACTATTTTGTACTGTAGAGTCAATGTTTTTCTGGTTTCGGTGGACCCTCTTGCTACATTTATATTACATTCCCATGTTTTCAATTTTTATTCACGTCTATGTAGACCCCCGTCGAGTCTCCCATAAACCCCAAGGGGTCCACCTGGACCACTTTGGGAATCATTCACTGGCACATGATAGTGCTGAACCATTGTTCCCAACGAGTACCATCAAAACGTGTTACAGTGGTACACGTCGATAATAAACACATAAACTGGTTCAGTTTATGTGATACATGCGCCTCTATATCTGTCAGTAGAGATTTACTACCCGTAAATGTAACGTCAGAAAAATGTTACGCTAAAACCATTCCAATAGTGGCGATAGTAAATGCAATAATGCGGGATGGGGAGCAGCGTCCCGCGATAAGACTATCGCCACTGCGATCGCTAATCCGCTTGTCAGGCATGGCGATGATTGGAATATTCTACCCAAATGACGGACAACCTAACCGTGGGCATCTTTGGAGAAGCCTATCCAGCTGTGGACATCTTGCGGCTAAAGTGAAGTACGTTACGTAGCGTAAAAAATGGAGTGTGATACCGGACGGAAAAGTATAACGCCAAATACCACGTCCCCGTAAGTTTACTTATACACAACGAATGCACGGCACTACGGAAAACATAGCAACGAAGCCCCGCGATCATGTACTATGCTATGAATATCCCTTATATCCAGTAACTGTATGACACCGTTACCAGCTCGCCCATATAGATATCGATATCCCTAGAGGATACAAGATACCAGTGGCAAATTATAAGTGGGAAACGACTCCTCAGGCGCTCATAATAATATCTCGCAGCGAAAAATGGCGAATGTGCGGGTTGGATGCCAACTAGTGATGCGCGGTTACGTTGAACAGAAGTCGCTTTTGGGTGGAAACAATGCTAAATATGTTTGAAGATGTATTACTAGATGTTTTAATCGTGGTTTAGGGTTAATTTAAAAGAATACTGAAAAGTATGTATGTATCTTCACGCCAGGTCCCTAACGGGGTAGGCAGAGAGTGTAGAGCGCCAGATATCCCGGTTCTGACAAACCTCTCGTGCCTCGTCTACTTTCATCATTCTCTTCATACATGCACGCCGATTCCTAAGACTTTTGATCCCACCATCAGACAGAACTCGACCTATTTGGTCATGGTAGGTCAGTCTTGGTCTTCCTGGGCCTCTGCAACCATCCACATTCGCATTGTATATCTGTTTAGTCATTCGCTCATTCGACATTCTTTCTATATGCCCGAACCATCGGAGCATGCCTTTTATCATTTTTACACCGATACTATCATTCACGCAAAGCCACTTACATCTTCATTACGAACGCGATCGGTGAGTGATACACCGCAGATCTTGCGCAATGATCTCATCTCCACCGCGTTCAACTTACTTTCATGCTCTTTCCTGCGTAGTGAAAAGTCACCTAAAAATATGTACTGTATTTATTTATTTAACGTAACTTCACGCCTGTAATCCCCGAAGGGGTAGGCAGAGGTGAATGTATGCATTCAAGCATACATGCAAACACCCACGATTCGCTAGTTACGTTTAGGCCCATGTAACAGGTGGCGAGCCTATTAACATCTCCGGGCACATTAACGAACTTCGAGGTACTGGGTGATTTCCAGAAAATGGAAAAATCCCAATAGAACCAGAGATAATATCTTTTTATCATGGAAGTGGCATAGAAGCATATAGTTCATGTTTTCTTATAATATAATGAGGTTGACAAACAAGCATGCAGTTCATATTGATATAAAGTGATGACACCCTATAGACATCCTATCATAGACACCAACACAAAGACGAGAGGTCAAAATGCAGATGCGTTGCCACCCCTGAGACCTTAGTTATTTATTTTTGTGACAGTTACCATCTAACCGGAACACGATAGTGCTGAACACTACCATTTGACGGCAGATAGATTAGGTAATGCGGTGGTGCTTACGCCCGCGAGCTCCGTCACCAGAGCCCTACCACCAGTAAAATCTCTACGGTGAGATTTTTTAAATTTCTTTTTTTTACTTCACTTGCATCATAATGGGTGAACTGACTCCAACATACAAAAGAATAATTTATTAACCCGAAACGCATCTGACGCCCAGGAACGAAAAACTTCCCGAATCTGGCCGGAACCACGGAAGCTGAAGAGCGACCGAAACGTCGGGTTGATTTTAAATAAACATCAAACTAAGACAATTTAATATACGCGAGAAGAATGCGAAAAACTAGTATTATTTTAATGAACAAGAAGAGTAATGAGTGAGACTCCTTTATCGTCCTTCTTAAACACTGTGAGGACGATATGACACGCGATCATTCAATACCACCGGTAATGACAAAATTTGAAAGGAGATGTTGCGAGCTCGGCTCTAGTTATTACCTCAAAAAATAGGTAAATTACAGAAGAATCCGAAAAAAATACAATTAATTTATTCAAGAATATATTTTAGAGTTACAACCACATTTAAATCAAACGATTTTATCATTTTCAACCATGTTCAACACCGCGGCGATACAGCTGACGCTTGGGATAGTACCTATGTAGATAAAACAAAAGTAATGTATTATTGTATTACTTACTAGTGCATCACATATTAACAAAAAAACGATGTATCGAATCGATCAATTTAAAGAAGTTCCGATGAATTACTTTAAATTGGAAATCGATAAGTATCGATTATTAGTGAAATTTGTCAAAATGATTAAATGACATCGCCCGCCATATTCGCCATGTTGGTTTTGAGTTGCAATTCTAACTGCAAATAATGTTTTGTAACTGCAAACAAAGCTAAATAAGTGAAAATATGCAGTAAAAAACGTTTTTATATTGATTTTGCCTGTTAATGATATTGTGTACAATACATGGCCGGAGATCCATACATTTTTGCAACATCTCCTTTAAATGAAAAGCGAACTACACAAAACCGGGATAATACAATAATAATCCCTTTCACGACTTTAACAGGAAGAAAAATGCCGATATAGCGTTACAACACAGTAATTTTTCTTTCACGCTGTCGCCTAAGAAAAACATCCTTTACAAATCTACACTGTAAAACTCGCATTCACCGTTCATTGTTCTGTCTAACAAAGAAAATTTCTGAACATCAAGTGTCAGCCGTCTAAACGATAAAAAAATAATGCAAATTCACTTCGGGTCCCATCCCGTGAAATAATGCCCGATCGTTACATAGATAGGAGAGTTTTTCCGTTAAATCGAGCCTCTTCCTCTCTTAACGACATTGCCCTTCGTTAAACAGTAAAGAGATTCAGGTAGTCGTTTGTGTTGAGTGTCTTTTTTCATTTCTGCAAGCGTCTTAAGCGTGTTCGGAATGAGAATTTATATTGATATTGCTGCCGGTTAATGTTCGCGGTGATCTAGTGGGCCCTCCAAACTTGTTTAATGTACAGTAAAACGGTAGGACAAACAGTTTTGAAGCGATACGGCCTATTTTATGGAGTCTATTGAAAACCATCGTTTCTGCTTACGGGCCGAAGTTTGCACGGTGAATGGTTGTAAGAATATTTTCGGTGTTGTTGCAGATAATGACGAGTATGGTAATGGTAAATAGACGTACAGTTCATATTGATGGTAAGTATAACATTACAGCAGGTCACCAACGTAAAGACTTGAAGTTTTAGAAGAAATACTGATGTATTGTTATTTCTGATAATCCGACCCACATGATGGTGTCATATGGCATAGGCGAGGCTTTTGTTCAGCAGTGGATTTCTTTTGACTGGAGTGATGAGGCAATAGTGTGGTTCCGTACTTAATTATCGAATATACCATTTTAGTTAAAGAACCTCTTCACCTTAAATGTACAGTCCACTCAATTCCATCTCAAACATTGGTCCTTCGAGCCGGATATTACCTGCTACCATTAGCAATATGGCAACACCACCTAGTCTTGCGGCACCATTGCCATTTTTCCCTCAACCGCTACAATATTAGCTTAAACCCGGTACAAACAGCGACCCGTTATCAAAACACTTGTTGGAACTAGGCAGTGGCAAGCCTAAACAAATATCCCATAATATAGTCTGTATTTACGTTCATAATATTGAAGCTATTAATCATCTGGGCCTTAATGCTTCAATATAAAGATAGGTATAATTGCAGGAAATTGGGGGACTTGTACGCGCCCATTGAAGGCTGAGATGAGGTAGCTGTAATAAGATATTGTATAATGAAAGGTACGCTTTTATTACGCAGCGTTTAGGCGTAATTGAACAAAAAAACTGTTTATCCCCAGCTGGATGGGATGGATTTTGTCTTTTATTAAGCCTCATAATCGTAATTTGTTTTTGGAGATTATAGTTACAAAAATAATTAATGTATTCAAGATAACGTCTATGTATTAGAAAGAACCGAAATTTGCATGTGCACATATGAAATGGTTAAATAAATGTTTTCTTTTTTGAAATAAAACTATTTTTACGGATTTATCTCGCGTATATTAATTGAAATGATTTTTAAAATCGAGCCAATTATTGTTCTCTACTTGAATTTTGATGGAAAAAAAGAAAAATAAAATGGTTTTGAGTTAGGCAAGTTAGGTATATATATTTTGTAATGAATATAACGAAAATACTTTAATTTGTTATATGACTGTAGAAAGATTTCAAATAAATACTCATTTTAAATAGTCTTAGTTGAAGGTTGGTAGCAGACCAATCCTCGTACTGCTACCTGGTCCTGGATATAACACCCAGGTCGGAGGATAAGTGTTTTTACGATTTTCCATTTTTTTTCCAAGTTTCCCAGTGTCATCTCAGAGTTAACTATGATAGGCTTACTACGTTGCCTATTATAGAAGAAATATTATTTAGATTTCTATAATACAAGGTAGCTGTCCAACGATTCGTGGGTTTTTGTGTACACATACAAATACAAGAGTATGCATTTGGATAAGTTTAACCCTTCGATGAACACAGGCCCGATGTTATATTTTCCAAACAATTAACGTAATACCTCAAAACCAATAAAGTAATCAAACATTTTTAAAAAGACAAATCGTTTAAAAACCACTTTGTTCTATTTGTGAACCGATTTTCCTGTTCCCTGTTTCTTTTTTTTATTTGGCATTTCCTTAAATTTAAACATATAATACCTGGATATAATACCCGGCCAAGCGCATGTCGGACCCCATATAATGTAGAGACCCGTTTTTACAACGTGTTTTCAGTTGATAGAGAATTACTACAAAACCTGGTAAACCCCGCTTAGCTGTGATAATTTTCCTATTGAATTTCGTAATATTTAACCATAGAGCAACACCGGAGGGGAATAGCCAGATGCAGGCTTTCCCCTCTGTCAAAGTACAAGACCAATTGGACCTATGCCTGTCGCCTAGATGTTTAAATGAGTGCGTGAAATTGCTTATGTATTTTGTTAAAGTCCAGGTGTGACTTTCGTAGTAATAGACAACTTTTGTAGTGAGTGTGTATCACACGTATTTCCCCTAGCATAAAATGACACTGTTTTGCATTGGTAATAAACGCTATGTCTACTCCCTCCAGTCCGCCGCGGCCGGTTGTCCGTGTTGCTCTATGTATTTAACATACTTCTGGCATAATATTCTCTGCACCTCTCAATCCATCAGAATCCTTTGTAGGGTTCCGTAATAACTATCATTGAGACATATCACCTAAGGTCACAAGGGTGGCAACGCAACATCTACATTTAAAATTCTGGTTTTTGTGTAAATTTCTATAATCTGCAGTCATCACTGCAGAACCATGTGAGCTGCAAGATTGTTTATCACCTTAGTAACAAAAAAATAACGATATTAAGCAAAATGTTGCCAAAACATAAGCAAAATTAGAAGTAAACGCTGTCCCGGTGAAATTTAAGAGAGGCACAACAAAAGTTGTGTTGAACAAGTAAAACAGGCGTTACTCTGATTGTTCTCAGTTGTCAGTTTGGTTGGTTCAGCTTAACGTGAGGCACATTATGTATTCTTAGGATTTAGCGAACTCCACACATTGCCATGAAATAAACATGGTATTCTCGGAGAGTAATGTTGGATATTGTTTGTTTTTATGTAATTGTTAGTTGTGTAAATATACGTGTTTACTTTTGCGTTACAATTTACATTTTAAAGGTTGGACTTTGGATTGGTTTTGTTCGCGTTGTTGTTAGATTTGAGCCGACATGTGGACTATGTTCTGAGTTAAGAAGTCAGTAATAGCCTCAGTATGATGTCATAATCATTACTTGTCCCGAAAGACCACTGGACAAAAGATGCCCACAATAGTGTATTGTCTGGTGGTAGAGCTCCAGTGACGGAGCTCGCGGGCGTAGGCACCACCGCATTACCTAATATACTTGCCGCTAAATGGTAGTGTTCAGCACTATCGTGTTCCGGTCAGGTGGTAATGTACGGCCCTGTGATTTCCGGCACAGAGGCATAACACCTTAGGCCTCAGGAGTGGTCATTCATTGTGTGGGTGTCTATAGGCTGCAGTCATCACTTAACATCAATGTGAACTGTATGCTTGTTTGCCACTTTTAAAACATAAAAAAAAAATGTCGTTTTATGCTATGAATAACTATTAAAATCAATTCTAAAGAAATATCCTACTCACGATTTTGTGAGTATAAAACGAAATGTCTAAGCGTATGTGTATGATTTGTTTTATGTTATGAAGGTGGCAAACAAACATGCAGTTCACATTGATGTTAAGTGATCACTGCAGCCTAAAGGCACACTGCGGACATTCCGGCAAAATTCCAAGTTACAAACGCTTAATTTGGTCTCTATTACACAGACATCAATCAGCGACGTGTATTTGTTACACGTGCACCTGTGTGCGTAGCACATAGAGAATACCAAACGTCGCCCACAAGAGGGGAGGAGTTTGGGTGAGGCGGGGAAATCGGGCGGGACGTCGAAGTGTCCATTCTATACGTAGTATTATTACATATTTTCTGATATAGGCATCTACACAAAAACCAGAGATTTAAATGCAGATGCGTTGCTTTGATTGCGATTACCCCTGAGACCTAAGTTATTATGACTCTGTGATAGTTATAATTAATACTTGTAACAAAAAGAGGAAAGAAGATGTATCAGATCAGAGGTTATACTGACAAGTGACTATATTGATACTAATACCACAGTATAAAGAATAACACCTTCGTTTTCTTTAGACTGTGCTTATACTTTGGCTGATATCGCCATTATTATTAAGACATTGAAATTATTATTAAGCAATTATATTATAATTTTCCTTCTGACATCTGTTCCCATTGAAGTTTATCTTATGTACTTACCAAATGTATTGTAATGCTGCATTGTTTTATGAACTAATTAATATGACTGTACTTCACTAACCATTATTTAAAAAAATATTGACATTACATAAATATGCCTACCTAACCTATCTAAAACTATTATAAATATTATACACCGAAATATATTGTTGCAATGGAACTATATTGTATTTTTCAAAAACCTGTACACCTGTGATAAACAATAAATAACAGGGTTCGATTTCCGGGTCGGGGACTATCAGAGATAACGGTTAAAAATCCTTTATCTCTGCTTCTATTGGGATTTTTCCATTTTCTGGAAATTTCCCAGTCCTCCGGAGTATGGTAATGCGCCCGAAGATGGCAACAGGTTCGCCACCTGTTACATGGGCCAAAACGTAACCGGCGAGTCGTGGGTGTTTGCATGTATGATTGAATGCATGCATTTACCTCTGCCTACTCCTTCGGGGATTACAGGCGTGAAGTTACGTTAAATAAAATATATAAACTTCTTTGATAGCGAAAATATTTAGATATAAATTTGAAATATACTTAACGATGCTCCAAGTATATTATAATCCTATTACAATCTGTCAATGGGGCAGATGTTAATCACAGTTACAAGAGAAAAAAAGTTAACACAAATTGCCTTTAGATGTTCTTTTTAAAAGGAAATGATATTTTTCTCGCAGGAAATTGAGATTTTTTTTATAAAACCACCTCTTGGAATAAACTAAAAAGTGATTGGATATTGAACATCTTAAGAATAGGATTTCTTAGAATCCTTAAATTTTAGAATTTATGACTGTATGAAATATACTTTAGATATGTTATTTTATACGCTTTATCACTTGTTATCACTTGAGACATGATCTGAATTCACCTTTTTAGTCTTCATGAAAATGACACAGGTTAACATCCATCTCGCAATATTCGCAAAACAATTTCCACTAACATTCATCATTAGTTTTTAAAGAAAAATGGAAAGAAAAATTTGACTTCAGGCGAGGCTCGAACTCGCGACCTACTGGGAATCTAGTCCAGTCGCTCTTCCAATTGAGCTACTGAAGCCCTGCCTGATTTGTCAAATCTTTCCTTCACATCTATTGCTATAGTTGGTAATAGATGGCGCTACTGCTACCATAAAGCAATGCAATAGATGTGAAATAAGATTTGACAAATCAGGCAGGGCTTCAGTAGCTCAATTGGAAGAGCGGCTGGACTAGATTCCCAGTAGGTCGCGAGTTCGAGCCTCGCCTGAAGTCAAATTTTTCTTTCCATTTTTCTTTAAAAATAAAATATATTTCACAAGCATGTGTTAATGCGAAATAATATAAACCATTCATCATTAGGTAGTAATTAACGAAAGTCGAATGATTTTCACGGCATGACAGTTGAACGATTCTTATTGTTGCTGTTAAATGAACTGCTTTACATCTATCCTGCAAGGTATCTGATGGGAGAAGGATCAATAGAAGTTCATACAGAAATACCTTCTGAAGATGTTTTTATTTTGCTTCTGTGTTACAAGACATAGGACTGTAAAAGATTGCATAGGATGCAAAATACAAAAAAAATTACATAGTATTTTAAAGAAAAAATGGAAAGAAAACTTTGACTTCAGGCGGGAAATGAACCCGCGACCTATGTATATGTTGGGGTCACTAGTTTAGCCGCTCTCCCAACTGAGCTACCGAAGTCCACACCAGACTGTAAATTTTTCCTACACATTTTTATTGCATTATCTTGGGGTGGCAGTAACATCTTTTGCTAACTATGCTAGGTAGACGTCTGATACAACAAACTTTGCAGTTTATTAAATATCGTAATTATGTCGCTATAATCCGAATAATCGTAACGAAAACAATCAGAACATATTATTCAACAAGAAATAAATTCAACAAAAAATTAGCACGATAAAAACAAACTAAGTTAAACATTAGCAAAACGAAGCCGGTACAAAACGAAGACACCTTCAGTGTATCACACTTGTAGCATCAACACGGAAGACGATTACCATACCCATATGCATCGCATCTGACATTTAAAACTTCACAAAGGCACAGCAAAAGTATTCAACTACTCACCGCGCTATGAATTAATTTCACTCGCCACCTGCTCGAGTTATCGCGTGAACGCCTCAGAAACTCCACATGCTCATATAAAGCGAGCTCAAACGGCGAACTTGTCTTGAAAATCACCAACTCGCTATCAAACTAGTAAACAATTGCTTCTAACGTAATTTGTCGGTTATAGTGTAATGAGGGTACTCACTCGCTTGTTCTACAGTACACTACACTTTAGGGCTGTTTAGGAGCTCCGTAAACGAATATCGAAATAGTTCGTATCCGTAACCGAATCCGAAATAATAGTTTACATGTGTATGTATAAAATGCGTTCTGAGCCTGGTTTAATTTGTTCATTTTTTACCATTGCATGCAGCTTAAATAACTAGTTTTAGTTGGGAGTAAATGAGAAATTGAGTTATTCAAACGGATAATCCGAAAAATAATAATAATATTCGTAGCCGGTATAATATGTATGCATTTTCACTCCAAGTTCCTTACGGGACAGATAGAGAGCGTACAGCGCCAAATATCCTGGCCCTTCCACATCTCCCGTGCTTCTTCTTTTTTCGTCATTCTCTTTCTACATGCATTTTTTATTTCTAAGACTTTTGACCCTTCTTTCAATATATATAATTTATTCATTCTACTATTTTTTTATGTAATGACAGTGGCAAACAACCAGTTGATTCACATTGATGTTAATTGATGATTGCAGCTGTAAACATCTACACGACATCCAGAGGTCAAAATGCAGATGCGTTGCCACCCCTGAGATCTTAGTTGCTATGTCTCTGTGATAATTATTATATTACTAAAAAATATGGTAAACCCTTGTCTAGCGTATCTATTTCTAAAATTATAAGTGGTAAATTATAATCCTTTACCTCTCGGTTAGCTGTTAGTTACCCTAATTCTAAAAATAAATAAAAATATATCCGTATTCATATCCGTATCTGTTACGTCACATCCCTACTAGACGCCATAAGTTCCTCCAATATCTATAGCAGTGTTAGATGACATAGTTTCTCGAAATCTATTTGTATCTCGAACTTTTCTGTCCGGTGTACAATGTGATATAATGTATATAGATGGAACGACGCTTCCGTGTTTTAAAGTTTTCCATTTTCTTTTTACTTTCTTTTGTACATGTTCTGCTAGTTGTTTGTCATGTTATACTGACATGAAGTTAAATGAAATAAGAATTGAAGATTTTCAAATATTTTTATTTCTTGTAATACAGATATACCTAATAGTCTAAGGCGATTTACACACGGGATCGCGCGCCGCCGCTGATTGCGGTGGAGGTGAGTAAACTAGTCCGCGCGGTCAGACGGTGAAGTGTGAACGGTATCAACGTATTCAATAGAGGCCAAGCGACATGCAATCCGCTTCACCGCCTACCGCGGCGGCGCGCGGTCCCGATGTGAAACGCCTAAAGACGTCGGGACGTGACGACCCATCGCTCTCTAATGGAGGGGAATTTTTCCGCTGTAATGTACAGCCCTGTAATTTCATGATGATACTTAATAGGAGCGTTCGAATTAGATTTTATGTCGAAAGAGAGTGATCATTGTGACTAAAACATTTAACACAAAAATTTAATGGGTTTCACTAACTTTGACCTACATTTTTTCAACAGCGTTAAGTGTATAACAGTTTAAGAAAAGAGATAATGTAGAAAGCGCCTAAGGTAAATTTTATTACGTGATGTTCAATAGCACAGAACGTTAGTATATATATGTTTTCAGAAATAATGTACTAACTCCTAAATAGAAAGTTTAGATTTTTGTAATTTGTATTGAACAAAAAAATTACGTCACAAAACACTATGGAGATATCGAATAGTCTGCACTTCGACCTAGCTCAATCAAGAAGAAGAATTTGAGCCAATACGTGTTTAAAAACAAAACCTAAAAATCAAATTTCATTAACTAATATACAATTAAACAATAATAAACCCTAACACACAGTAGACGTAATATCTGAAGACAGTACAACTAAACTTGATCAAGTCTAAAATTCTATTCTTACTACCCGAAGTGCACGGAACAGATTCGGAGCAGTTAAACAGGACCGATGTAGTTCGCCCATAAAGTTTAGACGACGATCTGAAATTAATTTCGCAGATATTGAATATTATCTACCTACCAGTAAACGGGCCGAATGTGAATTAAATTTTCATTCAATTTAACTTGATATAATGCTGATCTATTTCGAGTATGTAATCATTTTGATATTGAACGTTGTGAAATGTGAAATATTTATACATTTGAGGATTATTGACTACCTTACAATAATTAAAAAACAATGTTTTGATGTTAATATTATGATACAACATATAAATATTTAAGCATTTCGATTGACTAATCAATTTGAAATCACTGCTACACGTTATCATTTTTTGCAGCCGTACTCTTTTCAATTAAATCGTATGTTCAGAAAAATATATACATTAATTGAAATTTACATGTGAGTGTTTAAAGGATACCATAGAAATGAATACAGTGCGTATAGGTGTATAAGGCAATAAATTTGAAAGAATTGAAAACACTTCCTTATTTTTTTTAAACAAAAACGGAAAGAAAAATTTGATTTCAGGCGAGACTCGAACTCGCGGCCACTGGGAATCTAGTCCAGCCGCTTCCTTCCATTTCTGGTCGCAACCTTCTTTCCATTTTTCTTTAAAAAAAAATATTTCACAAGCATGTGTTAATGCGAAATAACACTTTCTTATTTTTTAATGTGTGATTGTTACATATTATTATATTATGGGACAAAAGGGTAACCTTTTTTTTCAATGGAATATCCCTATTACTGAGTTCAAACCTAATAATAAACACTTGATATTCAAATGTTACTATGTTCTCAATTGTGGTCTTTAATGATTTGGTAAAATTCTATCCACTGATACAAGTATGTTAACCAATTTATTTTCTAGGCTATTTTCGTTTGTTCGTATATCATGAATATTAATGAAATCGCTATATGAGGGAAAACCTTAAATTACAGCGTTTGTAATGAGGCAACGTTAATTGGAATGATGGGATAATAGTACGATTATTTTGACGTTAGAAATTTTATAATTAATATGTTTTTAAAAGCGATAAATGTCTTTTATGATAATGATGATGTCTGTTTGTACGTCACTACACACACATACACACGTTCACACAAATACAAACACACACACACACGATTGATCACGGTGGAAGAGCGATCCAGTCCTAACACAAGTATCTTGCGATTACTTTCTGGGAAGGCTCGGTGTATAATTTTGTTAAAAGATTTACAGAAATAAAATATTTTTTATTTATTAATTATTGAAGACACGGGGCTTTATTTAAAAATAACGTAACTTCACGACTGTAATCCCCGAAGGGGTAGGCAGAGGTAAATGCATGCATTCAAGCATACATGCAAACACCCACGATTCGCCGGTTACGTTTTTGGCCCATGTAACAGGTGGCGAGCCTGTTGACATCTCCGGGCACATTACCAAACTTCGAGGTACTGGGAAATTTCCAGAAAATGGAAAAATCCCAATAGAACCAGAGATAAAGAACTTTACACCATTATCTCTGATAACCCCCTACCCGGGCATCGAACCCAGGACCTCAGTGTAGTAGTAGTGGCCTGCTACCACAAGGCTACCGAGGCAGTTTCAAAATAAATAGGGTAATAAAATATTTACGGACTTTATGTGGGCTGTAAAAGAAATGAGAGGGATTAGCAACACTTAAGCTAAAATACGTAAATGAATAAGAAGGTTATACTAGGGATTACTTGAAAATTTCGCATATCAAACCAAATATTCACATCTCTTAAAACGAAAACTCTGTTAAGTGTTAATGTTACTATGATTCTAATCTAGCAGTTATGGTAGTTAAATTGTCTAAGAGTAGAGGAAAGTTAGCGAGTGAGCTTTAACTTTTTGCTATGCTCTCATCGCAACCTAACTGGTTGTTCGTGACGAATCCGACTCGAAGGACGTGAGTGAATCTTGGATTGAGGACATTTTTTTTCCGCATTTCTTTTCCTCAGTCCTCTTATCTGTTATGTAAAGAACAACGGTAGGTTGATAACGGAAAGTTTTGATTTTGTTTACGTGTACAGGTAAAAGACAACTGATTGAAAATGTTTTGAAAAATGTCTGAAAAATTATTAGATTTTTAACTGTGTATTTTAATAATAATAACGGCAACCCTTGAAACGTCTGCAGTCTCTCCCCTTTTTGGGGGGAGGCCTAGCGCTTACTCCACGCTGCTCCAATGCGGGTTGGTGGAGATACGGGTTAGTGGCCAACCCGCTGTCGGATGTTTTCAAACCGCCCATAAGGCCTCCGACAAGGTTTAATGACTGCTATCTATCGATAGCAACTGGGACCGACGGCTTAACGTGCCCTCCGAAGCACGGAAACGCGCATTTTAATTTGCCACTAGTGGTCACCCAACATACACCTGACCGCGTCCGTATCACTTAACCGAGTGGATTGCTTACGATCTACACCAGCCGCCGGGGCAAGAGCGCTTCACTGTGTATTCCATTGTATTTTTTGTGCTCTGATGTGGGACCACTAGCCTCCTAAGGCATGCGACCAAACGGTTATATCAATAACATATTAGCAATGATTGGGCAGTGACAATATACTCGTATATTCTACTTTGGCGGCACATAAATTAGGTTTTGCAATGCCTATATCTTCGAGTTTCGTCATAGAAGCTCTATCGCCAACAAAAATTCAATTTCCAAGTTTCACCTCAACAATGTTCACCCTATGACGAGCACATGATATTTGTTTGCCAACATTTGCGTCTTCAGCCGTAAAGTTGGACTCGTTCGGGCGCAGTTGAAAAATAAAAACTTTTTCAACCGATTTTTTTTCGCGTCAGCAAAAACAAAGCGCGAACACGCTTGATTTATTTGACGAATGTTGGACTGTTACCACTCGAACCGAAAGCATGCAATTATTTATGTTACTGACCTTTACTATTGTTACTCTGTGGAGAATTCCTGTATTTGTTTATTCAATTTCTAGTCCGAGCTATGTTTACGTTCTAGATGGTATTCTACGCGGTTTATTGCTATGCTTACCAGTTTCAGGGTGTTCAGTGTCGCTTGGATATCCGCTGCTCGGGAACTTGAAAGTTTATAATTTTTTAACATTTTAGTTTTAGTTGCCGGGAACAATCCGGGATTGTATGGCTGAATGGTTACGAATTCGGAAGATTCACAGTGATAGCTTTCGATTATTAATTCGGAAGAAGTGTAATCTTGCTATTACTATTATAAATGTGAAAGTATGGATGTTTGTTTGTTGCTCAATGCTGCAAGGTTCAAATGTGGTACCTACGCCACAACCAAAACACAGCCCAAATACCATACAAACGCTTAATTTGGTATCCATTACACAGACATCAATCAGTGACGTGTATTTATACGTGCACTTGTGTGCGTAGCACGTAGAGAATACCAAACGTCGCCCATAAGAGGGGAATAAGGAATGGAAGTGTCCATTCTATACGTAGTATTCGCATGTCACTTATACTACAAGTTATATTGTTGAAGCGGATAAATATAACTAAAAACTGAATCAACGAAAACACGTTTCATATTATTTATTTATTATCATAGTTAGTAAAAGGTATTCCTTGTAAAGTAACCAAACATCGACAGTGAAAAATCCGAGCGACCGATAAACATTGTACGATCTCGAACAAGAATCATCGAACAAGTGAGGAGCGAGCGAGTGGTAGTCTCCAAAAAGAGTGATGGATTTACTCAATATAGTGTTCTGAAATGGAAAAAATTGATGGCCATTATGTCGAGGCGAGGTTCTATGTGAATTTAGTTTATTTTTAGGGTTGCGTAGATCGAATATTGGATTGGATCACTTGTTTTTTTTTTGTTATTGTTTGTTTTATTGAGTGGTAGATTGGTGGACATGATATTGTATATTATTGTACCTGTAGTTTAAACGAAATAATTGAACAACAATTTTTTTTTATGAAAACTGATTAATATGAAAGGCTTTTTCAAAGGATTACAAATACAAATGCTTTATTTAGTGCCTTAAAGAATGAAAACTGAAGTTGTTTCTTGTAACTTTTATGATACAATAAATAAATGAAAATCAAACTAAGTAACTCGTCAAGTCACTGGCTTATTCATCTTCAATACAACACATCGTGACATAAAAAGATTCCGACGAATTGATAACTTCCTCCTTTTTTCAAAATCGTTTGATAATCAGGGAAATTTTGAAAAGCTAAATAATATCTTACGCAAAATTAACAGCGAACTTCAGTAATCTTGATTTCACCCAATAACGTATTTTCTGAAACGAGTAAGCTAGTTCCATAACTAGCCACACATTTGAGAAAAATACATTCATGTTTTAAGTATGAAAAAATCTTGTGATGAAATGAATTTTTTTTTTTTTTTATGTAATAAAAGTGGCAAACAAGCATGCAGTTCACATTGATGTTAAGTGATGACTGCAGCCTATAGACACCTACACAATGACCAGAGGTCAAAATGCAGATGCGCTGCCACTCCTGAAGCATTAGGTGATATGCCTCTGTGCCTGAAATTACAGGGCCGTACATTACCACCTGACCGGAACACGATAGTGCTGAACACTACCATTTAGCGGCAAGTATAAAATATATATAAAATCAGTATATAAGTATATAAAATCTAATACTCCCCATTTGTTCCCTACAGCACTGTCCCCGGGGGAAAAACTGGTATTTATTTCCATTTTTAATTAGCAGACATTTTTGTACATTGCCAAGGTAGGTACTTATTAACCGACTGTAACGTAAATAACGCATACCAAATCTTAACAACATCAAATGTATTACCAATTATTTCTGCGGCACCCTCCCAACTGGAGCCCGACTCGCGCTTGACCAATATTTCGTGTTTTTATTTGCGTCCGCACGGGGCCTCATTCTTTGTTAAAATGAGATTAGAATTTATTTATCCCGTCCCAGCGCTTGGCTTGTAGAGTGTATGACTTTTTAAAATCAAATACCGCTTCCCTGTTGCGGTATTGGTGGAAAACGTACATAAAAGTAGGCTACTATTTGTTGTTTTATTTCTGTACAATGCTGAGCTGGGGACCGTTTTGGACAATTTTTTAATTTAATTTTGTTTTTGTGTTAATTCTATTTTCTTTTGTTTCCTTTCCTATCTCTTTTTTTCTGTCTTGTTTTCTAGTACCTATTGTCCAAATAAATATATATTTCTTTCTTTTTTTCTTACTTTTGTGATTTCTGTACTTTCAGCAAAGGTATTTTTATATTGTAAACGGGACTTAATCGCGTACTATTTTAATCGAAGTATTTACCTCGACACTCGACGTTTCGGCCGTAATGCGACGGCCGTGGTCACGAGTAGACTGCTGCTCCATGGTGTCATCGTCTCGTACCCGCGCCAGTTCTTCGAACTACCCGCGGTTGGTCGTCATTATTTCGATTCATTGACGGGTCATTAAGGTCCCGACACACAACACTCACAACATCCGACGATTTATCCGATGATACATCCCGACGTCTACATTGCCCGATAACCGGATTCCACGAAACTGACAACCTATATCCATCCTCCCGGTTGAAATTTTTGTATTTTCTGATTTCAACCGCTTCACGTACCATCCTATTATAGTAGTGACGTTCAGTGGAGAGGATTTTCGGGTTGTGAAGTTCGATCCAGTGGTTTGGTCCCGACTCCAGTAGATGCTCCGCGATCGCTGACTTGTTCAACTGGCGATTCTTAACTGCTGCTATGTGCTCCTTAATTCGCTCAGCTATCGTGCGCTTAGTTTGACCGATATAGGAACTACCGCAACTGCAGTCGACCTTATAAACACCAGGTGTTTGAAACGGTTGTGAGAACGGCTAAGGATGTGATACCGTTTCAAACACCTGGTGTTTATAAGGTCGACTGCAGTTGCGGTAGTTCCTATATCGGTCAAACTAAGCGCACGATAGCTGAGCGAATTAAGGAGCACATAGCAGCAGTTAAGAATCGGATGGATATAGGTTGTCAGTTTCGTGGAATCCGGTTATCGGGCAATGTAGACGTCGGGATGTATCATCGGATAAATCGTCGGATGTTGTGAGTGTTGTGTGTCGGGACCTTAATGTACTGAATCGAAATAATGACGACCAACCGCGGGTAGTTCGAAGAACAGGCGCGGGTACGAGACGATGACACCATGGAGCAGCAGTCTACTCGTGACCACGGCCGTCGCATTACGGCCGAAACGTCGAGTGTCGAGGTAAATACTTCGATTAAAATAGTACGCGATTAAGTCCCGTTTACAATATAAAAATATGAATACAAATCGTGAAAGTTTAAAACAATTTAAGCAAAGGTATATATAAGGTACATATCGAACACTTTTTGGTTATGTTTCTGAATCTTTTTCTGCAGATTCAAACCAGATTTCCTAACCCTGATTTTGCTACTGAAATGTAAGGCTTAATTTTATAAGGAAGGAATCCACCAATATCACTTATGTGTAACACTTCACTTTTTGCTGGTGGTAGAGCTCCAGTGACGGAGCTCGCGGGCGTAGGCACCACCGCATTACCGCTATACTTGCCGCCAAATGGTAGTGTTCAGCACTATCGTGTTCCGGTCAGGTGGTAATTGTACGGCCCTGTAATTTCCGGCACAGAGGCATAACACTTTAGGCCTCAGGAGTGGTAACGCATCTGCATTTTGACCTTGGTATTTGAGTGGGTGTCTATAGGCTGCAGTCATCACTTAACATCAATGTGAACTGCATTCTTGTATGCCACTTCCATTACATAAACATAAAAAAAATGACGTGACAATTGTGTTTTATGATGCAGAATTTCATAATTACGTTGGACAATCATAGATATGCAGAGAAAACGGATTGTTTATAAATTATAGTTAAAATTAATAATTAAACATGAAATACTCACGTTCGTGGTCTGGTCGGTCAAAGGTGTTTCTCAGCATGCCTGTAAAAAAGAGAAAAATATTAAATATATTGTATCATAATAATAAAAATTAGTAATTAATTATCATTAATTATAATTGCCTCAGTAGCGTAGTGGTAGCAGGCCACTACTATTACGCTGGAGGTCCTGGGTTCGATTCCCGGGTCGGGGACTATCAGAGATAACGGTTTAAAATCCTTTATCTATGCTTCTATTGGGATTTTTCCATTTTCTGGAAGTTTCCCAGTACCCCGGAGTTTGGTAATGTGCCCAGAGATGGCAACAGGTTCGCCACCTGTTACATGGGCCAAAACGTAACCGGCGAGTCGTGGGTGTTTGCATGTATGATTGAATGCATGCATTTACCTCTGCCTACCCCTTCGGGGATTACAGGCGTGAAGTTACGTTACGTTACGTTACGTTTAAAAATTAGGTAGGTATACTTGTGAAGAGATAGAAATATTTTTACAACATAACAGATAATTTTTCTGTAGGCGAATATGTCGACAGAATGACGTGTTTTTAATGTAATGTAGGTGGCAAACAAGCATGCAGTTCACATCAATGTTAAGTGATGACTGCAGCTTAGACCAAAAGTCACAATGCAGATGCGTTCCCACCTCTGAGATTAGATAATAGGAGAACCTCAATTGCTCCTGTTATGAAATGCTATCATTTGGTTCCATCCGTTATTCCATACCATCCATCCGACTCACAAAATATTTTTTGTAATATTTATTTATCGCAATTACACATGCGAGTGAACTTTTTTTCTTTAATTTCTAAAATCTTTTTTTTTCTTAATTCAATCTCACTTTTAACAGACAATGAACAAGCAGCATAAACCAATTTTGAAAGCTTCCCTATGTTACACAACTGCCTACACCTTCAATGAAACACAGTGATGTGATAACTTCTATCGCGAATCGTACTTGGTTAGAGGCTTTCAAAAATATTAGATGTTCCCCTCTCCGCTTATCTGAGGGTCAGACAGGTCAATACGACAGATTTGGTACGGAAAGTATAGATATCATGTTTATCTCCAACATAAAAATATATCGGAAACCAGTAAATCCCATTTTTTACGGCCAGTTCCAATCCATCTGATTCTTTGTGTACTAGGCTGGGTGTAGGCATAAACTTTATTTAAGTTTTTTTATGGAAGGCAGGTGACAAAACAGCATGCAGCTCACATTGATGTTAGGTGATGACTGCAGCCTATAGACATCTACATAACCAGTCGATGTCTATAGGCTGCGTCGCTGGTGGTAGAGCTCCAGTGACGGAGCTCGCGGGCGTAGGCACCACCACATTACCTAATATACTTGCCGCTATTTTTGACGTGACAACGTCTTAAATTAGGTTGCGGCTCGGAGTCACTCATGAAAAAGTGTAACGCCCGGTAACGTAACGATGAGTCACCGAACGAGAGAGAGGCCTGCCGGACCGGCGAATGCCTTTCTACCGAGAAAAAGACGTTGTCACGTAAAATCTTCGCCCGTAAAACCGACTTTATAGACAACCAGTTTTTTTATTTTTTTTAATGTAATGGATGTGGCAAACAAGCATGCCGTTCACATTTATGTTAAGTGATGACTGCAGCCTATAGACACCCACATAAAGACTAAGGTCAAAATGCAGATGCATTACTACTCCTGAGACCTAAGGTATTATGCCTCTGTGCCGGAAATTACAGGGCCGTACAAAATGATAGTGTTCAGCACTATCGTGTTCCGGTCAGGTGGTAAAGTACGGCCCTGTAGTTTCCGGCACAGAGGCATAACAGCCTTAAGCCTCAGGAGTGGCAACGCATCTGCATTTTGACCTCTGGTCATTGTGTGGGTGTCTATAGGCTGCAGTCATCACTTAACATCAATGTGCACTGCATGCTTGTTTGTCACTTTTATTACATAAAAAGAACCAGACGTCAAAATGCAGAACAGAACACTATCATTTGGCGGCAGATAGAGGTAAAGCGGTGGTGCCTCCGCCCGTGAGCTCTGTCAATAGAGCTCTGCCACGAGTAGTAACGACAAGTTTCAGAGATTGAAAAAGGTCAAATATTACTAATGTGTTATGATTTTTTTTTCACTAAACCATTGTTTTACTCATGCAAACCAAAAAACGTAAGGGAAAGTAAATGTGGACCTGTCCAATACATAAGGCGCTAAATGGTACAAAACGTCACAATCATCCGCATTTTAAGGCGGACACACACTAGGTTTTGTTTTGGCTAACTTATTGTGTTGCGTCGGAAACATTTATTTGATAGAGACACTCATTATAAGATTCCCTGAGGTTCTTTTTTAAGGGAACTACAATAAAATATTTAAAAAAAAGAAGTCTCGTGACGTGACAGGACGTGACGTGACAGGACGTGACGTGTCAGAAAGTTATGGGTTATTTGTTCTGACCCACTAATTTATTTTTAGAACTGTCGCAGTTTACTGCTATCTTTTTGTATCTTATACTTTTAGTTCCATTGTTTACTGGTGGCAGAGTCACAATGTTCGAGTTTGTAAGCAGTTTGTGAGCGTAGGACGGCCTATTGTAGGCGGCCTGACTTGAGACGGCACTAGTCTACTTTATCGGGCAATCGGCGAGCGCAGAAGACGCCCCAGCCTGACGTCACGTCAAGTCACAACACAGTAGCAGAGAATATGTAATAATACTACGTATAGAATGGACACTTCGACGTCCCGCCCGATTTTCCCGCCTCACCCAACCTCCTCCCCTCTTATGGGAGACGTTTGGTATTCTCTACGTGCTACGCACACAGATGCACGTGTAAAAACACGTCACTGGTTGGTGTCTGTGAAATAGAGATCAAATTAAGCGTTTGTATGGAATTTTGGCGGAGTGGTCGCGGTGTGACAGTAGCATAGTGTGTGTCCGCCATTACTTGTCGCGACAACTCGTACGCACTCTGAGCCGCTAAACAATCTAATTGGTTACATGAATGGCCGACGCACTGAATGGACGCCGATATAAATGGGAATAGGATGTGTTAATCAATATGGGAAGCACTTTACAAAACTGACAAGTTTTTTTCTTTAAAATCAACCGATTTTTTAGGTATGGACAAGACAATACGACATTTAATGATTTTTTTATGTCATAAAGTGGAAAACAATTATATTTTTCTATCTAATAAAGGTGGCAAATAAACATGCAGTTCACATTGATGTTAGTGATGACAGCAGCCTATAGACATCCACATAAAGACCAGAGGACAAAATGTAGATGCGTTGCCACCCCAGAGGCATAACAACTTGGACCTCAGGAGGAAATCTCTGATTTTTATATAGATATTTAGGTACAGGTTGGAATATTGACTTACCGTCAACATGTATGACCCCAAAATATCTATCACAGAGACATAACAACTAAGGCCGCACGGGTGGCAAAACATCAGTATTTTGACCTCTGGTTTTTGTGTAGATGTCTATAGGCTGCAGTCGTCACTTAACATCCACGTGAACTGCATGCCTATTTGCCACCCTCATTACATAAAAAAATTGTTTTCCGCTTTATGACACAAAAAATAATTAAATGTCGTATTGTCTTGTCCACTCTATAAAACAGATCTTAAAGAAAACAAGTGCGTGTCGGGTCACGCGCAGTGTAGGGTTCCGTATTTTAGTGCATTTACAGAGTAAGAAATGTAATGAAAAACTTCTTATAGGTTTTCCAGTAATTTTTAGGCAGAGAACTATTTTCCAAATTTTTTTCAAAATTTTAAATTCAGTAGTTTCGGAGATAGGAGGGGGGAATGGTTAATTTTCGTCGTTTTTCTTAAATAACTTCAAATTTGTATGTATGTATGTATGTATCTTCACGCCAGGTCCCTAACGGGGTAGGCAGAGAGTGTAGAGCGCCAGATTTCAAATTTGTTTATGCAAAAATTATAAAAAATATATATCTGAGATGCTGACAACAACCTCTTTCTTTTGATATGTCACACGACACAGTTTACGAATATTTTTTTTTAATTTTCTGATTTACCCCCCGAAAGTGGCCCTCCTGTTTAAAATTTATTATTTTACTTGACGTGTTCATCTTTGGGTCACCAATTTACATATATTCATCAAATTTCAACTCAATCGGTCGAGTAGTTTCGGAGCAAATTGGCTGTGAAGGACGGACGGACAGACAGACAGACAGACACACAGACGCACGAGTGATCCTATAAGGGTTCATTTTTTTCTTTTAAGGTACGGAACCCTAAAAATCATAGGAGGCACGTTTATCTTAGGCGTCTATTATTTTACCTGACTAATTAAAAACGATGTCAAACGTCTTTGAATTGTTTATCTTGTCTACTAATTAAATCATGTCGTATTTTTATTCTTAATTGAATTATACGTCCCTAAGGTGAGACGACATGATATTTTAAAGTGACGTATTAAGGATAAGAAAAAATTATGTAGTAAAATAATATATTTTTGGTACTTGAGATTTTTTTACTGTTAAGAGAAACATCCATTTCATTCCTACAAAACTTTTATACATATCATATTTCACACGATGAATTGGTTCGCCTGGCGGACACTTATGCTCATTGGAAACGCCTGTCTTTTTTTTTCAAACTTCATTATAAATGAACAAAATCCTTTAAAAATTTCAAGCTTACAGGAACAAGTTCTCTTAAAATTTTCAAAAATATAGGGGTTTATGACGTGCAGGGTTGATCCTAACCAGGCGATGGTTTAAGTACTTTGCATGTTATGAGTCTGCCCTACAAAAATTTCTAGCCTTATGTACCTACAGGCCCGACGTTATTCGGAGGGTTCAGTATCTTTTGTATGTACCACGTATAAGTATTAGTATAACTATACCTATTATAAATTTGACATCCGTGGTTCACTCACTAAGGGTCCTGTTGAAAATCAGCGTCAGCTACCTTGAATATGAAGGTACCTGACATTTGCTGAACAGGACACCTTTTTGGCAGCCGTGAGACACATATTACGTGTTTAGTATTAATTTTAGATATTGTGTTCTCTTTTCTTTGTTGTCTACGTTTTATGTCTGTTGTATGTGTCTCGCTGTGTGTCAAATAAATAAATGTTTCTGTTTCTGTTTCTGTTCCTGTTTTGGACCATTAACATCTATATGAAACGGAGACTTCAATGAAGATGTGTTATCGCTCCTGATTCCTTTAATGCCTCAATTTCTCCCTAACTGGAACACGATATAGCTGAAAACAACCATTTGGCTACAGATTATTAAATTACACCGCGCTACGAATTCGATCTCCATCATTTGAACTCCACCATCAGAGAAACATGTATACACTCAATTATAGGAATTTAGTCAATGATGCAATCAGGGTCTGTTACTTTCAACGCACACAATAAAAATGTCTCAAAAAAAAAACTGAGCCATTAATACTGGAAAAAAAAAACAATGGTGAAATGTGATAAATGGACCATTCAATGTATTCAAACGGACAATCAGAGCTTACCGTGTCGATTTATCGGACAATAAATGGCCGACAGAAGTTGACAATGTAGTCGTGAGTTGGAATCGTGAGTACTCGCACGTGGCCGCCACGTTCCGGTCCACGACTGCGGCACGTCTGTCATGTTAGTCGTACGACACTCGTGCCGTCCGGTCGACGTAAAAAGTAAAAGCTTAATAGGGCAAGGCCACATTATGATTCTTAAACCATTTGCATTGTTAAAATAACCTCTGAAAATGTCTTTTAGGCATTACATTTACCCCCTTATTCATAAACGTACATTAGATACGTTTTAGCTTCAGAATGCTTTGTCTTTGTCAGTTGCATTGTCAAATGAGCAGGACAGAAAAAGACTAGACTAGCTAAATACGTTTATGAATAAGGGGGTTAGTTCTTACTGGTAGTAGAGCTCCAGTGTCGGAGCTCGAGGGCGTAGGTACCATCGCATTACATAACCTGTGTTCCGGTTAGATGGTAATGTATGGCTCTGTATTTTTTATCTCAGAAGCGAACCTACTTAAAACTATGTATTGGCTGCCTATGGACGTCTATACAAAAAACGCATACGTTGTTTTTGCCGTTGTCATGGTTATTATAGGTCGCGCCACGTAAAAAGAACGCTGGAAGAAAGTAGAAGGGATGTGTTCGCGCATCGGTACACTCGCGCACGAAAGTACTAGCCCTATTGGTTTATTTTTGATCTAGCTTTCGCTTACGGATTCGTGTATTGGTAGGCAGATTGAAAACGCCGCACCTCATACCACCAAATAGATCGTCGTAAATCGTCTACTGCGCAGCTTGACCGCCAGCGTTCTTTTTACCTGGCGCGACCTATACGGGGCCATACATTATTGGCTAATCTCTACATTGTCGTTTGAAATATAACATTGTCCGCGAATCACTATTTAATACTATTTATATACGGATAATGCTGAACACTGCCATTTGGCGGCAGACAGATTAAGTAATACGGTGGTGTATGTACGTCTTAAAACTCCTACACTGCAATTGTGTCACCAGTAAAAACTACATAATTAATCATATTTAAGCAACAAAGTCACAAAATTAAAAAAGAAACACAAGCAAATGAAACATTTTATCGCCTACGTATAAAGAAATCGATTTGAATAATCGAGTAAAAAACTTACCGAATCCGAATCGATTAATCAACACGGGATTAAAGTATACATTACAACATTTTACAATCTGATTATTATTAAGGTACTTGATTTGCCCAAATAAGTTTTTGGGCGTACCGCAACAGTTGCTTGAGGCTAGGGACAATATTTTAACAGCATTGTATAAAATTGCGAAATAATATCCCTACAATACGGTGTTACACAACCTTTATTTTTAGGCCACGTCGACACTGAGATGTCTGTCTTTAATTATACGTTTTTATTTTCTACTTAAGGTTTTATACTTTGGAGGGATTTAAACCTTTGTGCAATGATTAAATTTGTTTTTATTCAGACATTTGGATTATGACAATATTCTATATTATATATAGAAAAAGTATAGTATGTCGGTTATTTTTCTATCCTGTTCTTTTTAATGATATGATGGTAACAAACATGAATGTAGATCTTATTACGGAACTACGCGGAGCGTTGCTACTTATAACGAACTATCACGGAGACACAAAAACTAAGGTCTGAGGGATGGCAACGCATCTACATTTTGACCTCTGGTTTTAATGTAGATGCGCTGTTACTCAGAGGCTTTAGTTGTTTCGCTTTTGTGACAGTCATTACGGCGCCGGTAGGGCCATAACTTTTTTGAATAAAAGTAAAAAAATATATAACGGCTCTGTAATTTCCGGCACAGAGACATAACACCTTAGGAGTGGTAACGCATCTCCATTTTGACCTTGGTCTTTGTGTGGGTGTCTATAGGCTGCAGTCATCACTTAACATGAAAGTGAACTGCACGCTTGTTTGCCACTTCCATTACATAAAAAAATAATAACAACCATGGCACTGATCAAAATACCTATGTCTTTGTTTATAGGGTACTGATATTAAAATATTCCATTAACAACTAGACGTTTTTGCCAATCAGCCTACAGTATTCATTTACCTTCATTGTGAACTTGTTTACCACTTTTATTGCATAAAAAGGTAACGCATCATATCGAGTAGTTACGCAGTAAGCATTGTGGGACACAATTAAAGAGACGTATGTGTAGTTATGTTCGTATACGCCGTATAAGGTGCGATCAACTTATCATTTTGTATGGCAGCAACGAGTTTCGGTGCCATCTGACTTTATGTACCCGGCACATGTTTTTAGGGTTCCACAGTGAAATGATAAAATAAAACTTATAATTTATTTTTACCGTTTGGTTTTTTTCTTTATTTTTTATTGTGGGTTGTTGAAATGCTTAATATAATTCACTTATAGATAGTAAGTATTCAGATGAACCAGTATAAAATAATGCTGCAAATTGTAAAAATTCGACTGTTATGGTAGACAACTACATATTAAAATAATTATGTCAGGATTAAGCGGGTGGTGTATGAGAAAAAAATATGGTAAGTGGCATTATTTAAACAGTCCATTATTCAACATATATATATTATACATATAGCGAGACATGAAATCGGGGCAATTAGGCATCTTTTAACTCTACTAACTTTAATTCTTTATAACTAACAATAAATCATACTAAGTGTATGTACTATAAGATATAGTATATACATTTAAGAATAAGAAATAATAAAAAATATCGTACATGCTCTAGTTATAAACTATGTTCAACACGTGTTGTTGTGCCCTTAAGGAATTATTTTTATTAAAAAAGTAGGCACATATTTTTATTATAGTATCTAATGTCTATCCTAGATTGACATTACGCGCAATGTCAATATTATAAATCTATAAACATTTATCTCATCTACGGAACCTCTGACAGTCGATCAGACACGCACCTGACAATTTTTTTTATTGATATTGTACAACATAATTAAAGATTACGCGCGATTAACGCCATAAAATTGTTTTTGAAACGAGGTTCATGATTTCATGTTTTTGTTGTTTAATTAAGACTGTTTACGTTTCTCAATTATGTTTAAAGGTTGGATGTATTTTGCTGTAATGTGTTATTATTCCGAGCTTTTATCGGGAACCTTTGATGTTTCCAAATTAGCCGTGGGTAGTCAAAGTAAGGTAAAACATATCAAAAATACGTATATGTCAAAAATGTTACTCCAAATTTGGTTTTACTTAATTTATTTACATTTTCATGTTGATGGTGGTAGAGCTCTCGTGTCAAAGCTCTAGGGCGTAGGCACTAGTGCACATTATTAAGATTTTTGTGACTTAGCTCGAAGGAGTAGGTACCACTGCATTACTTAATCTACTGGCCGCCTAATGGTCATGTTGATGGTGGTAGAGCTCTCGTGTCAAAGCTCTAGGGCGTAGGCACTAGTGCACATTATTAAGATTTTTGTGACTTAGCTCGAAGGAGTAGGTACCACTGCATTACTTAATCTACTGGCCGCCTAATGGTCATGTTGATGGTGGTAGAGCTCTCGTGTCAAAGCTCTAGGGCGTAGGCACTAGTGCACATTATTAAGGTTTTTGTGACTTAGCTCGAAGGAGTAGGTACCACTGCATTACTTAATCTACTGGCCGCCTAATGGTCATGTTGATGGTGGTAGAGCTCTCGTGTCAAAGCTCTAGGGCGTAGGCCCTAGTGCACATTATTAAGGTTTTTGTGACTTAGCTCGAAGGAGTAGGTACCACTGCATTACTTAATCTACTGGCCGCCTAATGGTAGTATACAACAGCGTGTGTATGCACCTGAGTTTCATCATTGCATAGCTAAAATCGGTGAGAAAGATTTATGATGTTATTTTCATATAAGTAAGGGAAACCAAAGGACATGTTCTACGTTGGGCCCACACCTTGTACACTATATCAAAAGATAGAGAAAAATACGTAGAATCATGGAAAAATACTCAAAAAATAATTTGAATCGTTGTTTTTTGTCGGAAATATTTATTCTATGTAATTTTTTTATGACAACTATATGTTTGCCATATAGCTACTATGACATTATTGTTTTTGAAATATACTGCCAACAATTAATTGAAGGCATAATAAACGATTTGAATAGCTGAAAATGATTAAGGTAGTATTTTATATAGTATGTTCTTAGGTATTCACGAGCTACACTCATTGAAATAAAACCAGTTTTTGGGATTTATCTCGCGTATATTAAACTGAAATGATTATTTAAAATCGAACCCGACGTTTCGGTCGCTTTTCAGCTTCCGTGGTCCCGGGCATACTGATGAGGTGGCATATGTCAGACAGCAGTTTGAAAAATTATTATGTGCAGCTACATACCTAGCTATCTATTTCGCAAACGTCTTGGGTAGCGTTCAGGATTAACACAAAAGTTACTCATTGTATTTTGAGTATAGTATTATTTTATGCTTCTTCTCTCAATATAGTATACAATGTGCGGGCCCAAACTCCATACATTTTGGAACTTCTCTCGAATCATATTTTTATACCAGCCAATATTACTTTGACGTCTTTTAATGAATACACACAAGTCATTTGGGAACATCAAAGCCTCCTAAAAAAGTTTGAAATAAAATCACGTTAGAGCAAAACACGACTCGTTCCTCGTGGTTACACATTTCCAACCTTTGAATATAATTAGAAACGAAATTTTAATATAAATACATACATCCAAATAAATAATATTGGAGTGTCTGTTTGAAATATAAAAATAACCGTTTTTTACTAAATGCATATTATGTATTTTATTTTTAAAGAAAAATGGAAAGAAAAATTTGACTTCAGGCGAGACTCGAACTCGCGACCTACTGGGAATCTAGTCCAGCCGCTCTTCCAATTGAGCTACTGAAGCCCTGCCCGATTTGTCAAATCTTTCCTTCACATCTATTGCATGGCTTTATGGTAGCAGTAGCGCCATCTATTACCAACTATGCTAGTTAGGCAACCGATATAATAGACTTTTCAGTTTATTGAATATCGTAATATGTACCTATACACCTATGCATATTATGTACCTATACACGGTACATATACCAAAACAATATTTTAACATTTTTTGTCTGTCTGTATGTTCTGGATAATCTAAGGAACGGCTTAACTGATTTTGACGGGACTTTCACTGGCAGATAGCTCATGTAAGGAGCAACTTAGGCTACTTTTATTTATTAATTATATTATACTAGTTATAAAAGGACGAAGTCGCGGGCACAGCTATTTAAAAATAAAACCAATCAAGAATTTCGTTTTGGAGAACAGTTTTATGGTATTCGTCATCATCATTATCATCATCATCAGCACTCCAGCCGTCATGTCCACTGCTGGACAAAGCCATACCCGAAGACATTCAGAACAGTAATACGCGTAAGGGGAGAATATGTCATAATAGCCACGCTTGGCAGGCGGATTGGCGATAGGAGAGATCCAACGAGATCGGAATGAACACGGATGAAACCGCGGCGTGCTACTAGCCTTTAAATACAGGTGATAGAGCTCCAGTGACAGAGCTCGCGGGCGTAGGCACCGCCGCATTACCTAATCTGCTTGCCGCTAAATGGTAGTGTTGAGCACTATCGTGTTCCGGTCAGGTATTGTACGACCCTGTAATTGCATAAAGGCATAATATCTTAGACCTCAGGAGAAGCAACGCATCTACATTGAAACCTCCAGTCTCATGTAGATGTTTAAAGGCTACAGTGTTACTTACCATCAATGTAGACTGTATGCTTGTCTGCCACATCATAACATAAAAAAAACTAAATTAGACCTCCATTCCCGACCCTTACAAATAGAAGCATCACAGTCAAACGCGATAGATCATATCAACAGCCGCAACTACAACGAGGGTTCCGCAGATGCTAATCTATGAGAATAATATCCTTTTTAGAGGCGCGAACCTCTTATTCACAGGAAAACTTATATAAAAAATCGGCCACGGGTTCGAAACCATTACGACCCGACGTGGATGTTGGGTCGTAAATCAGGCAAGTAATAGATCTATTTGTTGATCTGGAATATTCGGGAACATTCGATATAGGACTTGTAATATGTATGTCAGAAACCCGCTATAGAATTATTTAGTTCATTGCGATATTTTTTTTTATGTTATGGAAGTGGCAAACAAGCATGCAGTTCACATTGATGTTAAGTGATGACTGCAGCCTATAGACACCCACGCAATGACCAAGGTCAAAATTCAGATGCGTTACGTTGATGTTCACTGGCAAAACACCTTAGGCCTCAGGAGTGGTAACGCATCTGCATTTTGACCTTAGTTTTTGTGTGGGTGTCTAAGGGCTGCAGTCATCATTTAGCATCCACGTTAACGTCATACCTGTTTTCCATATTCGCTACATAAAAAAATGCTGTACGCTGTCGTCGCCAATGTGGGTTGACGAGAGCGTCTATCGTCAATTCTCTACAGGAATCACCAAACATGTTCAATGATATTAAAAATAAACACCAATGCAATGTTCCCATTCACGCCACTTGTCACTTCCAGTCACAAATCCCTGTGACTCCGCATTATAATTACATAGAAGTCAACCGTTACAAGTAATTCAATTCCACTAAAAGCCGAGTGACAATAGGGTTGCGTTGAGAATCAGCGGCGATTGTACCGAGTTGTATTTTGTCAGGGTTGCCACAAAATCTATTAAAATTGTATTTTTTTATTGTAATGAAAATAGCCAAACAAGCATACAGCTTATATCTACGGTAAGTAAATACTGTAACTTATAATCATGAAAAAAAGAGATTGCAATGATGCCTTGTCACATTGAAATCTCAAAGACTCAGGAATCCAGAGGCCTAATGAAAAAAAAAACTGTTCTAAGAATATAAACGGTTGTTCTACGTCCCGTAATTTATTACTCTTAATTATATGCGCAAAGATATAACAGGAGTAAGTATGCATTGATATTTAGGATTCACATTACTTATTATCTACTTAGTTGGCATGTGTGAGTGAAAACAGCGTTTTAATGATCACAGACACAGTTTACAAATTTTAAAAAAAAGATAACCAAGAAGAAGACTAGGTATACAACTGGGTCGTACGTGCCTTTACATACACTAACACCATATACTTATGTATATCACTAGAATGAATATAGTAGGTCTATATATTTTTTTTTTTATGTTATGAAAGTGGCAAACAAGCATGCAGTTCACATTGATGTTATGTGACTGCAGCCTATAGACACTTACACAAAGACCAGAGGTCAAAATGCAGATGCGTTACCACTCCTGAGGCCTGAGGTATTATGCCTGTATGCCGGAAATTACAGGGACGTCCATTACTACCTATAAATTTATAGCTGGCCGTTCAAAAACACAAGTCTATACGTGACAACCCTAATGTTAACCCTTATAAGGTCGTTCCCTTACTGGGCAACGGTCGCGGTGACCAAACAGAGAGAACGGGTTAACTGACGGCTTCTCGAAATGTTGTTTTTATTGTTTAACGCAGTAACGTTCGTTTAAAGCGTTTTCTTTGCTAAAGCGAGATCTTTTTGCAGAGATTGGAAAGTGATTGGACATTCAACAAATACAACGCATAAGTTTTTTTTTTTAATTTGTTTGTTAGTAATATCTCCACGCCACATTCGCATTGTAAATCTTTTTTTTATGTAATGGAAGCAAACAAGTATGCAGTTCACATTGATGTTAAGTGATGACTGCAGCCTATAGACACCCACACAATGACCAAGGTCAAAATTCAGATGCGTTACCACTCCTGAGGCCTAAGGTTAGGCCGTTATGCTTCTGTGCCGGAAATTACAGGGCCGTACCGTACAGGACCGGAACAGGATAGTGATGAACACTACTATTTAGCAGCAAGTATATTAGGTAATGCGGTGGTGCCTACGCCCGCGAGCTCCGTCACTGGAGCTCTACCACCAGTGATTAAGACACCTGTTTAGTCATTCGCTCATTCAACATTATTTCTATATGACACTAGCTGTTGCCCGCGGCTTCACCCGCGTGGATGTCGTTTTATAATCCTGAATTTTCTTTGCTATAAACCACACGGAACCCGAGACCTTTCTAACGAATGCAAAACCGTGGAAATCGGTTGGTGCATTCTGGAGTTATAGCGTCAGGAAGGAAAACCCGACTTATTTTTATATAATCTCTATATGACATTACGATCGGAGCATGCTTTTTTCTTTTTTACACCGACACTCTTATTCACACTACAGATACTCGCATTCAAATATAAATCGTATAAATTTCCCAATCATGCAAGATGCAAGTTACAATTCTTCCCAAAATCACGACTTTGGGAAGAATGACTACTTCCAAAATATTTGTCTAGGCCCGAGCCTGCCACTAACTGACAACACGACCGTAGTCAAAAAAACATATGTACACCCGATTCTTTTGAACGTTTGAACGTCCGCCCAACGTTTCACTTAACCTCCCGTTATCACAGCGAGCCTAATGCAAAGCCGGGGGCACACCGGTGGCTGACAGAGATAAATTGCCCATCTCCAGCGTACTTAGCACGTATGTAGCCGGCCTATGTAGCTGCAGCGCTTATGTAAGGGTAGCGGGTTCGTTGAACTTTGAGGCTTTTAATTCCGGGTGCACTATGAATAAATTGGGATAGAACGTCTGACTTATCTAGCACTACCTTTCGCAATAATTACAAAATAGGTCAGAAACTTTACTGTCTTACTAAGCATTCTACAAAGTGTTTGCCATACTCATAAGCTGACTGTAAATTGACAGACAACGTGTTTCGTAGTTATTTATTAAATACAGTTACGGGTGGTAGAGCTCCAGTGACGGAGCTTGCGGGTGTAGGCACCACCGCATTACCTAATATACTTGTCGCTAAATGGTAGTGTTCAGCACTATCGTGTTCTGGTCAGGTGGTAATGTACGGCCCTGTAATTTCCGGCACAGAGGCATAACACCTAATGCCTCAGGAGTGGCAGCGCATCTGCATTTTGACCTCTGTTCATTGTGTGAGTGTCTATAGGCTGCAGTTATCACTTAACATCAATGTGAACGGCACGCTTGTTTGCCACTTTTATATATAAAAAAAAAAACAGTT
Source organism: Macrosoma leucophasiata (assembly GCA_036365455.1). NCBI lineage: Eukaryota > Metazoa > Arthropoda > Insecta > Lepidoptera > Hedylidae > Macrosoma > Macrosoma leucophasiata. The sequence continues at coordinate 2,415,118 of JAWQUS010000014.1, read as the reverse complement.
ACTTTCTCCGTTATTCTACGCAATTTTTAAGTTTTTATCTGCTATTGCACCAATTTCCTCTTCGAAGGCTCTACATTTTCTTATAATAGACCGATTACGAAAATCAAAATTAAGATATTTTATATTTGTCGCAAATACCAGATTAAAGGGTCAACCGTTAATTTGAATCGCGAAAATTCCATCTTCATTTGAACCGAGATAAATATCAAAACGTCTACGATGAATTCTAAAAAAATATAAATTTTTATAAAAGGCCGATGGTATAAAATTAATTCCACTATTGTGAACAACGAGATTTTTTTAGGAAATCCTCGAATAAGATGTTTTTTATTGCGTCGAGGGCGGTAGTTAATTTTAATGTTGCCAGTAATTAACAAATCTTAAGGCCCTTGAATATGAGGAGGAGGGCTTCCGCTGCCTTAATCACGGCGAAGGGGTTGCCATAATGCACAAGCGCAGGCGGAAAGCTAAAGTAAAATTAAAAATAAAATAAAATTAAGATTTACCTAAAATTAAATAGATCTTTTTCCCTATTCCACATTAGTTTTTAATCAAGTATGACTTAAACGATTGTGCGTTTACAATAAAATAATGTTTATTAAAAACACTCGAATGTGGTGAGAATTATGTGACAAACAACAGTAAAATGCCTGTGTCATTTTCCTCTGAAACTCAATCGATATGTTATGATGTGAAGTACAGATAAGTTCAGATAATTTTTTTTTTGCACTATTTACTTCCAAATCATAATATATGCAGTCGTACGCGGGTAGTCACAGCGGACGCGCGAATCTCACTCCGCTTGACGTATTATTGCGTGTTTATTAACGAGTTGAATCATAACGTGTTAATAAATAGTTAATATAACGTGAACAGGGCAACTCCTGGTAACAGGAGACCCTGAAAATCAAAATGTATTCTACCCCAAAGTCTCAAAATCACCCAACGTCCCAAATACCTACACCAATGCAACCTACACCTAACGTTTCTAGTTACGCAAATGTGACATCATCGATGTGTTTTCCCAAGAAAGATCAAGCTATCATACTGGATTCAATAGACGGTATAACACTTCGGGAGTACCTACTGGCGTTATCAGCTGTTATACCGGCGGCTTCTATTCGGTTTATATCTCGGATATCTAATGCCCGTATATGTATATATTTGGACTCAAAAAAAAACAGCAGACACTCTCATTGAAGAAAAAAAAAGGATCCATATAAACAAAAATGTGCTTGAAATAAAATCATTGATAACGAGAAACAAAAGAATTGTTTTATCCAATGTTTGCCCAGTGGTACCAAATTACGTCATTGAACAAAAGTTTGAAGAACTGAACATACAAATTATGTCTCCTATAACGTTTATGAAAATAGGTGGTGTGACTGAGCCAGGTTTTTCTCATGTGCTTAGTTTTAGAAGACAGTTATACATAAGTCCTGATGATGAATTACGTCTACCGGAATCATTCCAAATAACTTTTGAAGGAACCAATTACTGGATTTACCTATCGAATGATGCTTTGAAATGTTTTGCGTGCAACTCAATGGGCCATTTAGCCAAAAATTGCCCACAGAATAAATCGAACTCCAAAGAAATCGAAGATCACGACCTGGGAGACATACATGAAATATTTAATAAAGATTTTAGACCACAGCCTATAGTTAATACACAAATAAGTCAGGACAAATCTCAGTCTACACAACCATCCCAAATACAATCTAAGGGAAAGAAACGAATTCATTCGCCAACCGTCAGTGAAGCATCAAAAAATGATTTCATCAAGCCATACTCGAAAGAAGATGATTCTGATATTATGCAACTTGAGACAGATGAGACGAGCAGCAATATTTCAGTGGAAGAATTAGAAACTAAAACGAAGACTAAAAAGAAACTTAAGAAAAGTGACCCTAGAAATGAAGAAGAAGTTTGGAAAGATATAGAAGATTGTATGGTGGACCTAAACAGTGAAACAGCATTCCCAATTAAATTAGACCAATTCATTAGTTTATTGGATAGTTCCCGAGGGAAACAGAATATAAAAGAATTAGTTTACTCATATACAGACAATATAAATGATCTAATAATAATGTGTAATAAATTACATGGTAAAATGAATAAGAGCTTAAAAAATAGGTGTTCTCGTTTATCGAGAAAACTGCAGGATTTAGTGAGTACTACTACTAGTACTCTCAACACAAGTGAATAATAAAAAAAAAAAAAAAAAAAAAAAAAAAAAAAAAAAAAAAAAAACTCCCTCTTTTACGTAGGTACAACTACCTACCTACGTAAATTATAACATACAATATACATATTACATTTAATAGTTAACAATATATATGGATTTGTTACAGTGGAATGTTAATGGTTATTTTAGAAGGCTAGAAAATATTAAACTATTAACAAATCAATTGAGTCCAAGTTGCATTTGTTTACAGGAAACAAATTTTACCTATGATTATTGTGCTAATATAACAGGATATAAACACTTTTATAAAAATCGCTTACATTCTAACAGAGCAAGTGGTGGAGTAGTTATATATATTAAACCGTATACCCTTCCGGAAGAAATATTAATTAATACCAATCTGGAAGCGGTAGCAATAACAATTAAATCTCCTATTTCCATAACCATATGTAACATATACCTACCTAATAGTAATCCACTCAATATTCACGAGATAAATGACCTAATAGGCCAGCTTCCAACCCCTTTTATACTTTTGGGTGATTTTAACAGTCACCATTTTTATTGGGGGTCAGAAAAATGTGATACTAGAGGCAAAACAATAGCTGAATGGTTAGACCAACTCAATCATGTATTGTTACTAAATAATGGCAAACCTACTCATTTTGACAGTAATACTGGTCGTACAAGTAATATAGATCTAACTTTAGCTTCACAAAATATAGCGTCATATTTTGAATGGAATGCTTTAGATGAATTGTATGACAGTGACCATTTTCCTATTTTCATGAAATCTCAGATTATAGATGACACGCAGACTAACATAAAATTCCCCAAAAAATGGAAATTCCATTTGGCTGATTGGCTAATGTGTCGTGAAATGGTTGAACAAAATATTACCGGATTAGTGCATTTGAACCCTTCGTCTGATTATTTCATTAATGATATAGTTGAAAAGTTCACTTCAATAATTTGTGAATCAGCTATTAAAGCGATCCCTCAAACTTCTGGCTCTTTTAGGAAGTATCATTTGCCATGGTGGAATGATGATTGTAAGATTGCTATTAGAGAAACCAAAAAAGCTCTTAAATTGTTTAAAAAACATGCCAGAAATGATCCCAATTCAATATATAAAATAGAATATAAGAAAAAAAGGGCATACTATAGAAGACTTCTCAAAGAAAGTAGAAAAAAGTATTGGGAAAACTGGGTATCTTCGATTAATAATAAAACTCCCATTGCAGACGTATGGAAAAAGATACAAATGTTAAATCACCATAACGTTCGTTTTAGCAATATCGTACTTGAAAGATCTGATGGTTCATTTACTTCAAATCCATTCGACACTTCATACCTATTAGCTAAAACATTTGCAGCTAACTCTAGTTCAAATAATTATACGCAAGAATTCCTCCAATATAAAATTACACAGGAAACAAATTTAAATATCGACATTTCTGATAATAGCAATCCTATAAATAATAAAATAACTATGTTTGAACTGTTATTAGTACTATCTCAGTTAGGTAATTCTAGTCCAGGGCCAGACAATATACCTAATGTTATAATAAAAAACTTACCTACAAGTGGCCTTCAATATTTACTTGATTTATACAACTATATATGGTCTAAACAAATATTTCCTGATAGTTGGAAAGAAGCATTAGTTGTTCCAATATTAAAACCTGACAAGATACCTAGTCTTCAAACGAGTTACAGGCCAATATCATTAACATGTAATCTATGTAAATTACTTGAAAAAATAATAAGTAAAAGAATCAGATGGTATTTAGAAACAAATAAATTGCTATCACCTTTTCAGTATGGCTTTCGGCAATTTCGATCAACTACAGATCACTTATTAAATATTGAAAACGAAGTACTTGACAGTATTGCAAATGGAAATGATTCAATAATGGTAGCATTGGATATAGAAAAAGCTTATGAAATGGTATGGAAATCTAGGATTCTAAAGTTATTGCAAGATATTGACATTAAAGGCAATACCCTGGCATTTGTAAAAAATTTTCTTTCAGATAGATCTATTAAAGTGAGGATTAATGACACAGTATCTGATAGCGTTCCAACAGAAAATGGTCTTCCACAAGGCTCAGTGCTTAGTGTGATATTATTTTTAATTGCGATTAATGATGTTTTCTCTCATATTGATAAACCGGTCAAAGGATTTTTATTTGCCGATGACCTTACATTAATATGCAGTGGTAGGACACTTAAACCTACGTCAAAGTTAGTCCAAAATTCACTTAATGGTCTTCAAGAATGGTCTATGAAATCTGGTTTTAAATTCTCAAAAATAAAAACTGAGTTTATAATATTATCAAGGAAGAGGAATAAAAGTAACAACATAGAATTAACGATAAATGAACATAAAATTAAAGAAGTAAATAGTATAAAAATTTTAGGATTAACATTTGATAAAAAAATGACCTGGAATACTCATATTAATAAATTAAAATCAGAATGTTATAAAAGATTAAATATAATTAAAATGTTATCCTCGACAACCTGGGGGTCAGATAGAGTTTGCCTTATTAACACTTACCGAGCTTAAATTAGACAAAAAATTGATTATGGTTCCATTATATATGATTCTGCAAAATCTCGGGTTCTAAACTCCTTGGAAAGCATTCAGAATACTGCACTTCGTCTTAGTATTGGTGCATTCAAAACTAGTCCTATCAAAAGTATTTTAGCGGAGGCAGGTGAAATGTCATTGGAGTTCAGGAGGAAAGACCTCATAATTACGTATTCTATTAACGTTCTATCCCAACCTGAAAATACTGTTTATAATTACTTTACTAAAAAATCACCAACAGACGCTGAGTATGAATTCCAACTAAATATACCTCAGCCGTTAAGAATCAGAGCAGCCAGATATTTAAAAGAATTAGATCTGGAAATTCCTTCACTTTATGAAAAGAAACTACTTAATTGTGGTCCTTGGGAAAACTTTGAATTACCCATAAATTTAGATCTTGCAAAAAATTTAAAAGATCATACACCACAATATATATATAAAAATTTATATTTACAGATGAACAGTAAGTACGCTGATTGTACGATATTGTTAACTGCATGCCTTCGGATCATAGCGGGCAAATAATGACTTTTGCCACTGCTAATAGTAAAAATATAACACAAAAAACATACAGACAAATAACTTCTGCTAAATTAAACTATTTTAATGACATGTTAACTAAAGAGTTATATTCCCAAAAGTTTGATTTAAATAGTGCAAATAATTGTTATGAGCAAATTTTTAAGGTACTTAATACACAATTTAATAAAACATTTAAAATTAAAACTAAATCTACCAAATATAAATTTAGTTTCTGTGATTGGGCTACAACTGGCATTCGTAAAAGTAGGGAGAGATTATTCGAATTATATGGCCTTAAAAATTGTATGCAAAATGAAAAACTTAATAAATATATTGCTACATATTCAAAAATTTACAAAAATGTGTGTCAAAAGGCAAAGTCTATATATTTGAGTAGGAAAATAATAAATGCAGACGATAAGATGAAGGCTACGTGGAAAGTAATAAATAGTGAAGCAGGCAAAAATAAACGGAGTGATGGTCGCGTGATTTTGGAGACATCTCAGGGTACTGTGAGTTCGAATCCTGACATTGCGCAGCACTTTGTAGAATATTTTGCTAAGATTCCCTTTGAAATTACAAAACCCTTAAACTCATCCTCTTTATTATCCATTGATATTCTGAAAAATAACGTAGAAGCTTGTACTATTCAATTTAGGTTTAAACATGTTAGCCCACAGTCTGTAAGATCAGCTTTTCATCAAATTAAAATAAAAGCTACCGAAGATATTTATGGCATGTCTGTTATGGTGTGTAAGTCGATTATAGATACCTTAGCTCCTTACTTAGCATCAATTTTTAACTTATGTATTGATCAGGGAGTCTTTCCAGATTTATTAAAGTTTAGTAAAGTTATACCGCTATTTAAATCAGGTGACAATAAAAACCCTAATAATTATAGACCGGTATCTATTCTGCCCGTTCTCAGTAAAGTGTTCGAAAAACTGATGCTTACTCAATTGCTGCAACATTTCAATACAAATAACATCTTACACGAACAGCAATTTGGTTTTACAAAAGGACGTTGTACAACCGATGCCGGTGTTGCTTTATTAAAACATATTTTTGAAGCTTGGGAGGATTCACAAGATGCTATAGGTATATTTTGCGACCTTTCAAAGGCGTTTGACTGCGTGGACCACAATACATTAATTGGCAAACTTGATCATTATGGACTTGAAAATAAAGCTCTTCAACTTGTTCAATCATACCTTAAGGATCGGGAACAAGTAGTTCAAGTGAATGGAGTAAAATCTCAAGGTGCAAAGACAGGAATGGGTGTCCCACAGGGCTCAATATTAGGACCATTTCTGTTTTTAGTCTACGTTAATGATTTACTTCATTTGATGCCTAATAGTATGCCCAAAACAATTTTATTTGCAGACGATACTTCAATAGTTTTTAAAATGAACAGACGGAATCCAGATTACGATACTGTAAATAAGGTCATAGGAGAAGTACATAAATGGTTTACTGTCAATAATCTTGCACTGAATAGTAAAAAAACCAAATGTATCCGTTTTACCCTCCCTAATGTAAAAAGTAAAGAAGGAGACATTTTTATAAACAATGACAAAATTCAATTTGTTAATGACGCTACCTTCTTGGGAATAACGCTTGACTCGAAGTTACAATGGGGACCACATATTAGGCAGTTAGCGAAACGTCTGAGTGCCGCAGCTTATGCTGTTCGAAAAATTAGGCAATTAACTGATATAGACACTGCAAGACTTGTTTATTTTAGCTATTTTCACAGTGTCATGTCCTATGGTATTTTATTGTGGGGTCGAGCGGCTGACATACAATCAATTTTTGTATTACAAAAGAGGGCCATTAGAGCAATGTATAACTTACGTAGTCGTGATTCTTTGAAAGAACTATTTAAAGAAATAAATATAATGACAGTCCCTTGCCATTACATCTATGAAAATATACTTTTCGCGAGGAAAAATCTACATCTGTTTGATAAAATCTCCGATAGGCATAGTTATAATACGAGAAATAAGAACAAGTTGTCTCTGCCAAGTTTTCGACTGACGAAAACTAATACATCTTTCCTAAAATATAGTGTAGAATTTTATAACAAGATCCCAGCCGGGATTGCTGAACTCACCGATGGTAAATTCAAAGCATTAATTAAACGCACTCTATGTAAAAAGGCTTACTATAAACTCGAGGACTATCTCAAGGATAGAAATGTTTGGCTAAATGCTGATCTAGCTCCACAAAGGTGTTAAATGTAATAATCAAAGTGTAATGTTGATATTATATTGTTAATTTTTAAGCTTGTTTAAATTATGGAAAATTGTAAAAATATGCCTAAGAGATATTTTTAAAAGAGCCGACTGAGTTTTTTCCGGCAAGTTTTTCTCAGATCATATTGGCCTTTGGAACTTTGCCGGTGAATGACAAAGAATGACTCTTTTTCTTTTCTTTTTACTCTTTGTTATCAGTTTGTAAAGGGGAAAAGAGACATTTTACTGATATACTTTTTACATTAGTTTATGACATTTAGTTTTATCTTAGTGATATTCTTGACTTTAGATATATTTTTTATCTTGTTTGACATGTATATCAATTGTTATTCGCTTTAATTTATTTTGTTTGTTTTTGACGTGTCATAAGAGGTGCCTGTCACCCTAAATGAATAAATGAGTTTCTGATTCTGATTCTGATTCTGTAAAGTTTTTTACACAGATGGGTCAGTTATGAATGGAAGATCAGGATGTTCAATAGTGTGTGGTGATACATGTTATAGGTATAGATTATTTGATTTTAATTCAATTTTTAGTTGCGAAGCTACAGCTATTCTGAAAGCCTTAGATTTGATACGCGATGAATCTAATTTAATTAAATGTGTTATTTATAGTGATTCTAAATCATGTTTAACAGCCTTGCAAAATCCAGTTAATTTAAATCCTCTTATAATAGAAATAAAACAAAGAATTATAAACCTTTTAAGAGACAATTATTTGTTTGAAATTATATGGATCCCAAGTCATCAAGGCATTGTTGGCAACGAAAAAGCTGATAGTGAAGCTAAAAAGGCAATAGATGAAATTCAGACCTGTAAATCAATTAAATCTATTCCAGTAGAAATAAAAAAATATTTTAAACTAAAAATTAAAACATTTTGGGATAATTTTTGGAGAACAGGTAATACAAGTAAATTATTTGAAATTAGAAATTCTGTATTTGATAAAAGTCCTCTTTTATTTAAGACTAGGAAAGACCAAGTAGTAATTACTAGATTGCGTATCGGACATACAAATATGACACATATTCACCTGATAACGAAACAAGATAAAAACAAATGCAAATGTGGACTCGAATTGACTGTTTTACATCTATTAGTAGATTGCACAGCTTTTAGTAATGAAAAACAGAAATGTAAATTACCTAACAGTATAAAGGAATGTTTAAATGAAGATGGATGTACAAGAACTTTAAGTTTTTTAAAATTGATTAATATGTACAAATTAATTTAAGAAATTATAGTTTTTGCCGTGGTCGCTAATGACCTTAGATGTTAAAAAGCGACCTTAAATAAATTAAAAAAAAAAAAAAATCATAATATATTTTCTACTGCTACGATTATTATAATAATATAGTAATTAAGTAGATAATATCGCATTCATTCTGTTGTTTTTTTTTTAATATGATAGTAGTAGTTGGCGGTGGGCACAGGGGTCAAGCCACTGGTGGCTTGGGACTCGGAAGAGCTTGGCTTGGGAAAAGGAACCTCCTCACGATGTGCGCTGTATTAAGAAGTACTTGGTACTGCTTTCTACGCCGGACCCTTGTAGATATTTATTATTATAAAGTGACATATACCGAAGAATTAAGTTGTAAGAAAAAAACATTTGCACAAACACGAGAAATTCACAAGCAATTAAATATAACAAGCTAAGAGAACCAATAAATAGCTAATTTATTTTATTTAATACCAAACCGCTACGTCTTGCAACTTAAAAAAGTTCAACGACTGTCGATTTTTTCGTGGTTTTTCACGATAGCCGAGCGATGAGTAAATTAGATATCTATTTACGGTAATGCAAACTTATCAGACTGTGGCCAGGCTCCCTTGGATGGGTGTAAAGTTAAATGGATCGTGAAGATTGCGTGTGAGATAGTGGAGTTTTCCGAGACTACGTTTGATTACCTAATATTATCTTAAAGGAAAATGGAATCTTATGACGCGCATTTACTGTTTACTGCTTTCAGTTTGTTTTAAAAGGAATAATGTAATCTAAAATCTGAACTGAAGATAATAAACGAAAAATATTATGAATAATTGGGATATAAAATAATCAATCTCTAATACATTTTATTGTATTTATGGCAACTATAAATGCTAATGAAAAATTAAACCGTTTTTCAAAAAAAGAATGGAAGGAAAATTTTGATTTTGGGTAGTGATTTGAAGTCATCCTAGTCATCCAAAACTACCGAAGATCTAATCTCGTCTATCGAATTTCTCTTTCACATTCATTGGATCGCTTTCGAGTGGCAGTAACAATATAAAAGGTATGCAACATTTGCCTACTAACATTGCCAACTTATGTTAGTTATACCACCGAAAAAAGTACAAAATGTATGGTCCCGTAATAATTATCACAGAGATATGACACCTTAGTTCTCAGGGGTGGCAACGCAAACATTACACAGTCGACTTCAGCTGTATTTCGACACAGCCTCTCTGTTATCAACCAGAGCTAACAAAAATGTTAACACAGAGTAAGAATATTAAACTCTCATTGCTCTCATCCCGTTTACCTTGAAACATGACACGTCAACGTTCCTAATTGTGAGACGTGACGTCGATCCACGTCACAATCCGAATTTAATCTAGCGGAGCGGTACCCCCATTCACAATATTAAAATATGATTCCGTGGGGTCGGATGCAATCAGACTCTGATCACGCGTTCCTTTTGAAATCGGCTTATCTCCTTCTAAGCTTGAATACACCGCGCGCGAAATTCGACCTTAAACACCCGGAAAATTAATACGGATTTTCAATGATATCGACCAGGTAATGGCCCCGTGGATATCTTTAGCTGCCTTTGAACATGTAATTATGGTGGAATTTCGGCAGATTAATACGTTCGTGTGACGCTTTTAAAATCGTGAAGGTATGCTCGTTGAATACATGATTAATCTATTGAAATTTGCGAATCAATGAAATTTGGTGAAATAGTGAATCAAGCCAAGTCCGTCATCTTAGACTGAAAGCCTTTTGCGCTCACTGATTGTTCAAGGCAGTAGAATACGGCCGTCATGACACGAGTCGCTTGCATACGTCCCAATGAAAAAGAAGTACGTCAGTTCTGAATATCCAAATAGTCTAATTTCTTGGTTGAATATTTTCCTATGACATCTACTTTGCCAATCCATCCGTTATACGTGGCGTTAATTAATGATTTATCTGTTTTAGAGAGTTATCTATATCAAAATATACAGCGGTAGACAAGCAAGTCTTATAATAACAAAAAATACTAATAAAAAAAAAACGAGAAGCCACTTTACCTATTTATTCTTGACGGATACCCTATCCTCAGGGATCCTCCTCCTATAGAAATCGAAACTAGGGTTTCGATAAGGCTGACGACTATAAGATCAAAGTTGTGACTTAACCATGGGATAGTCAGTCTTTTTTCATGTAATGATGGTGGTTCCCATGGACGGTAAGTGAACACTGCAGCCTATAGACATCTACACAAAATTCACAGTTCAATATGAGATGCGTTTCCACTTATCACTCAATGAATAATCAGGACCAATAAGTTTCATAACCCTACATATTCATATGGCACTTTCATGCAAACGTCCGTACGCTGCAGTTACTACAATTATAATTATCGATACTTCGTTTCCTGTCCATTTACGTCTGTAAAAATGCATCAGTTTTATCTCAACAATACCTCCATGGCAATTCAGAGCGATCTATCGAGCGAAAGCCGAGAAAGGAGCGATTGTTACCGAGTGCTGTCCCAGCGAGACCGACTATCGACAATCGAATGTGCATACAAATGGACAGGTGCGTAGTGACGTTGAAAGGATATCGATGTTATCGATGCGCCGTTGTAATGGCCACTTTCTTTTTGTGTCGATCGCTCAATGAGGATTTTATATGGATTGTCGTATTTGTGCATTATTTGTGGTCGGACTAATAGATATTTTGCAGTTATTGAAGAAAGTATTTGGAGAAATAAGCCTTACAATATTTTTTTATATATTATTGTTAAATTATGATAGATGCAGCAGAAATTTTCGAGGCGATAATAATATGTATTCGGATAACAGTTTTTCTAATAATATGAGTAGAAGTGAGACTTAATTGGATTCAAATTAGTTTCGAAGTTCTTTAAATCAAAACTTTCTTTAGTCCCTTTAAATACTGATTTTTTAAAGAAATAGTTGTGTTTTGTTACTCCAAATTACAGTTAAGTTTTTCTTAAGTTAGAATTATTGATAACTTCTTAAGAAAGGATCTTAGTAATCAATGGCAAAGCATTACGATATTATTAACAAAATAAAATATTATTTATCGATACTTCATTAACATCTCTAGTCCAAATTCCGCGGGAACAGCGAGTAGGCCGCATTACCATGTCAAACGCGGCCGGGGGGCGAGCTTGTGAATTTTTAACATACAACCATGTGTCGATGCAATGCCTTTTCATACGTATTGAGCGCGCACATAAAACTTTACTGAGTTATTTTTTATCGAAATTTCGAATAGATTTCTATCGGGACCGGTTTTTTGATTCGAACAATTTTTTTAACCGATGTTTCGCACACGTTTATTTGATACTAAATACTGAGCTTGCTAGATCTGATTAGCTAAGCGATTACAAAACTAGCTAAATAAAAACACAACTACAAGGGATAGGCAGAAGTATATGCATTATAAAACCACCACTGTATCCATATCCCTACCCAGGCAGTTAAGATTTTACAGTCACAGTCTTACTGGTGACTGGTGAATTTTTGAATTTTGAACTACAATTTGTAGTTCAAAATTCAAAAATTCAAATCATTTATTTCAAATTGGTCTACAAGGACACTTTTGCATTGTCGGGTTATAAGCTAACAAGAGAGAATTACTTATAATAATAATCCAATAGGTATTAATAAATACCAATTTAATAATAATATTTAACCGATACGTGAATCATCAAATTTTTCAATTCCTTCATAGAAGAAAATGAAAAATCTGTTCGTCGTTATCATAGTCATTCATTAAGCAGAGAACTTCTCAGTAGTGCCAGCACTACTGAGAAGTTCTCTGCTCTCTTCTCTGAACTCCGCTACCCAACAAACTCAGCATGTTGCTCTTTTATCAAAACCTTAGATTTAATACAAATATTATTAAATAGAATAAAGATAATGTGAACGTCCATGGCATATAAATATTTGCATATAAACACATACGCAAATACCCATCAACAGCCTAATATCGTGATAGAAATTAACACTCGCAAATCACAATAGACCAGTCCCCACAATCAGCACTCGTTCACGAGTATGACGCATGTGGCAGCCTTTGCTCTCCTCGACCATTTTGAAGGGAAGTGAGCAACCCATCACACGAGTGTTGCGCCGATCTTATTCCGATTAGATTGTAATGTATGTCTTCATGATAACTATCACACCTTAGATCTCAGAGGTGGCAACGCATCTGCATTTTGACCTCTGGTATTTATGTAGATGTCTATAGGCTGTTATCACTTAACATCAATGTGAGCTGCATGCTTGTTTGCCACATTCCTTACATAAACATAGGTAGACAGGTTTTTTTTTCGCACATAAAGTACGTTAATAATGCTATCATACCACGGCGTTCTATTTATAGGCTAATCTATGCGTTTTATGTTAAACTACAACCCTTCCGTACTGCCACCCTATCTCTATTTTAATCTAACGTATGCTAAATATCCCCCATGCACTAATAACTACCCTCCACATTGCTCGGGAAATGCGAAACATGTACGCATGGTAGATGAAATATAACAGGTGATGCTTATACTTCGATTAATAGTGGCTTTTATGATTAAGTGTGCAATTTAAAAAATACTATGGTTACTCCGCTCCGGTCGGCTGGGGGCCCGTGTTGCTCTATTTTCTGATGTATTTTAACGTGACAACGTCTTAAATTAGGTTGCGGCTCGGAGTCACTCATGAAAAAATGTAACGCCCAGTAACGTAACGATGAGTCACCGAACGAGAGAGAGGCCTGCCGGACCGGCGAATGCCTTTCTACCGAGAAAAAGACGTTGTCACGTAAAATCTTCGCCCGTAAAACCGACTTTACAGGCAACCAGTTTTTGTTTTCTTTTTCTCAGTCTTTTGATGTAACGTTTTCGTAGGTTTTCGCGAGCTTCATACATAGTAGAAATTAAACTTGCGGATTTTCTCGCGTATACAACACTCCCAAACTTCTTCTTACACCCGACATTTCGGTCGCTTTCCAGCTACCGTGGTCACGGGCAAACGGCCAGTCTTTTGATGAAGTGTACAAGGCGTGGAACCAACATGGAACTTGTCCTTGGACTCAAACCATAACTTTCACTATTGTGGTGTAACCGAAGTTGAGTTTCTTTTTTTATGTAATAAAAGTGGAAAACAAGCGTGCAGTTCACATTGATGTTAAGTGATGACTGCAGCCTATGGACATCCACACAATGACCAGAGGTCAAAATGCAGATGCGTTGCCACTCCTGAGGCAAAAAAGGGGCCGTAAATTACCACCTGACCGGAACACGATAGTGCTGAACACTACCATTTAGCGGCAAGTATATTAGGTAATACGATGGTGCCTACGCCCGCAAGCTCCGTCACTGGAGCTCTACCACCAGTGAGTTATTTTGCCTCTGTAGTTGGAATTACAGGACCATACCTACCATTTACCCAGAATACGATAATATTTGGCAGCAGATAAATAATGCGGTGGTACCTACATCTTCGAGCTTCGACACTGAAACTCTACCACATGAACCACCTTCGCGTTCTGTATCTTGAATTTTGGCCTAAAGTATTTTTCTAAGTAGGATTAAATCATAATTATCGAGCCATCAGATTGTCACATTAAATTGTCAAGGGATACGCCGACAGCGACAGTGACTTGCTATTCCAACTTAAATTAAGGAGTAGAGAAATAAATGGGTACGTCAATATCTCCCTTTTCATTAATGGTTGTGAAGCGTTAAACAGGGGCATGATAGAGTTTTCGCTGACTCAGATTCTATCATGTGCACGGTTTTAAACATTGACTGTCGATTTAATCAATCATTTTGTAGACACGCATTATGCTTTTGGGGTTCTTCAATCCAGTTTGAAGGCGAAATAATGCCTGTTCTATTTAGGATACTTAAAATATGATAGACATGAAGACTGTATTTTTCAGAATTAAAAAGGTAAACATATGAGTACGCAGTATTTATTCATAAATATTGTCAGTCATCCTCACTTTTAGATAATTAATGCTTTTACTAACTTAACTACTTAATAGTTTTAAGAATGCAAGCTTGAATTTTTTTGAAGTGATTCGTTTAGACGAAATACAAAGGCAAAAACTCTTATAGGTTAAAATCCCACTGCAGAATAATTTCGTTCAGAATGATGATTCTGTAGTGGGATCCTTATTAGAATAAAGGAGTGGCAATAGATTGTCTTTTATTTTACATCTATATATATAAAAATCAATTGCTGTTCGCTAAAACTCAAGAACGGCTGGCCCAATTTGGCTAATTTTGGATGACTTTTTTAAAATGATTTTTGGAAGTCCAGGGAAGGTTTGAAAGGTAAGAAAATAGGAAGAAATTGAAGGGAAATAGTAAAAACCACAATTTTATTTTCCCATACGAATAGTCCGTATCTATCAAACCTTTGACACATTATTTCATTCTGAGGTAATACGAAGGTTGCCGGGTTAGCTAGTTTGAGATAAAAGCTTAAAAGGAAAACTAATATTACTTCAAGAAAACTACGCAAAGTAAATCTGAACCGAGATAGCATTAAAAAGAAGTATGCCCAGAATACTGATTATTTGTCCCTATTTTATTTCTAATATAAATTATCCGGCCCTATAAACATTATCACAGAAGCCCATCTCTTATCTGAAGAATAACAACATTTATCTGCACTGTAATCACTTACCATCAACGTCAATTATGTAAGCGTTCGTTACTCTGTAGAAAATAAAATCGAGCCAGTTTTATAATAGTAGGAGAGATACTGAACCCTCCGAGTAACGTTGGCCCTGTAAGGCTAGATTTTTTTGTAGGGATGAGTCATAATAGGCTAAGTACGATAACCATTGCCTGGCAAGGAACAGTCCGTCACGTCATCTGGATTTCTGATGATTAGTTACTTTCATATTTTAGATCTGGCAGCCGTAGTTTTTCGACCATCATTGTTGCGTCTTATTTATATTTGTAGTGGTGTTTCCATGACAACGGAAATGTGTTTCCATGACGATGAACTTGTTAGGACGAATTCAATAAATCTTAGAAGATATATTTTTTATTTTATTTTATGGAAGTGGTAAACAAGCATGCAGTTCATATTGATGTTAAGTGATGACTGCAGTCTATAGACACTTACACAAAGACCAAGGTTAAAATGCAGATGCGTTACCACTCCTGAGATCTAAGGTGTTATGCCTCTGTGCCGGAAATTGCAGAGCCGTACATTACCACCTGACTGGAACACGATAGTGCTGAACACTACCATTTAGCGGCAAGTATATTTAATTATTAGGTAATGCGGTGGTATCTACGCCCGCGAGCTCCGTCACTGGAGCTCTAACACCAGTATATGCTTACTTACATACTTACATAGTTTATTTATGTACCGAAAGTGGAAAGCTAGCATGCAGTAGGTACAAATGGATGCTAAGTGATTATTGCAGCCTAAAGACAACGACACAAAAACCAGTGAATAAATTGCAGATATGTTGACATCCCTGAAACCTTACTTTCTATGTCTTTTCGATAGTTATTACGGGGCCATACATTGCCATCGAACCGGAATACGATAGTGCTGAGAATTACAATGAGCTCACCAGTGCCTACCCCCTCGAGCACCAACACTAGAACTCTACCATCAGAAGAAAACATTCAGCATTACTTTTTAATTTTGACTAATAAATTATTGCACATAGCATTCAGCCCACTAAGTTTTAGGCGAACAGTTCTTCACGTTTTTGGATTTTTATCCGCCGGCCAAAGTCTCTCGTCTGTGCGGGCCTTAACAATAAGCGAACGCTAACAATTCTAATTCGAGACTAAGGAAATCGATTACAATGGTAATTGGTGCTCCTGATTTATTTTATTTCATTAAGGCCAAAGCAAGCGAAATCTATTTGTTCGAATGTCGAATGGATTTTAAGTCGTTATATAACTCAGTGTAAATCGCCAATTAAGACAATTGTATCATAAAATTTGTAAATTTTCTCGAGTGTCGAAAGCTTTGTGTTGCTCGACAATTCTGCGTAGCAACCGATTTCTTACTGAAGCATTTAATACTAATGGCCAACAATTATAATATTATATAATTTCATCGCATTTTGCAATCTATTGAAATTGTTGAGTGAACATTCTTATCAATTTTCTTATTATTCCAAGGAACAATATAAATACATTTAAGGTAAGAAGAAAGGTAAATGGAAATATATTATTGATGACAGAAAAATTTTTGGGTTTGCTATTTATTTGCCGAAGTAAAAGATGTAAATACCAAAAACCACAAGCGTTAGCTAGGTTTATGTATCGACCGCTTAAACCGCTTAATTCTAGTATGCCGCACTATCATGTTCTATTTAGACCTTACGAATTAGGACCCAACAACCTCAGACAACACATTTTAGACCTCAAAAGCACCGTAGCCTATTTCAAATGATAGTTCCAGTTTTGGTTTCTGCAATTGACATTAAAATTTAACAATGAGAGTAGGCACAACTTGAACTTCTTTACATTTTCTACAAGTGGTACATTATACTGGTGGTAGAGTTTCAGTGAAGGAGCTCGGGGGCGTAGACATCACCGCATTACCTAATCCAGCGGCTTCCAAATGGTATCGTTCAGTATTATCGTATTCCAGTTAGATGGTAATGCATGGCTCCGTAATAACAATCACGGATACACAACAACCAAAGTCTCAGGAGTGGCAACATATCTACATTTTGAGCTCTGGTGTGTGTGTGGGTGTCTATAGGCTATATAGGTTAACTGCCTCGGTAGCCTAGTGGTACCAGGCCACTACTACTACGCTGAGGTCCTGGGTTCGATTCCCGGGTAGGGGGTTATCAGAGATAATGGTGTTAAGTCCTTTATATCTGGTTCTATTGGGATTTTTTAATTTTCTGGAAATTTCCTAATACCTCGAAATTTGGTAATGTGCCCGGAGATCTCAACAGGCTCGCCATCTATTACATGGGCCAAAAACGTAACCGGCGAATCGTGGGTGTTTGCATGTATGCTTGAATTCATGCATTTACCTCTGCCTACCCCTTCGGGATTACAGGCGTGAAGTTACGTTTTGAACTGCATGCTTGTTTGCCACTTTTCTTCAATAAAAAAGGACAAACCTTCCATACGTAAAATCGTCAAACAGTAAACGTACTGTGTAAAAAAAGATACAGTCATCACAAACTTGAATATCATCGATCGAACGAGTCCAAGCACTTAAAACCCCGGGTTTAATATGAACGCAGCTTATTAGGTGCTCGAGGGTGTACCATCTCGTGCCAGGCACTGGGCAAATGCCTGTAATAACGTTTTGTTATTTAAAATGGAATTAAGAGGTATGAACGTGCGGTGGAACTTCATTTAGGTGCCTGCTGTGATTGGCACGCTACAGCTGTTAAGTGTTCGGGGTTGAACACACTGTCTGTGTTATGAGATAAGTCTATGCATCATGAAGTGAGCGTGGATGTATGTCAGAGACAAATGTTCGGTACTATCTTGTTGGGCGACTTCAATATAAAAGATATTACTTCATGCTTGTTTTTCCTTGAAGCCATTGCTTATCTTGAGCATAGGAGATACTTTAGTGAGTGAATAATGCAGTATTTTGGACACATACACTTTTTTTTGTTATATACAGGTACTCGTATGTTTCTAGCAAAAAAAAGCGAAAGTACGTTCGTCTAAAACGCTCACAGATAAATACGTGCACAGCTAAACCATGGCACCGATTTGGATGAAATTTGGAGTGGAGAAGTTGAAGACCTTCAAACCTGGGTTTTCAACTTTTTACAAATCTACTTTTTTCCTAAACACAACCCCTCAAGGACTGAAACAGGGAGTGTGTGTTTGCGGATATGTGCTAAAAAACATGTATATTGTTCTAAAAACAAATCCATGTAATAAATACAAAGTGATACTTTACACTTGTTGGGTTTTCCCGTTAGCAAATTATGTTAGCTCCCGAAACTCCCAGTTTTCTGCTTAGCAACTTTATTTAGAGCAAGCTACAGCTGGAGTCAACTACCGAACTTCCGGAAATGTGTTGCCTTTTGTCCACAGATAGTTTAGTTCTCTCTCACGCCTTTTTGACCTCACAAATCCGCAAATAACATGCAAAGTTGATACGATTTCCTTCACCGTTATTACTCCACTTTATAAAATGAAGTATTCTAACACATCCAATGTGTGTGTCAATCCAGCTTTACTCGATAAATTTATCACTATCAAATAGATCCTCCTACAGTTTTCACAAATGATGGCTGAGAAAGATTCAGATGTATCGAGCTTGTAGTATAGGACTGAGGTATCCTCTGCCTGTCGTAAGACCAGCACTCTCGGTTCCGTGAGAACGGCGACTGTGGTAGCCGCAGGTCAGTTGTGGTATGCAGAAGGCCTAACTGACAGAGTCCCCGTAGACGTCCCCGTCGCCGTCCCCCGACGACGCCTTATGTAGGCGAAATGCGTGGGGGGAACCGGAGCAGTGTTTTTAGTGTACCCGGATCTCCTTTCATGCACTGTAGTCGGCACCGAGGTGGTTTTAGAGGGTTTCAGTCTCTCATATCCCCGCTCTTCCCCTTAGAGAGCCGGCTGAATGCAAAAACATTGCCACCTCGTTAAAAAAACTTATGATTTGGGATTTGAGTAAATTGCCTCGAAATAGACCAGCTACAGCTCGAATACTTGTCAAAATGTTCCATTTTGTTCACTGAACTGTTCTCTCACGTCTTCCTGACCTGAAAAATCCACAAATGGCATGCAAATCAACACCTTTCCGTAATTACAAACAACAACATTAATTAAAATGACGTCAATCCAACATTCGTTTCATATTTAATCTGTATTCCAATTAAACAACACCATACCTATCGCATACGTCCAAAGGTGTCCAAAGTTACGCTGCGAACTGATGACGTTTCTTAGAAAGCAAACATGACGGGACTCTGTATCCTTCGTGTTGGCTGTGAAGTGGCTCACGTCAGATGGCGTGTATTTCAAAACTTTCATAAAATAAACACATCCCGTTCTTAATTCTTGAGCTAGACTTGAGGTAGTCAACGCCCTTTAAAGAATCAGTAATAACTACCAGAGGTTTTAAATACGGTTTCCTCTAATCGATGCACTGAGAGAGCTTGGCTCACGTGTCTCTGTCGAATAGTGGTGTTTTTTGGAATCAAAACTTCAGTGTTAATTAACACAATAGGTTTTTGTTATATTTTATTGTAAATACCAAACTTGTCCAAAAACAATTAATTGATAAGACTGATCTCTTTCACGCCTTTCTGACCAAATAAACATGCTGATGAAATGTAATTTGATATTCATACATTTTCCGTTATAAAAGACCTAGCAACATTAATTGTATCCAATAACACTATATAGTAAACATCCGTATATCCTTCCCAGGAAGACCAAGACTGACCTACCATGACCAAATGGGTTGAGTACTGTCTGATGGTAAGATCAAAAGTTTGTAGAATCGTCGTGCATGTATGAAAGGAAAGATGAATGTAGATGAGGCACGGGAGGTGTGTCAAGACCGGGATATCTGGCACTCCACACTCTGCCTACCCCATTAGGGACCTGGTGTGAAGATACATACATACAAAACAAAACGGTATATGCTCAAAGTTACGATCAAATTGCTGGCGTTTGCTTAGTCCGACAGATCTCAGTCTTTGAGACGATCTTAAGATCACGTTTTTTAGGGTTCCGTAGTAAACAAGGAACCCTTATAGTTTCGCCATGTCCGTCTGTCTGTCATAGTCATAGTCATAGTCATTTATTTGCTAACTAAGTAGATACATAAAGGTCTTAAAATAGGTTGTAGTAATACTTAGTTGCCATTTTCTGGGACTGCAAAATTTCATAAAAATTTTAAATAATACATACACATTACATTTTTACACATTGTCATATTTAAATGTCTTATTTTATACATAACATAATGATTTTCATTTACAAATTAATATAATATTTATTAATGTCTTATTTCATACATAACATAATTATTTTAATTTACAATTTCTATATAATAAGAAATTCAAGAAAAAACGGAAAGAAAAAATTGACTTCGGGCAGGAATCTATATAATTTTTACACAATGTACAGATCGTCATATTGATAAAAACTTATTTGATTATATATAGCGATTTTTAAATGTTTGTTTTATTCGTTTTTTGATTAATTAGAATAATTATTAACTTAATGGAACATACTTATTTTAATAATGTATTGTGAAATTTGAATCGGAAATTTTCTTTATAAATGTATAGGTACCTATGTATTACGTCTAACATTTCAATATTAATAAAATTTATTAGTATCCAAGTATTCTTCAACGGAATAGAAGCACTTTGATATCAAAAACGTCTTCAGTGTATTTTGACAAGACGTCAAATTAGATTGTTGTTGGATTTCTTTTGGTAATTTGTTAAATATTTTTACTACCATATGGTATGGACTTTGGCTGAGCATTTTTATTCTGGAAGGAGGTAAGTATAATCTTTCTTTTTTCCGCGTATTCATATTATGTAGCTGTTCAACTTTTGTGAAATGGTTCATATTTTTAAATGCAAACATACAGATTTCATAAATATATGTCGATGGAAGGATTAACAATTTATGTTTTTGAAAGTAAGGTCTGCAGCTGGTACGATTATCTAATTGATATAGAATTCTTACACATTTCTTCTGCAAAATAAATAATTCGTTCATATTTACACTATTTCCCAGCATCACTCCGTATCTCAGTTGTGAATATGCGTATGCGTAATAGGCAGATAGAGCAGTTTTTGTGTTTGTACTACATTTGAGTTGAAAAAGAGCATATATAAATTTAGACAATTTGGATTTTATGAGGTGAATATGAGTTTTCCAATTTATATGTGATTCCAAATGTATGCCTTATAAGTTTACAGACTCTACTGTTTCTAGTGTTGTATTTTGAAAAGACGTATTCACCGCAAGAGTAGGAGCTTTATAGGATCTGAATTGTATTAATTTTGTTTTTTTATGATTTATCTCGAGGTTATGATCATGGAGCCAATGCGTAACTGTTTCCAGGGTATTCAGAAGTACGGAGTTAATATTATTATGATCTTGTAATTTCAAGAGTATGGATAAATCATCCGCGAACATGACAGGCAGGGTCATTTCATTTTTTAAAGATTTAGGCAAATTGTTAATATAAATTAAAGACAGTATACATCCTAGCACGCTTCCTTGTGGGATAGAGCAACACATACTGTACTCCCTGGATCTTACTATGGTTATTTCATTATTGTTTGCGTCGAAGTTTTCAATCTGTACGATCTGCGATCTGTTTTCTAAATATGATTTAAACCACTGATATGCAGTACCTCGTATACCTGAGCCGTATAATTTGTCGAGTAATATATTGTAAAGAACCTGTCTGTCTGTCTGTTTGTCCGTCCGCGGTTTAGCGCAAAAAGTATAAGTACTAGAGACTTGAAATTTGGCACAAGTATACACCTTAATTACGCCAACAAAGTGGTAGAATAAAAACGTACAACAATTTTTTTTAGGGTAACCTCCCCTACTAGTAACGCGCGGATATTTTTTTTATTCGATTTTCATATAGTGTGGGGTATTGTTGGATAGGTCTTTTAAAAATATTATGGGTGTACGAACATCATTTTTCGATTTAGTTAACTGTTCGTGACTTATTAGGCTTTAAAGTGCAAATTTTCCTTAGACTCATGTGTCCCCCTCACCTACAGACTAAACGGTTATTGTTAGAAATTCAAACGTTACGGCAATAGTAGCTACATATAACGAAATTAAAAGGAAAACTATCACACCTAAGTTGGCCCTGCAAGTTTGCGAGTAATAGTCGACCAAATGTATTTTACTACAAAATTTCGAACAACTCCATAGAAAATATTTTTTCATTACATCTCTTACTCTGTAACAACGGAACCCTACACTGCGCGTGGCCAGACATGCACTTGACCGGTTTACCATACTAAACGGGACCTTAATGCCGTATTCTTGGACTGATATGACATATAATTCTCTATAGTATGACTGAGATCCGTCTAATAATACAGGCCTTACAAGCCAAAGAAAATACGAGACATCGTTCCCTTCGTGTTGGCTGTGAAGTGGCTCACGTCATTTGGCGTGCATTTCAAAACATTCATAAAATAAACATGCTCCGTTCTTAATTCTTGAGCTAGACTTGAGGTAGTCAACGACCTAATGTTTTTTTCCGTTTGGAGCAATTTATTTCATGTCGAGCGATAATTTTAACACAATAGTTGGTTGTCACGTTGTGATTTCTTGCCGGATTGTTGTATTTGAAAAGCTTTTGCAAAGTTTGAGACTGTTGCTATTCATTTCTATTTGTTTTGTTTATATACAAAACGTACGTTCGTAACTTCACGCCTGTAATCCCGTAAAGGGTAGGCAGAGGTGAATGCATGCATACAAGTATACATGCAAACACCCACGTTTTTGGTCCATGTAACAGGTCGCAAGCCTGTTGACATCTCCGGGCACATTACCAAACTTCGAGGCACTGAGAAATTTCCAGAAAATGGGAAAATTGCAATAGAACCAGAGATAAAGGAATTCACACCATTATCTCTGATAATTCTCTACCCGGGAATCGAATCCAGGACCTCAGCGTAGTAGTAGTGGCCTGCTACCACTAGGCTACATTGAAACTAAATTGAATCCTATTGAGAGGTTACGGCTACGTTTGAGGTGTTATGGGTCCTAATTACGTAAAAGTAGAACTATTCAAAATTTAAAATCATAGATTGGATGAGATTTTTACATGGGCTTTATAATAAACATGTGGAAAAATATTTATGCGTGACATTACGTCAGTAGTAGGTACGTGTAGGCATTACAATCGATTCCGTTCTGTAAAGATTTATAATACGAGTATAAGTACAATGCACAAGTAAGTTTTTTTTTTCATATTTCATGCAATAGATTTTCAACGCTTAAAACACTTTTACAGTCACATTTTTACCCATATTCTCGGCGTAGAAAATCCTAACAGATTAATAAAAGTAAGTCAACATGTCGAGGCGAGAACTTTCCCACATGTATCAATAATGTAAACAGGAAAATATACGCCTTTCCTAACTACTTAAACGCAGTCATTTTTAAAATGAAAAGGTTTGGTTATTGTGTTCACTGTGGCACGTGGGACGTAGCAGGTGGTGAGAATTTTTCGATTCTCAAATCCGATTTGTTAAGCAAATATTACAAGAATCAATTCAGTTTAATTATTTCGTGCAATGCCATTGAAACGTCTTTAAAATTACACTTGTTGGTTCGACTCCTGATTCGGAGGCTCTCTGATATTAAGGTGTGTTATCCCGAATCTCTGTATTATAATTAGTATTAGAAATTTCCCAGTGTCACCTTTGGAGTTTGGTAACGAGCCCGGAGATGTCAATAGGCGAAACTTGAGGATCAAAGCAACTGGTGGTAGAGCTCCAGTGGTGGTAGAGCTCCAGTGACGGAGCTCGCCGGCGCTGGCACCATCACATTACCTGATATACTTGCCGTTAAATGCTTGTCTTCAGTACTATCGTGTTCCGGTCAGGTGTTAATGCACGGCTCTGTAATTCCCGACACATAGGCATAAAACCTTAGGCCTTAGGAGTGGTAACGCATATTGACCACTGGTCTTTGTGTGGGTGTCTATAGGCTGCAGTCATCACTTAACATCAATGTGAACTCCATGCTTGTTTGCCACTTTAATTACATAAAAAAAAACGCGAAAAAATCTCGCAGTACAGGGACCGAACAGCTCCCGTAAACCGCCAACGCTCAACTATTCATGCTAGAGTGAATTACTAAGAAAATGGCGATCCGATTCCGTGAACCGTCAGCCCTGACGATGGCGTATCTATTGCCTATAAATTATCGGTCACCGAGCTAGAAATGAAATCCTTTATGGATTTCTTGTTTATTTTTGCGGTAATTTCGCTTTGGTTCTATTGAAAAGCAAAGGTTTTTAGGTCGTGCATGAAAGGCTGGGTGCTTTTGCAATTTTAGCACGAATTTTGTTGAGTAAAAAGAGCTTGTATAATATTAAAAATGGACGAGTTTTTAAGTAATGTGTCTGATCAGCTATGCATTGAGTCATTATCAACATCATCATTTCAGCCAATACATAGCCCCCGAAGATTACCACAAAGAACGGTCCTGGGCCGCCCTCATCCAGCGATTGCTTGCGACCTTCACTAGGTCGTTGGTCCATGTTGTGGGGGGCCTGCCTACGCTTCATTTTTCAGCGGTCGCCACTCTAGAACTGTTCTGCCCCAACAGCCGCTACTTCTTCGAGCTATGTGCCCTGCCCACTGCCACTTGAGTCTCGCAATTCGGTGAGCTATGTCGATAACTTTGGTTCTCATGCAGATCTCCTCATTTCTGGCATTGCCCTGGGTTCCATAATTCATCAAACACCAAGCATGGTTCTCTCGATTGATGTCTGAGTGACCTTGAGCCTTCTTATAAGGTCTAGTGAGTACCCACTTTTCTGTCCCATATGTCATCACTGGCAACACACACTGGTCAAAAAACTTTTTCTTGTGACACTGCGGTAAGTCGGACGACAAGATGTATCGTAGCTTCCCGAACGCTGCCCAACTGAGTTGGATTCGGCGATTGACCTCTTTTTCGAAGTTGGACCGGCATAATTTTACCACCTAATAAGATGCCATAATTACTGCCGAAACGAACTGCACTTCATACATTCATATTTTCATACATACTCGTAAAATAAAAAATACAGTACATCGTAAGATCAGTATTACAGAAACAGATCACGTACATTTATCCGATGTTTTTAAGTTAATGTATACTCAATAAATCATCTCGAAGCCAATCTTGTAGATAGACGTCGAGGTGAATATTTTACTGGACTCTGAGTGGTCACGTTATGCCCGTAGTTATTTATTACAGGATTAAAGTACCAGGAGCACAGAGGTGCGGTGGAGTTTTCCATTAACATAAATCAGTATTGTGGGATTTAAGTGGTCCATAGTGGAGGCATTGAGGCTATTTTTTACTAATTTTAAGTAGGCAATTTTCAGGGAAAACTTTAGAACTTGACTAGCACGAGTAATCTGCCAAGTAACTAGTAGAGCCCTACCCTCAGACAACACCCGACCTATTTGGTTATGGTAGGTTACTCTTGGTCTTCCTACCCCTGCAACCTTCCACATTCGCATTGTATATCTATTTGGTCATTCGCTCATTCTTTCTATATGACCAAACCATCGGAGCGTGCCTGTTTTAATTTTTAGACCGATACTCTCATTCACACAAAGCCTCTTTCTCAAATCTTCATTACGACTGCGATCGGTGAGCGATACTCCGCAGATAATGTAACATAGTAATCGTTTTTGCAATCTAATCACAAATGATGTTTTGATAAACTACCTCAATATTTCTACTTACTTCCATTTATCAACCGCATACAAGATAGCTTTGTCTTGTACCAGGGACACAGAAGCCAGGTGCAGTTAGATCAATTACAACGCATACTCCACACTAATAAGTCAATTTGGACAATAGACAGCCACTAATTATATGAAAGGCTCGCTTTACAGCCGGTATCTAATTACAGATAGCTTTCAATGGGTATAGCGTTTGGTTGCAACCGTTTAAGTTTATATATCAAACACTGAGAATAGCGTTTGAGAGAATGGAATATTGGATAGTTGCAGGCTTTATGGCCCATAATACTACACGATCCCAGGGCCGAAGTTGAAGACTTCCCTCCTTATTCATTTTTGTATCTTAGCTAAAGTGTTGCTAATCTCTCCTCTGTCTTTTTCTATCCTGCACATTTGACAATGCAATTGATAAAGACAAAGCATTCTATAGCTAAAACGTTTTTTTACCTTGTGGTATTGGAGACTTACAGAACCAACGATCGTATGATATAGGTATTACAACACAAGTGCAGTCAGGCAACCGAACAATGGCGGTCAAACCATTCCAAAGGGGTGACAGTAAGTGCTACAATGTGGGGTTTTTCAAAAATGGCGTCAAAAGAGTCTTTCAGGGCTGGCAGCGCGTTGGCAACTGCCCTGGTGTTGCAAATGTTTATAGGCGATGGTGACCTCTTTCCATCAGGTGGCCCGTTTACTTGTCTGTCAACCTTCAGACATAAAAAAAAGTGAGTGCAATAACGCAAGATTAACAGCAGCGTCCTGCGATATAACAACCGCAACTGCGAACGCCAATCCACATGCCAAGCGTGGCGATTATATCATATCTCCGTTATGGGGAGGCTTTGGACCAGCAGTGGACATTATTCGGCTGATATGATGAAAGTTTGAGACCAGTGTAGACACGTCATGGGGAAGTTCTATAATTTGCGATTACATATATGGATACTCAAATTGCTAGTCGTAGCAGGACACTTCTACTACGTTGGAGGTCTTTTGTTTGATGCCCGGGTCGTGGTTGTCAGAGATAACGGTTTAAAATCCTTTATCTCTGGTTCTATTGAGATTTTCCATTTTCTGGAAGTTTCCCAGTACCTCGGAGTTTGGTAATGTGAGATCGAAACAGGCTCGCCACCTGTTACACGAATCGTGGGTGTTCAAGTATGCTTGAATGCCTGAATTTACCTCTACCTACCCCTTCGGGGATTACAGGCGTGAAGTTACGTTAAATTCACGATAACGAGTTTCATATCTAAGTCAAACAAGTAATTAATCGACAATTAAGATTTCAGCGCCGCTTCGAACGGCGCACCTGGTCGGTTTAATTAGAGAATCAATTATTTTTTCGGTGGCAACATCTGTTAGACAGGTGTGGTGGCGTTAAATATCATTAAGGCTGGGTTCCACCAAGACATTTGTTACAGTAAAAGCTATTGAAACATTTCACATCCCTCTCTAACTTAAAGAAATCTGTTAATGTTAGAGAAGGATGTGAAATGTTACAATAACTTAAATGCCTCACTCGACATAGATAGGTATAATGTAGCGCGGACTTTTTTGTAGATGTTTATAAGATCTACAATTAATTACAACATTTTGTAGTTCTATCTTTTATAGTTTAGGCAGCGTACGCAAAATAAGTAACTTTTCTGGTTGAATTTATACACATTGTGTCCGGGAAACCCAAATATCTTAAAAAACACTAATTTTTCCAAAATAAAATATTGCCTATGTTACTCGTGGACAACGATACTTTTGAATCGTAAAAGAATTTTTAAAATCGGTTTAGTTTTTGAGCATATTTATAACAAACAAACAAACATACGAACAAAGTTTTCCTCTTTATAATATTATATCTTACAAACAAACAAACATACAAACACAGTATTCCTCTTTATATTATTAGTGTAGATGTAGACAAGCATCTTGGTGCAACCCAGGCGTAGTGTTTTAAATAGTTTAGTAATAAATAAAACTTTTTATGTAATAAAAGTGGCAAACAAGCATGCAGTTCGCATTGATGTGAAGTGTTGACTGCAGCCTATAGGACACAAAGACCAGAGGTCAAAATGCGTTGCCACCCCTGAAACTTTAGTTGTTATGTCTCAGTGACAGTTATTTAATCAAAACATGATAGTGCTGAATGAAGATAGATTAGGTAATGCGGTGGTGCCAGTGCAAAGTTACTAGCTTTGCCTTTGACTTTGAAACTTTTTACTGGTGGTAGAGCTCCAGTGACGGAGCTCGCGGGCGTAGGCACCACCGCATTACCTAATATACTTGCCGCTAAATGGTAGTGTTCAACACTATAGTGTTCCGGTCAGGTGGTAATGTACGGCCCTGTAATTTCCGGCACAGAGGCATAAGACCTTAGGCCTCAGGAGTGGTAACGCATCTGCATTTTGACCTTGGTCTTTTTGTGGGTGTCTATAGGCTGCAGTCATCACTTAACATCAATGTGAACTGCATGCTTGTTTACCACTTCCATAACATAAAAAAAAAAAAGTAGCCAATGTCCTTTCCTGTGAGTCAAACTACCTCTTAAACAAAGGAATAAAATCTCCAATTCCTCTTGATCTTTTACATAAAAGAGCTTAATATCATCTCATTTCCTGATAAATACGTTTTATCCAGAAATCAATTTACTGATAATTCCTAAATGACGGATTGACATAATTACATTACAAACTGACATGTTTGATGGCAACTTCAAAGACATTTGCTTTTGACGTTTCCATCCGCAGCTAATTTCACATTTAATCGATACGGTGAGCATGATGTATCGATTCATTGAACACGACTTCATCCCCTTTTTACCTTCGAAATTAAACTTTCCTTAACCACCTTAACATACTTACCTTTTTAAAATCTGTGTCCACCATCCTCAACTACAGGCCGTCATCTTAAAACAAAATTCAATAGTGTTGCGCGGCATTCCACTGTGACTGACTTATCGATCTGTCGATGCATTATTGAGCGAACAAGCGGGAACTGGGTATCGACTCGACTGTACTTATGACATGCTCGTACAACTCCGTCTATTTACTCGGTGCCAAGCTATTTCTGGACTCGGACATTGTTTATGGATTCCTTAATGCGCGGTTAGCCGAGTAAGTGACATTTCGCGGCAGACAATCGACATTTTGCGAAGTGTATTAGCAATAGACAAAATTGTCGTTTGGAATGTTATATATAATACCACTTTTACTTGTTGGTTTTACTTGTGTTAAAAGCGACCCGAAATTTTAGTCTATCGTACCTCAAAAGATAAAAACGGGATCCATTCACGATCGTCACGTCGGTCTGTCTGTCTGTCTGTCGCAACTAATTTCCTCCAGAAGAAGTGGGCCAAATGAGTTGAAATTTGATGCAATGTAAATTAATACATTTAATTTGTTTAAGGAGGGCACTGAGGAGACAAATTAGACATTATAAAAATTATATAGTGTGTCACACAACACAACATAAGATCTTATTTGTACCGTCATCATATTATTTCAAAGTTGGTATACAATTCTCAAGCTTACACTTAGGTTGGCACTCTTCACGGTCATTGGTCGATTCTGACAAGACGTCACTGACGTCACCACTCGCGACAACCTGTAGCGAATCGAACTTGCAACGGCAAAGGAGACGCTTGAAATTCGTGATCCCGAACGCGCGCGTTTTGTGGCTGGTCCAGGGCCACCCGTGACTCGACACCCCGGCCGGGAGTGAAAACCAAGAAAGAACTCGAAGACCACAGGATCAAGACAACATAAATGCCGAAAGCTGGAACCGCAGGTTAGTCAGACGACCTATTAGACCGTTCTCCCTTGTGGGAGTCCCTGTTTGTGAGACGCCAACCGAGTGAAACCGGGCCCTCACAATACATTTTGGTGCCGAAACCCGGGAATTATCCATTTTTCATTAACTTTCGTAAAACCATACACGTACAATTTTTCTTCCTACCGACTTTTTTGAACTCCCTAATTTCGGGAAAGTTGGGAGATTCTGCCCTGTACACGTAACAATTATATTCAATTAACGTGTTGATCGATCGTTAACATTGGAAAGATATCCTCATCTTACGCATCCATATATATATTTTTTTTCGATTTCGATTTCTATAAATGAACGATTCTGAATAAATTAATAAATTCGATTTCTATGTAAAAATTTTTAGGTCACCAGGAGTAACATACCTACCTAGTGTGATCTAGTAATCCGAAGGTACAACCGTTGCAAATACCAAGTGTTCCGTTCGGCATAATTATTGTGTGTAGCTACCTAGTTTACAAATCGTTTTCAATATTCAACGTTTAGCGGTTTGGATATAGGTAGGTACGTTTTACGTGAATATACACAAACCCGGTAAAATCCTATTCGTCTAACTGTTGTTTATAACATCGTATCATACGCGTATTTAAGTTTTTTTTAAGTAAATAATTGTTCTTCGCTCCTAGGTACATACCTACGTACAACACAATAATACAATTGCTTGCGCCTTTCACTTATTCGCTTTGGTAAAAACCTATCGTAAAGAGGAGCAGCATTCTATTGTTGTTTGTTGACACAGGTTTGCCTTAATTACGTAGGTACCTAAAATTCGTCGCTTATCTCATAGACCTACACTATGTAAAAGTGGATAGGTATTCAAGTTGCAATTTATCGTTGCCTAGCGTTGTTTATACATTCTATTTATATCGCGGTATAACATCGCTGGTTCTCGCACTTGTTTATCTGATTCTTTTTAGTGGTGTAGGTAGGTAAGTATGCAACTATCGTAGTTAGGTCGTTTTTTATCGTAATTTACTTACCTATTATAAATGGCTCGTAAATAATTCTGACGTCCTATTCATCGAGTGACTTACCATAAGCGAAATTATTCAACTGCAAACAATAACAATCGTGTTTACGTAACTTAGCTCATTAGGTACTCTAAAGTGATAGGTACCTATCGTGAAGCACCATTATTATTATAATAATAGTGCTCGATCGCTCTCGTAAAAACTGGACCGTGCTATACCTACATATCGTTTACCTAGGTATTCTATTGTTAAACTTTGAATTATTCTCGTATAGTTCCACATCCCCTCGTAATTATAAGAGGACGAGTTCGGTTGGGAACCTGACTCGCGGGATATCGTAACACTAAATCGTTTTAATAGATAAATGGTTCTTCAATTCTTTTAATTAAATTATTTTTCACGTTTTTTAGCATTGCGCGTGCTAAGCCGTAGCTTGTGTACACTGCTTTGTCGTATTTCGTTTGTACTAGTCTCTCACAACGATGTACGCAACTCGGCGACGTTCTAAGCACGACACAACATCGAGGCGTGGCTCACATGCTACTTCCGAATTAACTATGCAAGACTTACCGGTTTTACGGAGGAAGCGTACACTAGCTCTGCGACGTCTTGAAAAAACTTTGGAGGCAGCTGAGCTAGCTCAAGATGATAGATCTCTTCTGAACACGTTTCTTTCTCATCATGCTGTCATGCCGCGACTTTGTGAAAGTTTTGAGCAGGCTCATACGGACATTCTTGGCATTATTGATGGCACATCGGAAGAGAAAGAAGATTTAATACGCGAACAATTTGATGACATTTACATTAAAATTGCTACTATTTATAGGGAACTTATTCCTAGTAACGATGAACAACGTACTGAACGTGATCGCTCGAGCGTCTGTAATGTTAAATTACCAAAAATCAAAATTCCAACGTTTTCAGGAGCTATTAAAGAGTGGCCTGAATTCTATGATGTTTTTAATTCATTGATCCATAATAACGAAACATTGTCAGACACTGAACGTATGCATTATCTTATATCAAGTTTGTCAGGTGACGCACTTGGTCTTATTCGTACGTACCCAGTTAAGGGTACTTTCTATAGCGAAGCCTACCAAGCCTTGCTCACTAGGTATCGTGATAAGCGTGAGTTGGCTTTTACGTGCTGGAAAGAAATATTAAATATTAATTTTAAATCGAGTTCTCCTTCAGAATTCCGTCGTGTACTTGATTTAATTAGTGAAAATTTAAATATTTTGAAAAGTCTTGATTTACCTACGGATCAGTGGAGCTTTATTCTGTGTTATCACATATTATCGAAACTCGATTCTAAGACTCGCTGTGCATTTGAACGAAGTCACTCAACTGCCGAACTTCCCGAATTTAGAGATTTGTATAAATTTTTAAATATGACATGCGAAGCCCTTGTTCGAGATACACATTTTTTGTCACAAGAGCGTAGTCACTCTACTACCAACCGTGCACACGATAAATCTATACCTAAAATACCACCAAGTAATAAATCGTTTAAATCGAAACCGACTACGGTATTCCTTTCCAGCACTAGCAACACTAAATCTACTGCTGATAAACCTAAAATTCGAACGATTACGGCATCTGAAGCATCAGTCACAACACCAATTGTCAAGTGCTCCTTCTGTTCAGAAAATCATTCGATCAGTTATTGTGAACGGTTCACAAAGCTTTCTGTTGCGGAACGGATTGAATTCGCTAAAACCAACCGTCGGTGTTTCAACTGCTTAAAGCCTTCGCACAGTTTAAAGAATTGTAGATCATTTTTTAGTTGCCAAAAGTGTCGTCAACGTCATCACACCCTGCTTCATCGAGATGATGATGCTAATTTATCTGCTTCATCAAGTCAAGCCGATTCGAGCAGTAGTCCAGAGCAACCTGTAAGAGTACTTACGAGCATAGGTGATAATTCTGTGGTGCTGTTATCAACAGCCACTGTGCAACTTCGTGATTCCTCAGGCAACTTCCAATCGTTTCGTGCTCTCATAGATTCGGGTAGCCAGGCTCACTTCATCAGTGAACGTGCTGCCACCATCTTAGGTGTCGCCCGCACACTTACTTCTCGTCGTGTTCGTGGTTTGGGACAAGCATCTTCGTCTATATCAGGTGCAGTTCGCCTTGAGGTTGGTGCTAACAGCAACAGCCTCTTTTCTATCGACGCGCTCACGTTGCCTAGCATTTGTGGTAGGATACCTTCAACTCGTATTAATAAATCGTCGTGGCATCATATCAAGGATCTCGCCTTGGCTGACCCTAACTTCGACAAGCCTGGTTCTGTAGATCTGCTTCTCGGCGCTGAGGTGTTTACTTCTCTTCTCCTTCCTGGCCGTGTGGATGGCGGTCCAAATCAACCCTCAGCTCTGAATTCAGTGTTTGGCTGGCTCTTACTGGGTGGTGCCGGCTGTCAGGACGAAGTTCAATCGTTTTTCATCCAAGACGATGATCTGCTTCATGAGGAAGTCAAGCGCTTCTGGGAGTTGGAATCATTTCCGTCACCTCGACATCTAACCCCTGAGGAAACTCGCTGTGAAGAAATCTTCGCAACTCATCATACTCGTGATTCGGTTGGCAGATACGTGGTCACTCTGCCTTTCAAGGAAGAAGAGCAGGATCGTTCTTTTCCTGGATCTCGTGACATCGCTTTGCGTTTTTTTCACTCAATCGAACGAAAACTCAGGAGAAATCCAGAGTTGCATCACCAGTACAACGACTTCATGAAAGACTATCTCGATAGTGGTCACATGAGTCTTGTCCCTGTAAACAAACTTACAAAGGGAAAGTATTACATCCCTCATCACTGCGTTCTGCGTCCCGAGTCCGCCACGACAAAACTCCGTGTGGTGTTTAACGCTTCAGCTAAAGATGCTAGGGGCGTATCGTTAAACGACACTCTGCTCGTCGGTCCCAAACTCCAATCAAACATACTGAAATTCGTAAGGGACATATACTCACCTATTCTTCCATGCAGTAGTCTTTTCGCGTGGTCTGATTCTACCGTTGTGCTTGCGTGGCTTCGCTCTCACCCTTCACGTTGGAAGACTTTCGTTGCGAATCGCGTAGGGCACATTCTTGATGTCATCCCTGGGGCTCGATGGGGTCACGTGGCCTCTGAGGATAATCCAGCGGATGTAGTCTCCCGTGGACAGCTTCCATCAGCTCTTGCCACTAATCGCTTATGGTGGGCGGGTCCGTCGTGGCTCTCTCAACCGCTTTCATCTTGGCCAAGTTCTGATGATATTCCAGACTCAGACATTCTAGCTGCAGAAGAAAAGGCTCCTCGCTCGTTCCTTACTCATGGTGACGTTCCTAGTCCGTTTATAGACACTCTGTTGGATCGCTATTCGTCGATTCGTAAAATCCAACGCCTTTTGTGTGTATGGATAAAATTCATTGCATTCATTCGTTGTAAACGCACTCGCTGTTCCGATCCCATATCGACTCGGGTAGAACTACATAATGCCCTTATGATTATTGTGAGGTACGTTCAATCACATCATTTTGCATCAGAGATAAGTCACTTGCTAGACAATACTCTTCTTTCGAAACAAATGCGTAAGTTAAATCCGTTTCTCGACGCTAAGGAAACTCTCAGGGTGGGTGGCCGATTGGCCAGATCGGGGCTCGAATTTGAGCATAAACACCCCGCTCTGCTCCCTCGCGAATCGAAGCTTACCTATTTAATCATCGAAGCGTTTCATCGTGAAAATTGTCACGCTGGCGTTAACACGATGCAATACCTTCTAACACAACAATTTTGGATCCTTTCACCCAAACGGGCAATTCGTCATTGCCTTTCGAAGTGTGTTCAGTGTTATAAAACGAACCCGACTCCTCTTGAACCGTTTATGAGCGATCTACCTGCTACTCGCGTCAATCAGGTTAAGCCTTTTTCTGTTGTGGGAACGGATTACGGTGGTCCTTTCCGCATCAAACTCGCAAAACATCGCGGTGCGAAAATCGGTAAGGCTTATCTCTGTTTGTTCGTATGCTTAAGTACCAAAGCAGTGCATCTCGAAACTGTTTCGGATCTTTCATCGGACGCATTCCTTGCCGCTCTTCGTAGATTTGTCGGTCGTCGCGGTAGGGTCAACGTCATCCAATCCGATTGCGGTACAAATTACGTAGGCGCGAATAATCAGCTTCAGTCTCTCATGCAATCTGCCGCTCAAACCGAACAGATTGAGTTTCGTTTTAACCCGCCTTCGAGTCCTCATTTTGGAGGAGTTTGGGAAATTCAAATTAAAGCAGTAAAATCGCACCTTTATCGAATTATCGGTGATCAAGTCTTAACGTTCGAAGAATTAAGTACGGTCTTCGTGCAAATTGAGGCGATACTCAATTCGCGACCCCTTTGTCCGTTGAGTTCAGACCCCAATGACTTGGTTGTACTGACACCGGGCCATTTCTTAACCTTGGAGCCTCTAACTACCGTTCCCGATGAGGACTTAACGTCAGTTAATATTAATCGACTTAGTCGTTGGCAGCTCATTCAACGTTTCCAACAGGATTTTTGGAATCGTTGGAAGTGCGAATACCTCCATACTTTGACTCAACGGGCAAAGTGGACTAAACATTCTAAGCCGCTAATCGTGGGATCCGTGGTAATTCTGAAAACCGAAACTTCTCTTCCGTTACATTGGCCTCTGGCTCGGGTCGAGAAATTGCACCCTAGCCCGGACGGAATAGTTCGTATCGCAACGGTTCGTACAGTCGATGGTTCGTGCTTAACTCGACCGTTGGCTAAGCTATGTCCGTTACCTAACCTAGATTAATCCGTAACTCGTTAATTATTAGCTTTAGTCGTAATTAAGTCTTTTCGTAGGTTAGTTATTCGCTAGTTTTAGAAAATACCTATAACGTATTTTGGTGGGCGGAAATGTACCGTCATCATATTATTTCAAAGTTGGTATACAATTCTCAAGCTTACACTTAGGTTGGCACTCTTCACGGTCATTGGTCGATTCTGACAAGACGTCACTGACGTCACCACTCGCGACAACCTGTAGCGAATCGAACTTGCAACGGCAAAGGAGACGCTTGAAATTCGTGATCCCGAACGCGCGCGTTTTGTGGCTGGTCCAGGGCCACCCGTGACTCGACACCCCGGCCGGGAGTGAAAACCAAGAAAGAACTCGAAGACCACAGGATCAAGACAACATAAATGCCGAAAGCTGGAACCGCAGGTTAGTCAGACGACCTATTAGACCGTTCTCCCTTGTGGGAGTCCCTGTTTGTGAGACGCCAACCGAGTGAAACCGGGCCCTCACAATACATTATTATAAGGATATAAAATAATAATATATACATTTATAATTTTTAAATAATGACCATTCCGTCCCCGTTATCTCTGAATCTACAAGGTCCACGAAATAGAAAAAAAAACGGAAAATATGTTTTTTACTTATACATAGGGCATTCTGTATTAAGTTTATCGTATTGAAGGCAACATAGGCAATCTCTGAATTGTATGCACGCGAACCCGATTCGTACTTGACCGGTTTTTTTATTCAACCGATACTTTTTGAGTTCATTCGTTCGCACAAGCTCACAAAATACAAATGTTTTCTCTTTATGATGTTGACATAGCATACACGGTTGTTTCATCAAAATATTATCGATATTCGTTTGGTATTCTGCTGCGAACAATATAGCTCAAGTTATTTAATAATTATGATGAGCGATTCCGTTGATTTGCGGTGATTTATTTACCCACTAATATCGTTATGCAAATATATTCAAACTAAACATTTGCGTGTTTGCGATTCCAAATGGAATCGAACGAAAAACTTATCCCGTGAGAGTTTCTGAATTATGTTTAGACCACTGAACTTGTTTCGACTTGTTTAATGCAATAGATGTAAGGATGAGCAATGAGAAGAAATTTATTACTAAACTTGAGCAAATAAATCGTTTGCTTGATCATAAATGTTAAATTATTACGATATTATTAATGCACACATATAACGTTATTGATAACGGTTTCAGAAAAATTGGCAAAACGTTTATTGAGGCTGGAATTTCTAGAACAAATCAATAACGCAAAATTCCCGCGAAGGAAATTATCCCCTCTAAGTAGGTGAGAGACATAAATAAAACAAAAGCAATAACCCCCGTATTAATAAGGCGCCGCCTTAGTGTTGATTAAATTTGGTTGGCCACATCGTTCCGCACCATTATTCAAGAATGTAATAACTGTCTACAACTGTATTGTAACCGTCACTTTTGTAATACGCCTTTGTTCATTGACGCTATGAAGCTGTCTTATATTGCTGTCTCTCTTCGAGGTATTGTTGAGTAACTTTGTATCGAATTATTTCAGCGTATAACTAAATGTTGAGGTTTTCTGGGGAATAATGTAATGTATCTTCACGCCAGGTCCCTAACGGGGTAGGCAGAGAGTGTAGAGCGCCAGATATCCCGGTTCTGACAAACCTCTTGTGCCTCGTCTACCTTCATCATTCTCTTCATACATGCACGCCGATTCCTAAGACTTTTGACCCCACCATCAGACAGAACTCGACCTATTTGGTCATGGTAGGTCAGTCTTGGTCTTCCTGGGCCTCTGCAACCATCCACATTCGCATTGTATATCTGTTTAGTCATTCGCTCATTCGACATTCTTTCTATATGCCCGAACCATCGGAGCATGCCTTTTTTCATTTTTACACCGATACTATCATTCATCATTCATTCTGGGGAATATACGCTACAAATAGCTTGTTGTTAGGCTTTGAGAACATATACACTGGCGTTTCCATTCGAAAACAAAGATAAACGTTACCTCACCGAATGGGTAGGCATGGTAAATGCATGCATTTAAGCGTACATGAAAATAACCACGATTCACCAGTTAGATTTGGATTTTCACCCATGTAATTGGTGGCGAGCTTATTGATATCTCTGGGCAAATATATGGAACTCCGAGAGTGGCACTAGGAAGATGGAAAAATCTCCACAGGACTTACCCCAATCTGGGTATGACTTTGATTGAGATATATTATTATTATGAGGTTAATGGACACTGTTTTTAAATTTTCAAACGTTTTGTCACTCCTCTAACAGAATTATAAAAAGTTTTTTTGAGGCATTTTACAGACAAAGCTTCAAATATAATGCCGTTATTAACAGAAAATCACTCAAAATACTACTAAAAGCTATTCAGGAAAAATTACATCACCTATATATTATTAATATACGAGTATAAAATACGCCAATATCCTGAATGAAAATTATGTCGATTGATATTCTAAAAGCTTAAAATAATTGGACGTTTGTAAAATTGAATTGGGATATTCGAAACGTCAAATTTCCATGATTAAAATAGAATGAACGTTATTGTTTATTAACGTCAATATCCGGATAAAACCGGTTTCATAGTGCTACTTACATGTTGTTTCACTATTTTTAGGCTAACTGTAGGGCATAGTATTGTGGAATTGAAAAGTTGTTTTTCATATAAGTAGATATAGATTTTTGTTGCAAGTATCATAATCGATTGTTTGCGGAATTAGAATAATTAGAGGCTTTGTGTGAATTATAGTATCGGTGTAAAAATGAAAAAAGGCATGCTCCGATGGTTCGGGCATATAGAAAGAATGTCGAATGAGCGAATGACTAAACAGATATACAATGCGAATGTGGATGGTTGCAGAGGCCCAGGAATACCAAGACTGACCTACCGTGACCAAATAGGTCGAGTTCTGTCTGATGATGGGATCAAAAGTCTTAGGAATCGGCGTGCATGTATGAAGAGAATGATGAAGGTAGATGAGGCACGAGAGGTATGTCAGGACCGGGATATCTGGCGCTCTACACTCTCTTCCTACCCCGTTAGGGACCTGGCGTGAAGATACTCACACATTTACATGTAGATTACCACGATAATTGGGTCTACGCTGTTAGTCGCAGGAATCAAGTATCCAATTACACATTTGAAACAATCGCTTGTAAAAACAATTTCTCAACCGCTTCTCGTTTGATAAAAACGCAACAAATAATATGCAGATAAGACAGATAATTATGAATATTGAAGAAAAAAGACTGGTTTGTAAGGATATCGCTGATCCATCTGCTAAAAAAAGATACTGACGCACTCAAAATTCAAAAAATTCAAAATTCAAATCATTTATTTCAAATTGGTCTACGAGGACACTTTTGCATTGTCGGGTTATAAGCTACCTAGAGAAAATGACTTATAATAATAATCCAATAGGTATTAATAAATACCAATTTAATAATAATATTTAACCGATACGTGAATCATCAAATTTTTCAATTACTTCATTGAAGAAAATGAAAAATCTGTTCGCACTCGTAATTATACACAGCGTCCAAAATTCAAAGCATGCTTATTATAAATATAACTTCGAGAGCAAGAAATGTTACAGTCAAATGTTCTAAATACATAGGTATCATACCTTACAAAGTAATGAAACCTCAATTTAGTAATTCATTATCCACTCAACGCGGAACGTGAATGGAGAACGACGATTGTATTCAATCAGTTGCTATTCACGTACACGCATAAGTTCGTATATCATACCATAATCAGTATACGTCCAGGGTTGCTAGGTTATCATTATACCCATATTTGTAACAGGTTTTAAAGTTATATGTTTTAGCTAAGTTGATGCTCATGTATGTGTTCCTTAGTAGGCAATAAAACAAGGCTGCAGCGTAAGGTATTTGAGATTACCAGTACCGGTCGAGAGAAAAAAATACGCTTGCACTCACAACCCACACTAGGTATAAACCTGTATCAAGGGTGCCGTTGTTCACACACAACACAAGTACTCGAACCCGAAACAAATATCTATTGGTCATACAAATATTCCCGGTACGAGTATCGAACCCGTGAGCCTTTTTTTACAGTTCACATTGATGTTAAATGATGACTATAACCTATCATAAGACCAACACACAAAGAACAATGCGTAACCACTCCTTGGGCTTAAGTTGCTATGCCTCTGTGCCAGAAATTACAGGGACGTACATTACCACCTGAACGGAATACGATAGTGCTGTTCACTACCATTTAGCGGCAAGTATATTAGAGCCTCAGTTTAAATGATCGTCACACACGCTGGACCAATTGGCTAGTCTAAAGAAGCATTTGTCTGAAGAATGTTATGCTAAGTACTCGTAAATAATTTTAACAAGGAATATCGTTATATCAGATACGTTATAAGAAACCGATATCTGTATCCACCAATATTTATATAACAATTGGAACTGGTTTCATGAAATCCAGTTTTAATTCACAACAAACCCAACCCTGCAAGTGGGCACTGTACTGCAATCCGTCTGCATTACAAATTTACAATTGAATTTTGTAGTTGGTTGCATGCTAGAAAGTTTGCGATGGCTTGACCGCTGTACCGAGCGGTAAGTTCCACTGATATTTCGTTCCGACACTGCTTTCCTAACTTTAACGATATTAAACTATTTAATATTAACGTTATACAATTTCGACGCCTTTCTATTTGTTGATGGTTGAATGTAATATTAATAATAAGAATAATAATGGCAACCCATTATACGTCCCACTGCTGGGCACGAGTCTCTCCCCTTTTTGGGGGGAGGCCTGGAGCTTACTCCACCACGCTGCTCCAATGCGGATTGGTGGAGGTGGGTGGGTTAGTGGCCAACCCGCTGTCGGATGTTTTTCAAACCGCCCATAAGGCCTCCGACAAGTTTAACGACTGCTATCTATCGATAGCAACCGAGACCGACGGCTTAACGTGCCCTCCGAAGCACGGAAACGGAATATTATTGATAATGAAACTTTTACATCCAACTAGCTGATGGAAAACTAGCTCATGGAAATATAGTAATATATCACACTAATATTAGAAATGTGAAAGTTTCTTTGTTTGGTTGTTTGTATGTTTTTCCACCAATCACGCCGAAACTACTGAACGGATTTTGATCAAATTTGTTAAACAGATAGGGTATTAACTGACTTAGATTATAGGATACTTTTTATCCCGAAAAAATGTTTCTGTAGGATGCCATGGGATGATTTGATGAGTTTCTACAGGTTTTGACTTCACAACCATGAGGTCGAACGCCCAATCACGTATCTACTTAGATACGTGATTGTTCTTTTTATTTCGATCGAAAAGATTCACGTAGGTATATCCAGTTGAATATGTGCCCCAAAGACCAAAGTCGCAGATAAATATGGGAGCATGAGATTTTGTACTGATGGCAGACTTTTAATTTCGGATTTATCTGCCACCAAGTGGTTCAGCATTAAGCTGTTCCAGTTAGATGGTAATGTATGGATTTATGACCCCAAAAAGGTCTCAGCGGCAAAAATCTAAAGTTTCATTTTGACCTCTAGTTTTTGTGCAGTTGTTTATAGGCTAACAGTCTGCTGTATTCACTTACCATTAATGTAAACTGCATGCTTGTTTGCCATTATCACATTATAAAAACATAACTACCTCCAACTATAATAATTAACTCGCGAATTCTGATATGCGTGAATCATAGAACAATACGGGCCACCGGCCGCCCGGAGAGGAGTAGCCATAGCGTTTAGTAAAGTCCGATGCAAAACAGTTGTGTGACACACACACTACAAAAATTGTCTATTACTACGTAACTTACTCCTTGACTTTAACAAAATACATAAACAATTTCACACACACATTTAAACATAGGCGACAGGCGTATGCACAGTTGTGCTTGTACTTTGACAGAGGGAAAGCCTGCATATGGCCGCCTTGTTGCTCTATGACGTGAATACATGCATTGAATAAATAATGATGAAATACAAGATTTAAGTTATGTAACGTGCATATTATGCTTTACTAAGCTACTGCGAACTTTTTAGTACATTTTTTTATTTTTTTTATTTTTTTATTTAATAAAAGTGGCAAACAAGCATGCAGTTCACATTCATGTTAAGTGAAGACTGCAGCCTATAGACACCCACACAATGACCAGAGGTCAAAATGCAGATGCGCTGCCACTCCTGAGGCATTAGGTGTTATGCCTCTGTGCCGGAAATTACAGGGCCGTACATTACCACCTGACCGGAACACGATAGTGCTGAACACTACCATTTAGCGGCAAGTATATTAGGTAATGCGGTGGTGCCTATGCCCGCGAGCTCCGCCACTGGAGCTCTACCACCAGTAGAACATTGCTATTAATCTATAATATAAAAATAAGTCGGGTTTTCCTTCCTGACGCTATAGCTCCAGAACGCTCGAACCGATTTCCACGGTTTTGCATTCGTTGGAAAGGTCTCGGGCTCCGTGAGGTTTATAGCAGAATGCAGGAAAAACTATTTATAAAACGACATCCACGCGGGCGAAGCCGCGGGCAACAGCTAGTATTGTATATTAACTTCTTTTTGTTTCACAATTTTGTAACAAGCTGTTATTAGGTACCTCTAAGTGCAATAACAGTAGAATAAGTTCATATTTATGCAGTGTATAACTTTTAGACGTACCCACTGTACCTTGTGTTGGTAAACCGTAAATAAATAGATAAATAAATAAAAACGCCACTATACCTACGAGTATTAAAAACCGATACCACACGGAGCCATTTTATTTAAAAAATGATCGTATATTTTTTATTTACATTTATCGATAACGTTACGACATCGACAGCACGCTACTATCAATTCG
The DNA here is from genome assembly GCA_036365455.1 of Macrosoma leucophasiata. Taxonomy (NCBI): domain Eukaryota; kingdom Metazoa; phylum Arthropoda; class Insecta; order Lepidoptera; family Hedylidae; genus Macrosoma; species Macrosoma leucophasiata. Next base: position 2,372,447 of record JAWQUS010000014.1, on the reverse strand, counting down.
GGATTTCGAATCGGGTCAGTCGGTGGTCGCGCAATTACCGAATGCGCCTGTACTTTGTCTTGTTCCGCGCGACTGTACTTGCGATGTCGCGTTTCCACTTTAAAATAATTTTCCACTCGAATCTACAACCGTGGCGAAGTACAATCGAACACAGACCTTTTACGTTTTTCGAAAGTCGATTCGGTAGAAATGAGTTCTTATGATTGCCTCTTAGGAAACAACAATTCCTCCAGGCAGTGGCTATTTTGGACGTGATAAAGTCTTATAGATCTATCGACTCCGGCTGCACGCACGCAAAAGTGTCACGTTCCGCCTAAGCTGAGTGTGCAAGCGAGACCGAAGAACAAGCGATGGGCATGATCGGCCTAATAGTCGTAACACACGTCCGGATTTGGTACGGAGCGGACAGCGGATTCAGTACGCTCCGAACCAAATCTGGCCTTGTGTAGAGGAGTCCGGCGGACAGAATTATTATTTATCAAGTCCGATGCGGTCCGCTCGCGCGGTCATTGTTCTATAAGCGTTCGCCTTGTGACGCATGTTACGTAAAACTATCGTCCGTAAACCGCCTTTCCAGACAACCATATTTTTTTAAAGCACAGATGGGCGTTCGCCTTTTGACGCATGTTACGTAAAACCATCGTCCGTAAACCGCCTTTCCAGACAACCATATTTTTTTAAAGCACAGATGGGCGTTCGCCTTTTGACGCATGTTACGTAAAACCATCGTCCGTAAACCGCCTTTCCAGACAACCATATTTTTTTAAAGCACTAATGGCGGTAAACCAGCTTGTAGTTCATATGGATGTGAATACTGCAGACTATAGACATCTACACAAAAACCGAAAGACAACATGAATGCGTAGAGGCATGAGTTGTTTTGCGTGTGTCATTACGGGGCCATACATCTTATCGGAACACGCTATACACTACTATTATTTCAACTCAATCAGTTTGGTACTTGGAGAAAATCGGCTGTAATGTGCTCGTATAAAGTTTGTGGTACCTACCTACAAAAAAAAAACTGGCAAACCACTGCCTCCTCCCAAGAAGGGGAGAGACTAGTGCCCAGCAGTGGGACATATCAAGGGTTGGCACTGCTTCTTATCCTCCTTCTATTGTTAATATTTACTCCCTTCGTCCTGACTAACACCCACAGAAACAGGACGATCTTGCAAGGTAATTCTCCAAAAATAGAGAAATCTAATACAAATACATCGAAAAGGAACCGGCGGATTTGCAAAATATTACCATTGAATACATTGAGTCCAATATCCTTACCGTGTGCCTTACAATGTGTATAATGAACGGCAATCATGTTGGATCCGAGATATTTACTTTGCGAATCGCGAGCCGACAAAGGTGCCTTAACGAGCCACTCCACGGTGCTGGCGACATCGAATTATAAAAGTTTCAGTGGAAATAAAATAGGGGAGCGAAACAAGTGAGATGCGGGACCTGAGGCAAGTGTAAATAAATTGTACCTGTGGATTTTTTGTCTCGACTTCGTAAGTGTTTGACCAGACTTACATCATGATACCTGCAGAATCATGCTGTCTCCATAGCGCAACGGCAGTTTCAGTAAAATATACACATTTTTTTTGAAACAGCCTTCTTTTACAGCGATTATGTCTACATGTAATGTATGTATGTATCTGCACGCCAGGTCCCTAACGGGGTAGGAAAAACGTGGTTTTACTGGTGGTACTTTGAGCTCCAGTGACGGAGCTCGCGGGCGTAGGCACCACCGCATTACCTAATATACTTGCCGCTAAATGGTAGTGTTCAGCACTATCGTGTTCCAGTCAGGTGGTAATGTACGGCCCTGTAATTTCCGGCACAGAGGCATAACACCTTAGGCCTCAGGAGTGGTAACGCATCTGCATTTTGAACTTGGTCTTTGTGTGGGTGTCTATAGACTGCAGTCATCACTTAACATCAATGTGAACTGCATGCTTGTTTGCCACTTCCATTACATAAAAAAAAAATTTTGAAACATCCTTTTTTACAGCGATTATGTCTACATGTGATGTATGTATGTATCTTCACGCCAGGTCCCTAACGGGGTAGGCAGAAAGTGTGGATGAACGTGGTAAAAACAATTAAGGTAGTATAATAATAATAATAATGGGATGGTATTTTAACTTTCTGTTTTTGTGCATGTTTGAATTATAACAATTGACAATGTATGGCTTCATAATTATTAAGATAAAATAGAGATGGCAACTCATTTGTATTTTGTGTATTTGTCTTAAGGCTTCAATATATACTTACAATTTTAACTACACGCTTATTTACCGCCGAAATTTACCAACATAAAAAAATGTTGATAGTATTAAAACATCTATTCTGTTTCAACAATATCAATGTTATGACGAATAAGTTGAAAATTTAAAATCAAAAGTTACAGTATTTATTATTTTATTTATTTATTTAATCTTTTATGCACTAAAACGATACATAAGGCGAACTTAATGCCACTAGGCATTTTCTACCAGTCAACCTTTGGGTAGTGAGGATAGCAAGAAGTAGGTGCAACACTGGTGAAACTATATGAGAATATATTTTATTTTAAAGAAAAATGGAAAGAAAAATTTGACTTCAGGCGAGACTCGAACTAGCATGGTTGGCAATAGATGGCGCTACTGCTATAATAAAGCAAGGCAATAAATGTGAAGGAAAGATTTGACAAATCGGGCAGGACTTCAGTAGCTCAATTGGAAGAGCGGCTGGACTAGATTTCCAGTAGGCTGCGATTTCGAGTCTCGCCTGAAGTCAAATTTTTCTTTAAAATAAAATATATTTCACAAGCATGTGTTAATGCGAAATAATATAAAAACAATTATATGAGAATAACAAAAAATTAACTATATTAAGATGATTGATATATAATATTAGATATAAATATATATAAATATACATATATACGTATATAACTAAGACACAAATGTATAAAAGATATAATAAATATAAAACGTAACTTCACGCCTGTAATCCCCGAAGGGGTAGGCAGAGGTAAATGTATGCATTCAAGCATATATGCAAACACCCACGATTCGCCGGTTACGTTTTGGCCCATGTAACAGGTGGCGAGCCTGTTGACATCTCCGGCACATTACCAAACTTTGAGGTACTGCGAAATTTCGAGAAAATGGAAAAATCCCAATAGAACCAGAGATAAAGGCTTTTTCACCATTATCTGTGATAACCCCCTACCCGGTAATCGAACCCAGGACCTCAGCGTAGTAGTAGTGGCCGGCTACCACTAGGCTACCGAGGCAGTTCTAAATAAATAATATATATATATTCAGTAATAAATATAATAATTATAATTAGGAAATATCACGATGAATAATGACTACAGCTTGTGAAGCTACTAGCCAACTAAGTTTAAGTAATGTTCCCGAATTTTCCGCTTAAGAGTATTTGCATGTTGATTTCCTGATATTCACGGGAAGCGTATTCCATAGTTTCATTGCCGAAATAGAGAAAGAGTCTGAAATAAAGCATGAGCTGTGAAGAGAAATGAACAGCTGTGAACAGTATCATATTATGAGAAAATTAAATGTTATTATAACAGAAGAGACTATTGAAAGTAAGTGCCTCTATAATGACTACAATACCGTTGGTACAATCGTTAAAATGGACGACATTATATATTCTCGATTAAAGCAAAACCAAGAAAAATATAAAGGCAAAACCACGATCGCATAAACCAACACAGCGCTTAAACTTAATTTCGTTACGACTGTGAAACTTCGCCACTATATTCGAAACACTAATACGAAAAAGAATTTTAAATCCTAATCAAAGTTTTCAAAAACTTTCTAGTCTGCGGGGTGTGGAAAGAAAAATCGTGTAAGTTTTTGCATGAAAAGTATTATAAAAATTTGCCTATTAGTCCAAAAGTCTTGCCGTATGTGGTCCATTGCATTGGGATTTTTAGTATGATTTTTATAGCCAATATCTATTCTTACTAATATTATAAAGCTGAAGAGTTTGTTTGTTTGTTTGAACGCGCTAATCTCAGGAACTACTGGTCCGATTTGAAAAGTTCGTTCAGTGTTAGATAGCCCTTTTATCGAGAAAAGCTATACCCCATTATTCATAAACGTACCTACATTAGATACGTTTTAGCTATAGAATGCTTTGTCTTTGTCAGTTGCATTGTCAAATGTGCAGGATAGAAAAAGACAAAGGAGAGATTAGCAACACTTTAGCTAAAATACGTTTATGAATAAGGGGGGGATAGGCTATATCATCACGCTATGACTAATAAGAGCGGAGCAGCGCGGGCGAGGCCGGGGCGGGCCGCTAGTTAGTATATTAAATTGATTTCCCATAATGAAAGGCGGCTTAGCGTGTCAAATATTTCGAATTTCATTTAGAATGTCAGTGGGAAACGATATTTCAAACAGTAATCGAAAGAGAAATATTTTTAATGCTTCGAACATAGGTCAAACTAAAGTAATTGAGTATAACAATAAATAAATAGACACGTATATTTAAGAAACTTTTGAAAAAAAAACCGGAATACATAATTATGGCAGTAGTTACATATTCTTTAATTTTCTTAAATTGAGTCTCAGATTCGATTGTTAGTCCGGTTTGGGAGCGATATTTTCCCATATAATTAGGCCGATTATGCCCGATAAAAAGTTATCCACCAAAGATAAATGATTCATTATAATCAAACAACCATACTAAACATTTAAAAAACTGTTAAAATAACCCTCACATTGCAGGATCCGAGAGCATTCCCTCTAGCATAGAGTGGTCCACACAGCAAAAGATAAACAATCAACTGGGGAATGGCCGTGATTGATTCGGAATGACTGAGACGGATCGGGACTGTCAGTCTCCAGACCAAGTTGCCGACGGTCAACCGGACTTTATTTAGTGTAGCACCGGGTTCACTTAGTTGGGATTGCATTGTAAGATGCTTATAGATATGTATCTACAAAAAACTTAAATATGATTCCGTTTAGTGACGTATGTGTTTTATTTTATGGACATATATTCATACGAGCATACCTACCTACTGGTGTGAAATCACCGCGCTAATAGGTACTAAACTGGCTAATACAGTAAAAAAAAATTAGGTATCGTATACGCGAGAAAATCCGCAAGTTCTACAGTTGCGTTTTTACCAAACATGATAATAAACAACCATACCAAACATTATACAAACTAATAGAATAACCCTTGAACTGCAGAATCCGAGAGCATTCCCACTCCCAAAGCAAATGTTTAACTTGAGTGGTCCACGCAGTAGAAGATAAACAATCAACTGCGGAATGGTCGTGATTGGTTCAGAATGACTGAGACGGACCGGGACTGATATTCGCTAGTGTAGCGCCGGTTAATGTAGTTGGGATGCTAATATGGAATCAGGCTGGGTATACATTGTGATACGAGTAGTATTTTCAAAAATAAGTCACCATTTCACACGATATTATTATGCATTTCTCACCACATATTTTGAACTGCGCAAACGCGGCATTAGTCTAATACATCGTGTAGCTAGTGAGTGACAAACGGGGTGTTCATACTAAAATATTACCTACTTTTTTATCTTATGAAAGTGGCAAACAAGCATGAACTTACATTGATGTTAAGTGATGACTGCATCCTATAGACACCCATAGATAAGCCAGAGGTCAAAATGCAGATGCGTTACCACTCCTGAGGCTTAAGGTGTTATGCCTCTGTGCCGGGAATAACAGGGCCGTACATTACCACCTAACCGGAACACGATAGTGCTGAAGACTACTATTTAGCGGCAAGTATATTAGGTAATGCGGTGGTGCCTACGCCCGCGAGCTCCATCACTGGAGCTCCAGTAAAACTTAGTCCACATTTTTAAAAACATCAGATTGATCTGATTTCTCACCTCAAGGAAAGGGCAAAGAGCAAACAGATGATATTGATGAAAAATTTATACTGTAGCCTATAAAATTATACATTAAAACCAGAGATTTCAATGTCATCTACATTGAGTTGTTCTTCAGACATTAAAGGTACTTTGCATGCTTTCCTTTACAGAATATTTACAAATCAATCATATTCATAGCATCAAATCAGCCATACTATGAGACCATTGATCGGAGCAGACGCGACATTAGTACTACGTTGTTAGCTAGTGAATGACTAAACAGGGTGTTCATATTTAATCCGCGGTGCTATAGCATAATGTACGGCGTGTATGCATAATTCAGAATGCAGAACTTGTCCCTGTGAGCGTACCGCTAACGCCTGACAGTGCGGTATGATTTTGCGGTGTTTTTTACCAAGTAGCAAAAAGGAAAGACCAACATAAATGCATGCATTCAAGCATACATGCAAACACCCACGACTCGCCGGTTACGTTTTTCCGGGCACATTACCAAACTCAGAGGTACTTCCAGAAAATGGAAAAATCCCAATAGAACCAGAGAAAGGATTTTTAACCGTTATCTCTGATAGTCCTCGACCCGGGAATCGAACCCAGGACCCCCAGCGTAGTAGTAGTGGCCTGCTACCACTACGTTACTGAGGCAGTTAATAGGAAAGACCAAATTGTTACAAAGGCAAAATTCACAGACGGCTCTACAACTTTACTTAGAGTTAGGCGAACTTTCAATCCTTATTTTGTTTTAGAATCTTGTCAAATTCTAATTTTACTTTACTTTGTTGGTTCTTTACTTATTAAAGATATGACTTTTAAAGTAAAAATAGTTTTGATACGTCTGCGCAACGAAATAAGCATAGGCAATTTGACTCTAAGGGCGAAATTCACAGACCGCACTTAGACTTTACTTTGACTTAAACTCGAACTTGTTTTGCTAATTTGAGAGACTTTTGCTTTCTAAAATTAAAAGTAAAATACTTTTATAAAAAAGCTGATATCTAAACGCTCTCAAAAGAAGAAAATGTTAACTATCAAATTCACTATCAACGTCATTATACACAATTTACATGATAATCTCGACAAGCTTATATTTTTTGGAAGGCATACTACAAGAAATTTTCAGTTAGTATATTCAAATACTTCGTCCATTCAAAACATTTATATATAATAATAATAATGGCAACCCATTATACGTCCCACTGCTGGGCACGAGTCTCTCCCCTTTTTTGGGGGGAGGCCTGGAGCTTACTCCACCACGCTGCTCCAATGCGGATTGGTGGAGGTGGGTGGGTTAGTGGCCAACCCACTGTCGGATGTTTTCAAACCGCCCATAAGGCCTCCGACAAGGTTTAACGACTGCTATCCATCGATAGCAACCGGGACCGACGGCTTAACGTGCCCTCCGAAGCACGGAAACGCGCATTTAATTTGCCACTAGCGGTCACCCATCACACTACCCGACCGCGCCCGTAGTGCTTAACCGAGGAGATCGCTTACGATCTACACCAGCCGCTGGGCCATGCGCGCTTCAAGCAAAACATTTGAATTCAACAAAATAAATAAATAAATTTGAAACAAAAAAATACGCGAGAAAATTCAATTGAATTTCAATCGAAGTCCGACTCACAAATTTATAGACAACACCACCCCTAGAATCCCCCGAATACCTAGGTAAGTGCTAAGCTACAATTGCTACACAAAATGTTGAGCATTATCGGAATTTCTCGAATGTTTTCACGTACCCTCCGGGGATCGATAAATAAACTCAAGTTTTTTTTTATCAAATTCACTTGCAATCCACGTATTTAATTTGGCTAGTGAAATTTATGAGTGCACTCTCAAGGGTGTTTTTGACGCGTTTAAAGGTGAAGTGGAAATGTTCTTGGGTGTAAAAACAGCCAAGGATTTTATAAAACAAACGAATTGAATCAACTACGTGGATAATTTAGCATGGATAGCAATAGTTACTAGTTTTTTACTGGTGGTAGAGCTCCAGTGACGGAGCTCGCGGGCGTAGGCACCACCGCATTACCTAATATACTTGCCGCTAAATGGTAGTGTTCAGCACTATCGAGTTCCGGTCAGGTGGTAATGTAGGGCCCTGTAATTTCCGGCACAGAGGCATAACACCTTAGGCCTCAGGAGTGGTAACGCATCTGCATTTTGACCTTGGTCTTTGTGTAGGTGTCTATACGCTGCAATCATCACTTAACATCAATGTGAACTGCATGCTTGTTTGCCACTTACATTACATACAAAAAAAGTTACTTTTAATTACGTTCATTAAATAGAGGTTCAATTACATTTTTTTTATGTAACGATGGTGACAAACCAGTACGCAGTTCACATGGATGTTAAGTGATGACTGGAGCATTGGCACCCATACAAAACCAGAGATCAAAATCCAGATGTTTTGCCACCCCTGAGATGTTATTTGTCATGTCTTTGTTTATGTGTACTGTGTATTACCATCTATCCGGTATACGATAGTGCTGAACACTACCATTGGGCTACAGATAGATTAGGTGACGAGGAATTCAGAAAGAGATCATGTGAAAGTATCACAATAAAAAATAAAATATATTAATAACTGCCTCAGTAGCGTAGTGGTCCTGGGTTCGAATCCCGGGTCGAGGACTATCAGAGATTACAGTTTAAAATCCTTTATCTCTGGTTCTGTTGGAATTTTTCCATTTTCTGTAAGTTTCCCAGTAAGTTTGGTAATGTGCCCGGAGATGGCAACCGGTTCGCCACCTGTTACATGGGCCAAAACGTAACCGGCGAATCGTGGGTGTTTGCATGTATGCTTGAATGCATGCATTTACCTCTGCCTACCCCTTCGGGGATTACAGACGTGAAGTTACGTTTATAAAAAAGCACATACCTACGCGATACTTTAGATATGTAGATATGTAGGTATGTAGAAAATGTGTCAATAAAAAAAACAATATAGTCGGCTATTGATGCTGGGCAATTCTGATATCTTGAACTAAAGATTAAATTATATCCTAGGGTAGGAAAATAGTAGGTATAGAAACGCGAGATGACTTACATCTCTTGGAAGATTTGAGGTAAGATATACATAAACAACACCATCTAGGAAACATAGAGCTCAAGTTTAGTAAATAAAACATAAAAAAGGCAACTGCCTACTGTAGGAGATCCTTATTTCATTATTAAACAGTCGTAAACGACACAACATTCAAGAGGTTACGTGGAACAAATGATTAAATACGTTTACAAACTCAAGAGCTTAGTAACATGGAATTTTAGAAAAAAATCATGAGAAATCAACTGCCTACTGTAGGAGATCCTTATTTCATTATTAAAACTCGTAAAAAAAGTCGTAAACGAGACAACCTTAAAGAGCTTACGTGGAACAAATGATTAAATACGTTCACATTTAAGGAATCTTCAAACCCTGAGCTTAGTAACACGAAACGATTATGTATTTAAATGCAATAGATAAATATCGTGTCACAACAATCAAACCGAGGAAGCGGTTAGCTCACCCAAACAAGAGTCCCCCGCGTCTGCCTCAACGATATTTGCGTTTAATTCTGTACACATTAGGCGAATGAACGCTGTCGGTCGTACTAACTCAATTTATTTAATGAATGCCATACATTACCGTGTTCTAGAACAATCCACTAAGCCGTCAAGTTTGCGGGTATTCCCATAATTCCGAATGTCAACACGGGAAAGCTTGAATCGTCATTCGTAGCGGAGACGTAGAGGCTCGCGGACGTGTCGGCGATATTTATTTTATTAATAAATATGTTAATGTCTCAGGTAAGTGGCGCAGCTGCATTATTCATCGCGAGGTAGCTCAGTTGACACAGCCATGGATAGCGCCCATGCAAATTCAATCCGGCGAGATGCGACCGAAATTATCATAATTGTAAGTGAGGTTTTTGTTTCTACGTATACTACCTGCGCGGTGGAAGTTTAATCCCAAGTTTGCCCGACACTTTTAGTTTTATATAAAGCCGTCATCGCGATGCCATTTGCAATTCAGATAGTAGGAAAAGGCGGGGCAACTTTTGCTTGGGTTTGTTTGAAAAATACGCAGGTTTCGTCTTTTTCGGTCGCCGCCGCTTTTTAGCGTTACATAAACTGAATAATATAGATAGGAGCGGTTTCTGTGCAACTGTAATTAGTTGTGCACGGATTGTTTTAATTGTCGCGCTTAGAGAATTTCAGTTTGTATTTGTTTCGTGAATGTTACCCGATCTTTTGGAGTAAACATTGTTGGAATATGGTTGAAAAACGTTTATTCCATGTTGATAACTTATTACGAGTAACCCAAAGTTTTCTTAGGATATATTTACGCCTTTGCGCTCTGCAGTACTGGGCTTGCAGAATAGAATTTAGGTGTCCTCTGCCTGTCGTAAGAGGCGACTAAAAGGCAAAATGAACCGCGGGCGGCCAGAGTGGGGGTTTTAACTGTCCAGCACTCGCGGTTCCGTGAGAACGGCGACCGTGGTAGCCGCTCGCCGCTAGTATGCTCAGTATGAGGCTGTCAGAGTCTTCGTAGTGAACCGGAGCAGTGTTTTAGTGTTCCTGGATTCCACTATCAACGAGGAGGGGGGAAAGGGAGGGTTCGTGCACTGAAGTCGGCACTAAGGTGGTTTTAGAGTGTTCCAGTCCCTCATATCCCGGCTCTCTCCCCCTAGATAGCCGGTTGAATGCTAAGACATTTTCACCTCGATAAAAAAGGGTATATTTCCACCAAGTCAAATAAGATCAAGCGTATACTGCAGCAATGCAGGGAAACATTATCGCATTACCTATTAAACTGTTAATGGTATAGGTAGGTATATTCTGCTGCTTAGATGGAAATGTTTATTCATTATCAATTACGGATTACGGTAGAGTGGTCGTCCTAGCTGATCCCGCGGAATCGACCGCTTCATCCAAGGGTCGCGGATTCGTAGCGAGGCAAATATGTGTATAGCCTACATTTAGTTGTTTCGCGTCTGGCTGTTTGTGTATGTGTTTTGTGTGTACAACGGCACGACCTTCTATCTAGTGTGGGCTGTTAATGTGAGCGTTTTTTCATGTTATTTTAATTTAAACTATTGCTATAATGAAGTTGCAATTATCTATCTCCAATTCTTTATATTTTCGTCCCTATCGACATTGCATTTACTACCAATCGCAAACGGTCGCTTGTAAATTAACACACCGTTTACGGACACACCCTATAACATTAAACAATACATGGTGTTCAAATTCTTTATAGGTCCGCAATTACATCAAACGTTTGGCGATATTATGATGTTTTATGTGCCATCACCCTGTAATGTCGTATGATGGCCTCTTCAATCGTAAACGCTTGAGCCTACCGATCCGTTTTTATGTGAGGATTGTCGCGGTTTATTGGGATCGGATCTAGGTTTGAAATACTAGAATGTCCGTTTTATTGTTGCATGTATTATGTGACCATCAGTTTTTATAGCACAGCATTGAAAGCAACGTAAATAATAGTGTTACAGTATTGTTTAATAATGTAACGAACCACCACTCTGCTCCAATGCGGATTGGTGGAGGTGGGTGGGTTAGTGGCCAACTCGCTGTCGGATGTTTTCAAACCGCCCATAAGGCCTCCGACAAGGTTTAACGACTGCTATCTATCGATAGCAACCGGGACCGACGGCTTATCGTGCCCTCCAAAGCACGGAAACGCGCATTTAATTTGCCCCTAGCGGTCACCCATCACACTACCCGACCGCGCCCGTAGTACTTAACCGAGTAGATCGCTTACGATCTACACCAGCCGCCGGGCCATGCGCGCTTCGTAAGCTATATCTTGTGCCAAAACCAAATTACTAGAGCAAAAATGTCACTCCTATATTTTCATGCAGGCAGATGGAAAATGAACGCATTCAAGCATACATGCAATGAACCACAATTTGCTAGTTACTTAAAAGGTACCAAGCCTATTGACATCTGCGAACATATTCCTAAATATGTATAAACTCCATTAAAAACACATGCTTTTGACGTTCGCTTAAAAAAAAACGCGTTCAATATTCGAACGTCCCTGCCAATCAGGGCAAAGGGCGCGGGTCGGTTATTTCCGCCGCCGATTTTTTCACCGTCTTGACACGAACAAACTTGGTGCATTCATCACCGAGACAGTGCAGACTTATGAATATTTAGAGTTGACTTTTTTTAATGTCTTGTGTTTTTGGCAATAAATTGAAATGGTTTGAAAGAGAAATCATGAATGGATGCTACGGCACATAAATATCTATTGCTATTAAGTATTTAGCCTTATTACAATACGCTCAATATTGAGCATGGGAATTTACGCTATAGAAGGGAAAACATAAAATGACACAAGCGAAACAGTCGCAACTTAAAACCAAAGAACTAAGTCAAGTGTTTTTGATTTCACATATTTTATTCGCAGTAAAATCTGTGGAATTTTCGGCTGTATCTCATCTGCCCCGGTGACTTGTCCCGGCACCGGGCCACTCTTACCTGTCTAATGTCAGTGCTCAACTACGGGTTGGCCACTACCTAATAACATCGTAGCTCACGCGCGTTAACAGTGCAGACCGTATGCTTACAGTCCGTTATTTGCGAGGGGTCTGCTAAAAAGTAAGCGTACTTAACCAAAAAAATGACACAATAAAACTATGTGTTTTGCTTGCGGTGACAAATAGTTTCTACCTCACTATTGGTCGTAGGAAGCTGAAATTGGGCAAATAGGCGTCCCTTGGATTATCTAAAATTTTAGCATGGTAACGCTTTCGAAGTGGCGGGAAAAAGTAAGTTCATAATAATCGAACTAAGATTCGTCAATATCCGCTTTTACCTACATAAATCTTTTTTCCCAAAAATCTGAAAGATGCATTAAAGGATGGCATTGCTTCATTCTGACAATCAAATTACATAAAATCTTCTGAATTTACGGTGAACTCACAAAATAAGTACCAGTCTACACATTCTTAAGTCTACGCAACGCGTCACATAGGCGGATGTTTTAGCAAATGAGAGACGGCTTCAAGTCGACGCGGCGCCTGAAAAAATTGTATGTGGCGCACACATACACGATGTTTCGTGTGTGTTATTGTGAGATCGCGTTGCGAAACATTGGAATCATCCGACGTGATTTTGAAGGAATGACTGAACATATTTAAAAAAATACCTTTCATTTTAATGATGAACAGATTTTTGAGTAAATCATAAAGGTTTTTCAATGTGCATTATGTATATTATGGAACTTGTGAAGCTATTGCTAGCTTTCTATGCTGAGGTCCAAGGTGCGATGCTCCCAGTTTTCCGATGTTTTTGAGTACCATTTGGAATCTGGTAACTTTTTGTTAACTTGCCCTGTAATATCATCTATACATATACATACAAATAAATAAAATTGGAGTGTCTGTTTGTAATATAAAAACAATCGCTTTTTACGGACCGATTTTGACGGGACTTTCACTGGCAGATAGCTGATGTAATAAGGAGTAACTTAGGCCACTTTTATACTAGCTGCGCCCACGACTTCGTCCAGGTAGATACTGAACAATCATATATTCTCACGCGGGCGAAGTCGTGGCCACAGCTAGTCATCAATAATATCATAGGCTCGCTACCCATTACATGATAGAAAAAGAAACTGCGGTGTTTGCTTGTGTGAATGCAACTCACATATTGCCTAACCTTTCGCAGAATACATTCGTGCAGTTCAGTTTTGAGAAACTTTTCAAACAAACAAACAATACCATGAAAGTAAAGATTAGGTAACGCATTTAACAATACCTAATCCACCCATCGCTAAACGGTAGTTGCCCGGGACCAACACTAGCAACATCTTGTCCCTACCTCATCAATCGACCTTACAAACTACCGCAATAATGCTTAACAATCTACAATCTTAGGCACTGCCATACCCTACATCACCAACCTGCATTAAGAACTACAGTAACAATGCCTATACATGCCCTAAAATCTGTGGTAATGTCCTCTAAACACATAGTTAAAAGGAAACCCTCAAAATGGTTCCACATTTTACAATACCGCGTACAATAGAACAGCACAAAAGGACAAGATAATATTGTTCTCGTATCAACAAACAATTCTGACAATTAGCTTTCAAGCCGAGTACAAAATGTACACCCATAATTCCGAGTATGAAGCGCTTTTACATGTATTTCTATCCTAATATTGTATAGAGGAAACACTTGAGTTTTGTATGTATGTTTGTAACGTTTTCACACGGAAACTAATGAACCGATTTGAATTTTTGATGACGGATGATGAAATTGAAATTTTTGCATTCTTTCAACATCAAAAAGCTGTATCTTCACTGAGTGACATAGGCTATATTACAATCATTGCACCCGTGCGAAGCCGGGGCGAGCCGCTAGTCACACTAATATTATTTACACTATATTTTAAATGTGAAAGTTTCTTTGTTTGGATGTTTGTCTGTCAATCAATAAATAAATAGTTTCAACACGATTTATTTATAATTTCATTAAGAAATGTGTTTGAGATACAATAAGACTTTAATTTGTCATGTTTTAATTTTTTTGCACTAACACAGGCGAGTGAATTTAGAAATTTAAAAAAAAGGGAAAGAAAAATTTGATCTCCGGTTCTTGTGTAAATGTGTGTATAATAGACTGCAGTCGTCACTTATCATCCATGTGAAAAGCTAATCCATCCATGCTAAGACCTAGAGTCATAAGTCCTAAAGAAAATCCTATAGATCCATACAAATCTAGGTACAACCAATCTACGCAGAATCAGAGTGAAAAGGTAAACTGAAAATTTGAAGAATTGTGCCAACATTTAAATCCCTAACAAGTTGTTGGAACGTTTTTGCATAAGCAAAGTTTTAATTGGTAGATTAGTACGCGAACGTTAATAACCATATAGCGTTTGATATATGGCTATGAAAAACAGACGGGCGCGCCGCCGTAAATTTCCTGAAGCATGTTATTTCCTTAGAAGTCCAAAGCTTCAATAGATTGCTACTGCAGGCTAATCGTACATAAAATGTAGTGGTAAGTATTATTTATTGTCAATTAATGATCAATCTCCATGAATCTAACATAACATCTTCTACGCATCTTCTTTTGCACCAATTAAGTAGATAGGTAATCTACTTAATTGGTGCAAAATTCATGTTGTGCAGATTGTACTTATATTCCGAATGTGAACGTATATAATAATGTGTGTATGTTCGAATGTGTGTTATTGTTTTGAGCCAATTTTACTGAATTGATATGTATGAAAGTTTTCAATTACATATTTGAAACATACTACTTTTTACGACAACTTTTAACGTCGCGATATTAAGTCCTTTATTTTATAGTAGTTTTCTCGACTTTTAATAGTCTATATAGTCCCTCAATTCCATTAATTAGGCCGACTGTACAACCTGTACGTATACTATTTTACACCACCGAAAAACCTTCCCGTTGCCTTCCCGTTTACGAATATTTACAGTTCATGATGCATGAGACTTGAGATTGAATGCTCATGACACAAATATGATGATCCATTAATCAAATCATTATTCAAACCAATCACCTGGTATCCTCTGAGAATATTAAAAAAAACACGCTTTCTACTCGACGCGGGAATGGAACCCACGACAATTCAATCTATTCCGCGTGCATGCCTGCAATATCAATACGTGTGTCACCAGCGTTTAACGAAATTACTCTCGTTTTGTGCAAACATTAAGGGCTGATTGAGTTGAAAACTTGGTGGATTGGGCCCTTTGATTAGTTCATTCGGTTTGTGCGTTGCCCTATAAAGTTTGACACCTGTTTATTTGTGTAATTTCTCGTTGCGGTGTAATGTTCTTGTCTACGATAATTACTCTGTATAAAAGGGAACGTTGGAATTGTCAGGTTTTATGTTTAAGCCTGAAATGTAACTTAACTTCATGCCTAAATTCCCCGAAGGGGTGGGCAGAGGTAAATGCATGCATTCAAGCATACATACATAATTGTACAAAATTCCAATTAGATAAGGAGAAAAGCTGGTTTTTCTAAACTTAGGTTTCGCTCAAACCCCTGTCTGTGGAATGTCCCGTTCTGTCCATACAGATTACCTAGTTTTGAATTTTCGACGCTCCACTGACGAGTGGTTAAACCCATACTTCTCTAGTTTCATTTTAGTCCATGGTATATTACCAAACTTCGAAGCATCTATATAATATGAATGCCTACATTTCTTATGAAGATTAGGTATATGACATATTCATCCACTCAAGAGCATCGATGATTAAGTTTTTTTTTTGAGTCTGAAGGAAAAAGTCTCGTATTCACATTTATCTATAGGGTACGGATACAATCTCCAGAGCTATCACTTTTATCTATCTTATATGAAAAAGTTCAAAAATACTTACTCTCCGAGTTAGAGATTCTCGGGGTCTGCAGTAGACTAAAATCATGAGTGTAAGAAACACCTTTACCCAATTTCTAGAGGTAATACTGCGAATGTGTACATGAAATTTTATAGGCATAGAAATTAAAGTAAAATTGAAAGAAAAATTTGACTTCAAACAGGAATCAAACCTACGACCTCAGGTTAACCAGTCCAGCCGCTTTACCACTAAGCTACCGAAGAAGAACTTGAGCGTCGATTTTTCCGTTTCTGATTTTATTTATTTTTATAGGAATATTTTTTTTTTTTATAGCTTTACCATTATCTTGCACTGGATCGGCCAATGTTTGCTTACCTGTAACAAAAATAGAAGAAAACATTAACTTTTGTAGAAAGTTACCACTATGATTTGGTATTTCATTAACATAAGAAAATAACCATGAGATGAAAGAACCTATTTTTTGTGGTACAGTCCTAATAGCGGACTCGATGGTATAGGCTCAAATGCTAGTATTCAACGATTTAAGGTTAGGAGTGAAATGGTTTGAAACCTATTTTTCTTTTCATATAAACCCTCAACCATTTCCACTTGACACCCTTAATGGAGTGAAAAAAAACGCAAACAAGACGATTTTTATACCAACTTTCACCTTTCACTACTCTTTTAGGGATGAAATCTGCAAAAAAACAAAAAATAACGTAATTACCTACTTAAAGACGAATTTCAGAATTTAGAAAAATCGAAGTGAAAATAAGGTCAGGTATGCGAAAAATTCTAGTTATATATCTTAATAATGGAAGTGAAGCTAATGGTTGGCGTCAAATTATGACGACGACGACGCAATCATAAATAAAATGTATCGATACATGAAAAAGGATGTCAGCTATATCATTCAGTTACATTCCATTACAGGTGTCATCCTGACACTTTAGAAATATCCGTCTGAAAATTTTATGTCTCGAATTAATTAGCATAGACTTTATTTTTATACAAAATTTATCCTTCACCACCTCTTAATGGTGAAGGATGAATTTTGAATCTGCAACTCATGGGTTGATTCAGTCATCGCCGCGACGACGCAATCGTCAATAAAATGTATCGATACATCAAAAAAGGATGTCAGCCCGGTATATCATTCAGATTACATCACATTACAGATGTGTAAGCACAAACATTTGTACCGTCAATATATGTGTTTTCTTAATGTCGTCGTCAACAATTTTATCGCTAGATTGTGATATTTTAAAAATCCTGACACTAAATTACATCATTACTTAAATAATTAAGTAATTACTTAAACACGTGTCTAATGAGTTTAGAAATATCCTTCTGGAAATTTTATGTTTCAAATTAATTATTAATCAGAATCAAAAACTCATTTATTCATTTAGGGTGACAGGCACCTCTTATGACACGTCATAAACATTAAAGTGAACAACAATTGATATATATGTCAAACAAAATAAAAAATATATGTAAAGTCAAGAATATCACTAAGATAAAACCAAATGTAGTAATGTATGTAAAACTAAATTAGAATAGACTTTATTTTTATACATAATTCAACCTTCACCACATTTTTTAGGGGTGAAATCTGCAACTCATGGGTTGATTCAGTCATCGCCGCGACGACGCAATCGTCAATAAAATGTATCGATACATCAAAAAAGGATGTCAGCCCGGTATATCATTCAGTTTACATCCCATTACAGGTAAGGTGTGTGAGCACAAACATTTGTGCCATCAATGTGTGTGTTTTCTTTATAACGTTTAAGGCGTCTTCAACCATGTTTTTTTAACGCTGCGTGTTTGTGTTCGATCGGCTCGCTATGGGAACATTTTAGTGTGGTCTGTGTAGTGTATTTATTTTTTAGTTTCACAATATTTGGTCGCAAAGCACTACCGTTTGCCTAACGAGTTTAGTGATTATTTAAAAAACGGGCGTTGTTTGGTCGTGTTGTTGTTTTTGGAACGTACCATTTTCTGTTTTATGTGAGTTAAACAAGCTGTTGAGGTTGATGGTAAATGATATGTAGATCAACAACATTTTAATGGAGTTCGAGGGCTTAAGAGGCAGGAATTTGAAGAAGTTGGCAACACTGCATTAAGTAATCAATACGAAGAAAGAAAGAGAAACATACCTCATTACAGATAAATAATGATAATATATTAAAATCAATTGCTGTTCGTTGGTCTCGCTAAAACTCGAGAACGGCTCATCCGATTTGGCTAATTTTCGTTTTGAATGATTTTTGGAAGTCTATGGAAGGTTTAAAATGTAAGAAAATATTAAGAAATTGAAGGGGAATAGAAAAAAACACAATTTCATTTTTCCATACAAATAGTCCGTATCTATCAAACCTTTGACATATTATTTAATTGTGAGGCAATACGAAGTTTGCCGGGTCAAATAGTAATAGCACAGTATAAGTACATACAGTAGTTTATCGCCTTTGAAGTTTTGCAATATGCCGCCTTCTATAAAAACGCAAATTCATTAAGGTTGTCACGTTGTAACGCGTCAGTTTACGTTGATCATATATAAAAAATCCTAAAAATATGACGCCTGTAATCCCCTCAGGGGTGCATACATCCTCGATTCGCCGGTCACGTTTTGGCCCATGTAGTTGACATCTCCGGGCACTTTACCAACCTTTGAGGTACTAGGAAGCCTCCAGAAAATAGAAAAATCTATCAAACTATAAATATCTCAACCTATCAACAATTTACCAGTCTATCATCAATCTACCAGTATTCCAGTTGGGCGGACTATCAGTACGCCAGAATTCTAACAATTGTAATGTACCGATCCTAATATTCATCCATACCTTTTTAACTCCGTCCAATATAATCCGAATATCAAAAACACAAACAAAAAAAATATATAGAGTTTTATTTAAAGATTTTTTCGTTTTGTGAAGTAAGTAGGTATGTACTTATAGTGTAAAATATAACAGATATTATTAATAAATGAAAATTAGAATAAAATATTAACAGTGAAGTTGACATCATAATTTTCAATATCATCTTTCCAAAACCTTAGCAAAAGAATTTTTAAATCTCGCACCCCTTAACGCTAAGTCCCAAGTAGATGACAGTTTTTGTATGGGCTACTTGGTACCGCCCCTTCCCTCCCTCGCGTCGCACGCCTCGCACGATTGCTCTGACATTACATGTTCGTTGGATGACTGTAGGTAATAAACACGTTCGTTTTCTTTAGACTGTGGTAATAGTATAAAAAATCTATATATTTTCCAAAAATATTATGTCATGAAGGCGGCAAATAAAACAGTTCAGGAGTATCAGAATCAGAATCAGAAACTCATTTATTCATTTAGGGTGTCAGGCACCTCTTATGACACGTCAAAAACAAACAAAATAAATTAAAGTGAACAACAATTGATATACATGTCAAACAAGATAAAAAATATATGTAAAGTCAAGAATATCACTAAGATAAAACTAAATGTAATAAACTAATGTGAAAAGTATATCAGTAGAATGTCTCATTTCTCCTTTACAAACTGATAACAAAGAGTAAAAGGAAAAGAAAAAGAGTCATTCTTTGTCATTCACCGGCAAAGTTCCAAAGGCCAATATGATCTGAGAAAAACGTGCCGGAAAAAACTCATTCGGCTCTTTTAAAAATATCTCTCAGGCATATTTTTACAATTTTATGGTAACTGAAAACCGCAGCCTAATAGATATCTACACAAAACCCAAAATACAGATGCTGCCATCCCTTAGACCTAAGTTGTATATCATCTGTGTAAGATAATGATGCATTTCCAAGTATCTGAAATACTGTGTGCGTAAATAGATTAAAATTTAAAGAGTTATATTGTAAAGGGCGTAGGCACCGCCGCATTACCTAATCTATCTGCAGCCAAATAGTAGTGTTCCGCACTATCGTGTTCCGGTTAGATGGTAATGTATGGCCCCGTAATACCTACCACAGAGACATAACAACTAAAGTATCAGGAGTGGCAACGCATCTGCATTTTGACATCTGGTCTTTGTGTAAGTGTCTTTAGGCAGTCATCACTTAACATCAACGTGAACTGCATGCTTCATTGCCACCTACATTACATAAAAAAAAAATGAGTAAATAATTATGCAATAGCTGGACCATTATAAAACATTCATATGTTCATAGTTATTAAAACTACGCCCAAATTGAACATATAAATCATACGATATGATATGGCGCCAAGTTCGTTCCACTTACGTATCGCCCCAAGATACAAGAACACCGTCCATCAAGCAAATAAACCGATAAATCTGCATATCCGAATAAGCAATGACCAACGCATATGCAAACGCCAATAAACAACAATCAGAAGTCAACAAATCTTGTTAATAACTGTAATTCTGTGTAATATATGCAAATTGATTCGCCACCGAACCTCCGCTAATTACAATTTAATTAACCTATAAATTAATTTATTAAAAATTCATTACGTTTTTTTTTGTCGATATGATACACGGGGGTCGTCGATGGCCGGTGGGCGGTCGTTAATTTTCCAAATTGTTTTATTCGTTTATTAATTCACGCGATTAAGTCGTTCGATTATCGGAATGTTGGCTTACGTGAATATGGTTTTAATTATGCAGATATCTGGATTCGTGTTGAGTTTGCGTGGAGCGGTTCCATTGTTGGTTCTATTGGAGTAACAATAAATTTGACCAATTTAATTGTAATTCTTAAATCATTTTTGTACACAAAACAGCCTGATATGATTTTAAACTATAATCAGCAAGACCAGACTTGAGCTGTAGACTAAAAGATAATCATGCTTTTTATGTAAGGAAACAAAGTTTAAGGCATGCAGTTCACATTGACGTTAAGTGATGACTGCAGCCTATAGACTCCACACAAAGACCAAGGTCAAAATGCAGATGAGTTACTACTCCTGAGGCCTAAGGTGTTATGCCTCTGTGCCAGAAATTCCAAGGCCGAAACTTAACTCTTTGCTGGACAGTATACGAGACACAATAAAAGTTTGATTAATATAATGTCTGTAGACGTTTACAGTCCGTGAAAGTGTTAAGTGATAACTGCAGCCTATAGACATCTACACAAAGACCAGAGATCAAAATGCAGATGCGTTGCCATCCCTGAGATCTAAATTATGTCTCTGTGATAGTCATTACGGGGCCATACATTACCATCTAACAGGAACACGAAAGTGCTGAACACTACCATTTGGCGGAAGATAGACTAAAAAAACTGTAATAAGACCATAGCGAATGAACTACGAAAAGAGTTAAAAGAAGAGATTGGGAGGTGGAAAGCAGGAGAGATTTGTCGGGATCTAAATAAGCCGAAAATATTATTTGTTTTTAAGTTTTACTGAATTAAATTTTTTTCTGTTTTTTTATTTAATAAACATGTTTTATTTCTTTACGACATAATATGTTGGTTTTTTCCATTGAAATAGTGTACAGTCGGCAACGGGAACAGGATAACAGTTGTGCCCAGTATCGGTGTTTATAAAACCCCAACCCTTGGTACTAGATAGAGCTGAGTAGGGTACAGAGAAGAATCTCCTCATAATACGTGTAGTGTCGGCGAACACTTCCTATACCGATATTTGATCTTAAGTGACGGTTGAGACTTCGCCATGAGTCCGTTAACATT
Organism: Macrosoma leucophasiata; assembly: GCA_036365455.1. NCBI lineage: Eukaryota > Metazoa > Arthropoda > Insecta > Lepidoptera > Hedylidae > Macrosoma > Macrosoma leucophasiata. The sequence goes on along the minus strand of JAWQUS010000014.1, from coordinate 2,350,562 downwards.
ACCCATAGCGACGCAAATGTGAGCTAAATCAAAATAGGGATTAGTTTTTTTTTCAGCCTTTTCTAGGCTATTTTTACTAATTATTGCTGAAATTACCTACTACTATATTTTAAGAATAACAATACAGTGCTTTAAATAAATGATAATTGTATTATTTCACACTGCAATGGTATGAAAAAGAGAAATGTAATAAATACACAATAGCGATCCATCTCCACGCGGCGTATAAAACAATTTCGACATATCCAAACATCGCGAAAATAAGACCACACAAGTGGCACAAAAAAAAATAAAATCAAAATTACACCGTCAATGTATCGGAGGGGAGGCACGGCCAAAAAGGATAAACACGTTAAAGGGTACTGTTGACTGTTCGCTATCCACAAAGAAAACACTTATTGTACGGTGGGGAAACGGGGGATAAAAGTCAATCGAAATTTTCAATGTTCGCATAAAAATGTACTTGGGTGTACGTAATTTTGTCCTGACATTTTTATTGTAACGGGAATGTTCAATAGATGCAAAGTCATTCTATCAAATATCTTCTCGTCTTCGCAAAATTTGTCTCTACGACCTCATATGCATTGACGAGATAATATACATAAATATTTCTTTTCTGGAAGTCTATTTAAAAAATTGATTGAAAAATTAAAAATTCGCAGGACAAACTCTTTACATTTTTATGTCATGACTGGAGGGGAGTAGCCATAGCGTTTATTACCGATGCAAAACAGTCTGTCATTTTTTGCGGGGGGAAATGCGTGCGACACACACGCACACTACAAAAATCGTCTATTACTACGAAACTGACACCTTGACTTTAACAAAATACAGAAACAATTTCACGCACACATTTAAACATCTAGGCGACATAATATATATATAGGGCGGTATAGGCCCATTTGGGCTTGCACTTTGACAGAAGGGAAAGTCTGCATATGGCTACCCCCCTCCGGTGTTGGTCTATGAATAGTGTATACAAAAATAAATGCAACCAACTTAAACATCACGTTCAAAATGTCAACCCCATTTTATAAATGCAGTCTTAGTTTTGGGGGATACTCTCAAAAATTACATAACACGTGAACCAACAAGCCCGTCTAATGCAGACGTGGAAAATATTAAACATCGCAGCGGGAAGACAGCCACTAATTTTGTAATAGAATTGCAGCTTGTTAGCGCACCACGCGTCTCGAATACACGGCCTGTACGTGGTTACTGGGTGAGTGGCGTGGTCACGTTGATGGCGGGTAGAATCGCTTAACGCTCCGCGAGGCTAAAAATTCGAGTGTCTGTTTGTAATATAAAAATAACCGCTTTATACTAAATGAATATGTATGTATACACGGTAGGCATACCAAAACTTTTTTTTTACCATTTTATCTGTCTGTCTGTCTGTCTGTTTGTTGGGGCTAATCTTGGGAACGGCTGAAACAATTTCGACAGGACTATCACTAGTAGATAGCTTATGTAATAAGGAGTAACTTCGGCTACTTTTATACTAGCTGCACCCACGACTTCGCCCGGGTAGATAGGTACTTAACAATCATACATTCTCACGCGGACGAAGTCGCGGGCACATCTAGTAAAACATAAAAGGGCAAGACACTGTAAGTCAGTTTTTTTGTGCATCATATTCTCGCCCAATATTCCTAACCTTGATTTAATAGATGTTCTTGTAAAGTATACACATACAATTTAACTTAGAAAACTGCTTAGAAAATACTGTGAATATTGACAATATATTTTAACAGATCCATACATTTTTTGTAATACCATTTTAATTAAAGTGTACTTTAAATTCATGTTCACTTAAACACTTAAATATATTTTTTTTTTCATCGTGTATGTATATTTGTATCAAAAGCTTTTATAGATGTGCCAACATATAAAGGTAAAAGATGACTGTTTGATATAAGTAACACAATGACCACTTGATTGATAACGAAAAATATCGTGCCATTGATTACGGATTCTCTAACCTACAGAGCATATAAGCACGGAAATTATAAAGTGCGCTCTTAGTCTGACAGTGGCCACGCGTCGACTGAATCATATTTGTGTCCTCCTCGCTAGCAGTGAGGCCACACGAACGTCCCACACGTCCCGCGCCGCGGGCGTCCCTGGATTAAACGGATTATAGGCACGAATATATCTGTTTTTCCTCCCGCCAACAATTACAACTGGCGATACATGTCACTGCCGCCAAACTTCGCTAATCCATGATATTGAAAGACCATAAATGCTCCAGCACAGGCGATCGTAGGTCCGATGGGTAGGTAGGCATAGGTATAGCTCCGTAATAACTATCACAAAGACATAATAACTAAGGTCTCAGGGGTGGCAACGCATCTGCATTTTGACCTCTGGTCTTTGTGTCTTTAGGCTGCAGTCATCACTTAACATCAATATGAACTTCATGCTTGTTTGCCACCTTCATTACATAAAAAAAAGATACAAAAGTGTTGTGAAATAATATAACCACAGCACCTTATAATACATTTATTTAAATGTATTAAAAGGTGCTGTCAATGGAAGAGATATTATCCTTATTTCCCCATTTTAATTACAATCATGTTCTTTAGCTGTTTCTCGCAACGTATGTCCTTTCTCAGGATTCAAATGATGTCCATGTTGAATTCTGTCGCAATCTGTTCAGCGGTTTTATTGTGGAAGCGCAACAGATAGATGAAAGTTTTTGCATAATGTACTAGCAACCGCACCGTCTTTACACGGATGCAATAACAATCCATTCAAACCTTTATTTTGAATGAATCTATCAATTCATGAAAACCGCATTTCGTATTGTTTTTGTATTATTTTTCGCAAAAGAACACATGCTAGTGGAATATATCTTTTTTAAAGAAAAATGGAAAGAAGTCAAATTTTTCTTCTTGCGTTCTTTGCATTTCGTATTTTGAAAGAACTAAGCGTAAAGCGTGAACTTTGTAATGTGTGAAGTTATTTTTTAATATGTAGAGATAATATTAATAAGGACTGGATAGTACCTCTCATTGGTACTATCCATACTGGTTGAAATTGCATATCAGAAAATGTATGATACCTACTTTAAAAGCTATTTTTAAAAGTCTATTGCATTGTACTTACTATACTATAATATAACGAGTTACATAATTGCACGCCAAACACAATATTACGATCGAACAACAAAGCGACTTCTGAGGTTCGCTCCCTTCCCCCCCTAATGGGTTTCAGATAACGCAGCATCCTTGAAAACGATAATTCTGTGTAATATGACTCAGTTCTTAATAAACTTTGAATTTTACTTTGATCTAACAATTTAAGCTCGTTTCAGACTATTCGTCGCGCGTAATCCAATTTGCTTTAAATACTTTGAAAAACTTACAAACGACCGAGCAGAGTTCGATTATGTTTGAAATTAATTGTGTTAAATACCGAATAACGTATTTTGAATTGATTGTGAAATCGTATTTTATTTCATACTTTAGTAATTACCTATTATATACGTTGAAAAGAGTTACTTATTAGGTGTAGATGTTGGAATGTTTTGGTAGTTTTTCAACGCGTGTAAAAATTATCAAAATAATAAAGAATCAAATGGGATAGTTTTTGAAATTGAATGTAAAACTGCCACACTCACACTCTCTCTCTCTCTCACACACACACACACACACACACACACACACACACACACGCACACGCACACGCACCACGCACACACACACACACACACACACACACACACACAAACACACACTCTTTTTTATTTCAGAACTAACGTGATATAACAGAACCCGTACCAACTGATACCCGAACAATAAGTTACGGCTTCTAGTAACATGTCTTCACACAAAAGCTCAGAAAGTTTGTTTCCAATAAAAAAAAACTAACAATTTTCGAATATTCAGAAGTCGGACCGCCTAGTACCATGACGAATAAAGATCTTTGGCTCGACATTTGAATATTCCAAAAGTGTAAAATACGCAATGTCTTGTTATGATTAAAATCTATTTTCTGTTATTTTTCACTTCTTGGAGATAAGTTTTTGAAGTCAGTTTTTTTTTTCTTTTTTAAGTGTACCTAAATGTTTATAAGAAACTTACACGTCCATCCAAACACTGTTGAGCACGTTTTGTCTATGTATTGCAGTATCACCGTCTTACTCCTCACGATTAACGAATGCTGTGGCTTCCAATGTAAGCTCAGTAGTGTGCAATTATGGTATTCAGATGCAATTACGTAAATAAAAATACAATCAAAATCCTATACGTCATTGAGTGTTTCCCTTGATTGCCCCATGATGCCATCATCAGATCCCAACTTGGTGGAAATGGGAGCAATATGTAATAAGTATTGCTCCTTGTGCTGTAATTTTCAAAATCGGTCCAGAATTGACGTAGTTTTCGGTGAACATACATAAAAAATCATCAACCAATCCTCCTTTTTTGAATTCGGTTAAAAAGTAACGCAATATTTAATGATAAACACAAATATGGATCGCGATTCATATAATTTACAGCGCACCACAAATTGAAGATGAACGTGAGATACGAGAGGTGTTTAATGCGAGAAAGACGCCAAATATTGCAAAAGTTGAGCGAAAGTTGTTTTTTAAATTGGACATCTATAGCAGTCGAGGTAACTAAAAATCGTGGTAATATTCAACCGGCCCTGTAGTAACAACTAAGGTCTCAGGGGTGACAACGGATCTGCATTTTGACCTCTGGTCTTTGTGTAAGTGTCCATAGACTGTTTACATAAAAAGAACTACCTTGGCAGTTAAAAACCAATTATGACGCTTTTGCGTATTGACTAATTTTGAAAACACATTTACGAATAAATAAATGAGCAAACGTATCTATACCTTTTTTAGAAAGAACAGTCACGGATCGGTGTATTGATGTTGACAGCCAACGCGCTCAGTTAATACCTTGGTGGTGATACCTTGGTATATGAGTACTTACCAACTTTGACAGTTAACGATACCAACTTTGACAGTAAACGATACCTTGGCATAACGATACCAACTTTGACAGTAAACGATACCTTGGTATAACGATACCAACTTTGACAGTTAACGATACCTTGGTATAACGATACCAACTTTGACAGTAAACGATACCTTAGTATAACGATACCAACTTTAACAGTAAACGATACCTTAGTATAACGATACCAACTTTAACAGTAAACGATACCTTGGTATAACGATACCAACTTTGACAGTTAACGATACCTTAGTATAACGATACCAACTTTAACAGTAAACGATACCTTGGTATAACGATACCAACTTTGACAGTTAACGATACCTTAGTATAACCAAACTAACTTCGACAATAACTAAATACGCTTATACTGTGAGTAGTTAGTTCGAGTTACCTCCAAGTTCTGTTGCGAAAGGATATGCTTTTCCACAAGAACCAAAAAATATCTCCATTGTTCCACGCCCACGACAGCTAGTGCTATAAATCAGAGAGTTCCAGGAAGCAAAGTTTGTACCATAAAATATAGAGGCCGAGTTAATAAGGCACGATTAACAGCATTACCTTAATAGGTCGATGAAAAGCGATAAAAAAAGAATGGCGCGTTATAAATCATTTTCTATTTACTCGATGGATTGTAGTAAAATGTCGTAAATTGTTTTAGGCACTGGTTCTCAAACTTTTTTGAAGACGAAACACTTCTAGAAAACTAATTATTTGACGGAGCCCTACGATAAAATGAAACCTGGTGAAACATGTTTCATGTGAAACTAAGCTACTGTTTATTAATAATTAAATAACATCAATTTCATATTTACCATGTTACCCGAATGGGGATCAATTTTTTTTATAAAAACCTTTGACATCTGCATGAAGTTAAGTTTAATAAACCAAAATGTGTAATGTGGGGCAAGTGCCATGGCTTAAAAATATAATTATACAAAAAGGAAGTTTTGATTTTAAATAGGTAAATGAGAAATTAATTTTATATCGATTTCCTTAATGCAGACTTATAGAGCACATATTGTAGTTCAGTAGGTAATAATATATAAAGATTCGCGATTTCCGCGCCTGTTTTTAATTGGCGCTACACTTTTGGACGCAATGTATATGCACCTAGCACCTCGCCAACGCAAGTATGAATTCGCACGGAACGATTCGCGGCGAATTCGCCCTTCTGCAAGGTCTAAAGTTTCTTTGCATCTTTGTGTTCCGTATCTGACCAGCATTTTATCACGTCAAGTCACGTTAGTTCATGAACTTTATAATCATAGTCGGTTTTTTACTGCATAAATAAAGTTATTATAGCGTTTTAATTAAAACCATTATCAGATTTCTGCCTAGGCCGTCTAGTTTGTAAATAAAATAGCCTCGAAGGTCAATCCTGATTAATGCGGGCGAGTGCTTTTTTGTGGTTATTTGTTACCAGCATGAATAGGTTTTATGATGCTATGAGGAATATATTTTTAGTTGATTAGCGCAGCTAAAATATTAAACCTTTTAAGTGGGTTCAAGAAATATAAGAACCGCCGTCTGATTGTGTGGTTTGCCATTTACATGGTATGGATGATTTTAGTAAAATGTGTGCCCTTTTTAACTTACAATAGTGGCAAACAGGCATTAAGTTCACTTGGAGCCTAGCTAGTTTGACTACAATAGTTAGTTAGGTAAGTATGTTGAGAATTATTTTCATGGTTTCATAACGTTTGTGTTTACCAGTATGACGATCTTAAGATCACGTTTTTCCATACTAAACAGGTCTTAATGTCGTTTACTGGGACTTTTTTAAGTTGAAGTGGCAAACAAGCATACAGTTCACATTAATGGTAAGTAATTATGTAAACATCTACCATGAAACCAGTGATTTAATGTAGATTAATTGCCACTCCTGAGGCTTAAGGTAATATGCTTCTGTGCCGGTCACCACCTGACCAGAACACGAGAGTGCTGAACACTACCATTAAGTGGCAAGTGGATTAGATAATGCGGTAGTGCCTACGCCCACGAGCTACATTAGATACAAATAATCTGCTTTTTTATATGTAATGGAAGTGGCAAACAAGCATGCAGTTCACATTGATGTTAAGTGATGACTGCAGCTTATAGACACCCACACAGAGACCAAGGTCAAAATGCATCTGCGTTACCACTCCTGAGGCCAATGGTGTTATGCCCCGGTGCCGGCAATTTTAAGGCCGTACATTACCACCTGACCGGAACACGTTAGTGCTGAACACTACCATTTAGCGGTAATGCGGTGGTAGAGCTCCAGTGATGGAGCTCGCGGACGTACCGCGAGCTCCGTCACTGGAGCTTTACCACCAGAAAAAATGCTTAAGTAGTCTCATACCATCTTGTCCACCCTGTTTACTACAGTGAACCAAAACAAACGCAGATATGGACCTACTGGCCCATTAACTGAAGAACAGTTGCTATGCTTTTAAATCTCTACAAAATAAGCGTTTCAGCACGCTCTCAGCGAAACCGGTGCAAAGATTCATTGTTACGCTGTTTCTTAACTTTCCATGTAAACTCATAACTATTTCAAAATGGACATAATATAGAACAAAAGCACTCGCTTTGAGTCCCATCACAAAGTGAGATGCAGTGATCATTATACATTCATGGCCGACTGGCTGCGAGATTCTTTCGGCTTTTCGCATACTTCTCGAGTAATTTTCAAAAGTGTTCACGCTTTAGCAAGTTACCGCACCGTGATAATATAATGGTGTATCTCGGTGGCTGGAAAGAGTCGCGGTACGGTATCCAAGTATTTAAGGTAGTTCTTTGAGGCTCTCAAAAACGATACTTTTCTTTGGCCCTTAACGTTTAGCTTGAGATCGGATTTATTTCCGTTAAATTTACCGTTAATATTTCAGATATTTTACATCTCATCATCTGTATTTTAGGAAAATGTTATGACATTTTAATGTTTATGATTGTTTTGTTCGTTCATTTATATTATAATAGATTTTACGGAGAAGTATTAAGAAAATATGTGCATTTTTTAATTGTAAATTTTAGTTCAGGTTGTATTACGTTGGTGGAAATAAAATTTCATTCAGTGGATTTTCACCAAAATAAATCTTTTACTTAATTTTTCCATTTTGAAGATCTTGTTTGAGCTGCATATTACCTACCATCTAAATGCAATTACCACCACTTTCGGTAAATAAATTAGGCGATATGGTGGTGTCTACGCCTTCCGGTTCCATCACTACTGTCAGTTCTTACTAGTTACTATCATAAAACTGAAAATAAACTTTGAATATAATTATTTGAACAACTTGAACTGTTGGATCACGGATCACGTACATTCACACAAACGCAATATTCTAATTTAAATTATAACAAACGTATTCGGTGAGGCCTCATCTCATAAATTGTTAGTAACATACCTATATAATTTGAAAACTTTGCAGTAAAACATCACATATATTTTAAGGTAGTTTCGCAGATCAATTAATGTACAGTATGAAATCCTACCAAAATTTCCTCCATCAACATATATTAAAAGTTACTTTATCACCTAAATATTATGCTTCTAAATCAAAACAACCATTAGCGGCTACAAGGGACGCTCTGTTAATCAGAATAGAATCAAAATTGCTTGTTTGTATAGGCACTGTAATTCCCTCGTTTTCGGCCTTCAGGGGTACGGGTACCGCTGCAATTTAAAATTTCCCCGTATTTACACGAACGATAACTTAGCATTACGGAATTAAAGCTGAACTCGCTAATAATAATACACGAAACATTATCCCCAGTTCCCATTACCGAGCGTTTTACTTCGCGTGGATAAATTACAACGTTATGAATAAATTTCACATAAAACTGGGAAGTGCACCTTTGGCAAGCGAAAGAGATGACGATATACGTTTGCCGACGGCCGGGAGAAGAACTTCCGACATGGCGAGTCGTAATCCGAAAATTTCATTAAGAAGTCTGGCGATTCGAACAGTTCGCTGATATCTAGAATATTCGGCGTCCTTATTAAGACGCGGGGAAATTTCTTCCATTCCGCGGGATGATTTTAATATAGTCCCCGCTTTTAAGGTGCAATTATGCGAGATATCGATGCTGAAGTTCTGAGCGTTTGGGTTCCGATGAGTCGTTAGTACTTGATTAGTGAGTTCTTTCACTTGGTACTCGAGTTTGATTATTTCCAGTATTTGCGCTCGTCGGCTAACTACTTTGTTTTCAATGTTTAGTTATTGAATAGTTGACTTGGCCGTTCTGTTCGTAGCTTGTTGAGTTCGTTGAAAGTTTCTTTAATCAATCTTTTCTTGCCATCCAATATTCGATCTTTTTTGTTTTTCATGTTAAGATAACTAACGTTTGTGAGTATAATAAATAAAACATGCGTTACAAGCCGAACGCTTGGGCCGATCGCGCCTTTCTGTCGCCTTAGGCTTAGGCTTACTCCTCACCGGCCGCGGCGGACCGGGGAGGAGTAGCCATATACAGGCTTTCCCCACTGTCATAGTACAAGCACAAGTGATCCTATGCCTATCGCCGAGATGTTTAAGTGTTTGCGTGAAATTTTTTATGTATTTTGTTAAAATCAAGGTGTGAGTTTCGCAGTAATAGACGATTTTTGTTGTGTTTATGTGTCACACAAATTTCCCTCCGCAAAATATGACAGCCTGATTTGCATCGGTAATAAACGCTACTCCCCTATGGTCGGCCGGTGGCCCGTGTTGCTCTATGATTGGCTCAGACGGATCGTCATACTTTTTTTACAAGACGTTATGAACCAAATGTAAAAGAAGGGTCATTTTACTATCGAGCTTTACCATCGGAGCTCTACCAAGTGAAAACTTTCGCCTCATCACTGCCAGAAACTTTCGAACACCGACTACACTCACCAATCAGGCTAAGTGGAAATCTTAATCAAAGCCCATAAACAAAAGCGCCGAATCATTGTATTTCGGCGAAACGTCACGACACCATTAATTATATTCATTTTTTTCTGTCGGTTAATAAAAAAAAAAGTTCCCTCGGCACTCCCTACAGAAATTGTGGCGGTTGTTGATTTCAGTCGTATTTAATTCAATTTACAATTAAAGCCCTGTTTACTTTTTTCGGGGCTTCTAATTTGGGCAATGAGTTTCGAAGTTTGTTTTTCTTTTTTTTCTACTTTATTTTTACCGATACGTGACATGCGTTGGCCCGATTCTCGATTGTCAATCTCAGAGTCACATAATTGATTTAGTGAATTAGAAGCCAAATCAATTTTGTTTGCAGTGTATAGGTATTGTAATGTATGGTGAATTATTAATATTTTCGTTTGGAAGGAAGCCATCGGTGAAGAAAATTTTTAAGGGGTTTTTTTTTGTTGGTGATTGTTTGTGTTTTGTGTATGTCGTGTTTGTTTGCTTCATTATTATGTTTAAAGTTCGTTAACTTAATTCGTTAATTCTACTGGTGGTAGAGTTCCAGTGACGGAGCTCGCGGGCGTAGGCACCACCGCATTACCTAATATACTTGCCGCTAAATGGTAGTGTTCAGCACTATCGTGTTCCGGTCAGGTGGTAATGTACGGCCCTGTAATTTCAGGCACAGAGGCATATCACCTAATGCCTCAGGAGTGGCAGCGCATCTGCATTTTGACCTCTGGTCATTGTGTGGGTGTCTATAGGCTACAGTCATCACTTAACATCAATGTGAACTGCATGCTTGTTTGCCACTTTTATTACATAAAAAAAAAACTACGCCTTTCTTGTTGTAGGATAATTTTCATATCTAAACAATTATTTTGAGCAATATAATAAGATAATGACACTATATAATGATATCGGCCCTATAATTTCCGGCACAGAGGCATAACACCTAGGCCTCAGGAGTGGTAACGCATCTGCATTTTGACCTTGGTCTTTGTGTGGGTATCTATAGGCTGTAGTCATCACTTAACATCAATATGAACTGCATGCTTGTTTGCCACTACCATTACATAAAAAAAATACTTTCCAATACGGGATAACTTTAGATAGTACATAACAGAACGAAGTAGATATTCATGATATTTAGTTTGTTTAGTTCTTCATTAACACGTTTTATTATGTATGTATCTTCACGCCAAGTATCTCACGGGGAAGGCAGAGAGTGTGGAGCATTAGATATCCCGGTCCTGACACACTCCTGTGCTTCTGCTACGTTTCATTTCGTTGGCAAAATTTTAGCAAAACTTGTATTAAAAATTAAAAAAAAAATTGAAAAAAATCGAGTAGCCAATAAATTCAGTCCCGCCCATCACTAAAGCAATTATAGCGCATCTCCAAAACACCACAAAGCAATATCAAAATGCGCGTACACGACCACAGACCCATACCTCTCACATCCTATTAACAGAATTATCATATCAAACGCACACGAAGCGGCCGTGAAAAAAAAGAAACAATCATTCAAAACCTTTCATCCTCTTACTAGACCGAAGGGGTTAACTCACAACCCCATCTTTCAACCCACAACTCGATTCTCAACTTTACACCCAAGTAAATAAGTCGCACCCGACCGCAAGCCGACGGATGGTTCATAACAAGCTTTAGCCGATATCAAAGGTTCGCCCATTTAAATAAATCTAGATTCGAATTCACAATGAAGTTTAAAGGGGACGGGTCATATTTGAGTCCCTGAATAGATAACAGTCGCGTATAATCGCGTAATGTTTGAACACTTTTAATACATTCGTTTACGTAATTCTCACGCTTCGGTGCGTGTACAGTTGTGTGAGTAATGCATATTTGTTCATTTCTACCGCAATGCGTGAGTATCGCATGTACGATTCCGCACAGAATGCTGTTGAACTAACCCGATAAATAAACGCGGTGAAATATGAAGTCGGCGTACACTTCTTTACATAAATCGTTATTTTACTTTAATTTCTATTGTTACGTAAAAAAATAACGAGTAAATGTGAAATGTCAGTTTTTTTTTTTTTTATGTAATATAAGTGGCAAACAAGCGTGCAGTTCACATTGATGTTAAGTGATGACTGCAGCCTATAGACACCCACACAATGACCAGAGGTCAAAATGCAAATGCGCTGCCACTCCTGAGGCATTAGGTGTTATGCCTCTGTGCCGGAAATTACAGAGCCGTACATTACCACCTGACCGAAACACGATAGTGCTGAACACTACCATTTAACGGCAAGTATATTAGGTAATGCGGTGGTGCCTACGCCCGCGAGCTCCGTCACTGGAGCTCAACCACCAGTAGTTTTTAAGCGTGCATTTAATAGTAGTTGTATACATATAGGCAGAGAATATGTAATAATACTACGTACAGAATGGAAATTTCGACGTCCCGCCTGATTTCTCCGCCTCACCCAACCTCCTCCCCACTTATGGGCGACGTTTGGTATTCTCTACGTGCCACGCAAGGAGGTGCACGTGTAAATACACCTCACTGATTTTTGTTTGTGTAATAGAGACCAAATTCTGGCTCTGTAATAGGGATGGCAATTTTTTATGAAAAAGATCGATCTTTAAATCGATTGCTGTGAATCGATTTAAATAATCGATCTTTTCGATCTAAAAGATCGATCTTCCGATTAATAGATTTCAGATCGCCATCCCTACACTGTAAAGAAGTGCCTTTAAGTCATGTGTGGCGGGTCAGGCTTTGACCGACACGACAGAGGTTGTGATGAAAAACCGGTCAAGTGCGTGTCGGGCCACGCGCAGTGTAGGGTTCCGTATTTAGTGCATTTACAGAGCAAGAAATGTAATGAAAAACTTCTTATAGGTTTTCCAGTAATCTATAGGCAAAGAACTATTTTCCAATTTTTTTTCAAAATTTTAAGTTCAGTAGTTTCGGAGATAGGGGGAGGGAATGGTCAATTTTCGTCGTTTTTCTGAAATAACTTCAAATTTGTTCATGCAAAAATTATAAAAAAAATATATCTGAGATGCTGACAACAACCTCTTTCATTTGATATGTCACACAACACAGTTTACGATAATTTTTTTTTAATTTTCTGATTTACCCCCCGAAAGTGGCCCCCCGAGTAGTTTCGGAGCAAATTGCTGTGAAGGACGGACAGACAGACAGACAGACAGACGCACGAGTGATCCTATAAGGGTTCCTTTTTTCCTTTTAAGGTACGGAACCCTAAAAATTATCAGCAATTGAAGTGGGAACCATAATAGGTAAGTGGTAAAACGGTGGGAGCATTTATCCATAAGTCGGGGGACTGAGTCCCACTCGAAGTCCGATTACTTTTAATCTAAAAATCTTTATTAAATAAATAAATACATACAATTCATCTGCATGTATAACTATGAAACACATTAAATAATTATAATAATTGTTGTCAACGACATAAGACGAGACATTACGTCGACGGCCGGTAAAAAATGATGAGCTTGCTTTTCCGCGAAATTGGGTTACCGATGGCTCTGTAATGAAGTGCTGAACTTTCAGGTCATGTGTGGCGGGAAGCCTTTGGCCGGGCCGAGGGCAATTGCCGCTGATATACTGTGAATTCAGCCGAGCCGGCCCACAGTAATGGCTGCCCGGTATAGTTTTAATCTTCTTTATTGCGCACCCTTTTGTGAAGTTTCCAAGTCGGCAGGTATATGATTATGTGTTGCTCTGCTGTGTGATCCGAATTTTGATATGGTTTAACATTGGGTTGTTACGTGATGTAAACGTAGCTTCACGCTTGCAATCCCCAAAGGGGTAGGCAGAGGTAAATGCATGCATTCAAGCATACATGCAAACTCCCACGAATCGCCGGTTACGTTTTTGCCCATGTAACAGGATGGCGAGCCTATTGATATCTCTGGGCAGATGACCAAACTACCTCGTAGTTTGCTGGGAAACTTCCAGAAAATGGAAATAATCCAATAGAACCAGAGATAAAGGATTTTCGTTATCTCTGGTATCCCCGACCCAGGAATCGAACTCCAGCGTTGTTGTAGTGGCCTGCTTCAGTTTTTAAAATATTAATTAACTTCTTACGCAGATGATTTTGGGACTCAGATTGTCACTTTCGAGAAATATAAAATGTTTTTTTTAATGTAATGGAAGTGGTAAACAAGCATGCAGTTCACATTGATGTTAAGTGATGACTGCAGCGTATTTACACCCACTCAAAGACCAAGGTCAAAATACAGATGCGTTACCACTCCTGAGGCCTAAGGTGTTATGCCTCTGTGCCGGAAATTACTGGGCCGTACATTACCACCTGACCGGTACACGGTAGTGCTGAATAGTACCATTTAGCGGCAAGTATATTAGGTAATGTGGTGGTGCCTACGCCCGCGAGCTCCGTCACTGGAGCTCTACCACCAGTAAAAGAGTAGGATATAAAATGCAGTAGGTATGCGAAGACGAGTTAATGTGATTTCGTCCGTTTGGCTGAGGTAGACGAACGGGGTCAAGTGTTCTCAGCAGTAAGTGAATAAGCTTGTACTCTAACCACTTTCTTAATTGCTTTTGTAATATTTGCACGTAGAGTTACAATTGATTAGTCATGCTACTGTAAATACTACGAAAGGTAGGCAATTTTTTTGTTATGCTATTGAAGTGGCAAACAAGCATGCAGTCCACATTGATGTTAAGTGATGACTGACGCCTATAGACACTTACACAAAGACAAAAAGACAAAAGTCAAAATGCAGATGCGTTACCACTCCTGAGGCCTAATGCAGTTGCAGTTCACAATATCGATGTCAAGTGATAATTGCAACCTATAGACACATGTGTTTATACACATGCCACATGTGTATATATCGCAACACTGAACACATTTTCAGCAGATATTGCAGACTATTTCAACTTCTGTTAAAATATATATTAATAATTTAAAATTGAGACACACCAGAGGGATATACATCTCCATGGCAATTTGTAATAGAGTTTGCACCCCTCTGGATACAAGACCCACCTGCAGAATCGTCGCAGACCTTCAAGTTTTTGAAAAACGTCGCCACACAAGACGCGTATGAAGCCACTATAAATCTCGGCTAATGTACAATGAGAGATGATTTTTCAAAGCAAAATGGTGGGGTGTGCGAGCGACGTAAACGCAACAATTAATTTCACGAACGTCTCCTGGGTGTGTGGTACAAGTTGCGGGCGACCAGCGGTTGTACGAGTGACCAGAGTAACCAACTAATTATGGATGAATAAAAACGAGACGTAATTGTAATAAATTTGTTTGTTTGTCTGTGCATTCCATGGTACTGTTCAACACTATCATATTACAGTCAGATGGACAGAACGGCCTCGTTAAATTCGGTACAGATGTATAACAGCTTGGATTGTCAACTACATCGAACTGTAATTCTCGTTTTTTTTACTCATGAAAATGGTAAAAATATAGGTAACATTTTCATGAGTAAAAAAAACGTAAAATAATATAAAACAATTATTAAGAGTAAAAGCGACTTCTTTACGATATTCAATAAACTGAAAAGTCTATTATATCGGTTGCCTAACTAGCATAGTTGGTAATAGATGGCGCTGCTGCTACCATAAAGCAATGCAATAGATGTGAAGGAAAGATTTGACAAATCGGGCAGGGCTTCAGTAGCTCAATTGGAAGAGCGGCTGGACTAGATTCCCAGTAGGTCGCGAGTTCGAGTCTCGCCTGAAGTCAAATTTTTCTTTCCATTTTTCTTTAAAAACGTGTTATGGCAAGACTATATAGCTTTTAATCAAGGTAGTCTGCAAAAAAGTTCGCGAAAGCTTCAGCATTTCATTGAAAATGCTATTCAAAAATCTCATTTTTGTTAATTTAAAACTACTTTTTACAACGAATCTGGTTCTTTAGAAACACATTTTGGAGAATTTAAGTTTATTTAGTCCCAACTGAAATAAATTTGTTTAATGAAATTAGATCATCAATATCTGACATACCAGTAGTAATATTTAATTAATATGCAATTCTAAACAGTCACAACTCTTATAACTTAGACAGTAGTTGAGTAAACTGGGGCAAAATGGTGAGACATTAATCTTTAGCTCACGCGAAAAGTATTGTATAGATTACGTGGGGGACTAAGATGTTTGGCCCGGCTGCGTTCGTTTGCTAATCAGGGGATAGGGGATAACACGGCAAATAATGTTCGGTTGGGGCGCTTAGATATTGTACCTTCTTGTTTGACGATACCTTTTTTAATATCTTCGAACGTGATGGTAATTTTATGAGGTTCCCGCTTTCAGCTAGTCACTTACTATATACTACTGAGATTATTTTAACGTGGTTGTTTTGTAGGTGATTGAGTCCGAAGAATACGAAAATAAATAAAATCTAAGGTCTACATATTATGCCGTATTAACTTCGTAACGCATGCGAGTCAGGGTTACTGATTTACATATATTTACCAAACAACTGAATCGACCCAGTACTTTCAGAGAGAATCGGCTGTAACCACAGACGGACAAATAGATAGACGTACGAGTGTTCTTATACGACTAATAGTTTCGTATTTTCCTTCTGAGAACAGACAAAATATTTTTCCACTTTTAAAATTGAATTTTTTATCTCAACTATTTATGACGACAGTATGAATTTGCTATCAAAAGAGAACTTCATAACAAAATGCAGTCAAACGTGGAACAAGACACGAAGTTCATCAACAAAACCACCCCAAACTGTCATTGTTTTAATAGCATCATTCATAAAAACCGAACATCGTCTATCGCCAAACAGACAAGTCATATAACTCCAGTAAACCCTTAGAAGAGATTAATCAGAATGTGGCGAGGACCGTTCAAGTAAATTCTATACAACATGTGTACATAAATTGTCTTAATGGGTCGCGGGGGAGTCACTCCGCATGATAGAGGGCTGTATGTAATCATGCCAAAAGTTGAAACAAGTTGGATTGAGTAATCACGATTCAACAACACTGAACTCGTCTTCAGATGGAAGATGAACCGTTGCGTAATGGCGTCGGTGATAGGTATCGGGTTTGAAATTATGTTTTTATGATGGTCTTTTAGTGAGATTATTCTAGAAAAAAATCGACGTGTGGCACTCGGGGACTGCCGCGGTAAAGCTATTGCATATCATTTTGTATCAACTTATGCAATTATAATTACTTATTTATTTTATTTATGCAGTATTTCTTTTTTTCTTTGATATTAATTCAAGTTACACTTTTTGAGTGTGGTGATCGATAAGAAAACATTTTTTTTCTTTTATTAAATAAAAAAGTGAATATTGTTTGATTTATTTTTATTATTCTAAAATACATATAAACAGCTGCTTATGTATTCGTCCGATTTCGGAGCAGCTCGTCTCGATTCGTGCGAGCTTCGTAGAGTCGTACAATACGTCTAGTTGCACGCACACAAACACCGTGTCGAAGATTGCCGAAAAGAAACGACGTTAGACAATGCACGGCCTTCAAGCCACACGGCCTCCGTGCCCGTCGGAGTGGGGAGCGTGAGGTTTTTTCGTTACGGAATTTCTGAATTCGGTCCCCGCGCTCAAGGCCCTCGATAGAAGCTATGCAATAGCTTAAAATTGGTGTGTCTATTAACATGCAGTGAGTCCTCGCTTTCGGATGTTTTTATGTAATCATGAAAATTAATTCATTCATTGCCCAGGAAGACCATGACCATGCCCAAATAGATCGAGTTCTGTCTGATGGTGGGGTCAAAAGTCTTAGGAACTGAATGCATGTATGAAGACAATGATGAAGGTAGACGAGGCACGAGAGTTATGTCAGGACCGGGATATCTGGCGCTCTACACTCTCTGCTTACCCTCTTAGGGACCTGCCGTGAAGATACATACATACATACATACATTTCACAGTTAGAAACATACAGTCGTTGTATACCAACATTATAATTCAGTACAGTACCAACGCAAAGAGCATAATCGCGAAACAATTTTACACCAAATGTGAGGCTAACATAGACAAAGGGAAAAAGACAAGTTCGGACTGTTATTCTACTATTTCTCATTTGGCTTTCGACTAAACGCGGATGCGTCTGACGTTGCGGCTTCGTAATATCCTGTCGACTGACCTCCTACGAAACAGACACAGCTCGACTCTGTGTCGCACAGTGCCGACACCACGCGGCCCCAACGCAATAACCATCAGATTAAACTGGCTTGTTGGAAAACGCGAATGTAACGTCACTTAAGTCTTTATTACGAAAGCAATAAAGGCCATATTTAACAGCGTCAAAGGTCTCGTTCAAATTAAAGCGAAATGAAACTTCGGTGGTCCTTTCGGAGCCGTTTGTTTCGTTGACTTGGTGTCTACTTAATAAAATGGTCTGCGGTTGGATTGACTCTGGAACGTTCGAAACGCTTGTGATGTGGACCCGTTTTGTAATTATTTCGTCTATTTCTAGTGAGTTGGTCCTCAAGTTTTTGTCGGGGAAACTTCGAGGTATTCTTGAGTAAAGTAATGGTTGATAATTAAAACAGTTCTTGCAAATGACTGCTAAATTGCGTTACTAAAGGTGAAATCTATATACATATAATAAAAAAATAAAATCCGCGTGTCTGTACATGGTATAAATTTACGAAAAATCAATTGGGGGCGATTTTAAAATAGAATTAGAACACTTTTCAATGATTTTTAATTTTTTTGTCTGTCTGTTTGTTCCTTTGTCCAGGCTAATCTCCGAAGATACTGGACGGATTCGAATGAAACTTTTTGTGGTGTATAGATACTAAGCCTGGCCAACATTTAGGCTACTTTTTACTGCGGGAAAATCACTCATTCCCACGGGAATCTCTACATTTAATTTCATTTTCCTATACAAATAGTCCGTATCTTTCAAACCTTTGACACATTATTTCATTGTGAGGCAATACGAAGTTTGCCGGGTCAACTACGTATTATAAATTCGCACTAATGAGATGAGATCTTTGCGCAAGATCTGCGGTGTATCGCTCACCGATTGCGTTCGTAATGAGGGTGTAAGAAAGAGGTTTTGTGTCAATGAGAGTATTGGTGTAAAAATGAAAAAAGCCATGCTCCGATGGTTCAACAATATAGAAAGAATGTCGAATGCGCGAATAACTAAACAGATACAGTGCGAATACAGATGGCTACAGATGGCTGCAGAGGGCCAGGAAGACCAAGACTGATCTACCAATACCAACTATGTCGAATGATGTCTGAGGGTGGGGTCAAAAGTTTTAGGAATCGGCATGCATGAATAAAAAGAATGATGTATTTTTTTTGTAATAGAAGTGGCAAACAAGCATGCAGTTCACATTGATGTTAAGAGATGACTGCAGCCTATACAAACCCTCACAATGACCAGAAGTCAAAATGCAGATGCGTTACCACTCCTGAGGCCTAAGGTGTTATGCCTCTGTGTCGGAAATTACAGGGCCGTACATTAAATGTAGAAGGAGCATGGCAGGTGTGTCAGGACCGTTATATTTTGCGCTCCACACTCTGCCCACCCCGTAAGGGACCTGGCATGAAAATACATACATACTCGTACTAACGAGGTTATACATCTTTTGTCTGTAAAACGTCTTGCGAACTGCCTCGCGCGGCTGATGCCTCGCGAGGCTGCTCGATCTGTGTGGACGCGTCTAATGACATCAACTGATATTCATCCTTATTAACCGACTTTCAAAAAAAGGAGGAGGTTCTCAATTCATCCGGATCTTTTTTTTTGTGTTTAATTTTTATGTAAACCATTTGATGTCTTCATGGAAGTTATTCAATCAGTAATTATCGTATAAAACGTCTGATTCAAAATCCTATGATTACACACAGACAATAATATCGGAATTAAGGGACTCGTGGTCTTTGTTTAAGGGCTAATACGTTCTATTTGGGTCACCGTGATAAGACCAATATTTATTTAATGTCAAGCCACGTGCGGGCCTTTTTATAATTCATTTGGGAGACGTACAGGGTCTGTGTGGCCTTTTGTTTTGGGCTTTGGGGTGTATGGCGATATTGGAGTCTCGGAGGTCAGAATTTAGGTTAATGGAAGATACACGTAAACGTTTTAATGTTGTTCGATTTTGGATGTAGGTATATGATACTCCTGTGTTGAGGAAAATATTTTTTTTTGTAATGGAAGTGGCAAACAAGCATGCAGTTCACATTAATGTTAAGTGATGACAGCCTATAGACACCCACACAAAGACCAAGGTCAAAATGCAGATGCGTGACCACACCTGAGGCCTAAGGTGTTATGCCTCTGTGCCGGTAATTACAGGGCCGTACATTACCACCTGGCCGAAGCACGAGAGTGCTGAACACTACCATTTACCGGCAAGTATATATTAGCGATAATGCGGTGGTGCCTACGCCCGCGAGCTCCGTCATCCCTACTAATATTGTAAATGCGAAAGTAACTGTCTATCTGTCTGTCTGTGTTACCATTTCACGTCCAAACGACTGAACTGATTTTAATGAAATTTGGTATAGAGATAGAGTTGGCTTTGAGAAAGAACATAGGCTTATTTTTAAACAACATCCGCGCGGGCGATGCCACGGGCAACAGGTAGTTTTAAATTGAAATAATTTATAAAAATATAACAAAATTTCACCAAACTGAGGTGTAAAATATCGCACCTAGTTAGTTATTATTTATATCTGCCGAGCCCCCGTCGGGTGTGATTGGGGAATTGAATCCGAATCACTTGTGCACCCAGCCGGAGGGGTCACGCGATTATCACGCAGAGCAGGATGTTATGGTGTTCGCTTAGAACACTTGGAGCTTTAATTGCTGATAGAATTTGTAAATACCTTGATTTTATGTTCAAAATACCTCTTCAATTCAGTTACTCTTTAATTTTAAAAAATATATGGCCCTGTAATAACTATCATATTGACATGACACCTAAGCTCTCAGGGGTGGCAACGCATATGCATTTTGAACTTTGGTTTTTATGTAGATGTCTATAGGCTGCAGTCATCACTTAACATCAATGTTAGCTGCGTGATAGTTTGCCAGCTTCATTAATTAAAAAAAATCTATATGCATTTTTTGTTCGTACCTAACTAATCTCTATCTTAAATTACTAATTTGAATTATTTATTCAGTGTGTTTGTGTGGAAAGAAATGATTTATTTTTTTAAGTTTATGATTCTTGAGCTTTCATTTTTAATAAGTATGCAGGTTAGTAATTAGTAGAGATGCGCCGAATATTCGGTTCGTATTCGGTATTCGGCATATTCGGCATCATTTCCACTATTCGTATTCGGCTGAATTATTCGGTTTCGATGCCGAATATATTCGGTTCGAATATTTCTATTTTATTGGCTACACGATACGGTATCTACATACTTAACTACAAGACTAAAATTCTCATGTTATTTTATAAGCCAAGGAAATCCTTTGAAGAATGTGTTAATAAAACCATTAAATTACACCTAGATAACAGCATCGGCCTAGTGGTAGCAGGCCACTACTACTACGCTGAGGTCCTGGGTTCGATTACCGGGTAGGGGGTTATCAGAGATAATGGTGTAACGTCCTTTATCTCTGGTTCTATTAGGATTTTTCTTTTTAAGTTTGGTAATGTGCCCGGAGATGTTATGGAATGGATGGAACAGGCTCGCCACATGTTACATGGGCCAAAACGTAACAGGCGGATCGTGGGTGTTTGCATTTTGCATGTATGCTTGAACGCATGCATTTACCTCTGCCTACCCCTTCGGGGATTACAGGTGTGAAGTTATGTTACATTAAATTACAAATCAACATTTATTTTGAAACCTCAAATCAACATATTCTTAACCTGTAGCCCTGTAGTTAGGTTACATGCAGTCAACATTTTATTATTAAACCTTAAGTCAGCATTTATTTTACTACTTTTATATTTAAACATAAATTAAAATCAAGCCATCCCAGTCTACTCTCAGTTAGTCTTTGTGGTAGTACTGAGAAAATACCTTTTTATTTTGTGGTACTGGGTATTTTATTTTGTGGTACTGAAGCGCGCATGGCCCCGCGGCTGGTGTGGATCGCAAGTGATCTGCTCGTTTGAGCGATACGGGCGCGGTGGGTGTGTGATAGGTGTCCGCTAGTGGTTTTTTTTTAATACGCATCCTTAAATTATTTTTGGCGTAATTTTTCACGTTTTCTCAACTATCATAGACAAAAAATGCTGTTCAATGTTTTTATTCAAAAGAAAAAAAAATGTGCATGTACTAATAAAAAATAAAATTTCATTACACGTTTAAAAAACAAAACAGACGCAATAGAGACCGTACTAAAAGCAATAACACTCCGTAAGTGCATCTACTTAAATATCAACCCTACACGAATTACACACGCGGGTCCGCGCGACCCAACTTCAAAGTCGGCAGAGAATTAATAGGGTTATTGTGGCAATAAATACAGAGGTGCCTAGTTTGCGGGCGGCCGTGGTCAGATAAATCAAGAGGGCGCGCGCCGCAAGATGTCCTGCAACACCCACCAAACACCCACTTTGGGTGGTCCAAGCGAAGAGCGTAGGTCGAGTCAAGATTGTAGGTATTATGTAGATTTTTGAGTCATGGTTAATTATTCCAACCTTAGTAACAGTTTCTATGCTAAATGGAATAAACATTAAATGAATTCTGTTGTGTTTTACATTCATCGAGGAAAAAAATCTTTCGTTTTAGAAAGCTCATGATAATTTCGATTAAGCCATATATTACAGAGAAAAATAAACCAGGCTCTGCAGAATTGCATTGGAATCTTTCCTTATCTTTATTTTTGTGCGTACTGGGAACGGGCATTTGTTATTTCTCCATCCATTTAAAACGACACAACCGCTGCGTATCTTGGCAGGACGGCAAACGCATAGCCTCAGATGTATGTGGCAAGGCCTCCGCACCGCTCCGGCACAGCAGACCGACACTTAACATGACAAGCTTTTTAATACGCTTCCTTTCGTACTTTGGACCACACGCTAGCCTGAGGTGAAGTCCCAACTTCGAAGCCCGCAGAGGGGATGTCGCGATACATCGGACGAGTTAGTTTGCGTATGTGCAATTTTAATGTACCAAAGATTCCATTGGCTATAGGAGTTTAATGATCAATGATCTGGGCGATTCTTTTATGTTGTTATGTGTGCTAATTTCTATTTAATAATTTAAGAGTTCAAGTATCGAAATACGAAGACTTTGGGCACCACAGTATAACCTTATCTATCTACCGCCAAATACAAGGTACAGTGCTCAACAATAAATATTGCACATCGATCCTAGGAAGGAGACTTCGGCTTATTTCGGGTCTGTAGAGCGTTATCTCTTTCGCACCGTACCTATTTGATGTTTGTCGACCATCTTGATCAAGTTTTGATCAATACTGACTGTCAGTGCTTATGTGGGCAGTGTGAAACAGAGATAACGCTCTACAAAGTCGAAACGAGCCGATCGTCTCTTTCGCAGAGTCGATGTGAATATTAATTGTTGAGTATTGTAATTGAGTTTACTGAAGTACCATCTTTACCATACCAACTATGTATATGGTCTTGCAATGCATACCAAAACAAAAGAGCACTCAAAAGACCCACCCCAAAATTCCTAGTCCAATTGAAATAGGTTTACAACCACCTGGGGTGCTAAGGGCTAATTCGTACGGTTAATTTAACCTGTTTTATGGAACTGGCCCTTTGCGACCGAAAGAATTGTTACGGTGTGATTTGCATGTCTGCAGTGCCCTTTGGGAGAGGCTTTATGGCCCTATGGCAGTGACAAATGTGTGTTGTTTTATTTGTATCGATAGCTAATGAAGGCGTTTCTCTTTTGATTGCTTTGCTATGCTTGTTTTGTATGTATGCTGTGTACGATCAGATGTGACTTTACGAAACGGAAATGAAATGCGAATAAATTGACTGTGAGAAAAATAGATAAACAGCCGCTCAACTGCCTATCTGTAGGGATCCGCATCTTTAAAGGCATTGAACACTTTTATACAGTCTTTTTTTTTTCACATAGATGTTAAGTGAATACAGCAGTTCATAAACATCCATAGGTAATGCAGTATGTATACGCTTTCGAGCTCAGGCACTGAAACTATAACTACTAGTAAATAGCGTTTGTTCTGATTTACGTCTATGATTTTTCGTCTAGTTTGATGGGTTTTTTTCTGGTTTACGTCTTTTCTATTGCTCTCATATGTGGTAGGAAAGGACAAAAAATGTTAAGAATTTGACGGTTTCTCAGGATAAAAGCGATTAAGTAAGTCGATCGAGCAGCAGGTGGGATGTTAACAGAGGGTTGGGTCTTGGCAATCAGCGTGGATGTATGGAGATGGGATTGGCATGGCATTGGCATTTTGCACGAACAAATATATTTGGCGTCCACTATTCGTGTCTTTTCTGTTAAAGATTTGGTGTGAACATACAGCTAATTATTTAAATTTTTTATTTCAACAAGTGAAG
Organism: Macrosoma leucophasiata; assembly: GCA_036365455.1. Classification (NCBI taxonomy): domain Eukaryota; kingdom Metazoa; phylum Arthropoda; class Insecta; order Lepidoptera; family Hedylidae; genus Macrosoma; species Macrosoma leucophasiata. The sequence goes on along the minus strand of JAWQUS010000014.1, from coordinate 2,326,266 downwards.
CTCGCAAAAACAATACAAAGATAAGATTGAAATATACACGATAATCTTCAACCATTAAAAAACTAAAAAGAAATTACTAGCGACGTATCATTGAGGTTGATGAGGCACGAGAGGTATGTCAGGACCGGGATATCTGGCGCTCTACACTCTCTGCCTACCCCGTTAGGGACCTGGCGTGAAGATATATTCGTACATACAAACGTATCATTGACTTTTCTTAGAGAAACTACCTACAAATGAATGAATTATCTTCGTTGCCTCCATCATCCATAAAACAATTAATAAATAATATCTAAACCCAACTTTTAAATCCTTTTGTACCGGGAATACATGAACACAAGACAGGTAAAGATAACACCACGTTACATCCGACAGGACTGTAATTTACCTACACAAGGCTGTAATTCCAAAGACTTTTAATTGAAGTGTGCAGTTTTACCGGACACGTCGGTAAAGTTATAATTAACGGGTGTCCAATTTTGCCCCGAGATAATTTTGGGTTTGACAGCGTTTAGGAATGGCTCCAGGCAAAAATGACCCCGGCCGGGGTCGCGCTGTCTGGCGAGAACAATACTTGACCCTCACACGCTTGCAGTCATTATAAAGGCATGGTTTAAGGGTTAAGTAACATTCGTTCGATCATTCCTGACAGGGCAAAGTAAATTTGCTTCATTAAGCATAATTATTGTGATATTAGCATATAGGTAGGTTTCTTAGTAGGATCTGCACATTAAAATGCGTTGGGCAAAATAAATCTATGATTTATTATTATGAAGTATTTTTGTTGCTGATAGAGCTCCAGTGAAGGAGCTCACCACCGCATTGAATAACATACATCGCCGGGCACATTACCAAACTCCGAGATACTGGGAAACTTCCAGGAAATGGAAAGAGTCTAATAGAACCAGATATAAAGGATTTTACACCAATATCTCTGATAGCCTCCGACCTGGGAATCGCATTAAGGACCCCAGCTTAGAAGTAGTGGCTAGCTACCACTAGGCTACTGAGGATGATGATGATAAATATCGATATATCTAAATAAAAATATATCTAAATAAAAATATTGTAATCGCCTTCGTGGCCTTAGGCCTACGAGACAGACGTACCGGGGCATAGTGGTGGACTGTATTATTAAAGAAAATTGCGTTGGCGTGTAGGCGTAGTCGGAGGCTATCCGTGGCACAGAAAAAGGATAGGTAGAAAGGACTGACCTGGTGTTTCCCTGGTACTGCGGATCCTTTGTCACAATTGTCACCTTTCTTAATTGCACAGTGCGAGGCGCGCGAGCGGGTTTGCCAGCGGAATCGGACCAACCAATCAGTATGCGGATAGGAGGTAGTAAGGACATAAAAGCGAGCGTAGGTAGGAAGAAAGGTATCGGATAGATCGGATAGAATGGCGCGAACAAATATCGCTACTTATAATAGATATATCATGTGATCATATAAAAAATGTAAATAATAATGAATGAGAAATTAATAAAATACTTTTTTATTTTTATTTTATTTATTTATATCGATAAATCGATATATCGATATTTATTCAACAGTTCTATATGCACATTTTAATTTGCCACCAGCGGTCACCCATCACACACCCCACCGCGAGCGTGTCGCTTAACCGAGTAGATCGCATACGATCTACACAAGCCGCGCGGGCATGCGCGCTTCGATGTATATTATTCTAGACCTATTAATCATTTCGAGAACATGAACATTGATTAATGCATAATTAATCGCAACAATACATTGTTAGTTTATAATCAGTGTCAGTTATTAATTCATCACTTTCCGAATTCTAAGCGAGCCTTGAACAAATGAAGATCGAAATTTAATTTTACCCGAAAGCCTTCCCGGTTAATTAAAATTGTATAAGAAAACCCTTTGCCGCTTTGTAAGTACTTCGATAAGTCCTGTTTTGAACTCGGGTAAGTTCATGACCTAATATTGTTTAATATTCAAGTGAATAGGTTAGTTGTCATAAAAAATAGAAATTAAGAATACCTACTGGATAGTTATTAAATAAAAATAAATAAATACGCTGACACTCACAGCCCCATACTAGGTATTAACCTGCGTCGTGGGTGCCGTTGTACACACACAGCACATACACAAACACCCAGACCCGAAACAAATAGGCCATACTTTGTCTCGGTGCGGGGATTGAACCCGCGACCCTTCGAATCAAACGGTCGTCTCACACCGCTGGACTATCCGGGTCGTCAAATATTGTTGACTAATTGTGCCCACGACTTTGTTCGCGTCGATACTTGTTTTTTATGTAATGGAAGTGACAAACAAGCATGCAGTTCACATTGATGTTAAGTGATGACTGCAGTCTATAGACACCCACACAAAGACCAAGGTCAAAATGCAGATGCACCCCCTTATTCATAAACGTACATTAGATACGTTTTAGCTATAGAATACTTTGTCTTTGTCAGTTGCATTGTCAAATGTACAGGATAGAAAAAGACAATGGAGAGATAAGCAACACTTTAGCTGAAATACGTTTATTAATAAGGGGGTTAATGTACAGACACTCGATTTTTACCGTCTTATCTATACTTATAATAAAACTGTAGAAGTGTAAATTCTGTACATTTAAAATATTGAAAAAATAAATACCAGGGGATGTTACTAGATTGATACCGAAAACAAATATGCGATTAGAAAATGTTTTGTCTGTCTGTCTGTTTGTTCAACACACAAAATCTACCGGTCCGATTACGATGTAACTTGGTATAGAAATAGAAATAGAAAATATTTTTATTTCGAATAGATCTTTACAGATACTTTCAAAACGTCAATAAATCATAAACTACCTAGAGCGAATAAGCATTACATATAGTAAAAGCAAAATCATATATTAATAGTAAATTAAAATCATTCTGCCGGCTCTCACGGAGTGCCAATATTATGCATATATCTATCTTTTTTATCTTTCATTCGGTGTTAGAAGCACTAATTGACTAAAACTATACAAAAGTTTATAATAATTTTCTATAAAAATATTAAATATAGAAGTTTAAAATGGCCTTTTCGAAAATACGATTCAGCATAGGGTAAGTGCGCTTTTACATAATAAGCAATTTTTCGCAATCTTTGCAGCCTGTGTGCTTTTATCCCCGATGGCCATACGTCTAATATCGTGTACAGAGAAGAAGTACTGCAAAGTAGATTTTTATAGATTCTTAAATGTGTTTATGATCTAAAATTAACTAAAATGTATATCCAAAAGCGCTGCCCAAAGTCCCAAAGCCTAGCGAACGCGAACAAAGTTGCGGGCACAGCTAGTTTGATTATTTTATATCTACTAATGTTATATCCCTACCAATGTTATAAATGCGAAAGTACGGTTCTTTACGGCCCTGTAATTGCCGGCACAGAGGCATAACACCTTAGGCCTCCGGAGTGGTAACGCATCTGCATTTTGACCTTGGTCTTTGTGTGGGTGTTTATAGGCTGCAGTCATCACTTAACATCAATGTGAACCGCATGCTTGTTTGCCACTTCCATTACATAAAAAAAGGAACTCTGTCTGTCTGTTTGTCTGTCTGTTACCTTTTCACGTCCAAACGACTGAACATTGTAATGAAATTTCGGTACAGAGATAGAGTTGACTTTGAAAAAGAACATAGGCTACTTTTCAAGCGACATCCACGCGGGCGCAGTCGCGGGCAACAGCTAGTTATTAATATATTGATAATTGAATACTGCACTCTATCATCGTCCTCACTTCAACGAAAGGACGTCCACATTTCAGGTGAAAGGATACGTAACTTCACGCATGTAATCCCCAAAGGGGTAGTCAGAGGTAAATGCATTCTTTCAGACAAACGTGTAAACCACCGATACTCACGATTTTCCGATTGCGGTTTGGCCGCATTTTACGGCCAATGTAACGGGTGGCGAGCCTATTGACATCTCCGGGCACATTACGAAACTCCGAAGTATTGTGAAAATTCCAGAAAATGGAAAAAAAAACCAATGCTAAGAAAAAACAAAAGAACCGTAGCTAAAGGATTTTACACTTGCGTTGCCATCCCTGAGACCTTAGTTATTATGTCTCTGTGATAGTTATTACGGGGTTATACTTAATGATACATCGAACAACACAATAAACACGCATTCAACATGGTTCTGTGACATAAAGAACAAAGTATATTTTAGAACTTTTAGCGCCATTTTAACAGCGACGTGAATTGATTGCAACAACAATAGATTTATATTTATATTGTCATTCCCAGAATTTCGTTGCCCAATCAAATTTGGCCGCTTTTTGTGTAATTTTCTTTTATCCCGTATGCTGGTCTCACATACCGTCTCTTTTATTTGTCTTATTCCTTTTGAAGTTTTCTGTTTACGCGAAACTTTTCTGATACCGCTGAGGTAAAAGAATTTCAGATTAAAAAAGGACAGCTGATCAAATTGGTTTCTGTAAACAATTCTTTCTGTTTCGCTATTGGTTTTATTGGTCGTGTGGTTACATTCTTGTGGTATTTTCGACTTCTTTTTTGTTTGAAATTGGTATTTTGCCTCTTTTATTTTGTCTTTGTGTGACTATATTGTTTCACGGTAATTAGGTACCGTTGACGAATGTAACAAAGACTTGTATTAGATGGACAAGACATACCTACCTATATTTAAATATAACAACAGCTATGGCATATAGCTGTAAAAGAAAGCAGAGGTTTGTGGCGACCATGTGGTCAAACCATGAATTTAAGACGATAGTAAATATTATAAGGTGGGAAGGGCAGCAGGGCCTCGCGATAAAACTACCGCTACTACGATCGCTAATCCTGCCAAGCGTGGCGATTATGGTATGTTACCTACATTATTTTTGAATCCCGGCTGACTGAGGCTACACGCTAAAAAGAACCCCCATGTAAAATTAGAAATTCTTAGCACTTTTAACATATGAGATTTCGTGATCAGTGAGTGTCCCTTCGCTTTTATATAAGACTAGCTGACCCGGCAAACTTCGTATTGCCTCACAATGAAATAATGTGTTAAAGGTTTGTTAAATACGGACTATTTGTATGGGAAAATTAAATTGTTATTTAACTATTCCTCTTCAATTTCTTACCTTTTAAACCTTCCCTGGACTTCCGAAAATCATTCAAAACCAAAATTAGCCAAATCGGTCCCGCCGCTCTCGAGTTTTAGCGAGACTTACGAACAGCAATTATCGATTTTTATATAGGTTTATCCTAATGACGCGCATCACTGTTGTGGGCATCTTAGGGAAAGCTTTGTCCAGCAGTGGATCGGCTGGAGTGTCAAATCAAGTCCTTACTTTCAAAAACTAGATAATAGGAAGAAGAAAAAATTATTTGTCAAAATCGAAGTATTGTCTGATCAACGTAATCCTATTTTGCCACTAGGTACCATGTTTAAACTATACTACTATACTTGAATACATGCAGATTATAAACGGATTATACTTCTTATAATTAGTTAGTAAGGAACCGTTAGTACGTGCATACGGAGAGTAAACAAGTTACCGACAAAAAAGGTCCTAAAGGTAGAACTAGTTGAATGCATTTCTAGTCACCGGTACAAGTAAGGGAATGCCATTTCTTTCCATACAAGAAACGAGTCCAGACTTGTATGTTAAGTCGGAAATGGAATTAGACGGACCTATTAAGACTGGAATACAGATGGCATTGAAATGGTAAAGCGTAATACACACTGAACCCGCCGGGTCGCCGACACAGCCCGTCGACTCAACCCGGGGGCCTATATAAAAATAATTATTTTGGCAACCAGCGCCCGCACGTGTAGCTCAGTTGCCCGGCGACACTCGAGTGGTAGTGATAAGTAAGTGCCTCATCTCGAGCCGCCGACATGCCGCCAACAAACTTTTCCGACTTGCAATGAGTAAAGCTGCCGACAAAAAACTGGCGACATAGGTCGGCGGTGGCCCGGCGGGCTCTGTGTGTATTACGCTTTAATTTAAATCCTAGAATAGGCACGTGCTGCCTGTTTTTGTTGGATAAATGAGCTTTAATAGCCTCAGCTGGATAACATGTCAGTATATATACACTGTAAACGATTTTCTTTTTAATATGGTTGTAATAGATATCTTCATTTCTTACTCTAAGGTCTACATTGATAAGTGACAACATAACATACAGTAACATTTTTTGTTGTGTTACAGAATTATTAAGCACAGTGAAACCTTCGCAGACTTGGTCTGGATTAGTGAGAACCATTAAATTGGTAATTATGTATTAAAATTCCGTGTTTCGTTTCCTACAAACCGTACGTTGCTTGCTGTACGTACTACGTACTTTCAAGTACGTAGTACTGTTGTGTTTTTTTTTTATTTTTCGCAATAACACATGCGAGTGAACTTTAGAAAACCAAAATAAAATTCCTGTCCGAAGTCAATTTTTTTCTCCCATTTTCTTTATTTTCTATGTATCTAGTAGTGTTGGTTATTCAGTTATATCACAGTCTAAAGAAAACGAACGTGTTAATATTTAGTCAAACGTCTGTAACCTGCCCCAAAACTCAGGTATTAGGTATAAATATGTTATGACTCTGTGTCGGAAATTGCATTTCCGTATAGACCACCTGACCGGAAAACGATAGTGCTGAACACACCATTTAACGGCAAGTAGATGAGGTAATGCGGTGGTGCCTACGCCCGCGAGCACCGTCACTGGAGCTCTACCACGTTAGTCAAACATCTCAAAAAGAAATGTGCTTTTTATATAGGTCACAGAAACAGCAGGCATTCATTGGGATTCATTACATCTACCCGTATGTAACACTCGTTTGACATGCCCATATTCAAAACAATAACAAATTAAAACAAAGTATAATAACAACGAAAATGTTTTCCAATAATTTTATATCCATTTAAATAGTTTTGTTAAAACTGTTATAGCCGGTACACAAAGATTCTTTTCACGGTACATCAGTCGCAACTAGGGTTGCCAACCTTTCTTGTTTTAAGAAATAAAGTATATTGAAAAAGAAATCAACAGTATTGAGAAAAAGTGAAAAGTATTTTTTTTATGTTCTAAAAACATCTTTTTAGTGCTTCTGGCACAAATAATCAATTGAGACTAATTTTAAAGGCTTCTCATGATTCAATAGAACTGTTGATAAAAATAAAAAAAAAAACAATTAAAATTGCAACAAATGTTGAGCCTATATTCTGAATAATATTCATCCCATATGGATGATGATGATTGATGATGGATCAAATGTGACCAAAGATTTTGATGATCATTTAATTACGAACAGATAATCAAATACAGCCAATTGTCACAGACAGTCTGATTGAAATCAACCACTGTACTGATCACTTACTTAGTATTAGACACATTTTGATGCTGAAAACAGTATTTTGTACACTTTATTTTTGTTCAACAGTAAAAATAATAATTTACTGAAAAATATTACAATACTGTTTTTAATAATATAGTTGGCAACCCTAGTCACGACCCGCTCGCTTTGGCACGTGCGTTGACCTCAATGTTAGCTCAACTGTACCCCATTGGCCCAATATCCTTTATAATATTCCAGTATGCTTTATTAACAAGAGCATAAAGCTCAATATCCAAGCGACACAACCAAAACCTTCGCACACGGGAATAGATGCGTTAAATTCAGAAATCAAAACTAAACTGGCTTTTCATTTATTTCAGATTCTTGTTTAGGAATTATTGGAGTTCGAATTGATATCACGTTTCCCACCAGTATACCTTAGTTGGATGTGTGTTAGTAGTGTGAATTTTGGGTCAAATTATTGCAATATTTGTTGTTAGTTTTAAAAAGCTCGTGTGTTGGATTTGTGCACTTGTATTGAAGGCGTTCTGTGTCAAAAGCTTTTCGAAATAACTAAACGTTGAGGAATGGTCACTCAAAATCTTCTGATAAAAAGAAATTATGTGGTGTTATTAAACATTAAACATGCCTACCCCGTTAGGGACCTGGCGTGAAGATACATACATACGTACATTATTAAACATCATAGGTAGGATGGATTAGAAACAACACAATTCGCAAAAAATGCTTAATTTCTTGCATTTTTTAATGTTTTAAAGGTGGCAAACAAGCTTGCATTTGATATTGATGTTAAGTGATGACGGCAGCCTATAGACACCCACACAAAGACCAAAGGTGAAAATGAAAATGCGTTGCCATCCCTGAGATCTTAGTTGTTATGTCTCTGTGACAGTTATTACGGGGCCATACATACGTGTTCCGGTCAGGCAGTTTGGCCCCGCAATTTCAAGGCGAAAGACATTATACCACAGAACAACGCAAACAATAGAGTGGCAACGCATTGAATTTTTGAATGCTACTTACTATCTTACCAGTTTTACAACTTTTTTATGTATATTCACAAATTATTAATGCGAAGGCCAATTGTAGCTCCACATGCTTTTTACCCACTTTTATGATATCTATATCTATACAAATAAATAAAATTGGAGTGTTTGTTTGTAATTTAAAAATAACCGTTTTTTACTGAATGGATATGTATGTATACACGGTACATATACCAAAACAACATTTTTTACAATTTTTGTCTGTCTATCTGTCTGTTTGTTCGCTAATCTCGGGAACGGTTGGACCGATTTTGACGGTACTTTCACTGGCAGATACCTTATGTAATAAGGAGTAACTTAGGCTACATTTATACTAGCTGCGCCCACGACTTTGTCTGGGTAGATACTGAACAATCATAAATTCTCACGCGGACGAAGTCGCGGGCACAGCTCGTTAAAAATATGTCTGATTCTGCTACAACGTACCCATCGATTGAGCGAGATGAACAGTAAGAGAAAGTTCCACGGACGTGACTATCTCAGATATAGACAGTGAACTCAGAACGTTTAAAAACATTCCGTCTCATCTCACCAAGAGACAGAAACTTTATCAACTCCTTTAATCCCGGCAATGTGTTTTGTCTGAACGCCCATTGTTGCTAACTTTTTCCCTGTAACTTTTTTTCTTTAATTTTATTTCGGCCTCGGTGGATTATCTTGGTAGGTCTTGGCCGGTCTTTTACATTCAACGATTGTTTTTTAAATGTAATGGAAGTGGCAAACAAGCATGCAGTTCACATTGATGTTAAGTGATGTCTGCAGCCTGTAGACACCCACACAAAGACCAAGGACAAAATGCAGATGCGTTACCACTCCTGTGACCTAAGGTGTTATGCCTCTGTGCCGGAAATTACAGGAGGTTACAATGCAAATGATTTGTATCTCTGAGCCTGGGTTGTACCAAGATATTTGATAAAGTTCAAGTTATTGTAACATTTCACATCCTTCTCTCACTTAAAGAAATCTTTTATTTTTAAAGAAAAATGGAAAGAAAAATTTGACTTCAGGCGAGGCTCGAACTCGCGACCTACTGGGAATCTAGTCCAGCCGCTCTTCCAATAATAATAATATATATTTCACAAGCATGTGTTAATGCGAAATAATATAAAACAATTATTAAAGAAATCTGTTAAAGTAAGAGAAGGACGTGAAATGTTACAATAAATGTAACTTTTAACAAATATCTAGGTGCAACTCAGGCTAAGAGTTAAGTTCTTCTAGAAAAATAATTACAAAGCCGTACATTGCTGTCTGATTGGCATACTATAATGCTGAATACTACAATTTAGCGGCCACCGGGAAAAGGTCCCGCCGGCCGCTAAATTCATTGCCGTCACCGTCATGAAATAAACGATGCTTCTTAATTTTATTGCTTTTCTATACATATTGTATTTTATTTTATTTTTAAAGAAAAATGGAAAGAAAAATTTGACTTCAGGCGAGACTCGAACTCGCGACCTACTGGGAATCTAGTCCAGCCGCTCTTCCAATTGAGCTACTGAAGCCCTGCCCGATTTGTCAAATTTTTCCTTCACATCTATTGCATTGCTTTATGGTAGCAGCAGCGCCATCTATTACCAACTATGCTAGTTAGGCAACCGATATAATAGACTTTTCAGTTTATTGAATACTAGCTTTTGCCCGCGACTTCGTTCGCGTGGACTTCAGGTTCGTCCCGTCTAGTCTAGTAATAAGTAAGAAATACGGTAACTAAGCACTGCAGAGCCCTAATTTGTACGTGTAACTCCTAACCAAAAAGAAACCTGGCAATAACTAACCTTAGGCCTATGTTACTTAAAGTAGGCGACCATACGTTTTTATCAAATCGCTAGTGCCTTGAAAATTCGCAAAATGGACACAACCGTCAACGACGTCTGCCCTCACGTGTCTGCCCGCGGTCGGGTCGCGCACTCAGCGATGAGCCACTTCTTCCCCACCGCACCTACCCCGCTCCCCCCACGCCCCGTTCGCCTGGCGCCGCTGCCGGTATTTATCACCGAAACGGTATTTATCGCCGAAATTGCTATGACTCTGCATTTTAAATCTGTGATATCTTCGAAAATATTTATTTAATTTACATGCTGTAAAAAGCCATATTGATCTTTATTAAATGCACAATGTATTTAAGATACTTAATTGGATAAGGATTAATACTGTATTGCTTAAAATCGCTTCGTAAATAAGCCATTATTTCTCGTACAAAGTAAAGGATAAAAAATGGTTATTGTGGGTTATTCCTAAGAGATAAACATATACCATTACGGACTTTTTTGTAGACCTTTTTAAGTTGTACAATACTGTAGTAAATTGTTTTGATCTACCTTGTAGGATTCAGTCAGCGTTTGCAATGTAAGCGCAAAAAATGTGTTTTTTCTACGACCTCACATTAAAAACCTCAAAAATTGTAGCCTATGTGTTATTCTGATGTATAAGCTATAGCCTATGTGTTATTCTGATGTATAAGCTATATTGTGGTAAAGTTTCATTCAAATCCATTCAGTAGTTTTTACGTGAAAGAGTAACAAACATCCATACATCCATACTTACAAACTTTCGCCTTTATAATAGTAGTAGGATCGTAAAGAAGTCGCTTTTATTTGTATTTTTCTTCTTCTCGCTGTGTACGTCTCGTATAGAATAACTATACCTTTGATTATATTTTATTTAAATATCAATGCGAAGTCGCTTCTACAAACTTATCAGGGCCTTCACATTCTATTTAAATCGTTCCTATCAGAGAAAAGTTACAATACTTTACAATGTAGTTAAAGCTATTTTGAATTTGAGTAATCGTTGACAAGATCAAAGAGTAAGTTAACAATTATTAACATAGTAAGGTTTTTGTGATGTTCTATTTATAAACAGAATCTTATCTCAAGGAACTGAACTGTCTACTGGTGGTAAGTTGGTAGCTCCAGAGACGGAGCTCGCGGGCGTAGGCACCACCGCATTACCTAACCTAATATACATGCCGCTAAATGGTAGTGTTCAGCACTATCATGTTCCGGTCAGGTGGTGATGTACGGTCCTGTAATTTCCGGCACAGAGGCATAATACCTTACGCTTCAGGAGTTAAACATCTGCATTGATTACAAACGCATCTGCAGTTTGACCTCTGGTCTTTGTGTGGGTGTATAGGCTGTAGTCATCACTTAACATCAATGTAAACTGCATGCTTGTTTACCACTATCATTACATAAAAAAAAAATCTGAACTATAAGAATTGATTATTATATTTTCTACGATCATAAAACTTTAAAAACGTTATTAAACATATCCAAGGATGAAAAATAAATATCGTGATAAGATCGTTGTCGTGTCGCATAAACAAAACGAGACGTCCAGTTAGAACATTCACTTTGAAAACGAATTAGGCGCGCTGATTTCGTTATTTTTATTCAGTACCAAAGTTTGTATTGTTTTTCCTTTTTTACGTCCAAATGTAGGAAAACTTTCTCCGGTATTTTCGGAGATAAATATTTGGTGACTCCTTTAAAGATTTCTATCTTTTAAATTCATTCGAATACTTTCTCACCCTATCCGAATTAAATGGGGCGTTTTTCACCGTTGAAAATATTGTGCGAAGAAATGCTCCCACTTTTTCAAATAACAAAAGGCATACGTATGGAAAGTACAATAAATCAACATTAGTTACGTTCCGAAATAAATCAAGTGACGAAAAATTTTAAAGCAGTTTTTCCCGGAAGCGCATGTCTCGTTAGACGAATGGCCCGCCGTGTGTCGGACGCGGGGTGCTGTCATCCCCCACTCCCCGGGGATCTTCCGGCCCCCCCGTTGACCCCTCTTGAGCCTGTCGATCGCACCCGATGCCTTCGTTAAAATTGCGATAAGGAATTTCGATATGTACTCCTGGTCCTTCGAGCCGGATCCAGCAATCTTTACGATGCCGCGAGATTTTCTCGGGCGATTCGATGAAAATATAGTGTCAGGGTTATTTTCTGAGTTACAGAATAAATATATTTTGCTGAAAATAGAAAAAGAAGATGAAAGAAATCTTATGAATAAATTGTATGTAGGATAAGAAAATTATTTTCAATCAAATCACAACTAATAACTGATGAAATATGAAAAATATTTTTATGATTGCGAATACCTACCAACAGAAACGAATGCGCAAAATAGGAAAAAAAGATGCAATAATAAGTCGCATGTAACGAAAAATTGTTTGCCTTGTTCAGAACGAGTCCGTATGTTTGCTGTATACAGGACTTTATATCGTATTCCCCCTAATCCCAGATATTGTGTTTGTCCCTTACATATGTATGTACCGTTTATTAGATACGCGCTTTAGTTTTATCTGATGGAGGCTGACTCTCACGGCTTTAGTTGGGTGGATTTTGTAATTTAATGAGCCGTGTCGGTAGTTGGGTTTCAAATGTAATTTTGGAAAAGAAATATCAATATTTGATTAAAATTTTTTACCGAAATAGTGTATTAGATAAGAATATCAAATTGTAGAGTATTTCAATCAACTTAACCAGACGTTATATCTTCTTTAATAACTACTTTTTATAGTATTCGATATTGGTATGAACGTATAAATATAAACTAGCATGGGAGGTTTGTAAAGATATAGATCTTGCGGATCCACGTTCTTTTCTACCCGTAACTTGAAATTTTGTAGATTTGCATTAATTACAACTGTTCAAAAATAGTTCAAGACAAAATACCGGAACCGAATATTCCTAATAAGTTTTTAAGAAATGATTTTAGCCAAACTTTGTTTCGTATTTACTAATTGTTATTCATAATATTCTAATTGTTATTACTAATAACAAAGCAAACTTTGTCTTAAATTATTTGAGAATAGTGAATCTGTTTGGTGTTTGTTACAATCTCAACACACGAACACGAATAAGTTCAAAAAACCGAAGCGTGCGTTGATTATGCTCTCTAAGTTCAAAATCTAACATTAAAAATATATCCTTCATATTTATATAAGTCCTTCATTATGTACACAAGTACATCAATATCGAAGTTTAATATACCTTATAAATCAACCCCAAAATCTGCAATCAAAATCAATCCGCAATATATAAAGACGTAATCGCATTCAATCCAGTAATCAGGGCGTCCGCAATAATGGAGGAGCTGTCACCGGCACGCGAGTCAATAGAAATTCTCATATAGCGAGCAACTTTCGATTCATCGAAGAAACAAAATGACTCAAGTTGTAACGTAAAAGAAATTGGATTTCGTATTGAATTGGCGAGGGGGCAAGTAAACACAGGTGAGGGCAAACATGATATGTCAAAGATCGAGCTTCGGTCCTGCGTTTAGTTAAGACCGGTGACGTTCCTTTGGTATGTGACGTTTGTGAGCTGATGTTTGCTTTAGGTGGTTTTTGGGGTTCCGTATGAGATGAAAAAAACGAAAACAATCTTGTGTGAGCCAGTTTTAATTAATGAAACGAGAATATCAAGTGAGATCGATCAATCATTTTCATTATTTATATTAGAAGAAAATAAAAAGCAAATCTCTAGATATTACTGTTGAAAGACTAAAGGAAACCAATATCCGTAATGTAAGACATGGTTAGATTGCAAAAAACAATCCTTGGAATCCCTTACTCCATCAATGATATAATTGAATAACAATAGTGTGTCAATTTGCAGACTCAGCAGCGACTGAATTGAACGAACTTGTAAACAGTATTCCCGAAAGAAATATGAAACAAAAAATAAAGCCTGAGGGAGAAAAAGCTTATCAAATTACTGATCTGAAGACTAAATAATCTGCAAAATCTTAGCCACAATTTGTTGAGAATCGCGGTACAAAAATGGTTATTAATTCTATTAGTAGATTTCAATCTGCACCAGACTTAATCCGAAATGGGATGTTTAATTCAAATGAGTATTCAACAAGAGTCCAAGATAGAAATAATAAACAGACTTCCCTCATCCCGGGCGGGAATTTACATATAAATTCAGACAAGGCGCCGCGAGCCGGGAATCGAACGGGTTCCCATCTTGGAATTAGTTCCAGCAACTTCGGGGTTGGTAATGATTAATTAAAAATGAGCTAGAACGAGTAGGAAGGTAAGCGACATTCGAGCGTCTTAACTGTGTTGATATTTCTTCCATTTCTGTTTTTGTGTATCGCTGGCAACACCTACTGCTAAGAAATATATTTTATTTATTTTTCTAGATTAATAGGGTATTTGAAGTTAGTACATTTCAGTGTTTACTTATGAATTATAATTACCAATTAATTATGATATCTAGTCTTAATTTTTTTTATGTGTAAGGTGGCAAACAAACAGTGATCGTAATTCGCGAATCATGAGTGTTTTTACTTCTACTTATTGCCTACACATTCGGAGAATACAAGCATGAAGTTACGGTATACCCTTTTATATAAATGTGTTTATTTCGTTATTATGGTAAACTACATCCGTTTCAAGATGAATTAGTGGCATGTTAAACGGAATATTACGATTAAGTACATTTGAAATTAGCACCCATCACACAATTAAGCTTATTAATTAGCACCCATCACACAATTTATTACTACTAGAATTCACGGAAATTGTCTAATGTTAATCAAAGTTACATTATCACAATCGTTCATTCTGTTTATTAAATAAATAGTTAAGTGAAGAGATAGAAAAGCGATTTAAAGCAATTGTTAAAAATCACCAGCTCCCCCTAATATTTTTAAATATTTGTAAATTTTATAAAACTGAAGTTATATTTTTTTATATTATGAAAGTGACAAACAAACATACAATTCACATAGATGTTAAGTGGATACTGCCTTTACATGTCTACACAAAAGAATAGAGATTCTTATGTGTATACATATCCGTAAAACAGGTAACATCTGCATACAATTACCAAGCACTAGCAGTTAATCTCGTATCTCGTATTCAATTACGAAACGATTCAATTTCGAAACGTCAAAGAAAAGATTGTCACCAATATAGAATTTTATTTACATCGATGTAGATATAGTTTCCGATAAGACACGATCGATAGGCACCGTCGACATGGAAGTCGACGCTTCAAACCGGATGTTCTTTGTCTGCTACGGATTTTCGGATAGCAAATACGTGTGTATAGAACATGTTAATTTTGAAAGGGTTGGAAAATATGAAGTCATTGGATCCAATTACTACTTTGATCTCGTGAAACGTGGTGCAAATTGGTGATCTCAACTAGTAAGCAGTTTTAATGTGAAATAATTTAAAATGTAAAAGTAGAAACAAAGAAAAATTATGTTACACATAATCTTAGATAACTTTTAAGTGTTATCCATCAGAGACTTTCCTTCTTATAATAAACACTTACATATTTCAGTTCTAGCATTAATTAATGCAGAAATTAAGGGAAAATGGTAACAATGATTTGACTTCGAGCAGAGATCGAACTTGCGACCTTAAATTAAAAACGGAAACAGATTGATGCTTGAAATTTGAAATACATATTCACCGAATATATATTCACAAGCATACTCTTCTTTGTACTCATAAAAGGATACAGCTACAGAAAACAATAGAAAATGGTCAATAGGCGGTCTTATAGCTCAAAACGATCTCTACCAGACCACCGAATTGTAGAGATTAAAAAAACTGAAAGGAAATGGTTAAGCAAATTTAGAACATACTTCATAATAAGTCTGAACACCAAAAGTTACAATATATGTAATTAAGATACATATTTACTTTAAAAATAAATACCGACGAATATCGGTTAGTCCAGCGGTGTGAGATGACCATTTGATTCGAAGGGCGACCCTTCGAATCAAATGGTGATCTCACACCGGGTTCGATCCCCGCACTGGGACCAATATTTGTATGGCCTACAGACATTTGTTTCGGGTCTGGGTGTTTGTGTATGTGTTGTTGCCGTATTTTATAGATAATGTTATGAAAATCTTCGTGCGTAAATCCGACACGTACTTGGCCGGTTTTTTATTTATGTTTCTTTAACGACTGGGACAATTTTACTGCAGTCGCCCACCGTCCCTCATTAGGTTTTGATCACGCGAATTAAAACTACACCTGCCTAAATAAAATAACACGGGGTAGTTTATACTTTACCCTCCAACCCTTGCATTAACCAATTTACACCCCCGATTCGAACCCCGACGCGGGTTATAAATTTTATGTAACCGACGATACGCTTCCGGGCTCTGGCGGCCTTCAAAAAATGGGGGGGTTGCTTCGGATATGTTTATTTTAGCTTTTATAACGAGAATATTAAAGTTCAATTTATTCGGATAGGAACAACCTTTTTCCGTGAAAATATGGCTGCATTATAATTGGCCGTTAAAACGCTTCGGAACTTTCGTGTGTGATTTTTTCACCTTAGGACTTTTTATGGGAAATATATAAAAAAAGTTACATAACCTCTCCAAAGGTCAACGACAGGAAATGGAGTCGAAAGGAAACTTCTCGACTCAATTTTTTAAATTTACTGATTGACGTTTTACAATACACACTGCAGTTGTTTTACAGTAGATTAGTACTGATATTCTGGCGTCGGGACGTGAAGACCCACCGCCCACTAGCGGAAGAATTTTCTTCTACTTGGAGATAATTCTCCCACTCATCTATCTGCCCACAAATATCGGTGACTGCAGCTCAAATATTGTATTTAGCGTAGTATTTAGTTGTATGTATGTAATTGTTTTTATCCTATTTTTTACAATATCACATGCTAGTGAAAAATAATTTTTAAAAGAAAAGTGGAAATAAAAATTAGACTTCAGGAGAGACTCGAACTCGCCGCCACTGGGAATCCAGCTGGCTAACAATACAAAATAAGATAAACGAGAACATACCAAAAACACTCGCTCCGGGATTAACAGAATACTTTTCATAGTCTTACCTGAAAAAAAAAACAAAAATCATTATATGACTCTCTAATTAAACTCCCCAACGAATGGTCAGATAGTGTACGCCCTACCCTATAAAAAGCGATATACAACTATTTTAATTGATATACTAAATCTGATAACCTCTTTCAAGGGTTGAAAGTAATTTATGAAGAAACAAATTACGATTAGATTTTAAAATAGATTGGCATCCACGTGAATTTGTTTTTAACTAAAAATGTTAAGTGCTTAAGTTTAAATAGAATATACAGTAGGTAAGTACTACTTTATTTTTCAAGGCATTGAAGCGATACACTAGAAATATAACGTTATCCTCTTATTTGCGGATAAATCGTAACAATTGCTTTAAGTTACTGGTGGTAGAGTTGCAGTGCAGTAGCTCGAGGGCGTAGGCACCACCGCATTACCTAAATCTGCCGCAAAATGGTAGTGTTCAGCACTATCGTGTTCTGGTTAAGTGGTCATATCCGGCCCTGTAATTATCAGTACAGAGGCATGCACTAGGCCTTAGGAGTGGCAACGCATCTACATTGAATGATGTTTATAGGTTACGGTATTACTTACCATCAATGTGAACTGTATGTTCGTTTGCTACTTCAAGGCTTGCAAATATACGACACTTTGAGGCTCAGGGGTGATAACGCATCTGCATTTTGACTGCTGGTTTTTGTGTAGATGTCTATAGGCTGCAGTCATCACTTAACATCCATTTCAGCTGCACGCTAGTTTGTCACTGTCATAACATAAAAAAATATATAATAATATCTACACATCGCCGTATATTTCTGCGAAATCGTATCCAAAGTACTCTTTCTCTTTTTCATCCTTCGTTAAATTCCACATTGATCCACAGTACGACAATCAAATCTATAGACAAACCCTATCGCCCCAATCGAGACATGTAAACACCAGTTTATGCGCAAACGGCACCGGTCTCATGCAATTATCTAATTACCGCGCAGCGTCAAACATGGCGGACAAATATGGCGGACAAACATGGCGCGTTCCACGGATTACGTTGTTTGCGTAATTTGTTCGAGTTGGAACTAAGATTTCGCTTACACAACGTGCAACAAGGGAATTATGATGCAAATTTTGTGTCGTCTTCAACTTTGACATTCATGGCGCCCCCTGATGGAACGCGTTGACAATTTCAAATGTACCTACTGGTGACACGTGTATGGAAATTGGTCGTGATTTGTTTTAAGTTCCAGTGCAAGGTTTCAAATTTTTGAAATTTCAAATTGTAATCGAATCTAAGCGATAATGTGCGGAATTAAGTTAAATTCATTTGGGTTACTCGAAGTTCAAAAAGCTTACATTAGAAGATAAAGCACGAAGCAAAAAGCTTACCCGCTTCAAGGTTAGAAATAATAGATTGTGCATCTTTGCAGTCGTGCGTAGATCTATTGACTGAGCTAGAGGACAATATCAAATTCTAAAGATGTTACGAAGATTTGGGCTCCATATTTAGCAACCGTCGGTTGGTGAATATGGTTGTGGTGGCAGCGACAGGTGTCTCCCTTAATCAAATGTCTTACCTACCCCAGCGACGCCATAAGCTGAGGTTCGGATCCATGAGGATCTTAGGCAGACAGCTTGGTGAGAATGATTCCAAGAAAATAATTTTAACCCCTTCAGCCATAAGTTCGCTGGACCGCTGGCAAACTTGCGGTTTATAGTCGATTACGAGAGTTGCAGTAAAATTTGTTCCTACAGTTCTATGAGTTATTTATATAAAAAACATAGGCTCGAAGTATATTAGGTATTTTCATACACGATTAATTAACACTTGGCAAGCATTCCGTTTGGAACGTACAATCCGTCACAATTCATCACGCGATGAACAGATGGTTTTCATGCAGACAATGTAATGAAAAGATAGTAATGGTCTGCATTTTGATATTTTTGTTCGAATATATTTTTTGTTGAATGAAATTAAATACCTATAATCGTAGTCAAATCTTCCTAAAGATATCTTTTATCTTCTAGCGAGCTACACGAAGGACTGGAGTTTGAATATCCAATGGAACGACATTTCCTTTCCGATTTTGAAAACTATACAAATATTTATGAAAAAATTGCATTACCATGGCAGCCCACATATCAGGCGGAAGACAGATCTTGCTGAATTACAAATTATAACTTCAATTTTCGAAAGAGCGTTTTCATTTGGTATCTTTAAATTACAGCATTACATTTCAGTCTCGTGAGCAGTCAAAGGCCTCATTCGATGGTGGACATAGCATTGGAGATATTAACTTCACGCCTGTATTCCCCAAAGAGATTGCCCCTTTTTTTCTTTCTTTTCCTCCTTTTTTCATTTCTCTAGAGGTAAATTATGCATACAAATACCTACGATTCGCTAGTTATAATTTGTCCCATGTATTAGGCGGCCAACCTATTGACATCTCCGGGCACATTACGATCAGGGTTCAAAACCAGGATCCCAGCGTAGCAGTAGTGGCCTGCTACTACTATACTACTGATAGACTAAGATATTATGAGAGTATACGAGATATGTCATATAAAATATGAGCAAAAATACGGATAAGGTCGGGGGAAATCAAGAGTGTTTTAATATGACCTAATTGGTCAGCTAGTGGATCAAGAATCTTTCAATCGGGTATGAAAATAGGGATTAGGGTTTTTAATATAGGAAAAGCAGGAGAGATTTGCAAGGACAGGAGTCAAATTATTGGGCATGAAGGTGATTGATACATCAGACGTATTAACAGCCTTTTCCTATGATGTTAGAATAAGCCTACCTAATACATTTATATTTGTAATGAAATAGAATCTAGACCATTTGTTACTGCCTAAGAAAAACACGTAACAACATTTTTGCTGATGGAGGAATTCCACAAAGCCATTACAGCTCAGAAAATTATTGCATTAACCCATGCTACCCTCGGAGGTTCACAACTCAGCAAAAAATTTCAACATGATATGCATATGTTTTTACGTGAATTTACCTACAGTATGGAGGATAAAGTTGAAATTTTATTCGTCCGCCATTACCGTTACATCAAGCCTTTATTGTTAGCCGAAACTCCGGCGAATTCTCAACGCAGGTGGGAACATGGAGCCATTTGTTACACGTTCCAAGTGTGGAAAAAGGGAAGCTGCGCGAACACACACATAATTTGTCTGTAAAGCCTGCGGGAGGCTAATTGTGTGTTTGGGGGTGAAATGTGCTTTGTTTAGTGTATGAATCTTTTAATGATACCTCTTCATTGTATTTGTGACGATCGACGAATTTGTTCTTGTAACATAATATTTATACATTTCCATAATTTACGTTACAGACGCAAACAACTTAGGGGTAGCAACGCAGGAAAAGCTAATGCATTTCCTCTGATTTTGGTGTAGATATGTCTAATCACTTACCATTCATGTGAACTACATGCTTATTTGCCATTTTATTACATAAAAACAAGCCTCTTGTCTGTGACGTAAAAGGATAGACAAAGGATAATATGCCTTCGATTAGTAGGTTACGATTTTTGGAGAAGCATGCAATTGGGAACGAGGCAACTAGATATTGATCAGACCCAAATTCAGGGATGTTACGATAAATATCCTTTATTTGTTAAACAAAATTGCATCAAAATTAAGTGCCGCACTGTGCATCACATTTTGTTTAAAACTCCAGCACCGCTCGTACGAAGCTGGTGTCGCGTTCAGCCTCCAGTTGTGGACAACTTTTGTATGCGCACAGTGGCAGCATACTTGTATACTTGTGCACGCAGGTACATGCCCACAAGCCTAATAAAGTTAGACTGAGTAAAGTATACATATATTTTACAAGTTAGTATGAACACAAGTATTGAGCTTGAGAGCAACCTGTGTGACGTGACGCTGCTGCCTGAGAAACACGCAGCAGCCCTCGCTTTGTCTGTTGTTGTGTGTCCCAATTTAATCGTTTAATTTAATACACATTGGCACGTATATGATTACAAAGGGTTTTAGAAGATTTACCGGTATAGGTTACTAGTAATGAACACTAACTATAACTTATAGTGAGCACCTTTTCACGCGTGACGACGCACCCGAGCAAAACATCAGCGATTACACTAATGCGTCGAGCCGGCTATCTACTTAACGCCCAGTTGACTATCACCTTTGCGTATAAATTATTATGAATGGATATTACTGATATATACTTGCTTTACTAAACCTAGCATTAATCTCAAAAGCCTCAAGCACAAAAATATTATATTTTTCTACTTTGAAGGGCTGAAGGTTTGTGGCGAAGTATAAGGAGGTAAATTAGAGCTATATCCCCGAAAAAGGTTTCAGTTGTAAGGCAGCAGTAAACGCATTCATGCACGCAGCTACACACCATTCGGCAGTTATGATTTTTGGATTCAATTTTATTGTTGGTGAATCTATTGACTTACTGGGAACATTATCCCAGGTTACTACTGGGAATATTCTTCAACAGAAATATCAAATTACACTCCCAGACTAGGGGATCGGACCCATGACGGCGTAGTAGTATTAGCGTGCTACTACAAGAGAGAGAGCACAGTCTCACTGGTGGTAGAGCTCCAGTGACGGAGCTCGCGGGCGTAGCCACCACCGCATTACCTAATATACTTGCTGCTCAATGGTAGTGTTCAGCACTATCGTGTTCCGGTCGAAGGTAATGTACGGCCCTGTAATTTCCGGCACAGAGGCATAACACCTTAGGCCCCAGGAATGGTAACGCATCTGCGTTTTGACTTTGGTCTTTGGGTGGGTGTTTATAGGCTGCAGTCATCACTTAACATCAACGTGAACTGCATCCTTGTTTGCCACTTCCATTACATAAAAAAAGAGAACTCGATATTGATACAATAAAATTCATTGAATAAAACCAGATTCTTTAAAATTTTACTCTCACTGTATCCTTAAAAGTTTCTCTTACAAGATTTAATCAAGTGTTCCGTCACTCGCAATTATATCAACATATTCACACGAAACTGTTATCCAGGGTAACTGATTTCTCCCGCGGTCGTGACGCGCTGTCGTGACGTACCGAGGTGCATTACTGTCGGTGTCAGTACTCCGTGCATTGTGAAACGTGGAGCTATCATGTTGATGGGTCGTGTCATATGAACATAAGTTTAGTTGTAAATTCGAGTAAAAGTAGGATGATGAAACAAACGTTATGATTATACAAATAAAATATAATTTATGTGCATGGATGAAGAAAGTTACAGGCTATGATTTATGTATATCAATAACAAATACACATTTCGCAGATTAAATCTACCTAAATTCGATTTGAGGACCCCCTATTAGTATCAGCCAACTAAGCACCGATTTATATATCGGCGATAATAATTGGAAACGGATTAATTTATACGCGTACTAAGTGGAAACTGGCAACACTATTCGTCCATGTAACCATACATACATTGAACGATTAAGTACAAAATTCAACTCTATGCATTCGAAAAGTTTCACTAGATTTAATCTCGAACTATTGTCCCTTGCAATTATATCAACATATTCACACGAAACTGTTATCCAGGGTAACTGATTTCTCCAGCGGTCCAAGGTACCAAGGTACCGGTACCGAGGTGTACCCTGGTACGTCACGACAGCGCGTCAGACCCAGTGGTCAGTTACCCTGGATAACAGTTTCGTGTGAATATGTTGATATAATTGCAAGTGACAATAGTTGCACGGAGTAGTGACGCCGACAGTAAGTTTCACTAGATTTAATCTCGAACTATTGTATCAACATATTGTTACTGTTATCCAGGGTAACTGATTTCTCCAGCGGTCGTGACGCGCTGTCGTGACGTACCAAGGTACACCTTGTCGTGACAACGCGTCACGGCCGCTGGAGAAATCAGTTACCCTGGATAACAGTTTCGTGTGAATATGTTGATATAATTGCAAGTGACAATAGTTCGAGATTAAATCTAGTGAAACTTACTGTCGGCGTCACTACTCCGTGCATTGTGAAACGTGGAGTTATCATGTTGATGGGTCGTGTCATATGAACTTATGTTTAGTTGTAAAGTCGAGTAAAAGTAGAATGTTAGATGAAACAAACGTTATGGTTATTATTATATATTTTTCCATTTTCTAGAAGTTTCCCAGTACCTTGGGGTTTGGTAATGTGCCCGGAAATGGCAACATTGGCAATAGGTTCGCCACCTGTTGTAACCGGCGAGTCGTGGGTGTTTGCATGTATACTTGAATGCATGCATTTATCTCTGCTTACCCCTTATGGGATAACAGGCGTGAAGTTACGTTACGTTTTTATCATTAGTATCCACGATGGGTGTACTGGAAAGGTATTCGAGGTATATCAATAGGTTTTTCTAAGATGGAACTCAAAAAACTACTTGCATATTGTGGCACATACACAATTTGGCAGTCGTTTTTTGAGTTTAATTGTATGTGATGTGAGTACATATATCTACATACATAAATCGGGTTTTCCTTCCTGACGCTATAACTTCAGAACGCAGGAACCGATTTCCACGTTTTGCATTCGTTGGAAAGGTCTCGGGCTCCGTGAGGTTTATAGCAAAGAAAATTGAGGAAAAATTTCAAGAGGAACGTACGTGGTGTTTGAGGACAACTTATAATTTCTTAGAACATAGGGTACTTTTCAAACGACATCCACGCGGGTGAAGCCGCGGGCAACAGCTAGTGTGAGTATATATATTTATACTTCTTAGGAAAATAAGCGAGAATTTAAATCCATCTTTAATAAGCTGCGTGATATCAAAAATAAAGACGTTAACATGCCTATCCCAGTCGCTAGCAATACATTATGTATGTACTAATATATTATCCAACAACTCAATGGAAGGAAATAACATATATTAGTATTCATATCGAGACCTCTTCTCACTATATTTAGATATCTTGGCAAAAACTGGTAACGTTATTCGACACGGGCTAATGAAACTTTGACGATTCTTGGTATTTCTTCAAAAAATATTATGAACATAATATTAACGGTGGTAGAGTCTTAGTGACGGTGCATGAACCGCTTTGCGTAATCTTACTGCTGCTCTACCAGCAGTAAGATTACGCAAAGCGGTGGCACTAGTGTAGAAGCTTAACGGCGTAGGTAGCGCCCAATGCTACGAAACTACTGTCAGTCACTCATTAACGTAATAATTTTATATTGATTATAATAGGTACCTTTACACTTCCATTGTAACATGATAATATATTATTAATCTATATATATATAAAAATGCAACCCGTTTTCCTTGGTCACGGCATCACGCGTGTATGGCTGGACCGATTGGGCTAATATTGATTTTATTTTTTTTATTTTTTTTTTATTTAAAACAACGAAGTCTTGACGACAAATAATTTTTGGAAGTCCAGGGAATGTTTAAAAGGTAAGAAAATATGAAGAAATTGAAGGGAAATAGAAAAAAAATCATTTTCCCATACAAATAGTCCGTATCTATCAAACCTTTGACATATGTCATATTTTCATTCTGAGGCAATACGGGTCAGCTAGTCTTTAATAATAACAATTAAAGAATGTATGTAACTTTTTCTTTTATTTTCGGGTTCCGTCAAAAATTTCGCTTTTCAAAAAGGTTCCACCGCCAAAAAAGTTTGCAATGGGACATGGGAATGGGCATTTCTGTGGTTTGCTGAAGTGCCTGATGAATGATAATAGATTCACAACTAAGTTACAAAAAAAAAATGAATGGCCACATGTACTTTCTGGCCCCCTTATGTGGTGGTAATAAAAGCTAAATATACCTATAAATATCTGATCGATATCGGATAACCGGAGAGTGACTGTACCTACCTCCTTCGCATGCCTATTCACGGTAGAACATAGGTACGTGAATTTATTTTATCTTTATATTAAATAGACTTTTTTAAGACACTATTATCCCGAGCACAATGTTATTGTTCCACCCATATTATAATAAAATGTAAGCGGCTGATTTCCTTATGCTTGGCTAAATTTTATTACATTGAGCCAATTTATCTAAGTCAAGTTTTACTGCCCCGCACATCTAAGATGTAGCGTACAAATAAGTTTTCTTATCAAAGCTCACATACTGTTTGTGGAGGGAAAATAATTCATTGGCCTGCTCTGAATGTAAACGAGGTCTTGACATAACGACGAGAAATTTGTTTTTGTTTTATTAATCGACAACAACAACAAATAAACAAGTTGATAAATAATGTTGTGCTGTAAAAGATGTTATAAAGTATAGAGGAATGTTTCGGATAGGACGATGGATGCTACGAACTATAGCATGCTGCAATTCCTAATAAATAGCTTAAGAAGTCGCTTTTACCCGTAGTAATTGCTTTTATATTATTTCGCAATTACACATGCTAGTGAAATATACCTACTTTTTTATTTTAAAGAAAAATGGAAAGAAAAACTGGTTGCCTGTAAAGTCGGTTTTACGGGCGAAGATTTTACGTGACAACGTCTTTTTCTCGGTAGAAAGGCTTTCGCCGGTCCGGCAGGCCTCTCTCTCGTTCGGTGACTCATCGTTACGTTACCGGGCGTTACACTTTTTCATGAGTGACTCCGAGCCGCAACCTAATTTATGACGTTGTCACGTCAAAATTTGACGTAACTCGAACTTGCGGCCACTGGGAATCTAGTCCAGCCGCTCTTCCAACTGAGCTACCGAAGTCCTGCCCGATTTGTCAAATCTCTCCTTCACACATTTATTGCATTGCCTTATGGTGGCAGTGGCGACATCTATTGCCAACAATGCTAGTTTGCTAGTTAGGCAACCGATATAATAAACTTTTCTGTTTCATTTCTTAAAAATATGTTTCATTGGCATGTGTAATTACGAAATAATATAAAAACAATAATAAATATATTAAAATATTTATATTATTTATAAAACATATAAACATATAAAAATATTGTATAAGATATTTTTAAAAGAGCCGACTGAGTTTTTTCCGGCAAGTTTTTCTCAGATCATATTGGCCTTTGGAACTTTGCCGGTGAATGACAAAGAATGACTCTTTTTCTTTTCTTTTTACTCTTTGTTATCAGTTTGTAAAGGGGAAAAGAGACATTCTACTGATATACTTTTACATTAGTTTATTACATTTAGTTTTATCTTAGTGATATTCTTGACTTTACATATATTTTTTATCTTGTTTGACATGTATATCAATTGTTATTCGCTTTAATTTATTTTGTTTGTTTTTGACGTGTCATAAGAGGTGCCTGTCACCCTAAATGAATAAATGAGTTTCTGATTCTGATTCTGATTCTGAAATACCTGTTTTGAACAACTATAAAACGGACACATGAATAATATTACACTGGTTACGGATATGAAATTATTTCGGTTTATATGTTAGTGTCGATTACGGATATCGATTAGATTTAGACAGAAAGGTGGAACAACTCTACTTCTCATTAATTTGAAACTGAAAATCAGTTGTTTTAACAAGTTATAAAATAGTACCAAGCGCGTTCTCAAGAGCCACAATTAACACTTGTTCAGATATTCAGAATTCAGACAGTGATCACAAGACGCTCAAACGGATGGACCGACCGGACGGACCGATTTTGATGAAATGTTTCGAATGTTTGAGTGGATCCTCCACTTCCATAACAAGATTCACATGCTTTAGAATCGATAAGGTATACTATCAGAAGGTATACTATAGTGTGAAAGAATATTTGGAAGATAAACTAATTAATGAAAACAGATGAAACATTGAATGACATGACAAGAATGTAAATCGATAATGACCTGACATAATAATATTGTAATATTGTATTTGTTTTATTTATGATTAATTTAATAATTTTAAATTTGTTTGACATTACATACTATTACCCAATTTGACCTAATTTAAGAGTTTTTATCTCACTGACGCTTTATTAAATATTTAATATACCTACTTGACATCACCACTTAATTAAATTAATCATCAATTTTTAATTATAAATTCTTTGAGATAAATTTATTGTTCCATTTTTCACATGATATTTGCATGCCTAATGGTTGAATCTGGATGGCTACTTATCTTTATTTTATAAGATCTTCATTAATTGTACCCATTTTCGCAAATAAATGAATTGAATTGAATTGATAATTATAAGACAACTGGCTAAAATATAACCGAACGTATAAAACTGGCACTGGAGAAAAAAAAAATTACGCACCCAATGAAGGTTAAAATCCCATTTAACACCAATGGCACGTAAAACACGATAAAACAACCAATCGGACCCGTTTAATTGACGTGAGTAATGTCTTAGGTCAGGAGTGACCTACTTTCCCGGAGAACCCTGTCGAAGTAACGCCGACGAATTTACCATTGTGACCTTACTGAATTATCGGCGAGTTTACTTCGACAGAGTTGCAAAAGCGGTTAAATAGTGAACAGCCCATGGGAACAGCCTCATCTTTATGAGTGTTCGAGTTAGATTAGTTTTTGTTCGCCGGTTATTACTATCGATATAGTATTGTTCATTGTGTCATAGGGTCAGTGGTGATAATGAATATGAAATAAATGTGTTAATGATATCCGAACGGCATAAATCGACTGCAGAAGTCTTAGAATGTCCATATTATGGACATTCTAAGACCTACAATGCAACAAAACAAAATTGGCCAAAATGCTGCAAATTTTACTGGTGGTAGAGCTCCAGTGACGGAGCTCGCGGGCGTAGGCACCACCGCATTACCTAATATACTTGCCGCTAAATGGTAGTGTTCAACACTATCGTGTTCCGGTCAGGTGGTAATGTACGGCCCTGTAATTTCCGGCACAGAGGCATAAAACCTCAGGCCTCAGGAGTGGTAACGCATCTGCATTTTGACCTTGGTCTTTGTGTGGGTGTCTATAGGCTGCAGTCATCACTTAACATCAATGTGAACTGCATGCTTGTTTACCAATTCCATAACATAAAAAAAAAAATGCAGTTCCGACTACGTTAATTGCTGCAGTCGATATGGTATATTTGTTTATGTAAAGTGTTGAAATTACGCTTCAACACAGCCAGAAATTCAATTGCGATCAAAACCGGGACTTAAGTGTTAGCAATAATGGCATTCTATCTGTTACATATAAAAAAGTACAGTTACAACACGAATACGGTCCGCCCTTGGTAGTAATTAGACGTGTGCATATATGGTGCGTCAGTGTGCGTGCGTTATGAAGCGGACAGTCACGCGCTCATTTTCGCTCGCACACACGCATTAAGTCATCTTTACAACAATCAAGCATCCACCGCGCTCGTGAATTGCAACTGACTTGTGGCTTGTGCTTCAGAAGATCAGTATTCAAAGTGGCTGGGCAAGTTATAAAGAGGTAACAGATTCGAATTCCATCCGAGGTTTTCCGTGAAAATCCTTTTTTTCACTCTCATGGTGTTATTGCGAATAATACAATAAGATTACTATGATAACACGACAAAACTTAATCATCAAACTAACAACGGGTAAACTGCGGGGTCACAATCTGTTTTCGAAAGATTATTGAATTGTATTCAGTTCAACCGAGACTCGAGACAACCTGTAAATTTAGATTCCCTTAGTAAATTCAAAGCGTTGATGTTAACAAGTGGACAATCAAGACGTACGGTATACTGGTAGAACCTGTAGGTATATTGATTGATATATTTTATTGGATGTATCTTTATCCAATAAAATATATAGTGTTTTAATGGTGCTAGAGAAGCGGCGATGGACCTTTTTCATATTCTACTTGCCGCTAAATGGTAGTATTCATCGCTACTGTGGTCCGGTTAGACGGTAATGTACGGCCGTGTATTTTCCGGCACAGAGGCGTAGCAACGTAAAATTGGCAGATAGATTAAGTAATGCGGTGATGCCTGCGCACTCGACCTCCGACACTTGGTCTACCACCAGTAGCTACACGGCTGACCAACGAATTGGTTACTGAAAAAATCTTTGCACCAAAATTTTCTTTTAAAAATTAAACCATATAAATTTTATATTTGTAATGTATAGATTAAGTTTAAAAAAAAATGTACACTATGGTCCTCTGACCATATAATAAAGGCTCATTATTACCAGTAGCTAGGTCTAATTTTTTACTGCACATGTTTCTGTTGATTCTCCTGACATTAATGCACACATTGCATACATCTCTGCCAACCACTCTGGGAAAACAGTCTGGTCCCGAAAGCTTATTATACCGCCCGACCGAATAAACAACAACCCGTATTCAACCGCTCCTTGAGTGATTGAGTAACAACTCACTAAGAGAATTCAATCAGAAAAAGCACCCTTCCATATATCACAAAGATGAAAAATATAAAAAAAAACCCACATCTTATTTCGCTCGAGAATGTCAACGAAGTTTTCAAAGTAATTGCGGGGCATTTCAACGCGGCTCAAAACGGGAAACGCAAACAAATTCACAGGAACCGCCAACAATAACTCCCCTATTCGATTAAAGGGAAGGAAATAAAAACTCACCCTCATCTCTATTTCATAATTTGCATCGCAAACGCAAATAAATTTAAAATATTGCACCGAAGCCTTAATTTCTCCCCTTGACAGCGAAATCTATCTTGGAAGTTTGCAAGTTCCAATGTAAATATTTTGGTCGGATTAATGTACTGTATATGATTAGGTGCTTCCCAAATTTGTATTCATGTGAATTTATCGTGACATTGGCTGCTGTGACTAATACTGTTTGCTCGAAAAGCATAAAGGATCAAAGAACACAAACTATTTTTATTCTTTTGATACTTTTTCCTATAATAACATGATGTCAAGGAAATATTTTTAAAAGTCGCAGACGTTCTATAAATAACGCGATATGAACAGAATGTTTGCACTGGACAAGGTGTGCTGAGTTCCAATTTTTTTTTATTACTTCTGTATACTGCAATCTGTCACCATGAGGGACATTGAGCGGTAGTTGTGGCGATCTTGGGTAAGCTCAGGAGTGCGACCTTTGTCAAATCCTATAGGATCATGGCAAGATTTGTACAGAAAAAATGAAAAAAAGGTACACGGTAAAACAGTTCGAAATATTATCCAGTGAAACTAAACAACATTTCCTGTTACTTAAAATATTTTTAACTCTCCGGAATAAAAAAGTTGAAATTGAACTTTCGTATGGAGTGCTTCTTCTGTTGTTAGGAAAGACGATTTTTATTCCGATGATTTAAAAATAATTTACATACCAGAAAATGTTCTTTAGGTTCCCTGGGTAATATTTCAAATCCGTTTTACCTTGTACCTTTTTCTAACTTTTTTTATACAAATCAATGTATGAAACTTGCCATGATTCTTTCACATGTATGCTCCTTTACTAGTTCTAAAGGAAAACAAGGTTTTTGGTGGGTTCCAAGTCACGTACGATATCCGTTTTCTTTTAATCACAAGGTGATTAAGAAGAAGTAAATGCGTAAAAATAAAATAGAAAAACATACGTTAAGGAGTTCCCTCATTTCTTACGATTTAGTTAAGTATTCGTTATTATTTTTCGAAATAACACAACACAAGTGAATTTAGAAATAAACCTTGCTTCAGTAACTTGATGGTAAAGCGGCTGGTCTGGTTATCCTGAGGTCGCAGGTTCGATCTCTGAATAAATTAAATTTTCCTTTTCATTTTTTTTAATTTTTACATTCGATCATTCAACTGTGTTCTTTTCATATTTGTATTTCTATTAGTTATTTAGTATATGAGAGTTGAGGATTGCTGAATATAGACTTTGATTATCAAACTTACCTGCTTTGTAACTACAACTTCGAGCTTAGTCCTCAAACTAGTGTTAGGTTAGGATCCCACTGCAGAATCTTTTCGTTCATTCAGATATGCTGCAAACCTAACTTTAACGCATATTTATAATTAAGAGAATATACATCCACTAGGTTGCCTATCAAAATTTGGCTGCAAGTATTTTTAATTAAATTATTTTATTTTTAACAGCCAGCAACTCTAATATGAGGCCGATTTAATTTGTTTTTATATTATTTCGCATTAACACATGCTTGTGAAATATATTTTATTTTAAAGAAAACTGGAAAGAAAAATTTGACTTCAGGCGAGACTCGAACTCGCGGCCTACTGGGAATCTAGTCCAGCCGCTCTTCCAATTGAGCTACTGAAGTCCTGCCCGATTTGTCAAATCTTTCCTTCACATTTATTGCCTTGCTTTATGGTAGCAGTAGCGCCATCTATTATCAACTATGCTAGTTAGGCAACCGATATTTTATATTATTTCGCATTAACACATGCTTGTGAAATATATTTTATTTTAAAGAAAAATGGAAAGAAAAATTTGACTTCAGGCGAGACCGATTTAATTTGGCTACCGTATATAATAATAATGAGAAAAAAACTTTAATTTGATATATAAATAATACATGCACGTTATGGACGTAAAAAGTCATAGTGGAACGAAAATATGTAGGGGCGGCCAAGTGCGCACTTGGCCGCCTCATTCAACCGTGATTTTTCAGTCTTTATACATATTGCCGTGATATGGACGATATTTTATTGAGAAAGCAAGTAATAGAAATTTCTTTCCCAAGAAAAAGGATAATAACTACTTGCGGCTATTTTTTGATGAGCAACCTAGTGGATATATATTCTCTAGACATATTTATAATATGAGTAAAAATTAGGTTTGCCGTATATCGAAATGATTCTGCAGTGGGATCCTAACCTATGTCAATAAGATATGAATTGTATACTTGACATAAAAAAAAGTAATAGGTCATCCTGTTGTATTCTTAAATTATCAATGGCTATTCACACAGTAATTTAAATCTAAAATATAAAATTTACCCTCAGATAAATTAACAGACTAAAAATGTCCCACCCCATATCACGCGGCGACAAATTCGTTTTAAACGACCCAAGAAGCCCAAGCATTGATTCTAAATCATGACGACAGTGAGTAACCCAATTATAAAAAAACACAAATCGCGTATTCCAGGCATGTTTTAAGGGGACAGAGATCTGGTGCGAGTCGAGACGTGGCATAATACGCGGCCGACACTGAATCACAAACAGTGAAGGACTTTTTATTAGGACGACAAAATCTCACTCAATACTAGTGTGCTTGCGATATCCAAGAATTCTTCGGCGAATTTACATGACAAATATGTCTGGAGCCAAGGGAGTACTCTTGGTGGCACGGGTTTGAAGAATAGTGGTAATGAAAGGCATAAAGTTGGATTCTTTAGAGTGACGACGTAATTTCTGAGGTGTAATGTACTGGATATGAACTGATATAAATAGTCCTTTATCCAATGTTGAGCAGCGAATATAATGTGATTAGTAGAAATAAGGTGATCTTTTAGTAGGCAGAAAATTGATCTCCAACTTCGATTTGTTTACACGGAGCTCGCAGGCGTCGGCACAACCGCATTACCTTTAAATTTGCCGCTAAATGGTAGTGTTCAGCACTATGGTGTTCCGGTCAGGTGGTGAAATACGGTTTTTGGGAAAAATTTGCGGAAAAATTTTCCCTTTACACTAGTGAGTGAAGGAGATTTTTTTCCGCTAGTGCAGTCAGTTAATTGAACAATGGCGGTCAAACCATTTTAGGTAAATACAAAAACACAGGGTTGGCAGCAGCGTTCTACGATGAGTGTCTACATTGGGTACATAACAAAAACAGATTAAATTTATTTAGTAGCTGATTTATTACAATTCCTTAAAATGTTGAAATCTTCAGTATATTGAGAAATCTTTCGTGGCTTGCATACGAATAACCCATCGACGAGAGAAGCTGCGTTGCGTCGTCGATGGAATAACCCATTCTAAAGATCCAATAGATTAATACAAATATGAAGCAGTCAATCATCAAAGAGATAGCCGTATAGAGACAAGCTTAGCACAACAGCAGAACCATTCAATTCAAAGCCAAGAAACATTCACTTCGCAACAGAAACTTGAACGTTGCTAAGCGAGCTGGATTTAAAGTCATCCGGTGTGAGCTCAGTAACGAAATTTCGAATCTTGTTATAAGATAAACCATAAACGACTTATTACTTAGTTTGTTGTTAGACTAAAGCTTGTATCATGCTGTGTTATATTAAACGCATTTCTCAACTTTTATTAACATCACCCTTTCTCGGGGTCTGAACTATATTTAATTGGGTCTTTACTGAAGGTTAGAATCTCTTCAACATTGAAATGTGTTTTCTTGCATTTGCGTTTCTTTGAAACGGCGGGTTCGATTTTAAATAATAATTTTAGTTTAATATACGCGAGATAAATCCGAAAACTAGTTTTATTTCAATTTCTTGCATTTGTTCAGTTCGTTATGAAATGATTGTTTTTTTATGTAATGGAAGTGGCAAACAAGGATGCAGTTTACATTGATGTTAAGTGATGACTGCAGTCTATAGACACCTACACGAAGACCAAGGTCGAAATGCAGATGCGTTACCACTCCTGAGGCCTAAGGCCGGAAATTACAGGGCGAATCTATATAATATAATATAATCTATATCTATATAATAATATCTGCCACTAAATGGTTCAGCACTATCTTGTTCCGGTCAGATGGTATAGACCCGTAATAAATATCACAGAGCCATAACAACTAAGGTCTCAGAAGTAGCATCGCATCTGCATTTTGACCTCTGGTTTTTGTATAAATGTCTTTAGGCTACAGTCATCACTTAACATCCATGTGAATTGCATGATTGTTTGCCACCTTCGTTACGTACAAAAACTTATCGCCATTCTAAAAGACCGCAAACCGCTTTGAACATAAGTCCAACTGACCTGGCAAATCCTATCAGCCCACTTTAAAATCGCAACGCAGAATAACTGAATCCATTGAAATAATCATCGGAAATGAAAAGGTAACTTGCTCAGCGAATCTGCACCCACTCGTCTGAACCTAATAGCTGAGTCCAGGTCTCAATAGCTCATAAACGTTGATATTCCTTTTTGTAAAAATTGCTCTGAGTCAGCGAGATTAAGTCGATTGGATTTGGCTTGTTTGTTTAGATTAAAGTGTCGTGTAGAATTTGATTTATATTTTATGGTTAGGAGATAACTGTGTTGACGAAGACTAAAATGAAGACTGCTAAGACAATTAATTGAATCGGTTAAGAGTCGGGTCTTCTTTTCTCGGAAGGAAGCAAGAAAACGAAAGGAAACAAAAACAACGAAGATATAAACAATTAAAGTGTTGACTTTTGTCATATTAGGATCAGTACCATCGCCATAAACATCAAATTCAATTATTATGAAGTTTGTTGCGCAATATTGACTGAAACTGGGTGGATTCTATTCTGGCATTAACACTGATAAAAATAACTGTCAGTTTTCTTTGAGAGTGTAGTGTGTTTCCTGTAGGCAATGAGAAAAACATTGCCGAAACTGTAAAAGATAGACTTGACATTAAAAACGAAGGTAGGTTCACGAACAATGTGAATAATTATATTAGTACTCAGGTAGTAGGAAAAAGACAACAAAACGTAACACATTTTTAGAAATGTACAACCTAATGTTTGAACTGTCCAAGTTCCCGATAAATTTATAATTTCTAAAATTGAATATTAAACGCTCTTTAAGTCAAATAATATCAAAAATTGAGTAACATAAGCAAAATAATAATTAAGTGCAGGCCATAAATGTTGTTCAATTTTAGATGTTATTCAATTCCGCGATATAGAAGCGCTTTTAGCTTTATATAACGATGGCTCCCGGCTGATCATATCTTCAAGCCACCGACCACTGACTGATGTTACGCCTACTACACGGCACAGAGAAATGAATGGAGTAGTTCACGAAAAAACTTTTAAAAAGTTTCAATTTACTAGCTCAAGTTTCTATTTTTAAAAGTTGTACTGGTGGTAGAGTTCCAAATGTAGAAGCTTGAGGGCGTAGGCACCACCGCATTACCTCAACCTGCCGTCAAATGGTAGTGTTCAGCACTATCGTCTTCCGGTTAGATGGTAATGTATGTCCCTGTAATGGCTATCACAGAGAGATAACAACTTAGTTCTCAGGGGTGGCAACGCATCTGCCGGGTACGGGTTAGTGGCCAACCCGCTGTTTTCAAACCGCCCATAAACCCTCCGACAAGGTTTATCGACTACTATCTATCGATAGAAACCGGGACTAACGGCTTAACGTGCCCTCCAAAGGACGGAAACGCGCATTTAAATTTGCCACTAGCGCTCACCCAGCACACACCCGACCGCGCCCATTTCGTTTAACCGAGTAGATCACCTTTTAATCTAATGCATGACCTATATTACTGTTAAGTTTCATCCAAATCCGTAAAGCTTTTTTTTTTATAAAAGAGTACTAAACTTCTACGCTCGCAAAACTTTCACATTTATAATATTAGTGCGATAAAGAACTTAAACCTAGATTAAATAATTCAATGCTCTGTACCACGCGTCTACGCTCTCGTAATTCGAACTTTAAACATGGACCAAAAAACGTATCTTTCAAAGGCCTCTACGTGTTTCCTGCGTGCCCGGTAGCGTCCAGTCAAAGCGTAGCTCGCCCACCAATCAATATAGTGGCTGCAATTATGTTAATGTATCGCCGACGGCCAGCGCGGCCCGAGATGCAATTGAAAATGTAAACGAAGCAACCTCTTTCAGCCCATGATAGCCTGGTACGCCTAGTACGAGGTTAGTACGGCTTTTATACAGTACAAAAAATTGTTAATTGAAAAAGGGTGTGTTTGTTTGTTGACGCTGCGTTATACTGAAAAGCTGTGTAATGAAGGACTGAATCACAATTACTGGTAGGTTATATAACGATAGTTATACGGGTGTAAGTTGCACTCACCGATCGCGTTCGTAATGAAGATGTAAGAAAGAGACTTTGTGTGAATGATAGTATCGGTGTAAAAATGAAAAAAGGCATGCTCCGATGGTTCGGGCATATAGAAAGAATGTCGAATGAGCGAATGACTAAACAGATATACAATGCGAATGTGGATGGTTGCAGAGGCCCAGGAAGACCAAGGCTGACCTACCATGACCAAATAGGTCGAGTTCTGTCTGATGGTGGGGTCAAAAGTCTTAGGAATCGACGTGCATGTATGAAGAGAATGATGAAGGTGGACGAGGCACGAGAGATTTGTCGGAACCGGGTGTCTGGCGCTCTACACTCTCTGCCTACCCCGTTAGAGACCTGGCGTGAAGATACATACATATACGGGTGTAAGTTGCAGTTACGCTGACTGGATCCATTTATACAACCATTGAAGTAGTTATCAAATACATACCTGTAGTAATAAGAGAGAAAAATCGAGTGTCTGTACATTAAATATTTTTCCAAAAAACTTAAAGGGAGAGAAAGAAATTAAAGAAGAGTAACAGAAACAAACAAAAAATAATTTTTGGATTTTTTGTTTTACTGGCTGTCTATCGTCGGTCTATCTGTCTGTCTGGTACGTTATAACTTCAAAACTACTCAAAAAAAAATTGAACGCGGTTTAGAATTTAATAAAGTTATTGTTCAGAATCTACGCAGACGAAGTCGTGGTCACAGCTAGTTAATAATAAGTGGATAAATTAAAACACTTGTCGTACCAGTGAAAATAATACCCGTGATAACACAATCACAATATATTTTTAACAACATATATGAAAATCTCGAAGGTTTAGATAGAAAACACTGCCATTCATTCCGATTAATACTAGAATCAGTTTATGTGACAGAGGTGGTAAACAAGCATGCAGCTCACATTGATGTTAAGTGATGACTGCAGCCTATAGATATTTACACAAAAACCAGAAGTCAAAATGCAGCTGCACCGCCACCACTGAGACCAAAATCGTTATGTCTCTGTGATAGTCTATAGTATAAAAATAAGTCGGGTGATAACCCGACTTATTTTTATACTTCCTGATGCTATAACTTCAGAACGCACCAACCGATTTCCACGGTTTTCCATTCGTTAGAAAGGTATCGGGCTCCGTGAGGTTTAAAGCAAAGAAAATTCAGGAAAAATTTCAACGCGGGTGAAGCCGCGGGCAACAGCTAGTTTTATATATAGTATATGTAATGTCATCGCTATTACGCATTTTGCCAGTGTCAAGTAAAACGATATTTTGTATTCATAATAAGCAGCGTAAAAGTTGGAGTCAGTCGGTCACTTATCAGTCAGTCAGTCAGAGTCACAGCCGAGTAAAGCGATGGCTACTTTACCAGAACATTCATAATGAAGTTTTGGAGGCAACCTGAAAAGCCATGTTATCGCACTGTTATTCTATTTCACTATACACGGGCACTGTAATAAACCTATATCTAACAAAATGCCATCAACTTTATTAAATACTAGCGGCACGTCCCGGCTTCGCGCGGCTGCAATGTTACCTACCCTCTCCTATTCGTCTAAGCGTGATGATTATAGATATAGTCTAAAGCCTTCCTCGATCTTTTATAGTTTAGGCAGCGTACGCAAAATAAGTAACTTTTCTGGTTGATTTTTTACACCTTGTGTCCGAAAAACCCAAATATCTTACGGAGCCGTATTTTTTCCAAAATAAAATATAGCCTATGTTACCCGTGGATAATGTACCTTTCAAATAGTGAAAGAATTTTTAAAATCAGTCCAGCAGTTTTTGAGCCTATTCGATACAACCAAACAAACAAAGTTTTCCTCTTTATAATATTAGTGTAGATAACTCCAAAATACACCAAGAAAATGAAATGAAATAAGAGCACCACACGCTTATTACAAGGTTCCCGCCAAAACTCTCTGTGATAATTGTTTGATATTATTTCGCATTAACACATGCTTGTGAAATATATTTTATTTTAAAGAAAAATGGAAAGAAAAATTTGACTTCAGGCGAGGCTCGAACTCGCGACCTACTGGGAATCTAGTCCAGCCGCTCTTCCAATTGAGCTACTGAAGCCCTGCCCGATTTGTCAAATCTTTCCTTCACATCTATTGCATTGCTTTATGATAGCAGTAGCGCCATAGTTTATTACGGAGTCATAACAAAACATGTGTGTACTAACCTGATTCTAGGTAGACGTCACCCTATCTACAACCTTCTTTTTAAAGCGGAAAAAGAACCGGCTCTCCAATCCCGTTCTAAAAAACCTACGGTAACCATATACCCGGTACCCATAGTACACGAGTAAAACACTAGACCGGTTCTCTCCACAGAAGCTAGCTCAACAAAAACTGCATTCACCAGTCTCAATTAGGGAGTGATTTTGTACCTTAACAAGGGAAAAATCCATTCTAGTTTTAATTACTAAGCCGACAACCGACGACAGCAGACAGACTGACCGGGACTTTTTAATTTTACGCCAGTAATTAGATTTTTTTTATTCGCCACGAAACGTCAGTTGGACGTCGACTCCACTAGGACTTGGTTTAATAAGCTGCCGATAATGATTCTCAGTGATTACTATCAGTTGCCGAGGGTTCGTAATGTTGATAAAAGTTTTATTTCATTTGGGAAAGTCATTAGTTTTGGGTAAGGTTGATATTGAAATGTACTGTTTATTTTAAGCAAGTGAACCTTAAAAATTAATTTATAAAGTTCACTCGCATGTGTTATTGCGAAAAATAAACAGTACATTTATTAAGGGAACAGCGACATCCTAACGATATTGTATAAACTGCAAAATCTATTGTTGAGTTGTACACTCAACCAGGCTGCCGGGGGTGGACTGAGAGGCGCGGGGACACTGGAGCTGTCATTGGCTGTCGACCGTTCCCGCCACTCGTCGGCCACGCATCGTCTTAGCGCACGGCCGCGCTCGCGCATATATCTTACTTTTAATTCTTGTTTTGTACGTAGTTACGGTTAAATTGTGATATAGTTCTAATTACAAAATATTACAGTCCGCTTGAGTTTAATTCCACAACTCCACCGTGATCCGCTTGTACATCTATCATATCGGTTGTATATTAATTAGTTATCAATGGATGTCGTTCACCGACCCTAAATCGGTTAAAAATCAAAAAGGGAAAGCAAAATTTGACGCATCGGTGTGGGGACTTCGGTAGTTTAGTGGTAAAGCGGCTGTACTGGTTATCCTGAGGTCGCAGGTTCGATTCCTTTTTTCGCAGGTTCGAAATTTTTCTTTCCGTTTTTTCTTTAATTTCTAATGATATTGAAATTTTATGAAACTGGTTACTAAGTGGTAGGTATATAGTGATGTTCAATGGTGTAGTTACAGAATTATTGGAGGTAGAGCTCTAGTGACGGAGCTCGAGGGCGTAGGCACCATCGCATTACCTAATCTATCTGCCGTCAAAAGGTAATGTTCAACACTATCCTATTCCAGTTAGATGTTAATGGCAACGCATCTGCATTTTGACCTTTAGTTTTTATGTAGATGTCTGTAATTTGTTATCTAATAATGGCAACCCATTATACCTACGTCTCACTGCTGGGCACGAGTCTCTCCCCTTTTTAGGGGAGGCCTGGAGCTTACTCCACCACGCTGCTCCAATGCGGATTGGTGTAGATACGGGTTAGTGGCCAACCCGCTTTCGGATGTTTTCAAACCGCCCATAAGGCCTACGAAAAGGTTTAACGACTGCTACCTATCGATAGCAACCGGGACTGACGATTTAACGTGCCTTCCGAAGCAAGGAAACGCGCCTTTTTTTTTAATTTGCTACTAGCGGTCACCCATCACACACCCGACCGCGCCCGTAATGCTTAATCGAGTAGATCGCTTACGATCTACACCAGCCGCGGGGCCATGCGCGCTTCAGTTGTTATGTATAAGTATTGTTATATATAAAAAAGTTATTCTATATTCTACAGAGAGCTTTTTGTAATGACGTCATATGAAGTTAATAGAATATCTATTTCATATTTTTCCCTTATAAACATCAAGTTGCGTTCTCGAGCTGTTTAAGAGCCGCTTATCATCCTCTAAACAAGCTAAAGTCAATATAAAACTTTAGCTAATTAACGCTGAATAAGCCATCGTGGTTGTTTCTTATTTGTGTTGCTGGATTGAAGTGTTGGATCGCTGGAGGCGTATAACTTTTATTCCAGACGAAGTTATGCATTGTCGTGTGATGTAGTTGTATTGGTGGCCTAGTACTAAAATAAAAGATATATATTTTGTTTTGAGATTATAAACTAACCTATTAGAATGGTTTATTAGTGAAAGCAAATCGTAAAATTACTTGTGTTTGTAATATTTACAATGAATATGTAATCGTAATTTTTATTGAAAAAACGTAACTTCACGCCTGTAATCCCCGAAGGGGTAGGCAGAGGTAAATGCATGCATTCAAGCATACATGCAAACACCCACAATTCGCCGGTTACGTTTTGGCCCATGTAACAGGTGGCGAGCCTGTTGACATCTCCGGGCACATTACCAAACTTTGAGGTACTGGGAAATTTCCAGGAAATGGAAAAATCACAATAGAACCAGAGATAAAGGCTTTTCACCATTATCTCTGATAACCCCCTACCCGGGAATCGAACCCAGGACCTCAGCGTAGTAGTAGTGGCCTGCTACCACTAGGCTACCGAGGCAGTTAAAGGTTAGTTTTTATTGAAAAAAGTTATTAATATATTATTTTCTGCCCTCCGTTACAAGGTTACGTTGTTGAATTTTGATGAATTGTCTTATTTTACCTATTAAAATGACTCCACATTAGTAAAGATTTGCTTGGCAAAAAGTAAGAGTTTTGACGCATCTGTGAAATTAAATAAGCGTTGAAAGTTCTACTCCAAGTCAATTTAAAGTACGGTCTATGAAACTCATTCCTAGTGAAGGAAGCTCATCCAGCAGTGGACAAAAAAAGCGGCGAATGTATGTTGCCGAAGCCCCGGAAGACCAAGACCAAATAATTCGAATACAGCCTCAAGGTGGGATCAAGAGTATAAGGAATCGGCGTGCATGTTATAATAATGGCAACCCATTATACGTCCCACTGGTGGGTACGAGTCTCTTCCTTTTTTGGGGGGAGGCCTGGAGCTTACTCCACCACGCTGCTCCAATGCGGATTGGTGGAGGTGGGTGGGTTAGTGGCCAACCCGCTGTCGGATGTTTTCAAACCGGCCATAAGGCCTCCGACAAGGTTCAACGACTGCTATCTATCGATAGCAACCGGAACCGACGGTTCAACGTGCCCTCCGAAGCACGGAAACGCGCATTTAATTTGCCACTAGCGGTCACCCATCTCACTAACCGACCTCGCCCGTAGTGCTTAACCGAGTACATCGTTTACGATCTACACCAGCCGCGGAGCCATGCGCGCTTCGGCGTGCATGTACCTATGGCGAAAATGATGAATGCAGAAGCTGCACGGGAGGTGTGTTAGTACCGGAATATCTGCCGCCCCACTCTCTGCCGACCTGATAGACTTGGGGTGAAGATATCTACATACCTAAATCCACAAAAGCAGGGAGGTCTGCAGTCTGTGATCACACAGCGGACAAACCAACTCATTATATTCCATTTGACCAAACTCGAAAACTCGCTACAGAACAGAGATTAAAAAACATCCAAATTTCAATAGAGAAGATGGTTGGCGA
Source organism: Macrosoma leucophasiata (assembly GCA_036365455.1). Taxonomy (NCBI): domain Eukaryota; kingdom Metazoa; phylum Arthropoda; class Insecta; order Lepidoptera; family Hedylidae; genus Macrosoma; species Macrosoma leucophasiata. The sequence continues at coordinate 2,284,615 of JAWQUS010000014.1, read as the reverse complement.
TTGTCACCACCGTGGTATCCCATACTCAGTAGAATAAAAGCCCAACCGCAACAGTCTGTAAGACCTCAAGATACAATTAGTAACTTTTGTGTTAATCTTGAACGCTACGCTTTTTGATATAGATGGAGGTAGCTGCACATCATATTTTCAAACTGCTGTCAGGCAAATGTCACCTGAGTCTGCCCGAGACCACGGAAACTGAAAAGCGACCGAAACGTCGGGTCCCCACTTGTTTGGAACGCGCTTTATAATAACTATTACGTCCCACCAGTGGGACGTGAACTTTCATGAAATACATTTGCATTTTGACCTCCAGTTTTTGTGTAGATGTCTATAGGCCGTATTCACTTGACATCAATGTGAACTTCACGCTTGTTTGTCACTTCATTATAATAATATAATTCAAGAAAATGGTAATTTGAATTCGAAAGTCGAACGTCTAAGTATGGCATCTAAAAGACATTAACTACATAAAATTCGACAGAGAAATCTTTCAAGACTCAAATTCTACGCCACATCATGCCGGCGCGGCGTCCAGTATAACACACATTATAATTGGCCGCCAGGGCCCGCCACTCAAAATCTTCATTCTAATAGACAATTTAAAGTTAACTCGTTCCCTTAGTGTCTGGCGCGCGCCTTATACTTCCTCTCACGTCCCGCCAGTGGTACGGGAATTTTGATATAAGAGATCGAATTCGAATTTTAATCAGCCGAGTCCTTAAAACCTAATGCTCAAACGTACACGTTTACGTTTTGGCAGCGAGGGAAATAACTCGCTGTTACTTGGCGTTAGGGTTGGCATTTCGATTTTACCTAGAGTGGGTAAGTATTATACACACGAATAGTAGGGAGGACGAAATTGATATCCGCATCCAGAATACCTTACGATGCAGTGCGGCCCTACACAACTAATTAGTGTCCAAGCAGTTATTAGGCCGATATTACTATACGGATGTGAGACTTGGACACTAACACAAAAAGAAGAGCAGAAACTCCTGGTGGCTGAAAGGAAGGTAATTCGGATAATTCTAGGGGCCTGTGAGAGGAGAAAATGGTTTGTGGAGGATCAGGAAGAATTCCGAAATTGAAGTTCTCGTGGCGGCACCTAATATCATCGAGGAGTCCAAGGCACACCGACTTCGCTGGCTTGGCCACCTTGAGCGGATGAGGGAAGATTGTGTTTTAAGAGAGAGTTAAAAAAAGAACATAACCCACCAACCTTCTTATGAAACGTCCACGCTTCTCGGGAAGAAAGAAGCAGGGGAAAGGGGCAAAGAGAGGAGAATACTCTCCGGCCTCTCCTACGCCGCGCCGGCGATTTGATCTTCGATTTTAAAAAAGTACGCCGCAACAAAGTTTTTAATTCAAAAATGTCTTTAATTTGTTACAAATATAAAGAGACAACCCTATCAATACCCAAGCAAAACGGCAGTATTTCGGTTCCGTAGTGTCTGAATTCGATTGTAATTGCATATGTACGGCTTTTGAACGTCTTCCACTGTTCCTCTAGGGGCAGGGGGACGTACGTAGATTAATTTGATTTCGATTTTTTTTTTGTTGCCCACTTCTTATACTGATTGATGTATTATGTTATTGTTATATTTCTTAATTGAAGTAGCAAACGAGCAGAAGCGATAATTGATACTAAAAGATAAATAAGCCTTAAAAACGAAATCTTATTGCCATTAAGATCCCACTTTTGAGGGCTAAGACCTATGAAAAGTCATCACACGCAACATTGAACATTGTTCTAATTGATGGTAAATGAAAAGCATACTATAAACATCTGCAACGTAAATGCGTTGCCATTCCTGAGGTCTTGGTTTTAGTGCCATACCTTGAAATGTCTGACAAAGAAGTATAAAAATTTTACCACCTGACCGGAACAAGATATCGTTGAACACTACCATTAACTAATATACTTGCCGCTAAATGGTAGTGTTCAGCACTATCGTGTTCCGGTCAGGTGGTAATGTACGGCCCTGTAATTTCCGGCACAGAGGCATAACACCTTAGGCCTCAGGAGTGGTAACGCATCTGCATTTTGACCTTGGTCTTCATGTGGGTGTCTATAGGCTGCAGTCATCACTTAACATCAATGTGAACTGCATGCTTGGTTGACACGCCCATTACATAAAAAAAAAAAAAATGGCAAGTAGGTTAGTAGCGATAGTACCTGCGAGCTCCGTCACTCCATCACAGGAGTTCTATCACCAGTATCTTACAATTTGCTTACGCTATATATATTTTAACACTTTATTCTTCTTACCTTCATAACATAAATATAATATGAATTTCTACCTTTGATTTTCATGAATAACGATAAGGTGTTAAGTATTATAACAGCTTTTTTTCTTACCTGAAACAAATGAACGAATATTAGTACCTAAATTTATATGAAAAACAAACATTAATTTAAAATAATTCTTAGTTGACAATTACTTTAAGAGCGCCTAAACGGCGTGTGCGAAGACCATTCAGAAAATCCATAAGATAAAAATAAATTATGTTTATTTTTAGAAGTTTAATTGCTAATAGTAACTTTAGATATGAGGTCACGAAATACAAAACTCTTTTCCATTTCATACTAAAAAAATAGCGTTTTAGGTAAAGCAGTTTAATGCAGCGCAGTAGGTAATGCATTTACCTCTGCCTACCCTTTCGGGGATTACAGGCGTGAAGTTACGTTTTTTCAGTCTTCAAAGCTGCTGCCTTTGATTAGATGTTATTAAAAAGGCAGACTAAAGATCATCTTTCGTAATCGTCACATGTAGAATACTCAAAAACCCTAAAATCGTGTTTTTTTTTTTTATCTTTTTTTAAGAGGCGGAGGTTTGTTTTTTGATCCTTTGTCATACCTAGTTTTAAGCGATTCGCACACTGCGCTGCGATACGTGCGTGGCGACGGCGGCACGCGCGTATTTACAGGAGTTTCTCAGTCGGAGGCGAAATCATGCATATTTTTCCGCATCTCCATGCGTAGGTGCGCGTTGTTCTGCAATTAAGCGCGTGATCTGCAACACTGCGCGTGATGCGTTTTCTATGTGCTGCTCTACGCGTCTCAATGCAAAGTGAGATCCTATCAAACAACGTATTGTGTAGATATCTATCTATAGGCTGCAGTCATCACTTAACATCCATATGACTATTAACATCCATATACTACTGGTGGTAGAGCTCCAGTGACGGAGCTCGCGGGCGTAGGCACCACCGCATTACCTAATATACTTGCCGCTAAATGGTAGTGTTCAGCACTATCGTGTTCCGGTCAGGTGGTAATGTACGGCCCTGTAATTTCCGGCACAGAGGCATAACATCTTAGGCCTTAGGAGTGGTAACGCATCTGCATTTTTACCTCTGGTCATTGTGTGGGTGTCTATAGGCTGCAGTCATCACTTAACATCAATGTGAACTGTATGCTTGTTTGCCATTTTAAAACATTAAAAAAAAAAATGAACTAATGTTTGTTTGTAACCTTGAATAAAAAAAAAAGTAACAACACGCGCTACGCTGCAGGATGCTCTGCAGTAAAGCGCTTTATATAGCTTTTAAGTCGTCACTTTGTGATAGACAGACAGCTGGATCTTACACAATTACATTACATAAACCCCTTTCTCACATACTGTATAAATATTAGATACAGCTCCCGAACATCAAATGGACAGTACGATCCCTCTAATACCCATCCATCCACATCCAGCCATTAAACCGTTATAAAAGGAAGCAGTTACTGCAAAAATCACCACACACCGGGCCATAGATACTCCAAAAAGCTTGAATAAAACATTTTACAAGACAATACGCCACGAAAATTACGCTGACGGCCGCCGTCTGAGACGATTACTGTAGTCATAACAAAAACAGCCAATGCCCACGTTTACCCACCAAAATAGGACTCTATACCGCTGGGAATAGAGTGCAGTTTGATGATGAGAGCAGGTGAAAAGCATCTGCTATGTTGTGGAAATATAAAGTTTTTCCCAATAAATAATGCAGCGGTCGCGGTGCGCCGGTGAGATGTGGGTATAAATATGGGGCGTAGATTGTAAACACTGCTAAATCAGACCAGCATCGTACATTGTACGTATCTAATGCAAATTTCCTTACAGTTGTGAAAAATATTTTCTCTCTTTTACTTTTATAAAGTCGCTGAAGTAGACACCCACACAAAGACCAAGATCAAAATGCAGATGCGTTACCACTCCTGAGGCCTAAAGTGTTATGCCACTGTGCCGGAAATTACAGGGCCGTACATTACCACCTGACCGGAACACGATAGTGATCACATGATGAACACTACCATTTAGCGGCAAGTTTATTAGGAAATGCGATGGTGCCTATGCCCGCGAGCTCCATCACTGGAGCTCTACCAATGTATAAATAGGTTAGGGTTGTTTAATAAGTATACTAGCGGCCCGTCCCGGTTTCGCGTGGGTGCAATTTTACCTACCCTCTCCTATCAATTTTAGCGTGATGTTATATAGCCCAAAGCCTTCCTCGATCAATGGGCTATCTAACGCTGAAATAATTAATCAAATCGGATCAGTAGTGTTTGAGATTAGCGCATTCAAGCAAACAAACTCTTCAGCTTTATAATATTAGTATAGATGTGTATTTCTACACGTTGATTTCATGATACATCGCTCAAGTTCAAAATTTTTACAAATACTAACAGAAACACTTGTTACTTCTCAAACGTTGATGCTTTAAAAAAAAAGAACTTGCCATCTCTTTTGATCACAGGTGTTTAAATACAACATTTTTTTATGTCAAGGGATTGACAGACAAGCAGACAGGCCACCTGATGGAAAGTAGTCACCGTCGCCTATGAACATTTGCAACACCAGGGGCGTCGCCAACGCGCTGCCAGCCCTGAAGGACTCTTTTGACGCCATTTTTGAAGAACCCTATATTGTAGCACCGAGGGAACACCTCAGAGGGAAGTTCTCAACTACTCGTTCAGTAATAGACTACAAAAGTCATTAAAAACTTTAATACCATCTAAAACGAACATAAACTTTAGTAGACCTTTATAAAATTCTGTCAGAAACAAGATTTTGGCCAGAAACCACACAAAACGAACCACTTTAATCCTTAACACACGGCCATTGGTCAAACATGCTCAAAAAGTGTACCAAACGGACATCTAAAATAAGTAGGGCAATGAATAAATGAGGAGATGCGGCCAATCCAGTTAACTAGCGCAAACACGTGCCTTTTGGCGGGATTGATCCCGCATCCCGCACGGGCACACAGCTGGGGCTTTGCGTTGCTTTTAATACATTTGCTTTTAATTCATCATGTCTTGCTCTCCCTTTTTGTCAGGAAAGTGATACGAACACACGTATTGATTGCGAATATTGTAGTTTTCAAAAGTATGAATTGTATTGCCACTTACATCAAGTACACCTAATGCTTGGGACGTTTTACGTCTATATCAGAATTTACAGTCTTTTTTTTTCAAGTCATAAAAGTGGCAAACAAGCATGCAGTTCACATTGATGATAAGTGATGACTGCAGCCTATAGACACCCACGCAATGACCAGAGGTCAAAATGCAGATGCGTTGCCACTCCTGATGCCTAAGGTGTTACGCAGGTGTGCCGAAAATTACAAGGCCGTACATTACCACCGGACCGGAACACGATAGTGCTGAACATTACCATTTAGCGGCAAGTATATTAGGTAATGCGGTGGAGCCTGCGGCCGCGAGCTCCGTCACTGGAGCTCTACCACCAATAAATATTATAATAAAAAATACGAAGGAAAAATATAAAGTCTTAAAAAAATCACATATTACTATTAAAGAGATTTTAATGCAAGTAAGAAACGAAGGAATTACTTTCGTATGATGCACATTTAAAAACAATTGAAAATTGACTAAATGCATATAAGCTAAAACCCTTTAGTAACTATCTCAAATCTATTTTCTTAAACATGAGCCTACCAATCTCCATTAGTTAAATAATCAAAACCCACATGATATTGAACGAAATATGATAAGAATCAAATTATATTTTTACAGCCCTGTAATTTCCGGCAGAGGCATAACACCTTAGCCGTCAGGAGTGGTAACGCATCTGCATTTTGACCTTGCTCTTTGTGTGGGTGTCTATAGGCTGCAGTCATCACTTAACATCAATGTGAACTGCATGCTTGTTTGCCACTTCCATAACATAAAAAAATATAGTACGTTTAATTTCATTGGAGACTTATATGTACAGGTTTATGCATTGCATGTTTTATACATCATGCAGTGTTAAAAATAATGATACAGAACTAAAACTAAACAGTTATTTTTTGCAAGCAACTGACTCTTAAATATTCTGTTTCCCTCATTCAAAGAAATAATAAACGACATACACGATGCTAGTTTCGTATACAAACACAGTATGAATAATCTGCAAAAACTACTATCATTGGAAGAATGTTTCGAGTGAATGTACGTAGGTCGGATGAATTATTTATTTGTATGTATGTATGTATCTTCACGTCAGGTCCCTAACGGGTTAGGCAGAGCGTGTAGAGCGCCAGATTTCCCGGTCCTGACATACCTCTCGTGCCTCATATACCTTCATCATTCTATTCATACATGCGCGCCGATTCCTAAGCCTTTTGACCAAGCCATCAGACAGGACTCGACCTATTTGGTCAGTCTTGGTCTTCCTGGGCCTCTGCAACCATCCACATTCGCATTGTATATCTGTTGTTTATATTTATTTGTCGTTAAGTATAATTTTAAATATTTTGTAATTTTGTTATATAAGTACAATAGTAATAAGATAGTCAAGATTTCGTTTCTAAAAAAGTGCAAAATAATCATCTTGCCATCATCACATTGAAGAAAAGTTTGTTCACTTTTAGTTTCTTGACAATAGACCGAACGTTTTTTTGACTCAAGCGGCCATTTTATTTCACAAGAAAGACTATCCAATACATTTTCACGGATTTATCTCATGAATATTCCTTATTTCTGACATAAGACTTATAAATTAGAGACACTCCAGGTTGATTTAAAGCGTTAAATTTACTGATTACATACCACACAAATCCATAAATATAGTTTTATGACAATTTTCGTGGCTACCTAGGAAAGTAGAGTAATCTCCTAAAATATATGCAGATAAACTTCTTTCGTGACAAAATACTATATTATTCAAATGAATATACATACACACTTATACTACGCGGCATTAGTGTAATATGTAAGTAGGCGTCTCATATCATTGGCTTAACAGGATGATGGATTCGTTGGAGCCATTTAAAGCATTCCGGATCGTTGGTCATTAACCGCCGCCTGTTTATCGCTGTGGACGGATTATAATATTTGTATATATTTTTTTATCTTTCATTTCCTCTTTTAGCTTTATCTGCCGCTAAATGCCGTGTAGCGTGTTTGGCCAAGCCTCCCCTATTTTTAAATACAATTATGTTTACCTACTGTAGTAATGTGTTTTTTGTGTATCGAAAGATATTTAGTTTTCGACTGGTGGGTGAGCTCAAAAGAGAAGCATTGTTTAAACATAATCTATCCGCTGCTATCTGCCTTAGTATTCCCATGGTAGCAAGCCACTACTCCTACGCTGGGGTCCTGGGTTCGGTGGCCGGTATCGGGATAAGTGGTAATGCGGTTCATTTATAATTATGAGGAACTTTCTCAATATATGGAGTTTGTAAACGTGGTCGAAGATGTCATTAGGTGCGCCACTTATTACATTTTTACTTGTGGTAGAGTTCCAGTGACGGAGCTCGCGGGCGTAGGCACCACCGCATTACCTAATATACTTGCCGCTAAGTGGTAGTGTTGTGTTCAGCACTATCGTGTTCCGGTCAGGTGGTAATGTACGGCCCTGTAATTTCCGGCACAGAGGCATAACACCTTAGGCCTCAGGAGTGGTAACGCATCTGCATTTTTACCTTGGTCTTTGTGTTGGTGTCTATAGGCTGCAGTCATCACTTAACATCAATCAATTACATAAAAAAATATATTATAAAACGTAACCAGCGCATTGTGCGTGTTTGCATGTAGATATGCTTGAATATGTTTGTTTACCTACGTCAGAGAATATGAAATAATACTACGCATAGTGGACGCTTCGATGTCCCGCCCGATTTCCTCGTTTCACCCAAACTCCTCCCCTCTTATGGGTGACGGTTGGTATTCTCTACGTGCTACGCACACAGGTGCACGTGTAAATACACGTCATTGATTGATATCTGTGTAATAGAGACCAAATTAAGCGTTTGTATGGAATTTTGGCGGAGTATCCGCGGCGTGCCTACGTCTATTGCTCTTCAGACAATAGAGGAGAGAAGTTACGTTTATCTGCTTTAAAATAGTAGTGTTCAATTAAAATACAAACATTTTTCACAAATAAGGTCACATACAATGTGAAATGTGTTTTTATTTGCATAAGACATAATTTTGCAGCCCGAAATTTACATATTAACTAATTACACCATATAACCACAATCCAAAAACACAAAAACGCTGCCCCGAAGATTTCGTGACCCGAAATAAATTAACAAAAAACACAAGACCCTGCCCGCGCTTTCAAGATTATCGATAAAACTAACAAGGGAAGTTGTTATTTCAAAGTCACAATGCCAGCTTCTGTAATCTTACAGATGTGGCTTTGCGAACCGAAAAAATACATCCACTACACAATTTATGTATCCGATAATACAATGCCTGTCGCCGAAGCTCTCTCTATATTCTTTTGTCCTGAAAATTTTCGATGAAACGAAATTATTCGTGTTCTTAACAAATTCGCTTTCTTTTCATCCGATGGATTATTACGCTGCTTCTTATTTTATTATTCGGTATAAACTTTACTAGGTACTTAAGTTTTCGCGTAGATTAACGATTTGAGAGGAACATAACAAAAACGTTTTATGGCTAGATCTATAAATGAAACAAGGTGGAAAAAGTTAAGCACGGAAGTGAGTTTAAGACAACGTTATTGCGCAAGGTTGGTATCTCTCTCCTCTTTTATTATACTGTTACAACTGCAAAGCTTAACGGATTCAATAACTAAAAAAATAGTATTCAGTTTATATCTGCACCGTTACTCTTATACAATTTCATTTGTTGTTCTATTAAAGTAAAAAATAAGCATACAGTTCACAATGAATTTTTTTATGTTAGAAAGGTGGCAAACAAGCATATTCACGTTGATGTTAAGCGATGACTACAATCTATAGACGTCTTCACAAAAAACCAGAAGTCAAAATGCAGATGCGTTGCCACCCCTGAGACCTAAGTTGTAGTTGTAGTCGTGTATGGATCTGTATCTTTGTATTGGTGTACAATAAAGAATATTGTTGTTGGTGTTGTTGTTTTTATGTCTCTGTAATAGTAATTACGGGGCCAAACATGTTTTTTTTTTAATGTTATTTAAGTGGCAAACAAGCATGCAGTTCACATTGATGTTAAGTGACGACTGCAGCCTATAGACACCCACACAAAGACCACGATCAAAATGCAGATGCGTTACCACTCCTGAGACCTAAGGTGTTATGCCTCTGTGCCGGAAATTACAGGGCCGTACATGATGGTAAGTAAATACTTTATGGAAGAAGTTTATAAAGAACTATAAAAATACCAGAGATTTCAACGTAAATGCGTTACCACTCCTGAGGTTTAGACGATGATACTTAGGTATCGAAAATCACAGGGAAAGTACATTACCACCTGATCTGAACACAATAGCGCTGAATTCTTTGATTTAGCTGCATGTATGACATGTAATGTATGTATCTTCACGCCAAGTCCCTAACGGGGTAGGCAGAGAGTGTAGGCCAGATATCCCGGTCCTGACATACCTCTCGTGCCTCGTCTACCTTCATTAGGTAATGCGGTAGCGTCTATGCCCTCAAGCTCTCATCCGTTGACTCCGGAACTTTACCACCAGTAAAACTGACAATATTAAATTCCAAAGAGATTTTACCTATTCGCAAGTTACCTCGGCAACATGGCTTTAGCAAAGTAAACGAAGATATCACTTACATAGAAAGCAATTCTTTCTTTTTGTATCAAAAAGGAAACTTTTGTATTTACCGTTTATTACGATCGTTATAAGCATGTCTTTTTTTGCAGTACAAATAGCTGTGCTCTACAATCCCAATGTGACTCAAGTATCTATTAATATTTTATATCTTTCTTTTTTTGATTCTAACTTAGTGTTACTAACCAATAATACATGCGAGTAAATTTTGAAGATTTAAGGATAAGTAATTTTAAGTGATCAATCTGCTCATAATTGTGAATAATTTTTATATGAGACATACTCAGGCAACGTGTAAAAAAATGACACCGGTATTTTTTGTCCAACGATTAATATTTACCCTGCTGTTTTTTCGTAATTGTATTGTAATTTGTAGAAACTAAAATTTCGTTAATGTCCGATGGACGCTTATCTCATCAACACATGTTAGTCATGCATGCCACCCCGTGAATCATCCGTGTTAGAGTCTGCATTCACCATTCATCATCATACGCCTAAGATGTTTTGGAGATATTAACCGAGCACTAAAGGCTACGGCAAGTGTTAAGTGCTGTAGCAGCACCGGTAAATAGTAGCTACCGTACGGACGGAGCTACCGTATCTAATATGCAGGTGATACCGGATAACTCTAATATGCAGGTGATGTTAATGAGTTCCGGTACGGTACCAATAAATGCGTGCATGACATGCTTGTACTTCTGTCAATCCCTAACAAAAAATAGAGGTGTGAAGTTAAAAAAAAGCAGTCACGAAGTAACACCAACAAGAAACACCCCGAACCAGCGAAGTTTTATGGCCAGCACAAATATTCCATTTATTTATCGTTTTCCGACATTGTCTCCCTCTCAAATCGGTACGTGATGCTATCTCGTTAAACACACGACCCTCCTTTACTGCTGTCGGCTCAGCAGCTTCTTAGCGTTTATGATTTCAGCAATTCCCATTTTGTCACCTTCTTTATGACATCTACGAGTGCACTTTGTATCAGCCGTTTTGAGATATTGTTTGTCCAATCTGTTTTGCCGATGCAGCGGACGGATCAGAACTAGAACGTGACAGAAGTTTTAAAATGTTATTGCTGTGTTTTATTTCATCAGCTTTATTCGAAATTTGAATCTCTTAAAAAGTTAGGACCAAATATCTGTACTAACAAATTTTAGTACAATTTAATGTCACTAGGGGCGCTATTTTATTTATTTATCGTTTTCCAACGCCTGCTTTCCTCTAAAATCGGTACGTGATCCTATTCCTTTAAAGACACGACCCTCCTTTACTGCTGTCAGCTCAGCAGCTTCTTAGCGTTTATGATCTATTTTTCCTATGCAGCTATCATACTGGGACAGTAAATGTAAAATACTCGTATTAATATTAGTATTGTAATATCGATACTCTTCACTTGTAAAAGTTGAATTCGAGTTGCGACCAAATAGTTGTACCTACTAGCAAATTTCGGTTTAGTAGCATGGCACAAGCGGTGTTGTTTATACACTGCGTAGATGAAAATAAAGATGAAAAGGAGATGTTGCGAGCTCGGCTCTGGTACGTACAGTACCTGAAAATATGGGTAAATTAAAAAAGAATCCGAAAAAAATACAATTAATTTATTCAAGAATATATTGTAGAGTTACAACCACATTTAATTCAAACGATTTTATCATTTTCAATATGGTTATTAGTGGCATTTGTCAAAATGACATCGCCCGCCATATTCGTCATGTTGGTTTTGAGTTGCAATTCTAACTGCAAATAATGTTTTGTAACTGCAAACAAAACTAAATAAGTGAATATATGAAGTAAAAAACGTTTTTATATTGATTTTCCCTGTTAATGATATTGTGTACAATACATGGCCGGAGGTCCATACATTTTTGTTCCTCACTTGAGTCGAATCAAATTGTCATGGTAGGAAGCAAATACTTGGTTTAGCGAGATGAAATCGTTCAAGTGATATATCAAGTTTGTTATTACTGCAAAGAATTGTCAATTTAGCATAATGTAAGCCATCTGAATCCATCTTCAGGATATTACAAAAATACGAATCCTACTTACTACCTTAGTAATGTTCCAATTTTCTCGCAAGATCAACATGTATGATGAGCGTCACGACACTATTGTACATTTTTTAAAGCACTTCGAATAAGATGATCTACTATTAAGAACGCTTAAAAATAAACAAAGGATTTTTTTTATTTGTCTTCGGCTCTTAGCTTTTATGCGATACTGGGGTACTAAAGTAATTTTAGCGAGCACAAAATAAGCCAACCAGACGTAATCGTTACAAGGAGCATTTATTTTCATGTGCTCGTATAATACGCGGAGGTCAGGATTCAGGCTGGTTCCAAGACCTAGTTTTTCAATAGAAAATGTGTTACTTGAGTACGAACACTTAACGTTTAGAAGAAATATATAAAGTGTGAGTATGTAGGTAAGACTCCTGCCCGTCTGTGGGAGAATTTAATTTAATTGCATAATTAATCAACATAATTTTATAAATCTATTTTCAGTGGAGTGTAGGTAAGTGACAAAGAAATTAAATAGAAATTCCCGAAATTCTCACGAGAACTGGAATAGACACATACATACTACGAGACATCATAAAAAAATGATAAATTGGTCACGAAATGGATGTCATAGACGAAAAGTAAATGTCTATGATTGTAAATGATTCTTAAAGAAAGGCCCAGGCGAACAATACTGATCAATTATGACAAATATAATTATATGGTAGTAGCTGTCCAGAGACCAGCAAGGATGTATTACATTTTAGCGACATTTGGAACTTTTGGGGTTTCGAATGCTCATTGTTTGAGATGCGGAATACGTAAATGATCTTGAGATGGAGCGCGCGGACAGGATTGCGTGAGATCAGTCATTTAACAAGAAGATAAAATTAATCGCACAATTATCTATTTTCGAAGAAACATCAGGAACACCAAATCAAAACTAGACAAAAGTGACATCCAAACTTAGCTTTACCGTGCTAAACAGCACTAAAAATGAAATGGCTAAAATTTACAAATTGAATTGGGCGGGCGTCGCTGCCCGCTACAAATGTTTTGTCATGCACACTCTCTGCTGCCGACATGGGGGCGCATTGTATGTGGCAGCTGTAGGCTTGGCGTGAAACATCGATACTTTCGTTCGGTTGATTTTGAAAATCACCAGAATCAAAGTTATAACAATTATAAGCCTTTTCATTAAAAAAAATATTTCAATAATTTCTTTCAAATTTGTCTACAAGTACACTTTTGCATTGTCAGGTTATAAGCTACCCATAGTGAATGACTTATAATAATAATCCAATAGGTATTAATGAATACCAATTTAATAATAAAAATTAACCGATAGCAATATGTAAATCATCAAACTATTCAATTCCTTCTTTCTTCTCATAGAAGAAAAAGAAAAATCTGTTCGTCATAATGGTAGTCATTCACTTAGCAGAGTTCCAAGTGCAGGTACTACTGAGAAGACCCAACAAACTCAGCGTGTTGTTCTTTTGTCAAAGCCTTAGATTTAATACATATATTATTAAATAGAATAAACATTAAAATAGAAGAAAACTAATGTGAACGTACTAGTTGCCCAATCAAATAAAAAAAAAAATGACAACCCGGTTAGTCCAGTGGTGCGAAACCATCGTTTGATTCGAAGGGTCGCGGGTTCGATCCCCGCAGCGGGACAAATATTTGTATGGCCTACAGATATTTGTTTTGGGTCTGGGTGTTTGTGTATGTGTTGTATGTGTACAACGGCACCCACGACACAGGTTTATATCTCTGTGGGGCTGTGAGCGTAAGCGTATTTTTTTTTTTTTTCAAATTAACACTAAGAAGCTTTCCTGTAATACACGTAGCTGCGCGCTCGACAGATCGACATTCGAGTTACGATCAAATAATTGTACCAGCAAATTTTAGTTGACCTACATACCACTAGAGGCGCTGTATCTAAATGTATAGAGAATTATGTCAATTAACCAGAAATGCCATAGGAACACGATATCCATGTATTCTCTTACCATCTCGCGGCAGATAAAGTAAAATGTAGTGAATGCATTAACCCGGGCTGTGCAGCAGTGTCACGCGATAATACAAATTGTTGTGCGTCATTGGGGAAGGCTTTTGTCCAGCTATGGACGTCTTTTGACATCTAATGTACTTTTAAGAATATGAGGTTGATATTTAGCACTAGCTGACCCAGCAAACTTCGTATTGGCCTCACAATGAGATAAGTGTCAAAGGTTTGATAGATACGAACTATTTGTATGGAAAAGTGAAATTGTGGTTTTTACTATTTCCCTTCAATTTCTTCATATTTTATTGCCTTTTAAACTTTCCCTGGACTTGCCAAATTGTTAGGGATATATATATAGAAACTAGCCACATCATCGCTTTTATACTTAGTGATTAGCCTGTTTAGAATAAGCAAAGCGCTGTTTGACTTTGCCTAACAATGAACGTTCGAACTTTGGTCTCGAGAAAATTGCCACATAATTGGGACACTCGTTAAACTGCTGTACCTTTATTGGAAGTTTAATTTATTTTCGAAAATCAAGCACGGAATATATCTCTCTATAAGGATAAGTTTATACATTTTGTTTTCAAATCAAATAGGATCTACACACATACATGTGTAAAAGCCGCTTGATACGAGGTTTAATGCTATTAAAACTGTCTATTGACATGGTTTTGCCGCCTCATTGTTCGATTCACTAATTGCACGAGCGAAAAAAATCTCCTCCTTGTGAACGGTGGATCATCACGTCCCGATGCCTAAGCACCTTGAAAAGAGAACAGGACTCTGATACGGGGGATATGGGGGATGTGTCATAATCGTTACCCTTGGAATCCCGGTTGACGATCGCAGTGGCGACAGTTTTATTCGGCAGATACTGCTGCCCATCACACGTAATGGTATCTACAATCACCACCCGATTTGGCACAAACATCACCTGTTTCACCTAAATGATGCCTAAAATAGTGTTAAAAAAATTGTACCCATATTTATCTAGTCACTGAAATGAAATCGACATAAATTAGTTGGAAAATTATTTTATCGATAATTTAGCCAATATCGATAAGTATACCGCCACCACTAGACGTAATGATGCATTTCGCGATGCACCGACAATGGGATGGGAGAAAGGGGGTTCTTTTGTGCTCAGAGGTGTCAGTTTACGATTTTTTGGAGGCACTTCTGCTGTACAAACTGTGTTCCCTTTATTCGAAAATTGAAGGCGTCGGGAAAAGTTACGAGGTGTTTATAGATGCTGAGAAATGTCAAGGAGTCGTGATTGTATATGATAATAATAACATATTTATGTGTTACACTATTGTTGAAGATTAGAGGTAAAAACTGCTATTTCTGAGTACTTTTCCACTGTGTTTCACTGGTGGTAGAGCTCCAGTGACGGAGCTCGCGGGCGTAGGCACCACCGCATTACCTAATATACTTGCCGCTAAACGGCAGTGTACAACAGTATCGTGTTCCGGTCAGGTGGTAATGTACGGCCCTGTAATTCCCGGCACAGAGGCATAAAACTTTAGGCAGGAGTGGTAACGTATCTGCATTTTCACCTCTGATCTTTGTGCGGGTGTCTTTAGGCTGCAGTCATCACTTTATATCAATCTGAACTGGATACTTATTTGCCACTTTCATTACATAAAAAAATATATATATATTATTATTATAGGTAAGTGGGTCGTTCTGTGAGAGAAGAGTTATATACTTTCAAGTACATGCAACTGAATACATACAAACACGTGTCGAAATGGCCGAAAAGCATGGCCTTGAAATAACTACAGTGACATAGCAACTAAGGTCTCAGGGGTGGAAACGCATCTGCATTTTGATTTCTGGTATTTGTGTGGGTATCCAAAGGTTGCAGTTATTACTTAACTTAACGTCAATGTGAACTGCACGCTTGTTAACCTTCATTACATAAAAAAGTATACAAACTTGAGATTTCAACTCGAAAATACAAGCATTAGCCCACGTAGTCACTTCCAATTTATTAGTGCAACCATAACACTGGTGACTACGTAAATTATTTACATCTCTCACTGCATTACCATTATAACTGTGTATTATGTACTACGAATCTCCATTAAACACTTCCCACATAAAAAGATATTGGAGAGTAAGTTGAACGCTTACATTAAGCCGATAACAAGAAAATCAAATTCCATCCTCGCATTGTGAAGCTCTGAAAATTCCTGAAAAGAAGTTGTTAACAAAAATACGCTGCGCCTGCGGGCCCCTGATAAGGTGGATCCGCAACACCCCCAGAGAACCGCTTCTGCGGTGGCCCAAGCGATGAGCTTGCAGCGATTTAGATTATGTGCACTTATGTATTGTGTCGGATACATCTGGCTTATACTGCCTATGTGACATGTTTTCTCTAAGTGTTGAATGGTTAAAATTTGTGTTTTATTTAACTTTACATTTTAATGTAGTACAATACAAATTGTACTGTGGCGGTTGCATTGGATTCGTGTGTGTTCTACTTACAAGTATAGAACATTTGCTGTATTTTGTTTTCTACCACGGATCCGTTCTTTTAGCCAATTTCGTGAATATAATTTGTTTTTCAGGTTTCGTGATCATAGATTGCCAATTAGTAACTGTTACGTTAATACTGAATGTCCTTCTGGACCTTTGCGGATTTGATGGAGAAGACGAAGAACTTATGTCAGACATGTATCATCTCAGCCTGCCCAAGACTACGTGAGCTTAAAAGCAACAGAAACGTCAGCTTAATTTTAAATAATAATTCCTAACGCAAGATAAATCAGTTTAAACTCTGTACACCTGTGACAAACAATAAATAAAAATAAATAAAAAAATATTACAATGATCGTAGTTCACCTAATATAAAGAACATACTAAATTCATTTTGAATTTATAAGAACCTGGCTATTTGGTTAGTGGCTCAAATGTTATTACAATTTTCAATTAAACGAAACAACTGCAATCGCTTGTGCCTCACACCAATCGTGTTTACAACCTGTTAGTAGAATACCTAAAGATTTTCAAGACGAGAGCTGTTTCAAAGGAAACGTGTATTGATGAGTTTAATTAAGCCTCGAGTTCTGTGAGAGAAATCTTACGAACATTCTAGAAACGCCGAAATTTGTCGAGAATGGTCGACAATTGGCGAAAATTGCGCGAAAGGTCGAGCTTAATTACTGGAATTCGAAATTTATTGAGTGGTGTTGTTTATATTAAACAATTTCACAGAATTGTGAATGGAGAATATTTGATTTAGAGCTGATATTTTTGATACTGGAACTCTCTACTGCTACAAACATATTTGGATTTTATTTTTCCCAAATTCGTAATTTTTTGTATCGTTATTGTTTAGGAAATTATAAATACGTTTTAATTTGAAAGTTACTTATGATGATCTGTACCTGAAAGAGTACTAAATATGTGTACGAGTATAAAGAAAACCACAAACAAAACAGCAAGCTTCATTTCTACTGGTGAGAGCTCCAGTGACGGAGCATAGAGCAGAGTATACTTGCCGCTAAATGGTAGTGCTAAGTACTATCGTGTTCCGGGCAGGTGGTAATGTACAGCCCTATAATTTCCGGCACAGAGACATCTGCATTTTGACCTTGGTCTTTGTGTGGGTGTCTATAGGCTGCAGTCATCACTTAACATCAATTGACGACCCGGTTAGTCCAGCGGTGTGAAACCATCGTTTGATTCGAAGGATCGCGGGTTCGATCCCCGCACCGGGACAAATATTTTGTATGGCCTACAGATATTTGTTTCGGGTCTGGGTGTTTGTGTATGTGTTGTATGTGTACAACGGCACCCACGACACAGGTTTATACCTACTGTGGGGCTGTGAGTGTAAGCGTATTTTATTTGTTTTTTTTATTTAACATCAATGTGAACCGCTTGCTTGTTTGCCTCTTCCATAACATAAAAGCAAGCGAAAAAACATGGCGACCAAAGCCTTTTCATCGTAACGAGTTGGACAAACTAAACTTGAATATAATCATCACACTAATAAAAGTGCCGCGTAATCCATTTTCATCTCGGAACTTGAGTGCGGCCTTAAACGATATATAACCCTCAAAAACTTTCCCAGACCCCCCCCTTCCCCTCTTCGGATGAAAAAAACTTGAACACGGTATTTGTGTTAACATTACAATCCACCATCTGCCCCCGGCACAGCGATTATGAATCTTATCGCGACGGCACAAAGTTCAGTGTCCACGCAGATATGATTTACAGGAGACAAGGAAATTTCTTACACAGCACCAAAATTGCCTCTTTCCCTTATTATATCTCTTTTTTCCCTTTTGTTGTTACGACATCGTATCTTGAATCTCTATTTTATTTTCTGACTATTATTTATTGCTGACGGATGCCGTGTGTCAATATTCCGACTGAGTTTTTGAAGATTATTATGTTTTTTTTGCAGATTCATATAGCGTTTCCCTCCGTCCGTGGCGCATGTGTGTATTGAACCTGGGATTGGGCCGCGGGTTAGGTAAAATATATATATATATTTTTGAATACATATATGATATGTACCTACTGAAATTGCTTCATTCGGAGTGAAATAAATTTGCACCATAGACCTACAAAAGCCTAGATTTTTTTGAAATAGGTTTGTTCTGTCCATTGTAAAAGTGATTGAAATTATCCTTTGGACTTGTATTTTTGTAAAGTGACTATATGAAAAAGGATTTTTTTTTGCTGGGCAAAGTTTATGGAAAAATGAACGGAAGAGACCTACGCAAGGTAAGTTAACACATAAACGTAGTAGAAAAAGAACACTTTGGAGATTTACTGGAGTCCATGTGGAATCTCTATTGTCCTCTAGCAAGGGGACGGGGACGTTGAAAGATTACGGTGCATACACTATCACAATAATCTAATTAATCTGCCATTAAATTTAGCAAAACATTCAAACAAAACTACTTGTCGGGTGTTGAACACACTATTTAAAGTCTCACAGACAGAGAACTAAAAATACACCAGCCAGTAATTGTACGGCCCTGTAATTTCCGGCACAGAGGCATAACACCTAATGTCTCAAGAGTGGCAGCGCATCTGCATTTTGACCTCTGGTCATTGTGTGGTTGTCTATAGGCTGCAGTCATCACTTAACATCAATGTGAACTGCATGCTTGTTTGCCACTTTTATTACATAAAAAAAAAAACGTATGGATTAACTAGCGCCCCGTCCCGGCTTCGCACGGCTGCAATGCTATCTACACTCTCGGATTCATCTTAGCGTGATGTTATATAGCACTAAGCCTTCCTCGATAAATGGGCTATCTAACACTTAAATAATTTTTCAAATCGGACCCGCAGTTCCTGAGATTAGCACGTTAAAGCAAACAAACAAACTCTTCAGCTTTATAATATGAGTATAGATTTCTCAAAATTTCGACATAAGTAGGTACTTATTACATTAGGGAAAAGTTGAAAACAATTGTATCAACAATTTTATATCTTTGTCTATAACATTAAAACTAAATAGCTTGGAATTGCGTTTTCTTTTTGTTTATCAGAACCTCTAGCTGGTAAAAAAACCTCGTCCACTTTAAGGGAAGCCCCGGCTAGCCGCGACATTTTGCTGTGTGTGCTTATTTAAAACAACCTCATTTAAATTCCCTATACTTCCTTTTTTGTCTTTGCTGTGATATTTATTTTCATTTGTTTCGTTTCTAAACCAAATTTGTTTCAAAGGGTGATTGTTAGTTTGTCAATTTACTTTAAAGGTCCAATTATTTCTTATTTTGAAACTAACAATTAATAATATACTTATAGAAAAATGATGACAAAACGATAGGTATCGCTTGCAGATAACGTATTGATTATTAGAAATTACTGGTGATAGAGCTCCAGTGACGGAGTTCGCGGGCATAGGCACCACCACATTACCTAATATACTTGCCGCTAAATGGTAGTGTTCAGCACTATCGTGTTTCGGTCAGGTGGTAATGTACGTCCCTGTAATTTCCGGCACAGAGGTATAACACCTTAGACCTCAGGAGTGGCAACGCATCTGCATTTTGACCTTGGTCTTTGTGTGGGTGTTTATAGGCTGCAGTCATCACTTAACATCAATGTGAACTGCATGCTTGTTTGCCGCTTCCATTACATAAAAATAATGTCATACAAATGTAGGACTCCAGTAGGTATAGCATACGACATACTTATCAAGTCACTAACAGTTCGCTTTAACGAGTTTACTTGTGTGAAGATTCTAAGAAACTGTCGTGTAACATCGCCTTTCAGAAGGTTTTAGGACGTGACAACCTCAAAGCCGGAGTGGAGGAGAATTCATCTCCTAGTGCAGTCAGTCAATCGAACAATGGCGGTCAAACCATTCCAACAGCGGTAGTCCAGCTGTAGCATCCCTCGATAAAACTACCGCGACCGCGATCGCCAATCATTCTGCCAAGCGTGGCTGTTATGGCATATTCGCCCCTAATGACGCACAACACTGTTGTAGGCGTTTTGGGGAAGGCTTTGTCCAACAGTAGAAGTTTTTTGGCTGTTGTTATGATGATTATGATGATGAACATCGTCTTTTACGAGGTATTGCAAAATCACCGAAAATACCTAGAGTATTTTGCAATATCGCGTAAGATAAATTAAATTATTTAACTACATTTATTAAAATAAAACTATTTAATTTTCTTGTTTCAATGGAAGGGAGCTATGTGTGGTCGGTATCCAATAAATAGAAGTGCGCAACTCAATTTGTGTCACTTACCTACAATCCGACATCGGGAGTGGATGGACGTGTTCATTGAGATGTGTACTTATAGAAATAAAAAAGTATTGTTTGTTTATTACTGCCACATACCAGAGCTATTATATACAAGTCTATGTAAGGAGTAAAGACAGAAGTGTTGGTGATCTCTTCCTATTCCATAAAGAACTTTAACGTGAAATCTACCAGATATATATTGAATTAACGTTTCGATCCGGAGAAAACAAAATACTTGAAATAACACATTTTCAGCTGAACATACAACATAGATAATGATTAACTAGAACAAAGCGTACGAATGCATTTCCCACGCACATGCAATCCTGTCCAAGAAACGATAATAAACCACCTTTATCGAGTTCACATTAATCCAGGCATTTGCAGAGTTTATCATGTAATATATTTACATACACAGCAAAATAACCGTGTTAGTCTTTGTTTTGTAACGTGTTTCATGTTTTTATTATCTAAAGTGGTAGGGATGGATATGTCTGCATTCAAGCAGACATGCAAACAACCACGTTTCGCCAAATACTTTGTGTATCATACAGCTAGCGGCGTACTTATACCCGGAGATGTCAGTACATTATTAAACACTTGCTGTGCCCACGACTTCGTCCCCGTACCTTGATGTTATATAAGCCTAATAGGCATCTAGATAAATGGACTATCTTGCACTGAGTTTTTGAAATCGGTTAAGTGGTTGCTGAGATTGGCGCGTTCAAGCAAACAATCAAACTCTTCAGCTTTATTTTATTAGTGTAGAAGTATACTTTCACTATAGATCTATAGATCTACATAACCCATCACATGTATTTTCATACAATTTATCAAAAATATTAACAATTATTTTATCTGCACGTACATGTAGTATACGATAATATTTATCGTCACAATACCTATATTATTATTATTAATTATCATAGTTTTACCTCCTGTAAGTATCTTATTACTTCGAGTTATTATTGCACTAATTTAATACCGATTTTACACCAACTATTTGTATTTGTAATCAGTGTGAAGTGGAACAACTTTCTCATATGTAGGTATTTATCACATAATTTGGGCGACTTGTGGTTCGCGTCACTCACGGCCCCACTAGAATACCAGCGCTGTAGTGCCAACTACAGCAATTAGCTGAGGTGGGTGCCATTTTTTTTTGGTCTCATACATGCATCATGCCATAGGTAATAATTATCTCTACAGGTATAGGTATACGTTATCGTAGTTACTTAAATATAATATGTTGTCATTTATGTTCTCTTTTTGCTATCTCTATTATTTATTGACTTGTTGATGCATTGTGTGTATCAAAAAAAATAAACTTATTCTTATTCTTATACATCTCCAGGCACAAGAAAGAATTCCGTAGGTGGCACTTTGAGGAGGCTGTCGCAGAGTTTATCGTGATAATAAACAAGCACTACGGCAAATGTGATAGTTTTGATATTTGTAATTAGTCTCCGAAATAAGCATTCATAGGAAAAGATGATGATGAACGTAGCTGTCTTTTCAACCTACAAGGGACTGAACTCAAAGATTTGATTGATAAAAATCTCATTTCAAACCAGAGAACAATAGATACAAATGAAAAGTTTAATGTGAAGGATAGATATGATTCTGAAAAAAGCGCGCGCATTGATTTACCGTGCACGCAGTCATGTCTTAGAAACAATCTTCCATAATGGCATACACCTTGACCCTTAACAGGAGCAATTGGAACAATAACTTTAGTTTCAGGAATAATTAAATGATTTCATAATTTTAACATAAATTTACTAATTCTAGGATATATTATTATTATTTTAACTATATATCAATGATGACGAGATATTTGCCGAGAAGGTACTTTTCAAGGTAAACAATAATTATAATAATATCTGTTTATATATACTTTCTTAACCATCCTTAATCATTAGGATTAATAATTATCTTTCAAATTTTTTTGCGACGACATTGCTTTTGTTATCAGTACCCCAAATCCGTATTCATAGCAAAGATGTTGATGAATATAGAAGCTCTCTTTTCAATGCGCAAGGGACTTTACTTAAATATTGAGTTGAAGAGGAAAGTTTAAATGATAAATCTAAGCTGAACACAACGTAGATAATGATTTGATATAACAAAGCGCATGTATTTCCCACGCACGCAGTCATGTCCAAGAAACAATCGCCTTCTATAACACTATAATAAACCACCTTTATCGAGTTCACATTAATCGAGGCAGTTGGCGAGGTTATCGTGATAATATACAAGCACAGCGTTATGGAAATAACAGTATTACGCGACGATATTTTATTTGTTATTCAGTAGCCCGAATGCGATCCTTTGTCTTTCGATAAAATACAACCGCGATATCGCCTCGTTCGCTTGCTGCGTACCATCGACAACAATGGCGGACTCGATAGCTTTAAGGTGAAAATGGAAAGCTAACGACGTAAATACGGCTTTAGACGGGCTGGTAGTCGAGTCTTTGTAGATGCCATTTTTGCGTTCGCTTGTTTCTAGTTTTATCTAGATTAGATCTGGATCGATTTTTTTCTCTTATTTTATTAAGGTCCTTGAACTGATGAGGTGGAATGGTGTTGGATTCAAATAAGTTGTATTTCGTCTACTACGCGTTACGTTTACTAAACTCCGTGCCAGCAAACTTCCGGAAAATGGGAAAAATTCTAAAAACACTTACCCTTCAACATAGGGATCGAAGTCAAGACCTCAAAGTAGCTGACACTTAGCTGCACTAGACTTCTGAGGCAGTAAATTGCTTCTCTAATCAAATAAAACAAGTATTACGATCTAAAACATCCTATAATTAAAATTTAATTAGTTAGAAATAAAACTTTTGATGAAACAAAGAATGTAAAATACATTAACTGATGCGACTTCCAATTTATATAAAACCTATCAACTCAACTAAAGTATAAATACCATAAGTCCTAGAACAGCTTCAAAAGAATTTAAATCATAGTACATTTTTAGCTACTTAAATCTTTTTGTAAAGGAACTCTATTAAAACGGTTGCCACGACAAACCGGACATGTGTAATTTTTTGTCTGGGAAAAAATAAAGGAACAGAACAGGGGCTCACAAAATTAATGCCGCGTGTCAGAACAATTAAACGGCGGTTGAGCTTCTGAAATTATTTTATCCTTTATCATTATACATTAGACACGGTATATAAATACTTTCATAAAACAAAAATGAATCAAAATGAAAATAACATTGTTAAATATCATAAGAACTCTGTTTTAGAATAAAAAAAAGACGTATTAAAATGTAAATTTTATACCCCGTTATATTTCCCAACGTATTTTAAAACTAAATAGTTTTTAGATAGAAAAACTCGATTCCAAAGAACACTCTAAAACTAAAACATCTTGAGACAAAGAACGTTTTGGTTCGGACGGCTGCTAGAGACTTCGAGTGAACTATCGACAAGTTGGGAAGTCGCTACTGAAAGCGAACGTTCCCCTGCCATCGCAGTTATTTTCATTTAAGTT
This sequence comes from Macrosoma leucophasiata, assembly GCA_036365455.1. Lineage (NCBI taxonomy): Eukaryota > Metazoa > Arthropoda > Insecta > Lepidoptera > Hedylidae > Macrosoma > Macrosoma leucophasiata. The sequence continues at coordinate 2,260,358 of JAWQUS010000014.1, read as the reverse complement.
TGAAAATTGCCAACGCTCGCCCGCGCAGCACAAATTGTACTGGAATAGGGATCGATAATGGGATTTTAGGTGCGATTTTCTTCGAGATGAGCCGCACTGTGTAAATCTTCGAGATAGAAAAATTTCGGAAATTGTCTGTGAGATTTATCGCCGTGCAGCCGTGCCGCGTGGGCCGCGAAATTGTTTTTTGATTTTACTGCGACACTGGCAAGGGTATTAGCTATGCTTCAAACAAATATTGTACCAGACGGATGTGTAGATAGACAATACGCGAGGGAAAATGATTTTTTGAAGACAAAATGTAATATACTTTATTATAGCCTTTTATAAAAACAAACAAGCATGAAGTAAATATGTGACAGAGGTATGTGCGAGAAAGTCTAAATCTGATTCTTCTATCTATTAGCAATGAAAATTGACAAGTTGAGTTTACTGCTTCAGAAGCGTAGTGGTAGCAGGCCACTACTATTACGCTAGAGGTCCTGGGTTCGAGTCCCGGGTCGGCGGCTATCAGAGATAACGGTAAAAAACGGTATAATCCTTTATCTCTGGTTCTATTGGGATTTTTCCATTTTCTGGAAGTTTCCCAATACCTCGGAGTTTGGTAATGTGCCCGGAGATGACAACAGGTTCGCCACCAGTTACATGGGCCAAAAACGTAATCGGCGAGTCGTGAGTGTCTGCATGTATGCTTGAGTGCATCCATTTACCTCTGCCTACCCCTTCGGGGATTACAGGCGTGAAGTTACGAGCTGGTAATAAAAGCATTGAAGATTAATTAATACATTCTCAATTGTATTCATTGAAAGTCTTACTCAATGACTACGTTACATCAATATTAAATGTATAAGAAACACCACAGAAACAAGTCCTAATTTTTGATGTTTGATATACCAGCTTATAAACATAAAGATCGAAAACTTATAATTTACCAACTTATATTCAAATCCAAATTCAAATAATTTATTGTATCACATGTGGTTTTAAGATGTTACAAATAGTAATATGGTGTAAAGCACATGCACCCTGTAAGGGCTTAGCAAAAATAAATCTTAAGGTCTAATTTTAATCTAAATTAACATGCTCATATTATTATTAATTGTATAATTATTTATGAATAACTTATAATCTTCTACCTATACTATTTTTATTTATCTAAGTATAAATATAATTCTAATTTTAATTTATATAATTCCAATCATTCATTCATAATATTATTATATTCTATTGCACTTTGGTATAATATTCATTTACTTTATAGAAGCATTTGTTATTGAGAAAGTCAGTCAAAGTTATCACAAATTTGTCATATTTATCAACTTCTTTAATATACTTGGGGAGAGCGTTATATAGTCTTATTGACATAGAATAAGGTCCACTTTGATGTATCTCTAAATTACTGTTTGGTAACAATAAGTTATTTCTTTTCCTTAAGCCTATTGTTCCTGTAAATCTGTCGTCAGCATGTTCAAAAGTTGATATATCTTGTTTAACATTTTTACAGATCTCCAGGATGTAGAGAGATGGAAGGGTTAATATTTTATATAATCACTATTGTGAAGAAAAGTTGTTAAAAGCCTCGGCGGTACTCAACATTCTACCGAATTGCGACATAAAAAAGAAGAAAACGTAATAAATTTTAATCCCGATTACACGAGCCTCTTTTCCGTCCACGGACTTTCAAAATTCAAGATTATTACGCGCCCATTTCTCGGGCCTTTGAGCCTTCCGAGGCCAAAAGATTTACATAAAAAGAAACTTTCCGTCTTCGAAATTATGATTCAATTAGTATTAAAGGATTGGGCTCTCAAAGGGCTTGGACTTTTTCGGTTTGTCGACTGATACGGAACTCCTTTGTGCCTTCGAGCAAACTAAGCAGGATCTAGCTTTGTACTTCGGTTTGGCGCATAAACGTATCGACATAAATAACAGACGTATACATGTTTTGAGCAGTGTTGGAAATGACTATGGGATTAAGAGCGGTGTATTCTCTTATACTATAAATTAAATTAAGGTGTTTTTCAAGGTTGTCTTTTAAGATCTGTCTTATACCTTTTTGATATTTTATGTATTTCTTTTAGGTAAGTGCCAAGTTTAGGTTAGAAAAAAGGGATATTTTTAAATTTATGCACAATTCATAAGCCACCATTCGCTGTGCAAATTTTGAGTACCTACGTGTAGGTATACAGAGAGTATACACGTACCCAAAATACTATATATAATTATGAAATTGTATTTGACACACTGTATAGTGACAAAAATACTGTTTTAGACATAACTTTTATATCAAACTAGCTGACCCGGCAAACTTCGTATTGCCTCAAAATGTGATAATGTGTCAAAGGTTTGATAGATACGGACTATTCAATTCAATTCAATTTATTTATTGCCAGCATGTACATATAATTATAAGGATCTTATATTATACATATTAAGTCAAGTACATGGAACCCTTCTTTGGGGCATCGCAATATGGTGTAGAGTGATTGTCATACAAGTTACTATCATTTTACTATCATTTGACTATTTGTAAGGGAAAATGAAATTGTGGTTTTTACTATTTCCTTTCAATTTCTTCACCTTTTAAACCTTCCCTGGAATTTCAAAAATCATTAAAAACCAAAATTAGCTAAATCGGTCCACCCGTTTTCGAGTTTTAGCGAGACTAACAAACAGCAATTGATTTTTATATGAAACTACATAATAATGAAGTATATCGTAGTACAGTTTGTACTCAAAGTAGAATTACGCCAGAGTTATCGTGGCAACTTGGTAAAATACCAATTATAATTGGTCCGAGGATTAGGAGCGAACACTTTCGCCACACAGCTCCCTTCGGCACACGACACTGTATCCGTCATGGGTAATTCTAGTTATTTGTTACACTCGAAGCCCCTAATGGTTCTCGGATTAAGTGACGAATTATACTTTTTTTTTTGCACTCGTCACAACCTCGCGATTATTCCGCTTCGTTCGTAACTTTGAAGATATTCGTCTTAAGGATTAAGGGCTGAAGGAAATTTCACGGAATTCCCTTGATGGATGAATATGGAAACCTTAATTCTGCGGAAAATAGTAAAGGATGAGGAAGAGTACGGTGACGCTAATGACATCATATTCTTGGCATCACGCCTTAGAATCACTGTGATGCGGAAAAAGGACCGTTAAAAAAGTATACTCATTTACTGCTCGTTCGAGCCGTGCGAGATCTTTATCGAGTAACATTTCCTTTCTTTTATGTAATGGAAGTTGCAAACAACATAGAGCAACAGCGGAGGGGAGAGTAGGTCAAAGTACAAGCCCAAATGGGCCTATACATGTAGCCTAGATGTTTAAATGTGTGCGTGAAATTGTTTCTGTATTTTGTTAAATTCAAGGTGTTTCGTAGTCACAGACGATTTTTGAAGTGTGCGTCTGTGTCGCACGCATTCCCCTCCGCAAAAAATTACAGACTGTTTTGCATTTACTACTATTGAAATAACGCGAATTGAATAGCGCTAACTGGTAGTGTTCAGCACTATCGTGTTCCGGTCAGGTGGTAATGTACGGCCCTGTAATTTCCGGCACAGAGACATAACACCTTAGGCCTCAGGAGTGGTAATGCATCTGCATTTTGACTTCTGGTCTTTGAGTGGGTGTCTATAGGCTGCAGTCATCACTTAACATCAATGTCAACTGCACGATTGTTTTCCACATTCATAACAAAATTAAAACAGAACATAATAATATTGAAAGTCAAAAATAAATATAATTTGGGCCAATATGGATTTAACAAGCAACTGTTGGAATACGAAATTAAGATCCTACCGATCACACATATTATTATCTATTCGTAACGTTAAATAACACATAAAACAAAACACAAATGATGTGAAGTGCTCCAGATAGAAACGTTTCCGGTCGAGGACCTCTAAACGGCATGACATGTGGAAAATTAAAAAGACATTCATTCATTAAACAAACACACATAAAATTTAACGAAGCGCTGCCATTCTAACGAATTTCCGGCTTTCATTGTGCCCATCTCGCAGACAAAAAAACACAGATCCGTCTCACTCGCACAAACCCGTGGCCATGCGAAAGAAAAGGACGGCCACATTCGAAGCTATCTATCGTTCGCCGGTCTATAACACACGGTTGATTTAATGGTGGTAATTATTAAAGAAGACACTAGTGCTACCAAAATATCGTGATATAAAAATGTCATTGTCCAACCTATCAAGCCGTTTGACACTTCCATTTGAAATGCATTTTACGACGTTTTTACGATTCCAGTGACCTGTGATAGACGTTTTGTTTTCAAATATAGATTCAACGATTGGTGATACCTATCGTAAAAGTTTATTGTTTGGATGCCATCTAACTTTTTACATCTGTTTGAAAGATTTTGGGGCTGTAAAATAAGTTTTGAGTGATAAAAGACCGATTGATAAATTACTAGACGGGGGGTTTTTGGCGGGAACCTTGAAAGAGGCGTGTGGTGCTTTTTTTTTTTTTATGTAATTGAAGTGGCAAACAATCATGCAGTTCACATTGATGTTAAGTGATGACTGCAGCCTATAGACACCCACACAAAGACCAAGGTCAAAATGCAAATGCGTTACCACTCCTGAGGCCTAAGGTGTTATGCCTCTGTGCCGGAAATTACAGGGCCGTACATTACCACCTGACCGAAACACGATAGTGCTGAACACTACCATTTAGCGGCAAGTAAATCAGGTAATGCGGTGGTGCCTACGCCCGCGAGCTCCGTCACTGGAGCTCTACCACCAGTAAGAGCTCTTAAGTTAAGTGCTCTTATTTTATTTCATTTTCTTGGTGTATTTTGGAGTTATATTAAATAAAGTTGGTGGCATTTTGTTTGATATAGGCTTATTACAGTGCCCGTGTATAGTGAAATAGAATAACAGCGCAAATACACGGCTTTTCAGTTTGCCTCCAAAACTTCATTTTAAATGTTTTGGTAAAGTAGCCATCGCTTTACTCGAAATTCGGACTGTGACTCTGACTGACTGACTTATAATTGACCGACTGACTCATACTTTAACGCTGATTGTGAATACGAAATATCATTTTACTTGACACTGGCAATATGCGTAATAGCGATACCATAATATTAAAAAAAAAAATAATTACTAGCGGCTGGATCAGGCTTCGCACGGCTGCAATGAATGTAATATAGCTATAGAGGAACACCGGAGGGGAGTAGCCATATGCAGGCTTTCCCCTCTGTCAAAGTACAAGCCCCAATGGGCCTATACCTGTCACCTAGATGTTTAAATGTGTGCGTGAAATAGTTTCTGTATTTTGTTAAAATCAAGGTGTGAGTTTCGTAGTAATAGACGATATTTGTAGTGTGCGTGTGTGTCGCACGCATTTCCCCCCGCAAAAAATGACTGTTTTGCATCGGTAATAAACGCTATGGCTACTCCCCTCCAGTCCGCCGCGACTGGTGGCCGTGTTGCTCTATGTGATATAGCTTATGTTACTCAGTAAAGATACAGCTTTCTAATGGTGAAAGAATTTTTGGAATCGATCCAGAATTTTTGTGTGAACACGTTACAAATATACATACAAATACCACTATCAGAAACGCTCATTTTTAATAACAAAAGTTAGAACTAAAGGAATTCTATTTAACAGAAAAAGTCAACAATTTGCTGTAGGCAAATAAATTGTGCAAAAGTGAAGAAATGTTGATGAAAAAGTGTTCTAAGAAAATATCAAACAGGCTCTTCTTATCTATTGACCTTTTCGCTAGTCGACATAGTATGAGCAATTCAACCTTAGCTGTTACGTACAGTTTCATGTGTCAAACGATATTTGCGTACTTCAAGGGAATTGGTCTTTATTTTTCCATATTTGTTTATGCTGTTATGAAGACGTTATTATTCTGATTCCCTGTGTTGGTGATAAACGTTCCAAGTATTGCTTGTGTGGCTTTTGTGTAAATAAAACTGTATTCTGACTATCTTCCTCGCGTCGACATTATGGCGTATAGTCTAAATATTTTTCTGCTTTTTTCAATAGGTACTTTGTGATTGTGCTAAAATATTCTATACAACGTATAACAGGATTAAATGTACAACCCGATACTAGTTTGTTCAGAATCGATAACCGAATCGATTTCAGGCGTTTTTGATGTGGGTAATATTTTGTCCCAAAAATAATTCATAGGCGACGGTGACCACTTACCATCAGGTGGCCCATCTGCTTGTCTGTCAACTTAATGACATTTAAAAAAATAAATAAATAAAATAAAATTACTAATAAGGAAATTATGGTCACCCATTTAGAGAACAGTCATTACAAACGAAAATGAGACTAACGTCTATCCATAATACAATGCTAGTCGCAACAACTTTATTAGAACTCGTTAATACGTGCTTTCTATTATAAATTATATATTAATTTAAGAAATAAAATAGCGGAAATTAATCTTATTACTAGCGAGTGTTAAATAAGGGTACGCAGGTTAGGCTAGATCATATTGCAACAGTGTGCGTGTATGAGTAGGTTCATGTTTTATGTGCGGCCGTAGGTAGAGGTAGGGTAAGTATGCATAGGGTGTGCAGACTGTTCGTACAAATTGAGCACAACTTATTTCTTAAATAAAAAAAATTAAACACATAAACATGTAATTTCAGTTTATGTAATATAATTATAACTCGATTTTCTAATCGGGGTGTTACATAGTGTGCATTATTCCCGATACATGTTGTATATGAAGTTCATACTTTCACTTATTGTCACAAAATATATTTATTTTGGACACACACTAGCAATGGCTATTCAAATTTGTGGCCTTCGTCCTCCATCAGTTCGCAAACAAAACCCATATCTAATTTCATTGAAATCGGCTCAACGGTTTATCCGTGAAAGCTTAACAGACAGAGTTACGTTCGTATGTAATCTATGTTTATAAATAAAATCGCAAATGTATTAATAACAACATTTACTGTTGTTATGTTTTTGATTCACTACTATTACGCTGGAGGTCCTGGGTTCGATTCCCGGGTCGGGGGATATTAGAGATAACGGTTTAAAATCCTTTATCTCTGCTTCTATTGGGATTTTTCCATTTTCTGGAAGTTTCCCAGTACCCCGGAGTTTGGTAATGTGCCCGGAGATGGCAACAGGTTCGCCACCTGTTACATGGGCCAAAACGTAACCGGCGAGTCGTGGGTGTTTGCATGTATGATTGAATGCATGCATTTGCCTCTGCCTACCCCTTCGGGGATTACAGGCGTGAAGTTACGTTTTATGTTTTTGATGATGAAGAGAATCTGGATCAATTTTCCTCCTGAGTTAATAGAATAAGTCATAGAGCAACACGGGCCACCGGCCGCGGCGGATCGGAGGGGAGTAGCCATATGCAGGCATTCCCTCAGTCAAAGTACAAGACCAAATGGTCCTATGTCTGTTGCCCAGATATTCAAATGTGTGCGTGAAATTGTTTATGTATTGTTAAAGTCAAGGTGTGAGTTTCGTAGTAATATTGTATTGTGTGTCACACGTATTTCCCCCCGCAAAAAATTACAGACTGTTTTGCATCGGTAATAAACGCTATGGCTACTCCCTTCCGGTCCGCCGCGACCGGTGGGCCGCGTTGCTCTATGGAATAAGTGCATTAAACCGAGTTAAACCACCGTTTGAGCAGGACAACGTCGGTCGGGCTTACTTGTTTATTATAAAAGACGGATCGATTATTCAATACTTAAACTCCGTTTACTAGGCTGCGCAAAATTGTGACCACCCATTAACAATTTTGAATGCAAAGAAAAATGTCGAGCATGCAAATGCATTAATAAAGTCGCCGACAGCCTCGCTTTTGGAGGTAGCACGGGACATGGTAAAAGTGTTTGCGGGAATGCAAAATGAAGCATGTGATTGGTAGGGAATCGCATTATAGCGTCCTGGATAGCTGCCCCATTTGCACTGGAAGTGAATGAATAATATAAAATTTTAGTGGCCACTGCAGACGCTGGGGACGTTACAGTTCAGTGTAATGGAATATCTGTTCGGTGAACGTGAAAATGAATGGCAGGAATACGGAAAGAGAATATGCATTGATTGTTGCCGCGTGCATTTGTCAGTTAAATTGTGACACATGAATGATTGTATGTTATTGGTTAATGATATCAGCTCATCAGAGATTCACAGAGCGCACTACGACTATACTTTGAATAACAGAGTCAAACATTCAATATTTATTATGTTTTACAGATGAGTGCCTCTTATTTTACTTTATTTATAAGTAAATGTGATTCCTAAAGTAGAGGTTTGACACGTATGTGAAATAAAGTTAGCGTTGAAGGTTCGACCCCAAGTGTAAGTGAAGTCAAAGTGCGGTCTGTGAATCTTGCCCCAATATTGCTTTTAGATTACTCATCATTGGCAAGCATAGAGCAACACGGGCCACCGGCCGACTGGAGGGGAGTAGCCATAGCGTTTATTACTGATGCAAACAGTCTGTCATTTTGCGGGGAGAAATTTGTGTGACATACACACGCATACAACAAAAATCGTCTACGAGACTCACACCTTAACTAAAACAAAATACGAGTACATAAACTATTTCACGCACACATTTTTACATCACGGCCCACTTGGGCTTGTACTTTGACAGAAGGAAGAGCCTGCATATGACTCTCCTCCGGTCCGCCACGGCCGGTGGCCCGCGTTGCTCTATATTGGCAAGATATCAGGCGTAGCCTTTTTAGGCAAGTTCTCAGACTTATATTAAGATTCACAGATCGCACTACGCATATACTTTGAATTAGAGTCGAACCTTCAATGTTTATTATCTTTCACAGATGAGTTTAATTATTAATTTACTTTGTTCTAATGATTCTTTACTTAATAAAGATGAGATGACATGTTTGCAAATTATTTTAGTTCTAGTTTTTTAGATCTTCACTCTGCATCATCTACTTCAGTCTCTGCTACTCAATATTCTAACCATGACTTTAGTTTGAGTGACGCAAACATTACGACAATTGAATTTTCAGTGTCCTCAATAAAATCGGAATTGTGTAGACTGGATAGAACAAAGTCGGAGGGCCCTGATTCGGTGCCTGCTATACTGCTTGCTAATTGTGCAGATGAGTTATCAATTCCCTTATATATTCTCTTCAACAGATCTATTAATGAAGGGTACATGCCAACGATTTGGAAAAAAGCGTTTATTTCACCTATTCATAAAAAAGGTTCAAAAAATGAAGTGACCAATTATAGACCTATTTCTAAACTATGTATCATTGCAAAAGTACTTGAAAAAATCATATACAATCATTTGTATCCAGCAATGAAGACATCGATTCCATCGTCTCAGCATGGCTTCCTCAAAGGCAGATCTACTGTCAGCAACTTAATTCTTTTGAATGATTTCATTTCTGAGTCAATGGACCGGGGATCGCAGGTCGACGTAGTATATACTGACTATAGTAAAGCATTTGATCGAATAGACCATCATTTATTAATCTCTAAGCTTGAGCTATCTGGTATTAGAGGGGATTTATTGAGATGGTTTACTTCTTACATTAATAATCGCTCCCAAGTCGTTGTTCTCAATAATCATAAGTCTAGATGGATGTGTGTTCCAAGCGGTGTACCACAAGGATCTTTGTTGGGTCCTTTAATATTTTTAATTTTCATATCAGATATAGATACCTGTTTTGAGAACTCTTTACTACTCAGTTTTGCTGATGACATGAAAATTTTTAAATGTGTTAAAAGTAATGATGATGCACTGGCCTTACAACAAGACCTGGCTAGGCTTGATAACTATTGTGTTATTAACAAACTAGACCTTAATGTTAATAAGTGTTCAGTTATGTCTTTTACGCGGAAAAACAATCCTATTTGCTTTAATTACAAATTAAAAAATCTAGTTCTTGAACGAGTGTCAGAGATGAAAGACTTGGGAGTTGTACACGACTCTAAACTAATTTTTGATAAACATATCTCTACTATAGTCAGTAAAGCTTCTAGGTCTCTAGGATTCATAATGAGATCCTCTAAGGAATTTAAACAGGTTAAAACGATTAAAATTCTTTATAGTACATATGTGCGATGTCATTTAGAATATGCATCTCAAATTTGGAACCCGAAGTATACAGTCTACTCTGAGCGGTTAGAACGAATACAGCGCAAATTTATCCGATTTCTTAATTTTAGAGCTCAGCTTAAAAAGACGGATTACAATACTTCCTGTGCTAAGCATCACTTTCTTCCTCTAAAAAATAGACGAGACATTTCCGATATCATCTTTTTAAAGAAAATTATGGTCTCCTCCATAGATTGCCCGGATTTGTTAGGTAAATTCTCTCTTTACACCCCCACTATAACTTATCGTAGTAGCCCGCTACTTTCTCTTCCATCGGCAACAACAAAATATCGCCAGAATAGTTTTATCTATCGTTCATGTCAGCTCTTCAATTCCTTATGCAAACGTACGGATCAGGAGTTCGACCTGGACCTATTTTTCTCCAGTGTACCTTCAATCAAAAAAAGATTAAGTGATACTTTCTTTAACAAATATAATAAGTAAATGTTTTATTAAGATACGATTCAACCTCTTCTTTTGATTCTTACTGTTCTCTTCGTTGGCTTCGACCAGACTCGGGTCAGCGGTGGATAACGTCGTGGTGAGTGTAACAGACCAACAGAAATCTAGATAGACTGAGTTAATATTACATGTCGACTCGTGATTTCTTTAATTTGTTTTTTTTTTTTTTTTTTTTCTCTCAATGTGGATGATAAGCATATGTTTATATATTTTTAAGTATGCGTAAATGTAGTATGTACTTATACTGCTTTATTCGTCTTTTTATTATTATTTTTTTTTTTTTGTTATACTTCAAATACTTTTTTCTTTTTTTTTTACTTGTTTAACTGACAAACTTGTTAAACATGTGTATATTCACACCTTTTGCTTTGTGATATGTTGTGGTAGTGTGAACCGTTCTTTACAATGTCTTTTAAATGTTGCTAATGTCTTTCGCTATCTACTTTTTTTCTATAAGTGGAGACTTATAAATGATTCTTCCGTTTCTTATACTGTATCCACGATCTAATTGTAATAATCGATAGTCTTCCTAATAAATAAATAAATAAATAAATAAAGATGTGCTTCCCAAAGTAAAGTTTTGAACGGCCTGTGAAACCAAATTAGAGTTGACAATTCGACTTCAGCTTAAAGTAAAGTCGTAGTGTCTGTGCCTTTATATTGCTTTTAGATTACTCATCCTTGGCAAGATATCAGGCGTAGCTTTTAGAAGATATAACGTTGCTATCACGTTCCAGAAATCGTGTCTCATCTAGGCATCGATAAAGTGGAGCCAACCCGGTGACACAGAGGCCTCTCGTTGCGCTTACGTAATGGATTTTTATCGTGGCGCCCATTGAAATTGAATAGAAAATCCGACGGAGTCTCGCGTTTAATTTGCCTACCGTTGGATTCTATAATCGTTCGAGATTTCATTGAATGCAATTAAATTGGAATTCTTGCGCTCCGGTTACAATCGATAGAATTAGTGGGTCATTGTAGTTTGTGTTTTATGCTGCGGTGTGCGGTTTATGTGGTTCTGTGTATAAGTTTATAGAATGGAAACTGTGAAGTGTGAATTTTGACTAATTGGAAATCTATTTTATAATATCAACGGAATCGTTAATTCAGACTCTATCACATAAGTTGCTTATTTCACTATTAAAAATTGTGAACTATCTTCTAATCTTCTATGTAGTTACAGATTTTGTAAGGGAACTAGAAAAGCGAAAGATATCTCGAAACCTGACATCGTTTGGTATTCGAATCACTGAAGTAGACCATAAAAAAAAGTACTTCACGCCTGTAATCCCCGAAGGGGTAGGCAGTGGTAAATGCATGTATTCAATCATACATGCAAACACCCACGATTCGCCGGTTACGTTTTTGGCCCATGTAACAGGTGGCGAGTCTGTTGCCATCTCCGGGCACATAACCAAAGTTCGAGGTATTGGGAAACATCCAGAAAATGGAAAAAATCTCAATAGAGCCAGAGATAAATGGTTTTAAACCGTTATCTCTGATAGCCCCCGACCCGGGAACCACAGGACCCAGGGCCTCCAGTGCAGTAGAAATGGCCTGCTACCATTAGGCTACTGAGGCAGTTTTAAAGTAGATCATCATAGTAAAATAAGCACAAGTTAATCCGAAGTTTAAGATATTTTTTAATAAACTAGAACAAACACAAGTATGAAGAGAGCTAAACTTATATGAAGTTCAGTAATACGTTGAAATAAAGTTTTGTAGTAGGTAGTGTTTATGGTTTGTCAGGTTTAATTATCAATACCTAGTCTATTTATGTTAAATGTAAGAGAAAGCTTAAATCTATACTTTTTAATATTATAAAGCTGAATAGTTTGTTTGTTTGTTTGCTTGAACGCGTAAATCTCAGGAACTACTGAATCGATTTGAAAAATAATTTCACTGTTTGATACATCACGCTAAGATGAAAAGGAGAGGGTAGGAAACATTGCAATAGGGCCGCTAGAATACAATTAAATAGGATATCAACAGTCGTTCAAATGAATTAATTAAGCCTCAGTAGATTGGCTAAGGACGATCAAAGGTTTAAAATGACTGACCTGGAGTCAGACATAACAGTTCCCGTCAAATTACAGCCATAATGTTATTCCACTAGCTGGCATTACATTTGAAAACGTCCCAAAGGCGCGACTAGCCCTTACATTTCAATAGCGCACGCATTGCAAGCCTCGCAATGATTGTAACTTGTTTTCACAAATATTACGAAAACCCCAATGTTTCCGTTGCCCCGAAAACTTTGAAATTCTGTGGGCCTGTTTGTTTACATTCACTTTTTGGGGTTCCAATTTAAACTATCGCTCTTGTTTGTCGTTTAGCGCTTTGTACCGCGGTATGTTAGGGCCAAACCTTTGTTTTCGTCGAATTTATTCGTCCGATGTTGTCGGTTAAGGGATAATTTGTCGACGTATAATGGAAGTGATGTTTAATCTTTAATTCGGGTCGCCCTCCGCGTACTTCATTTCGCTCGCCTTAATTTGTGTAAGTGCAAACCCAAAGCTTTTGCCGGTCACTGAGTAGTTATGAATATTATATGGTTTACTTTTAGTGTTTCTTGTTTATTTTTATCGTGTGTGATGTTTTATGTTGCCTTGGTACATACATTATTTACTGGTGGTAGAGCTCCAGTGACGGAGCTCGCAGGCGAAGGCATCACCGCATTACCTAATATACTTGCCGCTACATGGTTGTGTTCAGCACTATCGTGTTCTGGTCAGGTGGTAATGTACGGCGCTGTGATTTCCAGCTCATGTATTTTAGTTAATGTGATGCTATTTACCCTTCTGTCTTTTTTTAACTATGCAACTGAAAAAGCATTACGCAACTGAAAAAGCAACCTATAGCTAAATCGTTTCTAATGTTCTATCAGGGAATCTATCGCTTGATCCTATGTGATACCTTATGCGGTGGTAATAATAGATATATTTGATTTATTTTGGATAAACGGAGAGTTCCTTCATTATACGTTTATGTATCTTTATTCAGATATAATAAAATTAATATATCAAACAAGCTTAGAGTTACCATTGCCTTTACTGGTGGTAGAGCTCCAGTGACGAGGCTCGCGGGTGTAGGCACCACCGCATTACCTAATATACTTGCCGCTAAATGGTAGTGTCAGCACTATCGTGTTCCGGTCAGATGGTAATGTACGGCCCTGTAATTTCCGGCACAGGGGCGTAACACCTTAGGCCTCAGGAGTGGTAACGCATCTGCACTTTGTCCTTGGTCTTTGTATGGGTGTCTATAGGCTGCAGTCATCACTTAACATCAATGTGAACTGTATGCTCATTTGCCACTTTCATTACATAAAAAAAAATGTTGAATATTACATGCTTAGATAATAGTACCAACTTAATAACTAGAAATCGCAATGCAGATGCATAGCTACTCCTGAGACATGGGTGCAGAATCATTTCGTTCCTCCAGATATGCTCCAAACAGATTTTTTTCAAACTGAATTTTCTAGATTTTTAATAATAAATAATAATAATGGGGCAACCCATTATACGTCGCACTGCTGGGCACGAGTCTCTCCCCTTTTTGGGGGGAGGCCTGAAGCATACTCCACCACGCTGCTCCAATGCGGATTGGTGGAGGTGGGTGGGTTAGTGGCCAACCCGCTGTCGGATGTTTTCCCATAAGGCCTCCGACAAGGTTTAACGACTGCTGTCTATCGATAGCAACAGAGACCGACGGTTTAACGTGTCCTCCGAAGCACGGAAACGCGCATTTAATTTGCCACTAGCGGTCACCCATCACACTACCCGACCGCGCCCGTAGTGCTTAACCGAGTAGATCGCCTATGATCTACACCAGCCGCTGAGCCATGCGCGCTTCTAGATTTTTAATATGCGTAAAAATTTGGTTTGCAGCATATCTGGATGAACGAAATTATTCTGCAGTGGGATTCTAACCTATAAGAAAGAGATACATTCATCGAACCGAAACATTAGATTTTTGAACACATTTTGCAGCACACTGGAATTCTATCACCAGTATTTTTTAATTAAACTCACCGTTCTGCACGAGTAGAGTGGAGTCCCTCGCCAACGGCAGCTCAGAGTCGGTGAGTGTCGCGTCCGACGCGTTGTCGGACGCCGACGTCGGCGTTGTCGGCGCTGTCGGCGATTCAGACAAGCCGCGGCGCGTGCGCCGGCGACCGCTGCCGCTGCTGGAACCGCTGCCCGAGCCGTATGGGTGGAGGCGGCCCAGGCCTGCGGACAAACAAGATAGGTTTAGTAATTTGAAACCTTTTTAACCGACTTCAAAAAAAGGGGAAGGTTCTCAATTAGTCCGATTTTTTAAATATATTGGTCGGCAGAAAGCTTGAAATGGTTAACATCTTAGTCTTTACATTCCTTCCGTGCCTCTTCCACATTTATTACTCTTTATATATATGCACGTCGACTCTGTAGACGATTAAAGAAAAAAAATTTTTTTTTTTTTTTAGTTATTAAAGTTTACTCGCATGGTGATTATTTCGAAAAATAAATAGTACGACATTTACTTGACTATTACCTCAATTACCTAATACTCGACGTAATTTGTCAAAATAGGTTAGTCTTGGTCTCTTTGGGGTTCTATACTTGTAAACTGCCTATATTCTCTGTTATGATTCAAACTCGTTGTTAAAATTATTGCGGCAATAAGATTATCATATAAGAACATATTATTATATTTACACATTATAATGTTAGAACAGAAAACATTAGAAACAATACATATCAAATAAAGATTACCCGACGGATTCATATGTTTTATAAAATCAATACAAGGAAAAAATAAACATCAAAAGAACTTAAGGAAAAAAACGTATGGTTTACGGAACAGCAAAAGGTACATAAGGAGATAACAATAAAGCGAAAAACAAAAAAAGGTGAGCGGGGAACGTTTTAAAAGTCGATGTTTCCCACACATTTATTAACGTGAAAGATCGAAGATCAACAAACAAAGAAAAAGAAGCCACAAGAGAATGTAATACAAGCGTAATTAAGAATAATAAGGCTTCGGAATATGACAAAGGACACAATGGAAATGCTTCCGGTAAAAAATTTAATGTGGATGAAGAGAAAGCCGAGAAGGGAGCTGATAAAGTTGATTGCGACATGAATAGTTTAGCTCGTTACAAACCTAATGAGGAATGTTTTATACAAAAAGAAAACCCAGCAAAAACAATTCATGTAAAATGTTCTACAAGACTGACTTCACAAGCTTTACACTTTAGTCAATATTTGGTTTTTGATATTGTATTATGCCCTCTGATTTTTCTGTAGATGTTATACGCTGCAGTCCTCACTTAACATCCATGTGAACTACATGCTTGTTTGCCACCTTCGTTACATAAAAAAAGTTTTTCGTAAATATTTCGTAGTAAACTGGTACGTTGAACTGTTGTATAAGGTAGTTTATTTTTGGCTTGCATTACTTCAACAAACAACGAACTATAATTCTTGAATCAGTGTAGCTTGATACTTGTACATTATGTAGGTGACCGATGATTCATGAAAATGCATATGACCCCAAAATAGATAACTTTCAAACATTCCACAGATGTAACTGATAATTTTGTAGTCCGTTAGCAGCAGAAACCACTAACCATCTTCAATTTTAATGCTCGTTTACTTAAAAAAATATTTTGACCATGGAACTTAAGATAATCTTTCATTATTTAAATTTCGTTAGCAACCACAGCATCTCAAAAATATTTTATTACCAACTTCATAAACTCGCCCTCGGAGTCCGGAGTGGGGTAACGTTCATGAAATTCCTTTAATCCCGCCACTGGAGTCTAATCGTATGAGACCATTAAAGAAAAAGTATCAGAAAGGAATAAACCGGCCATGGCAGAGAGTACTTGAGACGAAGCGAAAAGTTTTTAATTTAAGGCAAACATCCCAAGAGGCCCAACTCAAAAGACTCGAAGAAAATAAAATTAGTTTTCGTCTGTACCTCATTACTGGACTCGGTAATTGAGTATGCAGATTGCATGTGAAAAGATTTTTTTTCCTCACTAAGAAACGATGTCAACTAGGTCGTTTATAACACGGATCCAGAATATAAGTAAAGATGGGAATTCGTAATGAAAAGTTTTTTCTAGAACATTCGAATGGTGCAAGACGAAAAATGCAAATACGTGAGGGCACGTGAGCCGCCATTGAAATGGTTTTCAGTTTAAAGTGCGAACGAGAAGTTGCGTTTCTTGAATTCACATATTTTTGCAAATCCTTTATTATCTGCCATTCCATTTGCATATCGTTCAATTTTTTACGTGATCGAGTAAGCCAAAAGGTATACGAACAAATATAAAATTGACCATAAATGATGACTTTGAGGTAGATTTGGAAAATTTATTTGTAATCTATTTTTTTTATAAGTAAGTAAGGTGGCTCACAAGCATGCAGCTCACAATGATGTTACGTGATGGCTGCAGTCTATAGACATCTACACAAATACTAAATTTCAAAATGCAGATGCATTGCCACCCTGAGCTTAGTTGTTACGTTTCTATGATATTTATTATGGGGCCATCGATTATACCTGCCGCTAAATGGTAGTCCACCAATCCGCATTGGAGCAGCGTGGTGGAGTAAGCTCCAGGGCTCTCCCCAAAAAGGGGAGAAACTCGTGCCCAGCAGTGGGACGTATAATCGGTTGCCATTATTAAATGGTAGTGTTCAGCACTATCGTGTTCCGGTGAGGTGTTAATGTACGGCCCTGTAATTTCCGGCACAGAGGCACCTTAAGCTTCAGAAGTGGTAACGTATCTGCATTTTGACTATTTTTGACCTCTGGTCTTTGTGTGTTAGACACCTCTATAGGCTGCAGTCATCACTTAACATCAATGCAAAGTGCATGCTTGTTTGCCACTTTCATTACATTAAAAAAAAAACATAATTTCAATTTGTCTGTGACTTTATGTATGAAGACGTACATAGTTACATTGACACTTCGTTTTACATATATATAGGAATCTTTACAAGATTAAATTGAAAATCTAAAACAAAATATTAATATTCCAAAACATCTCTCATTGTATTCTCATAATTCAAGCAATTCAAAGCAACAAAAATGTCCGCAATCAAATTAAACAAATGTAACAACTCTTTCGTGGTCTGCCTCGTCGCCTAATCAAATAACCACAAACTTATTCAATGCTATAATTAAGGACGCCAGCGAAACCCTTCACAAAGGAGTACCAAACAAAAAGTACAATCAGCTCGTTAGAAGAATTTTTGCAGTCAGCCCCGCAAGATCGGGAGACATCCGGATAAGAATGCTAATTTTAAGTGGATTGCAAGTTGATGAGCAAAATAAAAAATCTGTGTAATTGTCTTAAAAGAAATGTGAAGGGAGAAAAAATTTACTTCGGGTAGACCTGCTTTACCTTAAAAGACACTGCGTTTGAAAATGTGATCAGCCATAAAGTGGCCTGAGTTTGACAGATAAATCGTTATACGAGTATGTTTTCTTTGTCTGTAACCGCAGATATACTTGATCTTTTTTATGTTATGGAAGTGGCAAACAAGCATGCAGTTCACATTGATGTTAAGTGATGACTGCAGCTTAAAGAGACCCACACAAAGATCAAGGTCAAAATGCAGATGCGTTACCACTCCTGAGGCCTAAGGTGTTATGCCTCTGTGCCGGAAATTACAGGGTCGTATATTACCACCTGACCTAAACACGATAATGCTGAACACTACCATGTAGCGGCAAGTATATTAGGTAATGCGGTGGTGAGACGTTTCCTCGTCATTTGAGAAAATGAAGTAAGTTGACTTCTGGAAACTGGTACCATGCTACTAAGCGTAGTGCCCTATTTAGTACTTTAGTACATATTAGACATTGGATGAAAACAATTGCAGTGCGCATGTTTCCTATCGCGCCAACTGTCAATCGACTGACCGTTATGTCGAGTGAAAGTTAGTTTTAGTTAGTGTTCATAAAATATCTTGTTTCACACACTTTTATAATTTTTTTTCGCCGGACAATACAAAAACAAAAAGAATGAACGAAATTGGTCCACTCGTTTCCGAGTTTTGCGCTTAGCAACACATTTAGCGATATATTTTTATTTATATAGATATATCCCGTGTAAATTGATTGTATTGCTTTTTATGTCAAAGGCATCATTCAATTCTACAAGATGACATGACAGAAACAATTGTTTTCAAATTACTGTATCAAAAAATTGGATTTGGTGTGCTACCAATTGTTTACACGCATACCATTTACTTAAATGTACAAAAGTACTAAACATGACCCTCCTCTTGGTAGTCTGGTTCAAGTTTTCAGAAATATATTTTCCACATTTTCACATAGAATCATGATAGGTGACGTGGAAATGTCTCACAGATCTGTCATAGGAGGTGTTGCGAGCTCGGCTCTAGTTCGTACACGTCCTCAAAAAATGGGTAAATTAAAGAAGAATCCGAAAAAAATACGATTAATTTATTCAAGAATATATTTTAGAGTTACAACCACATTTAATTCAAACGAGTTTATCATTTTCAACCATGTTCAACATGGCGGCCACAGACCAATATGATGGCGGCGATACAGCCGACGCTTGGGATAGTACCTATGTAGATAAAACAAAACTTATGCTATCTGTATCTTAAATCACTCATAGACACACACACACACACACACACACACACACACATACACACACACACACACAAACACACACACACACACGCACACACACACACACACACACAACTGCAACTACTACTATACCTCTCCTAGCGTTATTTTTGTTATTTTTTCTTTTTTTTGACTCTTTTCATTTACTAACATATAATTTGTTTTACACATTAAATTTATATTTTATACATTTGGTGTACACATAAGTAAATAAATAGGTTTCTTTAAAACTTGTTAAGGAAGAGCGGTGCTGCCTAACACAAGCAAACTTGTTGCTTAAAAGGTAGCTCCGACCACTGATTACTGTAATTTTATACCTTTGTTACTGAATAAATATTTTTATTTTTATTTATTTTTTGTATCTTACTAATGCATCACATATCATCAAAAAAAATATTTATCGAATCGATCTATTTAAAGAAGTTCCGATTAATTTCTTTAAATTGGAAATCAATTTCGATAGTATTCAGAAAAAATATTTTTTCTTTATGTACTTACTTTAAAATCAAAAATCTATTAAAAAAATGAAAATGTCAAAATGGCATCGCTCACCATATTCGCCATGTTGGTTTTGAGTTGCAACTGAAAATAATGTTTTGTAACTGCAAACAAAGCTAAATAAGTGAAAATATATATATATGTATCTTCACGCCAGGTCCCTAACGGGGTAGGCAGAGAGTGTAGAGCGCCAGACATCCCGGTTCTGGCAAACATAAGTGAAAATATGTAGTAAAAATCGTTTTATTATTGATTTTGCCTGTTAATGATATTGTGTACAATATATGGCCGGAGGTCCATACATTATTGCAACATCTCCTTTAAAAACTGGCTGTCTGTTCCTGGTATCTCCTCTACATAATAACCTCATTGGCGCACTAGAAAATTATGTACAACTGACGGAATGGCAAATCAAATGGAAACAGTGCAAGGCGAATGTAGATTGTTTCCGGGGTCAAGAGAGATCAATACTGACCTACCTAGACCAAATAGAGGCTGGGGTCAAGAGTTTCCGAAACGCGTACATGCATGAAGAGAATAATAAATAAAGGAGTATGGGAGATTAGCAAACATAGAGTTGATTGGTGCTTTTACTTCTTGTTTTTAGCTTTACCTACATACCTTTGACATGTCAAAACCTTTATTGTCAATGAAAATATAGAGAAACTGAGTGATTGTCAGACAACGCACAGCCAAAAATACTTGTCGTAAAAAAACTGAAATTAGCCATTAAGAAAGCTAAGGAAGTGCTAAGAGCCACAGAGCAACATCGGAGGGGAGTAGCCATATGCAGGCTTTCCCCTCTGTCAAAGTACAAGCCCAAATGGGTCTATACCTGTCGCCTGGATGTTTAAATGTGTGCGTGAAATTGTTTTTGTATTTGTTAAAGACAAGTTGCGAGTTTCGTAGTGTATGTAATAAAAGTGGCAAACAAGCGTGCAGTTCACATTGATGTTAAGAGATGACTGCAGCCTATAGACACCCACACAATGACCAGAGGTCAAAATGCAAATGCGCTGCCACTCCTGAGGCTTTAGGTGTTATTTTTTTTTTTTTTTTTTTTTTTTATGTAATGTAAGTGGCAAAGAAGCATGCAGTTCACATTGATGTTAAGTGATGACTGCAGCCTATAGACACCCACATGAAGACCAAGGCCAAAATGCAGATGCGTTACCACTTCTGAGGCCTAAGGTGTTATGCCTCTGTGCCGGAAATTACAGAGCCGTACATTACCACCTGACCGAAACATGATAGTGCTGAACACTACCATTTAACGGCAAGTATATTAGGTAATGCGGTGGTGCCTACGCCCGCGAGCTCCATCACTGGAGCTCTACCACCATAAATAATATGTACTACTGGCAATACAGTATAGTCTATACTAATATAATTTGTACTCTAGCAACACAGTATTGGTGCTCGGGATTGGATAGTTTTTTTCATTGGCTTTCTGTTTGCCCAATTAAATATACAGAGACAAAATGGGGGGAAATGAACAGATTTGTGGAGGCACGAGCAGCCAAGGGCCATTACGAAATATACGATCGAATTAACAAGTTCTGCTAAGTAACTGTAATAATGAGTAATCATATACATTTCTCCCCGCAAAAAAATGACAGACTGTTTTGCATCGGTAATACACGCTATGGCTACTCCCCTCCGGTCTGCCGCGACCGGTGGGCCGCGTTGCTCTAAGGCTAAGAGCTCTTGAGAGAAGCTATATCGAAATGCTTATATATTATGTAAAAAATCTTCTAAAAGTATTACACATAGGACACTTCAATCGAAAAACGTCCACTGCTGGACAAAAGCTCTAACCAAAGTAACTCCACAACAGTGTTGTGCGTCATTTACTCGTCGTGGCGATTATAGCATATTCTCCCGAGAATGTGCATGTGCAATCGCCACGCTTGGTTGGCGAATTGGCGATCGCAGTGGCGGTAATTTTATCGCGGGATACTACGAGCAAAGAATATGTAATAATACTACGTATAGAATG
Organism: Macrosoma leucophasiata; assembly: GCA_036365455.1. Classification (NCBI taxonomy): domain Eukaryota; kingdom Metazoa; phylum Arthropoda; class Insecta; order Lepidoptera; family Hedylidae; genus Macrosoma; species Macrosoma leucophasiata. Next base: position 2,238,621 of record JAWQUS010000014.1, on the reverse strand, counting down.
GACACTTCGACGTTCCGCCCGATTTCCCCGCCTCACCCAACCTCCTCCCCTCTTATGGTCGACGTTTGGTATTCTCTTCGTGCTACGCACACAGTAAATACACGTCACTGATTGATGTCTGTGTAATAGAGACCAAATTAAGAGTTTGTAACATTTGGAATTTTGGCGGAGTGTCCGCGGTGTGATACTACTGCCCACCCCATGTTGTTGTATTTAAGTCCCCGTTCCATAAGTGAGCGGCTTGTCGTCACGATGCCGTTTTTAAGAAGTAAATAGTATATGAAGACGTAAGTATGGCGATAGTATATATTTTCTTATGTAATGAAAGTGGCAAGGAAGCATGCAGTTCACATTGATGTTAAGTGATGACTGCAGCCTATAGACACCCACACAAACACCAGAGGTCAAAATGCAGTTACATTACATTTTCACCTGACACGAAACACGAAAGTGCTGAAGACTACCATTTAGCGGCAAGTATATTAAGTAATGCGGTGGTCCCTACGCCAGAGAGCTCTGTCACTAGAGCTCGACCACCAGTATAAAATATAAAGCCAGTACCAATTCCCACTAACCAAACACCAATCCAATTAAAATTGATATAGACAAAAACTCAAACATTTACCAGTTCATTAAATTAAAAAAAAGAACATGACTTAGAGCACTGGCGCAGAAAAACTTAAGTGCATTATAAAATTTTAGCTTGCATAGAAAAAGGTAATGCTGATACAGTAGCTAAGTAAGAAAATGTGTTTATGGCTTAACTCTCAAAGTTTCTAAAACTTATTTCGCGGATGCAAAAAATATATAATACGATATAAATGGTTCAGGGGTTTCGAACGGAAAAAAACGCTCTTGACAGAAGGAGTATTTGTAAAGCATTGCTATTCAGACTGGCTACAGCCTACCGCACTGCAGTACTTTTGAAGGCAGATTTTTTATTAGTAGCAAATGGATTTGCGAGTGACGTTAACAGTTTGATTGCTGCATATTTTATTAATAGATCTATTTTATTATTATTTTGTTCTAAACCTTAAATCCTGGATTCTTGTTTATTAGCTAAGGGGAAAAAAAGTTAAAACATATAATTAGGAGAGTACTAGTGTCGGAGCTTGAGGGCTTAGGCACTACTGCATTACCTAATCAATGTGCCGCCAGTTAGTAATGTTCAACAGTTTCAGCACTACTGTGTTCCAGTCAGATGTTAATGTATGTCTATCACATAAACCACATAAACAAAACAACGGCCACAGGATGCCAACGCATCTGCTTGTTTGCAACCTTCATATTTTTTCTACTGGTGGTAGAGCTCCAGTGGTTTTACTGGTGGTAGAGCTCCAGTGACGGGCTTGCGGGCGTAGACACCACCGCATTACCTAATATACTTGCCGCTAACGGCTAAATGGTAGTGTTCAGCACTATAATTTCCGGCATAGAGACATAACACCTGCACCCACACCTTAGGCCTCAGGAGTGGTAACGCATCTGCATTTTGACCTCGGTCTTTATGTGGATGTCTGTAGGCTGCAGTCATCACTTAACATCAATGTGAACTGCATGCTTGTTTGCCTCTTCCAAAACACATAAAAATAAATTGTTTTCAAATAACTACACCATCATTGATATGGGTATAAATAAGGGCAGAGCAGAGCCTTTTTGTACGTGATTTAAAGGAGTTTACTCATCTCAACAGCATAGGATATGGTGTCATCGCCATCTTTTTCAACTCACACTCTCATTTCACTATCAGTATGTTAAGTAGTACTGTTTATCTCTTTGTTTAAGTGATAAGATGATTTGTGATCACTGCTCATTATGTACACTTAAGACCATTTTCCAAACATCAAAAGTTAGTTTCTAGCAAATTGATTGTTGGAAAACACACGTCTTCAAATACATTCCCTGCCCTGTCATTCATTTATCTGTGCTTTGACAGAGCCATTATACCGTTTCGTTTCCATGCAGGATACTACAAGACAATACCATTACAACAGCAACAAACTTTTACCCGCAACTACCGAATGTCCATATACAAAGGCACGTAAGCAGACCTACCTTAAATCGATTCGATCCTAACACACGTCACAAAACTCAGAATCACACCACCAAAACTGCACTAACACGACTAATCACGCCCGTATAGTAAATAAAACGAATTTTATTCGCGAGCTCAAAATGGATTCAATAATCAATGCGCGTGTGGGCGAAGACTAACACAAATACCAACATTCGCCTGCTTCCTCTGAATACGATAAGGTTTGATAACGCAGGACATCCGCGCCGATAATTGTGCTGTTGGAACATAATAGTTTATTAAGAGTGACAAGTGTTAGGGAAACACCCGTTTTGTGTTTTATTTTAAGTACAATTTTGGTGCTTTTTGCTGTCTTAGGTTGCATCATCATCTTACTTTAATAAATTTGTTAAAAGTGCCGAAAAAACAAAAGAAAATGACTCAGTTTTACTGCCTCAGTAGCCTAGTGGTAACAGGCCGCTACTACTAGGCTGAGGGTTCGATTCCTAGGTAGGGGGCTGTCAGAGATAATGGTGTAAAGTCCTTTATATCTGGTTCTATTGGGTTTGCATGTATGCTTGAATGCATGCATTTACCTCTGCCTACCCTTTCGGGGATCACAAGCGTGAAGATACGTTAAGTAACGTCTTTAATTTTACTGCTATAATATTTACTACCATTGCTCGGTTGACCGACTGCACTAGCGGAAGAATTCTTCGGAAGAGAGGGTCGTCATGTCCCAAAAGTCCTGATGCTTTCAAACTAGCACAATAGTATGTCACTAAAGAGCAATTGTTTCTTAGTAGTATATTTTGTTTACAGGCCCAGGAAGACCAAGCCTGACTGACCTACCATGACCAAATAGGTCGAGTTCTGTCTGGTCAAGTCTTAGGCATCGGCGTGCATGTATGAAGAGAATGATGAAGGTAGATAGAGACGAGAGGTTTGTCAAGACCGGGATATCTGGCGCTCTACACTCTCTGCCTACCCCGTTAGGAACCTGGCGTGAAGATACATATTTGGTCTAAGCGTAATGAGCATGTTTATTTCCAGTATGCTCAAAAGCAGCATGCTTCCTGAAGGCGGATGGAAGGGGGTGTGTTTTGAGCGCGTCTGAACAGGTTTGCTTATTTCTAGTATTAAATTTATAAGGAATGTATTTAAAACTAGTAAGTTTGTTTATTACTAGCAAATGTAAACAGATTCAGAGAATTATATTTTAAAGCGGCATAAATACAAACACAACTGTCACTATCTTAACGCTGAAATCAGAGAAATAAAAATATTACATCTATCAATCCCATTCCCAGACGTCTTCGCAGCACCCAGAAAATGAATCAAACAAAAGGAAAATCCATTCAGACTCCGCACATGTCACCCCGAAAACAGAATAAAGTTCGACTAAATCGAATTACAAACAAAAAAAAATATCAATCGAACAAAATAGTGAACTCATAAATATACAATTGGTGCTGCGGTTAGCAAGGAAGGGGCAACCGCGAAGCCGCAAAAATATTCCGCAACCGCAAAAATCTTTCCACACGTATTGTTTGCTGTTCGTTAGCCTTGAAATGAGATTTGTACCGCATAGAGACGAACAAACGAATCGTCAAACTACAGATCTCTGGGGTATCAGGAAGTTTCACAAGATGTGACGTTTCCATGACGAGATGCGACAAGTTGAAAAAGAAAGTCGAATGCCACTGCGGTAACGGGAACAGTTTTCAAAAGTGTTGGTTATCTTTTTTCTCTGCCTTTGAACTATGTGTTACACAAATAGTGCTATGGTTGCACTAGTTAAAATAGTCGCATATAAAAGCATGATAAATCATCAATAATTTCAACCGAATAAAAGCGACCACAGCTGAACAATCCAGCCCCGACCCAAGCACGACCCAAGTGGTCGTTATTCCGGTTCCCACCAACCAATATCTAGAGCGAAAGATGCACTGGCCCTAATCTCAATTTTATTTGTGATACAAGATACGTATAGATATAAGAAATTGGTTCATTGAATTTATTGCTCAGATATAGGAAGAAATGATTTGCCTTAATAATCTTATTAACTGCCTCGGTAGCCTAGTGGTAGGCCCAGGCCACTACTACGCTGAGGTCCTGGGTTCGATGCCCGGGTAAGGGGTTATCAGAGATAATGGTTTAAAGTCCTTTATCTTTGGTTCTATTGGGATTTTTCCATTTTCTGGAAATTTCCCAGAATTTCGAAGTTTGGTAATGTGCCCGGAGAGATGTCAACAGGCTCGCCACCAGAGTGCCTAGTGCGAGATGACGCTCCTTCAATTCCATACAAATCTGCGTTTACTCTTACGCGATCGAATTCGCATAAAATCTCGCACTAGGCACTCTGTTACATCGGCCAAAACGTAACCGGCGAATCGAGGGGTTTTTTTTTTTTTATTTTTTTTATTCCTATTATCAATGTATTCAACTATTGGATCAGGAATCTTGAAAACAGTATTCAGTTCTTAAAAATAAGATAGTTATAAAAACAAAACGTACTTTGTCTCATGGAACTGTAACTGAAGTCTCATGAACAGTGACCAAGGGAGTTGTCAACACGTCATCTCGAAGAAATTTCGATGCCATTTTCCAATTCATTATTGAGCCAGCGTTGAAAAAATACCTTTGAGATAAACACGTACGCAGTAAAAAGAGTCGTTTTACCTGACTACTAGCAGAACAGAAGACAATTCCAAATGTGATTTTGTACATTCGCAATTTCGTTCGTTCCACTGAAAGGTGCTTTAAAAAATATGTAAATCACTACGTCGAACATACAAATGGACTTACTAATTTATTCCCGGCTCGCATATAACTTAAATTCACAATCTATTCTTTCCATATGTAAATCAATGTGAATTCACGTACACCCGAATCAGATATAATATTCTAAACACGATGCCACGCGTTAAGGCAAACGTAGAAATTTGTCACATGAGCGATGGTTCACCTACGTGTTTCGCCGTCCAAATCCCAAATATAATCCTTCCCACTACGAATAAAACACACCTTTATTACTTTAAGGGGAGAAGCTTAAATCGTGCGCGGCCGTCTTCAGGGATTCCAAATTTGATACTAACATGGACACAGGATTACCGACGGAATTTATATCTTAGCGCTGCAATCTCAAAGATCGTTTTCAATCGCGCACACCCCTCCGCTGAACGGTGCCGTAGTTACGCAGAATGCGACTGTATGATTTCATGCCAGCAAAAGTAAAGAAGGTTGACAAATAGGTCGGGCGTGCCGATGTTCAGTTTTATTAAAATTAAAACGTTCTATCGTGACATTAATAAAAGGCCGTAAGGTCGAAAACCGCTCGCTCACTGTTCAAATTTACAGCGGGAACACGGGGGATAAGCTGAACATTTTTATTATCATCGCAGTAGTTTATTGCGTCTTGAGCTTGAGCATTAGAAATAATCTTCACTGTAGGGCGTATGAGATAGCATTTGAGGAAAGACAAAATCCACGCAACGTTTACACTTAACGGAATAAATGCGATTCGACGGGAGCACGCGAAAATTGTGGAAATAGAGGAACGGCAATAAATCTGTCGTGCCTAAGCAAAACAGTGGAGCCGAAAGGCCCCGTCCGCAGTCGTAACTCAATCTTAGTCGCGCAATTTCACCGAAAATTTATTCGACATGAACTGTAGTTGTCAAATGCTGACGTCCGCGTATCGAAGGAAGAAATGATAGACATAAAAGAGGCTGGAGACAACGGCCTTCGGTATTGTGAGCACGTAGACTCTGAACATTACGGAGACGCAATCTTCGAGGAAAGAATTACATTTATCTAAGGGGTGGGAAATCACTAGTAATTCAATGCATGGACTTGATAAAACACATGCAAATATAAGCCTGTGTCTACACATCTCTCACAATCACAGTTTTTTTTTCTTTCAAAGTTTTCTGTTTGAGAGGAACGGTTGAAATTGCTTAGACATATTTAATGTCAGTCCGCAGAAGTCAGTTGCCGTGTGTAAAAGTACCTTTTTAGGTACGTGAGGCTCTAAAAATACCAAATTGGCGATTTGTTGATGTTTGCAAGAATGCACTATTAATCCACGTCTAATTCCTTCGGGAAATAAACGTTAGTTTAGTTATATATACTCTCTTAAATACAGCTGTAAGTTAATTTGTGTGTATTGTACCAATTTGAAGCAATCACTTAACGTCTATAAGGGGTAAAGCCATCAAATGTAAATTATTAAGCCATTCTTGTCTCATTACCACGCACGATAACCTTGAGGTAGTTATTTTGGATAGTTTCTCCATCTAATAGTTTTAGTGTGGGTTTTAATAGAGTAAAATAGTAAATAGAGATAATTCAGGTGTAAGTAATTTAGTTTTCGGCCAAATAAACGCTTTTTTAAAGTGACCTAATCTAGATATCAAACCATCATAGTCGTTATTTAAAGTAACAAGAATTACATCAACTCCACTCACGAAAAAGAGAAGTTCATCAAATAAATGATTTAGTTACCGAAAACAAAATTGCTTCGAGATATTTTTGATACCGCGCTGGAAATCCATTAAAAGTTGTAAAGAATCAACAAACTCGGTCTGATGTTTTGAACGTACTGAATCTCTGTATTTATATTAAACATATAAAGCAAACAGCGACATGAGATTCCCATCGAGATGACCCGGTTTTTGGAGTGTATTTCTTCAAACGGCGCCGCATGATCGATGCTGTGGAACTTAAGCAAATCACCAAGTTTTGACAAGGCTTGCTTTACACAAAGCATACCACCAGATTTCCGCTTTGATGTTAAATCATTGCAAAGGTAAACAGATGTCTTCTAATTAGCTGTATATAATCAGATCACATCTGTTTTCGCTAGGATTTTGGATAATCCACTAATTTAGTGACTGATGCTCTATTAATTTCCGTGTTCATTATTGATGTGTGATTTATCGATGCTGTATTTAGGATAATTGTTCTGACGCGTCAATATGTACGAACTAAAACGTGCGCTAATTACAGTTTAATTAACTTCATTACATCCAGTGTATTGTACCTGATATAAAGATCGAATAACCGTATTATTGAATAATTATTTTTTTTTACTACAAATATGCCAACTTCAAAACTAAATAAACGCAACCCTAAAAAGTGAGATATAACAAAATACAGAATGGAACATTGTGCATTAATCTTCCAAATAGAAGTAAGGATTTATCTCGCGTATATGTCTAAAATTACTATTTTTTTTTTTAAATCAACCGCCGGTCGCTTTTTACCTTCCATCAAATCCGCTAAAATAGTTTTATTTTAATGAGTATCACTCGCGAAAACCTCAGAATACATCAAGTAGATGTTTAATCGGGGTAATTGGTGGCGCGACTTCTAAATTTTAATATAACATTCTGTATTTTGTTAACTGCCTCGGTAGCCTAGCGGTAGCAGGCCACTACTATTACGCTGAGGTCCTGGGTTCGATTCCCGGGTCCTTTATCTCTGGTTCTATTGGGATTTTTACATTTTCTGGAAATTTCTCAGTACCTCGAAGTTTGGTAATGTGCCCGGAGATGTCAATCGGCTCGTTACCTGTTACATGGGCCAAAACGTAACCGGCGAGTCGTGGGTGTTTGCATGTATGGTTGAATACATACTTTAACCTCTGCCTACCCCTTCGGGGATTACAGGCGTGAATTTAGGTTTTTTTAATTTTGTTTACTCTGTTTTGGAGACGATACCTTTTGCTTTTTTTATTTTTCATTTTTAGTTTCATACTTAACGACTTATTACATCGTCCTAAAAGTTTATAATATGACATGTTTACATGGAATGGCAAGTAGGTACTTCGTATTGAACAAAAAAACAATCACGTAAGTAAATTGAATCAAATCTACGTAATTTGATTTCCTTTCCTACGACAGCTCTAGATTTGCTCATATTTTCAATAGTGATATCAAAAACGTGTAGCCGAACTAATTAAAATCAGTCAACCAAAAATTCAAAGGCCAATTAAAATCGCCGCGTCCCTCGCATTTTAAATCTTAAAAGTCCAAGTTCCATTGCAGTGACATAGTGGATGTCCCGGCGAGTAGAGGCCAATCCGACTCCCTCGAGTGGCATGCCGTCACTCGGCGTAGCCCGTTTGACGCCATATGTGACCATTTCAGGAGCGAAACACCGTTAATCCGGGACGTGTTTGAATAAATTCGACTTCTATTTACTAGGTAGTAAGGTTAATATTCGATCGATGGGGCAACGGTGGGGTGGTTAGGTCGGGGTGAAGTCCCAAAGGCGTACAGCGCGGTGCTCATCATTTCCCCATTGTCTCGTTAGACAAAAATCAAAAACAAACACTCGCAGTCGGGATTTTTGGATCTAAGTTTGGAATGATTCGCAATGATTGTGCCGATCGGTTTGTCTGTTTATTTGGCGTGTTGCGGCCGATTGTGCCTCTGGGATTAGCGGCGTACTCTGTTGAAAGTTATTATCTGGTCATAAGGCCAACTGTTTGGATAGGTCTATTGATATTGGTGATGACAAATTGACAATCTGACGTTGTATTTTAGATTAAGGTAATTATAACTTATATTTATTATAAAGTAAATAGTGTTACTGTATCGAATAAGTGATGAGATGTATTTAAATCACAAGGCGAAAAGAAAGACCTGTAATAAATAAATAATTAGAAGCGCAAGACCTTATACCTACTAAGCTTCAACCACCGATAGTATGGACTGTGTATATTAATGTTCTTGGGGATTTCATACTTATTTTTTAATAGATATGTATGTTTACTGAAGTAAAATCATATTTTATACGCACAATGAATTTTAATCGCTCACAGGTGGTAGAGTTCCGTTGTATGGACTCGAGAAATCGGAACCATTTATAGCCCTGTTTAGATACTCCAACACCCGGTTTCTTATTCACTGGTGGTAGAGCTACAGTGACGGAGCTCAACCACCTACACACGGAGGGTGTAAGCACCACCACATTATCTAATCTACCTGCCGTTATTAAATGACAGTGTTTAGCACTATCGTGTTCTGGTCAAGTGGTAATGTGTGGCTCTGTAATTTCCTGCACAGAACCGCAACTTAGACCAAAGGCACACCGCGGACACTCCGCCAAAATTCCATACAAACGCTTAATTTAGTCTGTATTACACAGACATCAATCAGTGACGCGTATTTGCACGTGCACCTGTGTGCGTAGCACGTAGAGAATACCAAAAGTCTCCCATAAAAGGCGAGGAGGTTGGCTGAGGCGAGGAAATCGGGCGGGACGTCGAAGTGTCCATTCTATACGTAGTATTATTCTCTGCCTCAGGAGTGGCGACGTATCTACATGATTTTTATGTAGATGTTTTAGTTACACTATTAATTTACCATCAATGTTAACTGTATGCTTGTTTACCACTTCGTGAAATAAAAAGTACCACTCTGTCCCTGTAGACTAGACCCGCGATCGTAAACTTAAACAGCAGTTTTACTGTGAAACTACAAAAATGTAGGTATATGTAAATGTAGCAAAGCGTTAAACAAGTCTAACTTTGGACTTACGCTTCCACTTTGAAAATAAACTCATAGTTGTAGCTTGCAAATGTAAGCAATGAACATAAGTGTAAAGTATGCCACTATGCTAAGCTCTACATATTTTTATAGATCTGACCGCGTCTTGTAAATCTCGTGGGTTACAATTTGTATGTTTTTATATATTTATTGTTGTTGTGTACATTACTTACTGTTTTGTAGCTGTTTATCACAGTTTTCGCGTGATATTTGGTTTTAGCACAAAAAGTAGCGTTTGTCCTTTGTAAATCAAATCAAATCATTTATTTCAAATTAGTCTACAAGGACACTGCTGCACTGTCGGGTTATAGCTAGGACCTATAGTCCGCGGGTCCGAACTACATCTATGTTATATTTCATCACAATCGGTCCAGCAGTTTAGTTGTGAATGCGAAACAGACAATCAAACAGTTACTGACACATTTTATAATAAATAGTGCCCTTGTCGCGGAAACGGATGCGGAAAGCGAACACCAGCTTCATACGAGCACCGTTAGAGTTTTGAACAAAATGTTTATAACAAGCTGTGCTGCACCAGACTGCGGACACTCTGCCAAAATTCCATACACACGCTTTATTTAGTCTCTATTACAAAGACATCAATCATTGACGTGTATTACACGTGCACCTGTGTGCGTAGCACGTAGAGAATACCAAACGTCTCCCATAAGAGGCGAGGAGGTTGGCCGAGGCGGGGAAATCGGGCGGGACGTCGAAATGTCCATTCTATACGTAGTATTATTACATATTCCCTGGGTGCACAGTGCGACACACTATTTTGTTGGAATCGTACCTTAATAATCAGAAATATTAAAAGTGCTTGCCCTTGAAGGGCAACACTTTATTCTGTGCATAATGTATCTCCAAGAAAATATATTCTTGAATTCACCACAACATCAGAGCAACGAACAATCACAGAAATGTTTCTCCCCAAACGAGTTATACGTACGTATTTTATATCTCATTCACTTCTATATAAATTTCTGATGCTATCTCATGCGAAGATTCATCGACTCATTTCGTGTTGCGGTATCTATGCAATGGCCATATTACGTTATGACTGTTGTGGTATCTGTATATTTACCAGAAATTATTATGGGATAACATCCGTGAAAATAAACTAGGTTCTTTTTATTATATTTACTGGTAGTAGAGTTCCAGAGACGAGGTTCGATGACGTAGGCTTCACCGCTTTGCCTAACCTATCAGCCGCCAAATGTAAAACGATGTATGGTCTCCTAATTTCTGTTATCGAGGCAAAACAACTTAGGCCTCAGGGGTGGCAAACTCTGTAGGCTGCATTGTCACTTACCATGCAAGTAAACCAGGTCAGGGTTTAAAAGCTATCAGAATTTTGCGTATCAGAAGATTTGATTTTGTGGAAAGTGAGGCAAACATTGTGCACACGTAAATTTGTACCTATAGATTTCTTAATTATTTGACATGACAGTTTTTTTTTTATTTTATGGCATCGCTAGTTATGCATATTGCCAGTGTCAAGTAAAACGATATTTCGTATTCTATGCAACGTAAAAGTCAGAGTTGTCAGTCAATTTATCAGTTCGTCAGTCAGTCACAGTCAGTAAAGCGATGGCTACTTTACCAGAACATTTACAATGAAGTTTTGGAGGCAAACCGAAAAAACGTGTTTTCGCACTGTTATTCTATTTCACTATACCCGAGCACTGTAATAAGCTTATATCAAACAAAATGCCACCAACTTTATTTAATATCACTCAAAAATACACCAAGAAAATAAAATAAAATAAGAGCACCACACGCCTCTTTCAAGGTTCCCGCCAAACCTCGACATGACAGTTTATAAATTAAAATTGAAATGCAAATGAAAGAATTACTTTTGCTTTTGGGTCACCCAATCTAAATATAGGCATATGTAATACCATATTGGCACTGGCACGCCCGACACCTGATACAGCTTTAATATTACACGACCTCGCAATCCGATAGGAATTAGTTTTAAATTTAAATATTTTTTGGTAGTTGTTGTTAATTTTCTGTTACTACTAAGCGACAAAGCCCTATATGTTGTATGGTGTTAAATAAAAAAAATATATAGGGAGGTACATACCTATTATTATTCGACATTATAAAAAAAAAAAGTGATTCTTGTACTCCCAAATAACAAATACTTTTTGATGCTGTTTTGACATTCTCATTCTCATTTCAATTAAAGCAATCGAAATTTCATTCAAACTAGTATATTACAAACGATTTAATTACCAGCTATAATTATAGATTATCTTACAGATATAAATCTTGACAGTCGTTTTGTGATCGTTGTAAGGAACTTAGATCGTATCAAATGGTATAAAGATGGAACTTCAGGCGTTAAAGCTATCTCCCCATCTATTTGGCGGGTTGAGCTGAGAGTTAACTGTGGGGGCTATACTTTTGGGGAAAACTTTAATGTCATTAAGGATTATTTCACTGTGTTATTACATGCTATCGACTGGTTGCGCAACCTGAATATAGGTATAGAATATATTAATTTTTGATTACTTATATAATACCTAAATGGTGCTAAATCTTTTTTGTTATGTTGGTGGCAAACAAGACATAAACCGAAAATCAAAATGCAGTTTACAGAATGTTTCGCGTGGTCACTCTACACATTTGGCAGTAGCCGCCATTTTGTCTCATAATGCAACCATTTTACGATATGATCAAACAAGTTTGAATATTTCATGAAGTGGGTGCGGGTTTACCTGACCATCGACGAATGATTTTTCATTATTTATCTAATCAAGGTAATGTTCACAGCGATCATTTTATAAGAAGAGACTATTTCATGAAATTATCGATCATGTCAAAATGTGAGCAATTTCACGATATGGCTACGACATATGCATATGAACGCATACAGCTAGTGAAGTTCCGACATCGCCACAAATTAATTGAACAACGAAATTTCGATCATAAATACGGAACCAATATGGAATGCGGCATTCGATACAAAAGGACCGTCGACAAAAGATATTCGAACTTAATTATGAACAACGAACCGAGCCGAGCGCTTCCATAATTCAAATTAAAGGAAAACTATCGAATTGCACAGTAACAGTAAACCGGAGGTAAATAATTGAAGTAATTGTTAGGTCAGATCGGGTCAATTAATCATTGGATGCGGACGCCGCATTACCAATTTATGTCCCACCCGAAACACGCGGCTAATACACCTATCGTGCTTAGGGACGCATCTTTGAAATATCGATATTGCATCATAATAATATCGATGGCTTCATCGGAATAGGTAAGCACCCAGGGAAGGTTGTAAGGCTTCCTCCTTCAATGAAACGGCAACTTAAAATTCATACAAAAGGGATGGCCCCTTCCGTGCTCAGTGTTATTTGTACAGGAAGCATCTCCACCCCGTTCTATCTACTAGATTTATGTGTGCTACCGCGCCTGATTGGTTTATTAAAAGAGACGAATTATAATGGAATTTGAAGGAAAGTTGTACAAAAATCCAGATGTCAATGAGATCATTGGATGCGGACGCTGCATTACCAATTTACGTCCCACCCGAAACACGCGGCTAACACACCTATCGTGCTTAGGGATGCATCTAGTGAAATAGCAATATGGCTAACCTAAGAGAAGTCGGAGAAGGTCGTAAGGGAATAAGACGACAAGTTTTTTTTTAAATTCTATTTTTTTAAAGGGGTCTTGTCCCACGACTGGAATGGTTTAAGTTAGTATTGGGTACGATGGGGTTCCATCGTACCCAATACTAACTTAAACCATTACTGATAATAATATAAAGAAATAGAAAGGAAAATGTTACTGGCGAGGAATTAACTTACATAATTCTTTTGCGATTTCTGCATTCGGATTAGCTAACATTTCCTGGAGAAGGCCAACAGGCCAACATTCATGAAATTTAAATTCAGTTCCTGCACTAGCAACATTCTCTCATTTCTGTTCCGTAAGACGACAAGTTAAAATTTATACTCAAAATATTCGATTTTATTACTTTTTTTGTTCTACTGTGACCATTCCTTCCCTGCCTAAACTTTTATTTGCTGCCGAAGTCTGCCCCCCCTCCCTTAGAAATTTTTATCTGTGAACGGGTTTGGCCGTTCGTTGACTTGGTGGAAGATAGTGAATTCAAGGATAGTTGCGCAAAGATTGAAATTTCAGTATCAACTTATTTCTATACGTATCACCTGATATAGGTGGCTCACATACGACACGCTTAGAGATGCATCTGTACAAACAATTTTACCATCGCTTAGGTATATCTTTGTTCCCTTGACATTCCTGAGGCCTAAAACGATTTGTCCCGTGGCAATAATTATGTAACCTTATAACGTTATCGTATAGAGAATATTAAAAAATACAGCTCGTTTTTGACAGCAAAACATAGGTGTTAGTAAAATCATCGATGTTTTTTAAGCGATGTTATAAATTAGAACATCGATATATTTTTGATCGATATATTGCCTCCCTATTAGTACTGAACTAATGCCTATCTGAATTATGTCGAGTTTTAATTAGAACCGTCCATGTTTGAAACCAAGACTGAATAGATAATGATGGTTAATGTAAAACCGTGTTAGTGTCACTTCTGTTGTTCGACAAGTTCGATTGACACCCGTTGGAGGCTTTAGTGTGAGGTTATATTTGGTTGTACTGGATTCTAACAATATCCTATGGCAGTTATTTAAATCATTTTATTAGGCCGGACTTGAACCCGGCACCACTGTAGCCCAGCCGCTTTCTCAACTGAGCTACCGAAGTCCATACATGACTGTTGAATTTTTTCTTCACATTACATTCGGCGCGGCTTATGCGATCGACTCGACCGATGCGCTCGCATTCTGTCGAGTTGCGTACAACAGAGCTATTCGCGAGTACTATTTCTTCATTGTTGTTTCTTCGGCGCGGTTGTTTCTTTCGGTGCTAATATGTGTGTAGCGCGCATGGCCCCACGGCTGGTGTAGATCGGAAGCGATTTGCTCGGTTAAGCACTACGGGCGCGGTCGGGTAGTGTGATGGGTGACCGCTAGTGGCAAATTAAATGCGCGTTTCCGTGCTTCGGAGGGCACGTTAAGACGTCGGTCCCGGTTGCTATCGATGATAGCAGTCGTTAAACCTTATCGGAGGCCTCATAAGCGGTTTGAAAACATCCGACATCGGGTTGGCCACTAACCCACCCACCTCCACCAATCCGCATTGGAGCAGCGTGGTGGAGTAAGCTCCAGGTCTCCCCCCCCAAAAAGCGGAAAGACTCGTGCCCAGCAGTGGGACGTATAATGGGTTGCCATTATTCTTATTTATTATTACAGTATAAGAAATAGGTATCTGATACTATAATAAATACCTACAGTATCTAACAATAAATATTGCACAGGTACGTAGAGCGTTATCTCTTTCGCACCGTACCGACGTAACGTTTTTCGATCATTTTGATCAAGTTTTCACCAATACCGGACTATCAGTGCTTACGTAGGCAGTGTGCACCAAAAATAACGTTCTACGAAATAACGTTTTCGTAGGTTTTCGCGAGCTTCATACATTGTAGAAATTAAACTTGCGGATTTTCTCGCGTATACGTTCTACGAAGTTGAAACTAGCCGATTGTCTCTTTAGCAGTAGGCTCGATGGGCAATAATATATCTTGATACCTACTGTACGTTCTTTAGAAAGTGATGTTAGTATGAATAATTCGGCGTGCTTTGATGAAGAACTTTAAGAAGAACAATCCTGTATCACCTATCAACACCCCAACACCACACGATAAAATAAAAACAAACACATTCAATTTGTATCCGACGGAACTGTGTCAATATACTGAAAATAAATTCCCGAAAGTAAAAATAAGAGATCAGTTAAGTGCCACTATCGCCGCCTACACGGCGCATCAGCCATTCGTGAACGATCTTCTATGCGACACGGATCCTCTCAATGCAATTCACATTTGAGACCCCCTGATGGTTCAATATACACTGGTTCCTATATTCCATAGTCGTATTTATATTTTTCTTTAGGACTATCAGCTTTATCGAGCCACCAACGCTGCCGACCCCCGTGCGTTACAATATTTAAGTGTATCGCTCTCGAATCCTATCATTTTATGGTGGTCCCTGTCAGTTATCGGTTTTTATTGAGACAGGCTCCAATGATATATTGTGGGGATTGTTTTCATTGATATTAAAGATTCGTTTAGTTTATGAAGGTCTCCGGTTGTTAATCAATTTGTTGTTGTCTAATCTTTTTTAAATAGGTATTTAAATCATTGTTATTTGGTCATAGATTAAACATTCTTCGATGGTAGCGTGCTTGAATGAAAGCAATTAAATTATAATTTAGATTCCAATAAAAGTTTTTTTATTTTATTGACTTTGAAAGTTATTAGGTAATAGTTTTTTGTGTATTGCGTATTTCTGTGTAAAGTTATGGTTAAGGATTATATTTTTGGTACTTCAAAACTCCAAAACATTATTTTTTTTTAACAATCTTTTATAGGTCTATCTGATAAACCAAGTTCAGATTTTTTTTGCTTTGAATAAACTGTTTTAATAGGTATGTAATAGTAAAACAGTTGAGTATGTAATATTATAATAGAGGAGAATTATTATATTAGAATAATTATAATATATACAAACGAACAATGGCAGTCAAACCGTTCCAATAAGCGTCAGTTATTACAATAACACGCGATGGGCAGCAGCGTCCCACAATAAAACTGCCACCATTGCGATCGTCAAAATGCAAGCGTGGCATTTATAGCATATTCTCCCCTACTGATGCACAACACTATTGTGGCCATTTTGTCTAGCTGTCACATTTGCAATAAAGAAATAACATGAGCACCGAAGTATCGAAAAATCCCGGACAAACCCGGGCAATCCAGATTTTTTTGAGGACTGATACCGGGATGCCCGAAGTTGAAAATATTCCGGTTTCGATTGTCTATTTGCCACTATCATTACATAAAATATATGTTGTTATATGACTTTGGAACATTTTCAATTAATTATGGAATACGTGAGTACCAAAGTGCCGAGAAATCCCGGGAAATCCCGGTTTTTTCGTATCGGTACTGGGATTCCTGAAATTAAAATAGTACCGGTTCTCGATACCCTATTACATTAAAAATTAATGTGGATTGTATATTTGTTTAATTAAATGACATAAAAAGACAAAAATTTCAATTGTCATTAGTCTCTCAGCGAGCAAATGTCATAAATACGAAATCCGAAGGGGCTGTTAAAAACGTTTGTCTCACTGGTAACAATAAAGTGGGGTCTAGACGCTGTTAACTTATCTTTACGTCTCTATCTCCTAAAATAGACGCGGCCATGTGTCGACGCCGAACTGACAATAGTTCTGAGTGCATTATATTCTACGTTAATTTACATTCTGTCTGTCCATTGTGATTTAATTTTAAGGGTCCGTCGTGTGATTGGTTATTTTTTATACATAGAGTGATTTATTGGTATTCTGAAAAGGTTTCTTTTTTTATGTAATGGAAGTGGCAAACAAGCATGCAGTCCACATTGATGTTAAGTGATGACTGCAGCCTATAGACTCCCACAAAAAGACCAAGGTCAAAATGTAGATGCGTTGCCACTCTTGAAACCTAAGGAATTATTATGCCGCTGTGCCGAAAATTACAGGATCATTACGGCTTATCTGGAGCACAATAGTGGTGAACACTACCATTTAGCGGCAAGTAGATTAGGTAATGCGGTGTTGCCTACGGGCACGAGTTCCGTCCCTGGAGCTCTGCCATCAAAAAGTAGGTAAGTGTTATTGGTATAGAGAGACTCCTAATTTAGTTGCGTTAG
The DNA here is from genome assembly GCA_036365455.1 of Macrosoma leucophasiata. NCBI lineage: Eukaryota > Metazoa > Arthropoda > Insecta > Lepidoptera > Hedylidae > Macrosoma > Macrosoma leucophasiata. The sequence continues at coordinate 2,221,237 of JAWQUS010000014.1, read as the reverse complement.
CTTCTCATCATGCCGTATGAAATAGTGTAATTGTGACTTGGTTATCTATACAAATAAATAAAATTGGAGTGTCTGTTTGTAATATAATAATAACCGCTTTTTACTAAATGCATATGAATGTATACACGGTACATATACATACCAAAACAACATTTTTTTCTTTTTTTGTCTGTCTGTCTGTTTCGCGGGGCTAATCTTGGAAACGGCTGGACCGATAATGTAATAAGGAGTAACATAGTGTTATGTATGTGTGTTTTATACATGTGTGCGTAGCTGCGTCTACGCGTCTAACGTATAATAAAGCAGTGCGATTCGAACCAGCGAGCCTTTCACTTCTCTCCTCCACATATATAATACATAGGCTACTTTTTTTACTACTAGCTGCTGCGCCCACGACTTCGTTCAGGTAGATGAAAAATAAATTCGGCGAAGTCGCGGGCACAGCTAGTTTTAATATATATACGAAACCCAATATCAATGACGGCTCGCGTCTGACCGTTTCGTAACAAAGAGCCGTGCGCTATCGCTGTCCGATATTTTGACATGTGTTACTACGGAAATGGGTCACATTTGGGCCACATTTATCCGTTTTATAGATGTTAAGCTTTTAAAAAGCGACAGAGGTGGGCTCGATGCATCTCAATAATCTCTTTTATATTTAAGAGCACTTGCGCCTGAATATGTACGACTTCATTTTTATTTTCGATTATTTTTTTTTTATGTAATGGAAGTGGCAAACAAGGATGCAGTTCACATTGATGTAAAGTGATGACTGCAGCCTATAGAGACACCCACATGAAGACCAAGGCCAAAATGCAGATGCGTTACCACTCCTGAGGCCTAAGGTGTTATGCCTCTGTGCCGGAAATTACAGGGCCGTACATTACCACCTGACCGGAACACAATAGTGCTGAACACTACCATTTAGCGGCAAGTCAATTAGGTAATGCGGTGGTGCCTACGCCCGCGAGCTCCGTCACTGGAGCTCTACCACCAGTAAAAGATCGATTCCAGAAAGTAGAATAGTAGTACTAGTGGTAATGCTCTGGTGACGGATATGTCTATACTTGGTATAAACCTGTGTCGTGGGTGCCGTTGTACACACACAACACATACACAAACACCCAGACCCAAAACAAGCATCTGTAAGCCATACAAATATTTGTCCCGGTGCGGGGACCAAACCCGCTACCCTTCGAATCAAACCGTTCGTCTTACACAGATGAACGAACCGGGTCGTCAAATAAAAAATAAAAAACGATCACTGTTAATTTAATCAACACACAAAAACACCAGTACAATCATAAGTCGGCCCTGTAATTTCCGGCACAGAGACATAAGACCTTAGGCCTCAGGAGTGGTAACGCATCTGCATTTTGACCTTGGTCTTTGTGTGGGTGTCTATAGGCTGCAGTCATCACTTAACATCAATGTGAACTGCATGCTTGTTTACCACTACCATTACATAAAAAAAAAAAAGTCAAATATAGAATACTCGTGAAAAACAAGTAATGGGCAACGATATTTCACATATAAAAAAATGTACTCGATTCCAAGAACAAAACAAAGAGTTCTTACTTCCAAAACTATGACTCACAACGCATAGACAATGAACTGAAGCGACTAGCAAAAATCCCGTAACAATAATTTGTGATTTTGTCCTTGGAACATAGTAAACACGGGGGACATTTAAAAAAAGGAACGTACTGGATATTATATGGCGTTGTTAGTAAAATGCCGCGTGACGTCACCAAACTGTCGACTAGGGAGCAGTACGCATAATAACTGAGAAGAGTCACGACAGACGGGGAACAGTTAAGACGTAGCGTCTCGCATTTTTATACAAGACTGGTTTCGGCTCGATATATTGTGATTTTATAATCTAGTAAAAGATGATTCTATAGTCTCTGAAGTGTCTTATACAATACTATAACACTTATTAAAAATCCCTTGAATAAAGTTACAAATTCATCGTTTAAATTTAGTCTTTCATTAAATACCAAACAAGCGGTCCTTCATATAAGTACTTTTCGTGGTGTTCAGAGTTATTGTTTTCCAGACACAGAGATGTAACAGCTAAGGCCTCACGAATGGTAACGCATCAATGACGAAATGTTTATACCACAGTATTCACTTACCTACGATGTGAACTGTATGCTTATTTTCTTCTTCATTATAAAAAAAAGGAAGAGTTACATTACCGCAGTTGCCCCGCGTTCAATGTGTGGTGTCGCTACTAGTGAACACAAGTCTTTATTGGCCGATGACGGATATAGTATGGCTGTGTGATTGATGTTCCACGATCGCAAGCATATGTCGGTTGGATGAAGTTGGTCGTCCATGTTATTGACGGCTCTGTTTTGAAATAAAATGATAAGTATGCTGTAGTCACTATCACTTGAATATGTTACTTATTTATGAGAGTAAAACACGAGTAACCATGTTCTAAAATGATTTATGTTGTATTTGTGTTTAAATACTAATAGATGAAAAAGCATCTCAAAATTACAAAAAAAAAGCAATAAATACGAGAACTTGAATAAAGTTAAGCGGCATTTCATTTTTAAATCTTTATTTTGACAGCTAACGGCAAAGAAATAAGTATAAAATCTTCCCCCAAAGGTAAAACTACTAAAGATCATCAATCACATTTCAAGTTTATATGGAAAATAGTTGGTAACAAAAATTTTAAGGCGTTTAGTGTGTAGTGACTCTATCAGACAACACGAGTCTTTATTGGCCGATGACGGATATAGTTGGGCTGTGTGATTGATGTTCCACGATCGCTAGCATATGTCGGTTGGATGAAGTTGGTCGTCCATGTTATTGACGGCTCTGTTTTGAAATACTATGACGAGTGTGCTGGAGTAACCATCACTAAAATTATAATGTCGCCCTTCGATACGTTGGCGGCTTGCGGACATACGCTCAGTTGCCCGGTGACACTCGAGCGGTAGTGACAAGTAAGTTCCTCATCTCAAGCCGCCGACATGTTGCCAATAAACTTTTCCGACATGCAATGAGAAAAGCCGCCGACAAAAAGTTTCCGACATAGGTCGACGGCCCGGTAGGCACAGTGTGTATTGCGCTTAAAAGATCATAAAGTTAGAAAGGATCTCAAGTATAAATTTTATAACAATACTAGCGGCCTGGCCCGGCTTCGCGCGGGTGCAATGTTACCTACCCTCTCCTATTCGTCTTAGCGTGATGTTATATAACCTAAAGCCTTCCTCGTTAAATGGGCTATCTAACACTGCAAGAATTTTTCAAATCGGAGCATTTGTTTCTGAGATTAGCGCGTTCAAACATCAAACAAACTCTTCAGCTTTATAATACTCGTATTAGTACAGGCATAGATTCTATTCATGGAAGATACTTCAAATCCTTAATAAACACTTCCCATCGTCATTTCAACGAGAGACTTGTTGATATATATTGAAAGAAATGAAACAAAAGAAGTGAGACTATTGAAAGGAAAAATTATTTAATAGCTAGCTTCACCGTCGCCAGAACGAAGAGCGAAAAATGAATATTTGTTAAATAGTATATTAATTAGTTGGTTGTCTCTTCTTTCAATTTGCATTCTTTTAGAATTGTTTCTGGAAGATAAACTGGCCAAGCACGAGTAGAACTACGCAGGGTTCAGTATATTTTTTTACTGTTATGAAGTGGCAATCAACGCATACAGTTAACATTGTGATAAGTGACGAGCCAGTTGGTCCAGCGGGTGTGAGACGACCGTTCTAACCGAGGCTCACGGGTTCGATCCCCGAACCGGGACAAATATTTGTATGGCCTACAGATATGTATTTGTTTCGGGTCTGGATGTTTGTGTATTTATTGCGTGCGAACACCGGCACCTATGTCACTGGTTTATACCTAGTGTAGGGCTGTGATTGTTTTCGAAACGACGAAACCAGAGATTTCAATGTAGATGCGATTCAACTCTTGCAGCCTGAGGTATTTTTTTTATGTAATGGAAGTGGCAAACAAGCATGCAGTTCACATTGGTGTTAAGTGATGACTGCAGCCTATAGACACCCACATAAAGACCAAGGTCAAAATCCAGCTGCGTTACCACTCCTGAGGCCTAAGGTGTGCCACTGTGCCGGAAATTACAGGGCCGTACATCACCACCTGACCGGAACACGATAGTGCTGAACACTACCATTTAGGGAAGGTGCTGAACACTACCATTTAGCGTATTATACCACTATACCGGCAATTGAAGCAGTACATTACCACGAGTCTAGAACCCGATAGTGTTGAACACTACCATTTGGGGGCAGATACATTAGGTAATGCGGTGGTGCCTACGCCCTCGAGCTTCTGCACTGGAACTCTACCAGAATATATATACAAGGTTATAGTGATAACTGCAGCCTAGAGACACCCACATAAAGAACAAGGTCAAAATGCAGATGCGTTACCACTCCTGAGGCCACTCAGACCTGCCTGCAGACACACAGGATCGCCGGTAACGTTTTTAACAGGTGGCAAGCCTGTTGACATCTCCGGGCACATTACCAAACTTCGAGGTACTGGGAAATTTGCAGAAAATGAAAAAATCCCATTGTATTTTAATTTCCAACATTATTGTGTCCGTATCGTTTTGGTACGGAACTCCAAATTAGACGCATCACTAAACACCGTGTATCAGTGCCTAATAATAGATGTATTCGCCGATATTCAGTCTCACAAACGTATAATGATAACGTGAGCGTGTCATAAGGTCACATGAATGAATGTATATTAAACACCGTATCAACCAGTCGCTTATTATACATTGAATGCGTTCAGCGAACTCTGAATTATGTCAATGCATTCATTTTGAAATATATTTACTGGTGGTAGAGCTCCAGTGACTGAGCTCGCGGGCGTAGGCACCACCGCATGACCTAATATACTTGCCGCTAAATAAATAAATAATAAATAAAATACGCTTACACTCACAGCCCCACAGTAGGTATAAACCCGTGTCGTGGGTGCCGTTGTACACATACAACACATACACAAACACCCAGACCCGAAACAAATATCTGTAGGCCATCGCACCGCTGGACTAACCGGGTCGTCAAAAAGTAAATGGTAGTATTCAGCATTATCGTGTTCCGGTCAGGTGGTAATGTACAGCCCTGTAATTTCCGACACAGAGGCATAACACCTTAGGCTTCAGCAGTGGTAACGCATCTGCATTTTGACCTTGGTCTTGGTGTGGGTGTTTCTAGGCTGCAGTCATCACTTAACATCAATGTGAACTGCATGCTTGTTTGCCACTTCCATTACATAAAAAATAAACAATAGCGACCAATCCATTCCAGTAGGGTTGTAATAAATGCGGGAGAGGTAGCAGCGTCACACGATGAAACTACCGCCTCTGCGATCTTCAATCATGCGGATTGGCGCTTCAATCTTTAAAAGCGATGTCATGGCAATTATGGAATATTCTACTTTTATGACGCACACCACTGTTGTGGGCATCTTTGGTTAAGGCTTGGTCCAGGTTTGGACATCTTTCAGCGGGAGAGATGATGATGAACGTGACCCAAGAATCGAATCCGAGACGCCCTAGCACTCGCAACTAAGCCATCGCTATCAACGAGATGATTTCACGCACAAATAAACGCATTAATTGTGTCAATACACATCAAAAACGTTTTAATTAGAGCACCAGTGTCCAATGGAATCAATCCGTACTACATAATTTACATGGAAATTCGATATAAATTGTCGATCCGTTATCAAAGGGAGGCTGCAATAGTCGCCCGTTGGAGTGTGACGATTTATCGAGCAAGTTTCCGATGGAAAAACTTTGTAATATTGTCTCGGGTACCTCTGGGTACGATCGGAGCGCGAACGATTGAGTCCTCGATGGAGAGTGATAGCTGCAGTTATCTATGGTACTTAAGAAATGTATAACGCGTTTTAGGGTTATGCCGGTAGGAACTGTTTGTTGACGTTTCTCAACTGTTTTCTTGACATAAAAACAAAAAAGTTTTTTAGTATGTAGTGAGTGATTTTTTATTTATGCAATAGAAGTGGCAAACAAGCATGCAGTTTACATTGACGTCAAAATGCAGATGCGTTACCACTCCTGAGGCCCAAGGTGTTATAGCTCTGTGCCGAAAATTACAGGGCCGTACATTACCACCTGACCGGAACACGATAGTGCTGAACACTACCATTTAGTATATTAGGTAATGCGGTGGTGACTACTCCCGCAAGCACCGCCACTAGAGCTCTACCACCAGCTGCAATAGTCGCCCGTTGGAGTGTGACGATTTATCGAGCAAGTTTCCGATGGAAAAACTTTGTAATATTGTCTCGGGTACCTCTGGGTACGATCGGAGCGCGAACGATTGAGTCCTCGATGGAGAGTGATAGCTGCAGTTATCTATGGTACTTAAGAAATGTATAACGCGTTTTAGGGTCATGGCGGTAGGAACTATTTGCTGAAGTTTCTCAACTGTTTTCTTAAAATTGAAAAAAAAAATAGGTTTTAGGCAACAAAATTGGACTGTAAAGCATGCTGTTGCGTGCGGTAAGTATATTAGGTAATGCGGTGGTGCCTACGCCCGCCAGCTCCGTCACTAGAGCTCTACCACCAGTGAAATAGTGATGATGAAGTGATGATCATTGAAGACCTCTTAAGAAACTAAACGAAGAACGTCAAATCACCTTCTCCCAATAACATATTTACTGGTGGTAGAGCTCCAGTGACTAAGCTCGCGGGCATAGGCACCACTGCATTACCTAATATACTTGCCGCAAAATGGTAGTGTTCAGCACTATCGTGTTCCGGTCAGGTGGTAATGTATGGCCCTGTAATTTCCGGTACAGAGGCATAACACCTTACGCCTCAGGAGTGGTAACGCATCTGCATTTTGACCTTGGTCTTTATGTGGATGTATAGACACCACTTATAGGCTGCAGTCATCACTTAACATCAATGTGAGCTGCATGCTTGTTTGCCACTCCCATTACATAAGAAAAAAAAATAACCTCTCAATCTATATTTACCCCACAAATAACATGTTATTCGTATACTTGATAGCTTACAAGAAAATTGAGAAACACCAACAATCTAACTCTGGATCTTTCTTACGTATTAAAGGCACCTATTTGTATCTAAATTATATATACCACAATAAGGTACAAGAAATAAGCAGTAAATATCCTAGACAGCAAGACCGGTAGAAGGCCTAAGCGCGTCTGTCAAGTGAAATTGGACCGTAACTTGTGAGCATTAAGTAACATTTTCCGATTGTGTCTCCAAGATAATCTTGTTCGGTAGTCATTTTTGACCAATTTCCCTCGGAATATTGAAAAATATTTTAGCGAGGTTGTCGTCACAGAGTCAGGGCCTTTGTGACGTCATTTTTGCTTGCTTTCTGTTCCGATAACGCTTGTACATGGTGTTTGTTTTTTGTTTGTAAAGTGCTTTTTAGAATTTTAGTTCATAAATATTTTGTTGAGTTATGAATGTGTAAACGTAGTGAATTGGGGCCGATGGGTCATTTGCAATGGCAAACGTAAAGGTAACTTCACGCCTGCAATCCTCGAAGGGGTAGGCAGAGGTAAATGCATGCATTCAAGCATACATGCAGACACCCATAATTCGCCGGTTACGTTTTGGCCCATGTAACAGGTGGCAAGCCTGTTGACATCTCCGGGCACATTAACAAACTTCGAGGTACTGGGAAATTTCCAGAAAAATTGAAAAATCCTAATAGAACCAGAACAGGGCCGTACATTACCACCTGACCGGAACACGATAGTGCTGAACACTACTATTTAGCGGCAAGTATATTGGGTAATGTGGTGGTACCTACGCCCGCGAGCTCCGTCACTGAAGCTTTACCACAAAATAATAAACCGGTAAAGTAATATTGGTTCTTCATTTTTTTCCCCCATATCATATAAGGTGCAATATTCGATAACAAATGAAATCAATAACAGGATTAACAAGTACTATATTAATAACAGAATCGTTCGCTGCTTCGGTACCTACATAAGGGTCAAAATTGCATCAAACCACGCGTCGACCGCACCGACCGCAGATGTAACGCGATAGAATCGATTTTACTCAAATACACGGTAATGCTAAATCGATGAATACCTACATTCGTTGGTATAATTTTGATAAAACTTAAGGAGCATTGCCCCGACAGTGTTTCCATAATTTTAGTTCTTTGTTATCCGAATAAAAAAGAACTAAGTGGTCTATTAAGTTCTTGAGCTTCGAGAGGACGGCTAACAACTTAATTTGTAGTAGGTATCGACATTAATATTACGAAATTAAATTTGTCAGAGATAAATACCTCTTCTAAGTCTCTGAATGATATTATTATGTTAAATATATAATAATATATTTTTTATGTTTTCAAAGATCTGAGGTCAAAAGGCCTACGATGTTGCCTCTGTGTCGGAAATTTTAGGGCCGTAAATATATTAAATATCTTTGCTAATTTGGATGAATTTTGGTATCAACACATATCATGGTATTTGGTATTTGGACACTTTTGACAGGCAAAGTAGATAATGAGCTAAATTTAGCTTCAGGTAAACCTGCTAGGAATTTCTAGTCAAATCTAACTAAAAAAATATTTTGAAAACTTTGTTTCCCGACTTCGATACCTTAACCCATCGACGACACAACGTAGCTTCCTTAATCCTAATGATTGTACCCTATTTTAAGCAGACGCCAACTTGATGGAAAGTGTTTACCGGTGCCTATGAACATTTGCAACACCAGGAGAGTTGCCACCGTGCTGCCAAGGACTCTTTATCGTCAGTTTTTGACCCTATTATCTAAAAGCTATCGCGGCAGTTAAAGTATATGTTTTATTACTCAGTTAATTAATAAATTAAAGAGCTATCGACGGTAAAATAAGTTGAGTTACAAAAACAATTGTAAATCACGAAGTCACGCACATGAAATTCCAAAATCAAGTATACACGTTCCTTCATTTGAATTTAAATAGCTTTGGATAAATCAGCAAGAATATTGACACTAATATCTCCCAATCAAATGATATTATCTATGGGCTACTTTTCATACCGAATCACGCAAACGCCATAGGTGGCAAGTGTGATATACTTTGGTAGCTTAGTGGTAAAGCGGCTAGACTGGTTATCTTGAGGTCGCACGTTCGATTCCTGCCCGAAGAACAATTTTTATATTCATTTTTATTTGATTCTAAATTCACACGCATGTGTTATTTTTTGCGAAAAATAAAAATATTACAGGTTTAATATTTTTTTTTATTTTTTTTTTAATGTAATGGAAGTGGTAAACAAGCATGCAGTTCACATTGATGTTAAGTGATGACTGCAGCCTATAGACACCCACACAAAGACCAAGGTCAAAATGCAGATGCGTTACCACTCCTGAGGCCTAAGGTCTTATGCCTCTGTGCCGGAAATTACAGGGCCGTACATTACCACCTGACCGGAACACGATAGTGTTGAACATTACCATTTAGCGGCAAGTATATTAGGTAATGCGGTGGTGCCTACGCTCGCGAGCTCCGTCACTGGAGCTCTACCACCAGTAAAAAATATAATAGGCATACATAGGCTACAACTACGGAAAATAATAAAAGCACACATAATTTACATTTACACCTCAATATTCAAGAAACTATAATGCATACGTTCTCTAATGCATAGATGTTGGTAATTTTGCTCATTCGTTAACAGATTTTCTTACTATACGGATTATTGCTAGTCAATGCCAACTTCAAACCTTCTCAACTAAATAAACTAATTTCACTAACCCAAGACGTTGGTTGTTTGTCGGTGTAAAAAGGGTGTTTGCTGCAGAACGATTTATGAAGCAATGGATGAACGTCCAGGAACAGATGCAATCTCAAAGATCCCTTAAGGGATCTTCTATCTTATGTTTGAAAAAACAAATTTAGTAAATAATGCTTGGAGTTTGCATAGGACACTTCAGCAAGAAGCATCATCTGCCGCTGCAGAAGCGCGGTACGCGGGTGTACCTGGGTGAGGATTCACTGTACAGTGTTTGCTTGAATTCAAGGAGACGATGGAGCGTCTCTCGTACAAGTGATGGTCGTAACCATGTGATCCTCAAGGAAGCACACCAGGGTATTGACAGGTACTGTGAAACCGTTCAATGTAGATGTATTTAAAGGAAATTACAGTATGCCTCCTATAGATCTTGAAATTGTACACAAAGATGGTTCGACGTGTCTCCATCCAACAGCCACCTCCTAAACAAGATAGTGTAATTTCAACCTTTACACAACATTATACGAGTATGTTCTTAGGTTTTCGCGAGCTACACTCATTGAAATAAAACTTTCGTGGTCCCGGGCAGACGTCTGCCCAGGACCACGGAAGCTGAAAAGCGACCGAAACGTCGGGTTGATTTTAAAAATCATTTTAGTTTAATATACGCGAGATAAATCCGTAAAAATAGTTTTATTTCAATTTACACAACATTGTTTTTAAATGCCACAATCAGAAATGAAGATTTAATTGGCAACAGTTCTTTTCCAGTTATTCAATATATATTTTTTTCCATTTGCATTTGTGCAACAAATCCTATTTTTATTTCACATTCATTTCTCCGTCACAATTAGCAATAAAGCCTGACGTCAAAGCGCAAAGGGCAATGGTGTTGACATTCAGAATAACGTCATACATATAAAATGGATATAATAAAAAACTAGAGTCTATTTCGGTATACAATCAACGCGGCGACAATTTCGCTGAACCATATTGCTAAACAAACGATTTTGGTCACCATAACACACCATAATGGCGGTAAGCGACCCACTTTTGTGGATCACGCACAGTCATTCGTGAATATGCAGGCACTGGTGGTAGAGCTCCAGTGACGGAGATTGCGGGCGTGGGAATCACCGCATTCCCTAATATACTTGCCGCTAAATGGTAGTATTCAGCACTATCGTGTTCGAGTCAGGTGGTGATGTATGGCCCTGTAATTTTCGGCACGGAGGCGTAGCACCTTAGGCCTCAGGAGTGGTAACGCATCTGCATTTTGACCTTGGTCTTTGTGTGGGTGTCTATAGATTGCAGTCGTCACTTAACAACAATGTGAACTGCATGCTTGTTTGCCACTTCCATCACGTAAAAAATAGGTATCATAAGGTGAAAATAGTGCCGTTCCATCAACCTACAAAAATTGTTTTTTTTTTGGATCGGACTTTTGCTGGCGGCTTGTCTCGAGACGGCACTGGTCAACTTCACCGGGCAATCGGCGAGCCCAGAAGGCGCTCCAGCCTAAGCAAAAAAGTTAGCGCAACTGCCTAAGGGTGACCCATGCGGGTCCGTGCCTCGGCTTAGGACGTTGCGGAGAGACATATGGGATATATGCGATTATGGGCTTTGCAACTTGACTGGCGTGCTCGGGATTACTCTTTCAATAATACAGTTGAGATTTTTCCCACGTCACATTATAAATATCTTAATAATTTTATAGGTTTTCTTCTAATGTATAAGTCATCATCATCACTTCAATCCCGAATGACGACCCGGTTAGTCCAGCGGTGCGAAACCACCGTTTGATTCGAAGGGTCGCGGGTTCGATCCCCGCACCGGAGCAAATATTTGTATGGCCTACAGATATTTGTTTCGGGTCTGGGTGTTTGTGTATGTGTTGTATGTGTACAACGGCACCCACGACACAGGTTTATACCTACTGTGGGGCTGTGAGTGTAAGCGTATTTATTATTTAATCGAACGATGTCCACTGTTTGACAAAAGCCTGCCCACATCACGAACAAGTCTACAAAATCAGAAGCTTTTAAACAAAACTAACACCCGAAAATTCATCGAGATTCTAACTCTCAAAACAAAATGTCGAAATCCTTGAACCAGACAATTCGTTCCAAGTCCCAAGCAAAATCCATTCAAATTTCAAAGTGCTAAGAAGCCGAGAGGAGCCACCGCAATATCTCTCCTGTGAGATTTTAATCAAGAAAATCCCTGTCGCTTCCTTAATCAAAGGAACTTAAATAGTTGGGTACGTCATCGAGCGAAGAGTGCCGGATTTGATTATGTCGTCGAATTTCTTAATTGCTTGTTCCGTTGTTTTTGGCGTGTGTTGGGTAGTTGATTATTTTGGATGCCTCCGTGGCGCAGTAGTGGCAGCAAAATGATACGTTGAAGTCCATGATTCGATTCCGAGGAGGAATCAGAATCAGAATTAGAAACTCATTTATTCATTTACAATCAATTAAAAGACGACCTGGTTAGTCCAGCAGTTTAATCAACTCCATTTAGCAGCAGATAGAAAGACAAGATTGCATACATTACACAATTTTATGAATATATAACCATGTAATTATTTAAATAACCCTTCCTCGGCTCAACATAGTGGTAGTAAAAAAGAAATCACACCGGCAACTTGTACCCGAAAATACGAAACACCGTATATTCGCATAAACACACGCACCTACACCACAGTAAATAGATTGTAAACAGTAAAGTAACTACATACAAAGCATTCAAAACGGCACACTCACACAAACATGCGCATCTACGAGGCCTCTAAGCGGTTCTCGCAGTGCTACAGTAGCGAGTGTCGCGTCGAGACGAGCGGTCACGTTGCGATTTGTTTTTATTTCCAAGAGTGTTTTAAAGATGCCACTAGCGTATTGCGTGGTATACGACTGTTTGAACTCTGCATCATCAAAACCGGAGCTATCGTTTTTTAAACTTCCTGGTGATTTTGAAAGGCAAGAATGATGTATTGTTATAATATCTAACATATTAAAAATAATTCGCGTGTTTGTAACAATACTCCTCCGCAGCGGCTAGACCAATCATTATGAAATTTTGTGTGTATGAGAATCGGTTGTAGTCTTTTTTTATATCCCTAAATGATAGATTCTCACCATTTTTTTTTTTCGATTTTTTGGACAGTTAATTTGTTTATACCTTTAAGGCGATACGAAGTTTGTCGGGGTAGCTATTTATTACCCTGCCTACCCGAGTGGGTGAGGGGAAGAGAAACTCGCCCGGTCTCGACAACTCGTTGCAGTATTCCACAGATACAGTACTGTCGTCAGAACTATAAAAAACACCCAAGTAATTAGCATTCAGTTTTGTTATTTTTAAGACAAAACAAAAAACAAAGATCTACAAGTAATATAAAAAATAAACTGTCTGCCGTACTTAAAACTATAATAATAATAAGATCCAGGTTGGATCATGGGTCAAATACAGAAGGCGGTACTCCTCGGCACGGCACGTATAGTGAGGAGGTTCCTGTCTCCGTGACCCTAACCACCGATAGCTTGGACCCTGTTCCCGCTGCCGGCGGCGCACTATTTTTTAATTTCTTATAGTATATGTTTGTTATTTTTATAACTACTTATGTATGTAAAAAAAAATAAACCTGTGTCGTGGGTGCCGTTGTACACATACAGCACATACACAAACACCCAGACCCGAAACAAATATCTGTAGGCCATACAAATATTTGTTCCGGTGCGGGGATCGAACTCGCGACCCTTCGAATTAAACGGTGGTTTCGCACCGTTTACCGTTTTATTACTTATTTTATCTTAACAACTTTTTAGTACTTATTGACTATATGTTTCAAAGACAAATAGTATTTATTTATCCAATACTATTACAGGGTAACCAATAAAAAAATAGTCAACAGCCCAATACGATTGAGTAAACGTCAGTAAATGCAAAAAGAATACCACCATTATTTAAAAATTTAGTGACAGTGTTGCTTCAATGGAGTGTAGGTAAATATTTTATAAAATGGGCTTAGTTTCCATACTGTTTGTATCTATTTACTGTGCCTACACGTACGTCGGCCCGATAAAAATCGTAACACGACGACTATATCCATATTTCTTGGTTCACTGATTAGATATGGAAAATAATATTTCGCTGGGTGAAATAATACCCTGATTTATTCGTGGAGGGCCGATAAAGGCGCGAGAGATGGGCCCATAATGGTTGGTGCGAGGCGAAATTGACCGAAATTGTCCGAAACGGGCCGAATTGCCCATCCAGGACGCGTATTTTTACATATTATTTTACCGGCCCGCATTAAATTACCGGTTTTTTCTTCTTGTTGGGAATTATGAGGACCATATTTCGTTGGTAAAAGCTTTCTTGCCCTGAGAGTGCGCTGAAGGAATAATTATAATGCTCAGTATATCATTTTAGATACCGTTTTTATCCGCTGGCGAGTTTGGAGATAATAAATGTAAGTAACTGTCCGTGGGTCTCTGTACTGGATGAGTATTTACAAACTACCGGTGTTACACGAAAATCAGCGTCCTTGACTTAGTGGTAATGGACCTTTGTGCTAGAGTTCAGCTCCCAGGATCGATTCGCAGGACGTGAAATAACAAACATTGAGATTTTAGCAATCAGACTTTTGCATGAGTGGCATTTTCAGAATTTGGTATTGTGACGAATGAATGCTACTGCCCTGTGTGTTAATAATTGAATGTTTTCATGTGTTTATGAGTTACGAAACAAAGATGTGTGTATGTAAACACGTTATTATGTTGCTGCAGTTCGTATAAATTCAGTATCTTATCCTTTTTAAATTGAGTTTTAATATACAAGAGTAGATAATATCGTGATAGTTTGCGTGTATCGTACATAATTACTATTTTTGCCTACCCTAATTTGAGTAATATAGTACAAATTCATATACGTTTATTAACACAATGACAGCATATTCTCTGACAATAACTAACACATTCTTTATTTCAAACGTGAAATAAAGAAACGACTAAACTTTGTAATTACAAAACAGATATCCCGAAATAGTTTTATCATTAAAATATGCGCTGTAAAGTTCATTTCAATGTAGCTATCACTCGTGACCTATTTTATGTTGTCGTGTTACACAAACTTTGCTTGTTTTATAATATGTAAGGAAATTACTCATTACTCAATTCCTTTTTGGGGTTCTTTGAATTACAGCACAACGGAAACTTCGAAAGGACTGAAGAACTAAGAGACCGTCTCTTGTTCACTGGTGCAGGAATAAATCAACAATTTCGAAATTTTCAAAGAAGTCCGTACCGTAGTCTTCATCACGACAAAGAACCCATCGAATTCTGTCCTAGAAACTACAAACATATATCGTATACTGTAAACTCCGTCATATTTTATTACGTTAACAAATATAACATACACATGGACACTTGGTAAAGTTTAATTATTTTTTAAAAGTGTGTTATCGAACATTCGGAGTTTCGGTGTCATAATGAAAATCAACGCCATCTATGTTTTATGTCAAACATCAATATGTGATTCTCTGCTATAAGGTTCTTAGCGAATAATGCACGGACTGTATACATAAAATATAGGTATTATTCTTTGTAAAACAATCACCTAGAAACTTCATATTTAATAGCTAGTAATTTTCAATTTTTCTAATTTGAAAATCACTTATTTATAGTAGGAAGTAGGAAGTCCTGGTTTGATTGACTAGGTTGTTATGTTCAGAGACTTGGTATGACTACAAAAAAAAATATCTTACTTTCAATAGATAAACTTTCCCTGTTATCATTAAAAACTGTGTACCAGTTACGCTTGTATGCCGCCTGCGTTACATAAAAAATACATTTACATTGTTTGCGTGCGAAAGCTTGAAAGACAGTGCAGTGCGGTGTCAGTATTGGTCAAAACATATAACGATCGTTCGCCTGTGATCACAAACACAAAGAAAGTTAACCCGCGTCGAGTGTGTGTGACACATTTTAATATTAAAATGTTTTTTTTTTAAGGCAAAGGGGATTCAAAGCGATCGTACAAAGCGACGAAATTACATAGTGCCTCTGAGTGTTAAGCTGTTATGTACCTTCAAAGATCAGATCATCTCCTACCACCACGACGCAACTGGAATAGAAAACGTGATATCAGAATAGTTATCATAGCGATGAAAATAATGAGTGATTTTTTTATGACATGAACTGGCAAACAACAGTTCACATTATTCGTAATATGTACGGCCCTGTAATTTCCGGCACAGAGGCATAACACCTCAGGCCTCAGGAGTGGTTACGCATCTGCATTTTGACCTCGGTCTTTGTGTGGGTTTCTTTAGGCAGTCATCACTTAACATCAATGTGAACTGCATGCTAGTTTGCCACATCCATAACATACAAAAAATTGTAATTAAATACTGTAGTCTATAAACATCTACATAAGAACCAGAGATTTCAATGAATGTAGATGTGTTGCCACTGCTGAGGTCTATGTTCTTATACCTCCTTGCCAGAAATTACGGGGCCAGTCTTTTCCACCTGACCGGTACCCGATTAAGAGGCAAGTAGATCGGGTAATACGGTAGTGCCTACGCACGCGATCTGCGTCACGGGAGCAATATCACTTTTAGTAGTTATTATAATATATTATCTTAACAAGGGCACTTCATTTTTATTAAAATGTATGCCACCAGACCTTTCAGTCTGCTTTATTTGGTAGGTGTCTACTGTTAACTATCACCAATTACTTCGTTAATTACGAATTTTGATACGGATTTTGTACATATCTTTCTAAGCTGTTTCCCACAACTTCGTGTACGTTTTATTTTGTTTTGGCACAAACCACTTTTTTTTTAATTTAAATTTCCACAGATACATAATCAAGTAAACTTATAAACTAAAATCTCGCCAAACTGACGAAGCAGTTTGTTGGCAAGGTACAAACTCAGTTCTATACTATATGTACCTACCATAGCTGTTAATAAGACTTGATCTGGACAGCCGGTTACAATTCTTCGATTTTGGTAGGAACATTGGAACCGGCTGTCAAGATCAACCCTACATCATTTTAGAAGTAGATAATAAATCAATGCATTAGATATATAATAAAAAAAAAAAATATAGGGTAAATTTAAAAAAGCTATACTTAAAACTGAAGTTAATAATACATTTTTTAGTTCTAATTTTATCCTTGTGCGACTATATTTTTGTTCTTGTCTTAGCACATTCAGTTTATTGAATATTTTTGGGTCCAAGTATTAAGTTGTCCTTTCCCCATAGTAATTGACCGCAAATGGTTGAAACAATTTATTATGACTATTCCGCCTGGTATTATACCTATTTTCCAATATAGTTTTGTACTCTTCACTAAAATATTATTCAAGCGCAATGAAATAAGTTACTTTCAGGTTTACTGGTAAGATTTTATATAATACAAATAACTTTTCATAATCACCTGCGCATTCAAGTTTAGTTTTCTTATTGATTAAGTAGTCTAATTTGTAAATTTTTATTCTTCAGGTATGAGCCAAATGTACGACCATATACACTAACTCCATAACTAATAATGGAGTCTGTCAATCCATAATACACCATGAGAAGTGTGTGCCTATCCGGTACTCTCTGAAGCTGATAAAAGTTGCTTAAAATGATTCTAAGTTTGTTACAAATATCCTGTGTGTATGATTTCCAACTAAATTTACTGTCAACTGTTAGGCCTAAATATATAAATATTTTAACAAATTCCAGGTGATTACAATTAGGTGATGCGGTGGTGGCTCACTCCATCAAACAAACTCCATTACATACAACGATTAAAAGTTAGAATATAATCAATTCAAATAAAACAATCCAATCCCATATCCCACCCCCATTAACTAACATTCACATAAAACCCGAACAACCCTATAACAAGATTGAATAAGGCTTTCACCTTTCAAAATATTCACTCGGTATTCCGTAGTTTGATTATGAAGTGGCGCAAAAACCCCGGTTCCGATCCGGCAAGTTTGCCGACGGTACTAACTCAATTAATTAACCGGTTTCACTCAGCATTCGTAAACTATTGGTTAAAAAACTGACCGCTTACAATTTCAGGGCTGAACGGCTCCTAAATTATGTAGATTTACAATAAAGCACCTCTCACAAGTGGAGGAGCTTGTTTTCGCTAAAACAGTGAACTGAAAAATGACGGTCAAACCATTCGAATGGGTAGTTAATGCAATAACGCGAGATGGGCGTCAGCGTCTCACAATAAAAATACCATCACCGCATACCAAGCGTGGTGATTATGAATTACTTAACATCAATGTGAACTGCAAGCTTGTATGCCACCTTCCTAACATAAAAAAATGGAATAATCCTCCAATATGACACAATACTCTGACTAAAAAACGAAATCCAACAAACATGCATATACAACCTCAAATAACAAAACTAAAACCTATAACAAGATTGAATAAGGCTTTCACCTTTTAAAATATTCACTCGATATTCCGTAGTTTGATTATGAAGTGGCGCAAAAACCCCGGTTCCGATCCGGCAAGTTTGCCGACGCGGACGGTACTAACTCAATTAATTAACTGGTTTCACTCAGCATTCGTAAACTATTGGTTAAAAAACTGACCGCTTATAAATTTAGGGTTGAACAATTTTTGTAAGATATTTAGACTTTATGATCGAATTGTGAAACCTGCATATTTGGGGCAACTTAATGGTCGATGCTGAAGTCAGGAGGTGACCACCGCCCACTATAAAAAAAAAATACGCTAACACTCACAGCCCCACAGTAGGTATAAACCTGTGTCGTGGGTGCCGTTGTATACAAACAACAAATACACAAACACCCAGACCCGAAACAAATATCTGTAGACCACACAAATATTTGTCCCGGTGCGGGGATCGAACCCGCGACCCTTCGAATCAAATGGTCATCTCACACCGCTGGACCAACCATGTCGTCACTAGCGGAGAATTTTCGCCTATTGAAAGAGAATTCTTTTTCTATTGCAGTCAGTCAACCAAACCATAGCGGTCAAACTATTGTGATGGGGCGGTAGTAATTGCAAAAACGCAAGATGGACATCAGCGTCCTGCAATGAAACTACCGTGACTGCGATCGCCAATCCGCATGCCAAGCGTGGTGTGATTACTGCGTATCCCACTTATGTGGCCCCTTTAGGTCCAGCAGTGGACATCTTTCGGCCGAAATGATGTATGGTTGACGTCCAATTGGTCGTCCCAGGTATCGCTGGAGTGATGAGACGCTATAGGATCACTGCGACCTTCAGGTCGAAGACTGGCGAGAGACAGCGCAGAACAGACAACAATGGTGCATTCTAGTATCGAAAGTCGGAGTTCAATACTCAGTTTAGGTCACTGCGCTAATAAAAGAATTAGATTTTATTGATGAAGGTACGATCACATTGTATGGCATATTAAACCACCAGACCGTGAAGGCAATCTCATAATGATGGTAACTTAACGCGCCTATACAGCTCTTATATAATACGTATATCTTAAATAATTAATCAAGAGTGTGGACGAAAGAAAATGCGCAATCATTTTTAGAGTAGGTATACACTTTTTATGGTTTTTTTTATGTTAAGGAAGTGGCAAACAAGCATGCAGTTCACATTGAGGTTATGTGATGACTGCAGCCTATAGACACTTACACAAAGACCGAGGTCAAAATGCAGATGCGTTACCACTCCTAGGCCTAAGTTGTTATGCCGCTGAGCCGGTAATTACATTACCGACCGGAACACGATAGTGGTGAACACTACCATATAACGGCAAGTATATTAGGTAATGCGGTGGTGCCTACGCCCGCGAGCTCCGTCACTGGAGCTCTACCACTAGTAAAGTGATACCTATATTTCTAAAAAACGAAGGATTGGCCACATTTACATACTAAAACATAACCTCACCCGTAAAAAGAAACTCAGCACACGAAACGTTTCTCAAAAGCCTTCATTTAAGGCAATCTGTATGACACTTGGACACTTAACTCAGCCTATAAACAGTCCGAGATGAAAATTCAGTATTCGAAATTCTTATACATCGCAAGCGAAATCAGCGGCTATTCCGTAGGCGAAACAAAATGCGGTAGTCGCGTAGTCAAAATCGGCTTTCAGCAATCGAATGCATCTAAGCGGGACAGATACAGCGTATTTGTGGGCGAGAGAGGGACGCACTCAATGCGGACAGGGTACGAGGATGGAATTGTAAATGCGACACGCGGAGGTTTTTCTTTGGCGACGTCGGTTCGATTATATTGTGACGGATTTGATGGTGTTATCTCAACTTTTTCTTCTGATGCATGAAAATAATCGTACGTAGAGTGTTTGTATTTTTTTTTAATTGAATTTACTTAGCAATTGAACTTCCATTACATAAAAAATATATTAAAAAAACGCTATGGCTACTCCCCTCTGGACCGCCCCGCCGGCCGGTGGCCCGTGTCGCTCTATGTTCCTAGGTGTAATTGTCATATCACTCACTTATATAACTGTAACCGCAGTCTTCCCCATTCTGTTGCGACTCACCTGCGGACAAACAAACATTTATAAATATATTTATTTTACTGGTGGTAGAGCTTCAGTGACGGAGCTCGCGGGCGTAGGCACCACCGCATTACCTAATATACTTGCCGTTAATGGTAGTGTTCAGCACTATCGTGTTCCGGTCAGGTGGTAATGTACGGCTCTGTAATTTCCGGCACAGAGGCATAACACCTAATGCCTCAGGAGTGGCAGCGCATTTGCATTTTGACCTCTGGTCATTGTGTGGGTGTCTTGCAGTAGACAATGCAACATTAACACGATTTTATACCTTTCATTTTTTATTACCCTTTATTATTCTAATAATAACAATAATTCACTTGTTATTTTTACATCAAACTGGATGTGTCTATAGGCTGCAGTCATCACTTAACATCAATGTGAACTGCATGCTTGTTTGTCACGCCCATTACATAAAAAAAAAAAATATATATATATATATATATGTCATTAGGGAACATATAACATATTTGACAAGATAATACCAATAAATCAAAATATAAAGCATGGTCAGTCATTAATTGTTTTAAACTTTCACGATTTGTATTCATATTTTTATATTGTAAACGGGACTTAATCGCGTACTATTTTAATCGAAGTATTTAACGTCGAGTGTCGAGGTAAATACTTCGATTATAATAGTACGCGACTAAGTCCCGTTTACATTATAAAAATATGGTCAGCCATGTAGAAGAGGCATGAGAGGTACGAGTATGTAAGAACCGGGCTATGTGGCGCTCTACACTCTGTGTCTACCCGAAAGGGAACTGGGGTGAAGATACATACATAGATACATACATACATATACCAAAAAAACTTTTTTACAATGTTTGTCTGTCTGTTTGTTTCGGCTAATCTCGGGAATGGCTTTTCCGATTCCGACGGGAATTTCACTGGCAGATAGCTCATATAATAAGATGTAACTTAGGCTACTTTTATTCATGAATTATATTATACTAGCTGTGCCCGCCACTTTGTCCGCGTAGAGATACTGAACAATAATTTTGTTAATTCCATTCTTCTCGCGGGCACATTTAGTATTATAAATACCATAATATAGGATTAAACGAATGCCTACCATAATAAGATGTAAATAATTCTTACTGCGCGTAGATACCACCGCATTACCTAATATACTTGCCGTTAAAATGGTAGTGTTCAGCACTATCGTGTTCCAGTCAGGTGATAATGTACGGACCTGTAATTGCCGGCACAGAGGCATAACACCTTAGGCCTCAGGAGTGGTAACGCATCTGTATTTTGACCTTGGTCTCTGTGTGGGTGGCTATAGGCTGAAGTTATCACTTAACATCGATGTGAGCTGCATGCTTGTTTGCCACTTCCATTACATAAAAAAAAAGATCCTTTCCTTCTCTTAAGAAAAGATCGATGAAATATAAGGGGGAAAAGTATCTAAACTTTGTAGGTCGGAATATACTACACAACTGATATAATCGGTTAGGATCCCACTATTTCGATCATCCAGATATGCTGCAAACCTGTTAATTTTTATGCATATTTTATAATCTAGAGAATATATACTAGGTTGCCAATCACAATTTGGCCGCAAGTATTTTATTTTTTTTTAATCTTTAACAGCCATCAACTCTAATTTGAGGCCGATTTAATTTGGCTGCCGTATATCATAATAATGAGAAAAAAAATGATATATAAATCATACATGTAGGTTATGGACGTAAAAAGTTATCGGGGCGGAACGAAAATAGGTAGGGGCGGCCAAGTGCGCAACGACAGCCGTAATTTTTCAGAGTCTTTATACAAGATCTGCGGTGTATCACTCACCGATCGCGTTCGTAATGAAGATGTAAGAAAGAGACTTTGTGTGAATGATAGTATCGGTGTAAAAATGAAAAAAGGCATGCTCCGATGGTTCGGGCATATAGAAAGTATGTCGAATGAGCGAATGACTAAACAAATATGCGATGCGAATGTGGATGGTTGCAGAGGCCCAGGAAGACAAAGGCTGACCTACCATGACCAAATAGGTCGAGTTCTGTCTGATGGTGGGGTCAAAAGTCTTAGGAATCGGCGTGCATGTATGAAGAGAATGATGAAGGTAGACGAGGCACGAGAGGTTTGTCAGAACCGGGATATCTGGCGCTCTACACTCTCTGCCTATCCCGTTAGGGACCTGGCGTGAAGATACATACATACTTTATACATATTGCCGTGAAGTAGACGAAGTTTTATTTACATGTTTTTTAAGTTAAAAAAACCTTCCCTAAAAAAATATAAAAAAAATACTTGCGGCCTTATTTTGATTGGCAACCTAGTGGTATCTCTAGAATTAGGTTTGCAGCATATCTGGATGAACGAAATGATTCTGCAGAGGGATCTAAACCTATAATAATAATGGCAACCTATTATACGCCCACTGCTGGGCACGAGTCTCTCCCCTTTTTTGAGGGGAGGCCTGGAGCTTACTCCACCACGCTGCTCCAATGCGGATTGGTGGAGGTGAATAGGTTAGTGGCCAACCCGTTGTCGGATGTTTTCAAACCGCCTATAAGGCCTCCGACAAGGTTTAACGACTGCTATCTATCGATAGCATCCGGGACCGACGGCTTAACGTGCCCTCCGAAGCACGGAAACGCGCATTTAATTTGCCACTAGCGGTCACCCATCACACTACCCGACCGCGGCCGTAGTGCTTACCCGAGTAGATCGCTTATGATCTACACCAGCCGCCGGGCCATGCGCGCTTCCTAACCTATAAGGAACATCAAAACATCACGATTTTTATGTAATGGAGTTATTTGTAAGACATCTTCATTCATTCGCTCCGAACTCGTGACTTTTTGCCTCTGTAAAACCAAGAATATGTTGATACGGTTTATCCATTATAAGAATGTCCTCCCCAACATGTGCGACAGTTCATTTTGTAGTACCACCCTTATTTGTCCAACAGAAAAAAGACATAACAACCTTATTTTCTAACACTTAAAGTTGATATCCGAATGGTTAAGTGAAACGAACTACAACTTAACTTTTGTAGTGACAACACCGTGAGAACATATGTTGGTAATATCGCAATCGATTGTGAACTTTATATATATTACTGTAACGTTTACTTTCATTCGTGTCTGACTAAGAATTCTCGCGTACTGTCACAGGGCGTATCGCGCAATCGTCACGCAGCATTAGATTTGAATCTTGAACTCTTTAAAACGAAATAATGACGTCTTCCGTATACACTAAAGTAATACGCTAATGTAGTCTTTATTTGTACACGCAAATATACTATATTCGTGTGCTATTATTACTGTTTCTTTGTCGGTTTTGAAATGAATTTATTGGTTATGCACCATTACACGTTCAAATGAAATTGTATTAACGTTTTTGAGTTGTTTTGTTAAAAGGCATTAGTTATGTTATCAGTACTACTGATAGTTTGTATGGTAAAGATACGTGTTGTATAAACAAACAAATTTACTGGTGGTAGAGCTCCAGTGTCAGAGCTCGCGGGCGTAGGCACCACCGCATTAACTAATATATACTTGCCACTAAATGGACTACCAGTTCAGCACTATCATGTTCCGGTCAGGTGGTAATGTAGGGCCCTGTACCTAATTGCCGGCACAGAGGCATAACACCTTAGGCCTCAGAAGTAGTAATAATAACGCATCTGCATTTTGACCTTTGGTCTTTGTGTCACTTCCATTACATAGGTAAACAAACAATTAAAAGACTTTGGTAGCTAAGTGAAGTTGGTTCAGTGGTCGCAATAACAGTGCTGAGGTCCCAGGTTCGATCCCCAGGTCAGGAATTTCAGTAATTGGGTTATTTCTGAGATTAAATTCGGTCTGGTGGACATTTTTTCCTATTATTTATCAAAATTCCATTGAATCTATCCGTTATGGGCATTAAATCAGCCATTAGACCGAAAGCTAAAATGCCTTTTTCACGAAGAGACAGAAATCTAAGCCTGGGTTGCACCACATCATTTGTTAAAGTTAAAGTTATTGTTACATTGTACATCCCTCTCTAACTTAAGGAAATCTGTCAAAGTTAGAGCAGGATGTGAAATATATTTTATTTTTAAAGAAAAATGGAAAGAAAAATTTGACTTCAGTCGAGACTCGAACTCGCAACCTACTGGGAATCTAGTCCAGCCGCTCTTCCAATTGAGCTACTGAAGCCCTGCCCGATTTGTCAAATCTTTCCTTCACATCTATTGCATTGCTTTATGGTAGCAGCAGCGCTATCTATTACCAACTATGCTAGTTAGGCAACCGATATAATAACTTTAATTTTAACAAAAGTCGTGGTGCAACGCAGGCTAAATTACGGCCCTGTAATTTCCGGCACAGACGCATAACACCTTAGGCCTCAGGAGTGGTAACGCATCTGCATTTTGATCATGGTCTTTGTGTGGGTGTCTATAGGCTGCCATCATCACTTAACATCAATGTGAACTGCATTCTTGATTGCCACTTCCATTACATAAAAAAAAGCATGAATGACATATTTCTATGTACTTTAGGTACAAGTTCATTCTTACTAAAAAAGGCACCTACCCACTTGCTAGATTTATTTTATAAACTACAAAGGAATACTCCCGTGACATTTAATAACATCCATCAAAGCCGTAAAATAACGGCTTTCGAACTAGATGAAAAAAAATATCCATTTCTAAAAGAGGCATAAAAATCCGAAATATGAACTTAAAAAGGGGATAAAACGCGGCACTTTTAGCAAATTCTTTTCCCCTGTAATGACGTAATACTATACTTTATGGGCCGTGAGGAATTTAATTTGGGTCCTTTATTTTTGACCATGCTACTCGAGGTCGAAGGCTTATCGAACACTGGGCGTTTTTATTAGAAGCATTCTGAAAGTTGTATTGGCAATGCAATAAAATATAATATGTCATAGTGTCTTTGTGCTTAGATCATACTGTATGTGTGTATCTTCACGTTGTTGTTATTTATTTCGTAGGCGGGACGAAATTTCCTTATTATTTTATGTAACAAACTTAACCGGAATCAAAACTGATGTAAATCTAGATCCGCATGTCCAAAAAGTTGAAGGTTGTGTGTCTTCAATATAGTTTTATGTTTTATGCATAATTTGTTCTACTTATACCTATGATTCATATGCATATTTATATGACTGTATCCCACCTGGCCCGGTGATTTGGCCCAGCACCGGGCCAATGAATGAATAAGCAATTCACTTAAAATAACATAATTTAAATTAATTTCATTAGATTGTGAATCTACTTTTATGGGCTGAATAATTAATTAATCGCTACGCGTGTAAGCAGCCTATGCGGTCGGTCGCGAGACTCACGTAGGCATATTAGAGCGTCCTAAAAACTCGTAAAGAGGTCAAGTGACGGACCTTTATAATCCGTCTTGGGACTTAGTTTTGGCCCCGTAGTTATAATTTTATAAAATTATCTCCGAAGATTGTATTTGAAAAGTTTTCTGACCACTGAATTCTGCGAAGCGTTACTGAATACGATAAAAGTTTCAAGATTTATATTTACAGTCAAAGTAAGCGGTTGATAAATAGTAATAACTGCTGCGGCGATTTAGAAGAACATGGTTAGATAGAAAGCTACTTTTTTATGTAAAGAATGTAACAAACAAGCATTCAGTTCACATTGATGTTAAGTGATATGACTGCAGCCTAAAGACACTACCACAAAGACCACAGGTCCAAATGCAGATGCGTTGGCACCCCATGAGACCTTTGTTATTATATCTCTGTATGTATGTATGTATGTATCTTCACGCCAGGTCCCTAACGGGGTAGGCAGAAAGTGTAGAGCGCCAGACATCCCGGTTCTGACAAACCTCTCGTGCCTCGTCTACCTTCATCATTCTCTTCATACATGCACGCCGATTCCTAAGACATTTGACCCCACCATCAGACAGAACTCGACCTATTTGGTCATGGTACACCTATTATATCTCTGTGATAGTTATAACGGGGCTATACATTACCATCTAACCGGAATACGATAGTGCTGAACGCTACTATTACCAGTAAGGCGGTGGTGCCAGCACAGTTAAGCCTAAGGTCCTGAGTTCATTCAATCCACGAAGATTTTTATACTTGGATGCCAACGCAAATAACCTATTATGGTTGTTTCAGGGGTAGGACCGAATCTGAC
This sequence comes from Macrosoma leucophasiata, assembly GCA_036365455.1. Classification (NCBI taxonomy): domain Eukaryota; kingdom Metazoa; phylum Arthropoda; class Insecta; order Lepidoptera; family Hedylidae; genus Macrosoma; species Macrosoma leucophasiata. The sequence goes on along the minus strand of JAWQUS010000014.1, from coordinate 2,194,790 downwards.
CTCTGGTTTTTGTATAGATGTATATAGGTTGTTGAAGCGCGCATGGCCCAGCGGCTGGTGTAGATCGTAAGCGATCTGTTCGGTTAAGCACTACGGGCGCGGTCGGGTAGTGTGATGGTTGACCGCTAGTGGCAAATTAATTGCGCGTTTCCGTGCTTCGGAGGGCACGTTAAGCCGTCGGTCCCGGTTGCTATCGATGGATAGCAGTCGTTAAACCTTGTCGGAGGCCTTATGGGCGGTTTGAAAACATCCGACAGTGGGTTGGCCATTAACCCACACCCACCTCTACCAATCCGCATTGGAGCAGCGTGGTGGAGTAAGCTCCAGGCCTCTCCCCAAAAAAGGGGAGAGACTCGTGCCCAGCAGTGGGACGTATAATGGGTTCCCATTATTATATTATTATCATTATATAAGTTGGTTCTGCATTCAATATCTCATGTCAACTGCAAGCTTGTTTGCCACCTTTGTTACATAAAAATGAAATAGATATTTTTTTTTTATGTAATGGAAGTGGCAAACAAACATGCAGTTCACATTGATGTTAAGCGATGACTGCAGCCTACAGACACTTACACAAAGACCAAGGTCAAAATGCAGGTGCGTTACTACTCCTGAGATCTAAGATGTTATACCTCTGTGCCGGCAATCACAGGGCCGTACATTACCACCTGACCGGAACACGATAGTGCTGAACACTATCATTTAGCGGCAAGAATATTAGGTAATGCGGTGGTGCCTACACCCGCGATCTCCGTCACTGGAGCTCTACCACCAGTGAAATTATACTAAGCTAGTATAAGTTCACCACTGTATGTTCAAAACAGTTGCTATCCGAACACTATCGGGAGCACAGTGTAGCCGCCTGTTTTACCATCGAAGATATGTTCGCTAGATCATGTCAGTGCTTTATGTGTATAGTGATGTAGTCTCATTTGCAACCTTGGAACCTTCTAAGGTCATGCCTACGTATCAACCACCGTCAGTGAAATATGGTTTATATTATAAATAGTATCCTACAATTTTCTACCGGCACAACACACATAAAACAACCACTACGTAGAAAAACACAAAAAAAATACTTTCAAAACTAAATATGAAACCTCCTAAAAAATAATATGGTTTATATTATGATAAACTTTTTCCAAATAAATTAGTACTAAACACAATTTTCACAAATAACCCATTCAAAACGTGATTTAATCTCATCATTAATAAACAATACGTTATTAAAGGATGTGGTTATGATAGGGGCATATTGAAGATCGAGTGGTGTTCGCTATCTTTTGAAGTCTGCAAGTACCTTTATTATTAAGCAGTACATTATCAGATTCATATTTTAACACCGTTTTATAATAAATCTCTAATACTGGCGTCGGGATGTGACGATCCAACCGCCCGCTATTGGAAGAATTTTCTTCCACTGGAAGAGAATTCTTCCACTTCGTGATGTCAGTCAACCGAAGAATGGCAGTCAAACCATTTCAATGGGACGGTATTAAGTGTAATGACGCAAGATAGCAACAGCGTTCTACGACAAAACGACCACCATTTCGATCACCAATTCGCATGCCAAGCGTGGCGATTATGGCATATCCCCCTAATGGGGAGATTTTGTCCAGCAGTGAACGTCTTTCAGCTGATATGATGATGAATGCACAGCCTAAATCAGTGCACTTAGACGCGTAAACTTTTTTTAAGGTCCTTATTTTTATTTTATACTTGTAAATATACTTCTGTATAGCATAAAGTATGAGGGATTCCCACGGGATCGCAATTCACGTTCGTGAAATTGAGAGGAAAAGACTGCACAAGGTACCTCATTGATGCTACGAGTAGCATATCCAACAAAGGTTACATGTCATACAAACATTGAGCGTGTTAGACGGTTATACACACGTACAGTACCCAGCAAAAATATTGCACATCGAGCCTGAGTGTACTGAAAACTACCACCAATAAAAATGTTGTATATGTAATCCTTGTGAAACAACTGAGAGCAATAAACATTTGATTTGTAAGTGTGCAGTGTATCACCAAATACTTGAAGCGCATTGGAAGAGCAGCCGAAAGTGAGGCCCCATTTGGAATACTGCTCTCATCTTTGGGCGGGAGCCCCTAAATACCCGCTCGGTCCCCTTGACTCCGTTCAAAAATATGCCATTCGAATAGTCAACGACCCAGGAATCACAGATCGACTCGAAGATCTGAGTCTGCGCAGAGACATCGGTTTTTCTGTGCATCTTCTACCACCTTTACAAAGGTGAATGCTCTGATGAACTGTTCGATCTGGTGCCATCGTCTCCATTCCTTCATCGTACCACCCGCCGAAGAGAGAAGTTCCACTCGCACAGATTGGACACTTGGCAGTGCTCAACAGCCCGATTCGCGTATTAATTCCTGCCCAGAACGTGCAAATTGTGGAATGAACTTCCATGTGAGGATTTCCCCGGCGCTACAATATGGGGTTCTTCAAAACAGGCGTCCAAAGAGTCCTTCAGGGCTGGCAGCGCGTTGACAACTCTTCTGATGTTGCAAATGTTCATAGGCGACGGTAACCACTTTCCATCAGGTGGCCCATCTGGTTGTTTGTCAATCCTTTGACATAAAAAAAAGTTTAGAGGTCGAAAAAAAACAGTTCAAATTTTCAAAGTGTGTAATATAAATTTCTCGAATCTTCTTACTACCTAAATGGGTGCCCGGTCAGGTGAGATAAACGCAACAATCGCATTGTGACCGACCACTCGACCATATTTGAACATTCCAAATATTTTGTCCCGCAAAATATTTACCGTTTCGCACCCGATGCGCGTCAATGACATTTACTATGAAAACTCGGACGAGAGCAGCGACTATTTGGATTTCTGCCATTGTTAACTTAAAAATTATGATATTTTGCTTTTTTCTTAAAAGATTAACAACAGAATTCTACTTTTACTACGCTAGAGGTCCTGGGTTCGATTTCCGGGTCGGAGGCTATCAGAGATAATGGTTTAAAATCCTTTATCTCTGGTTCTATTGGGATTTTCCATTTTCTGGAAGTTTTCCAGTACCTCGGAGTTTGGTAATGTGCACGGAGATGGCAACAGGCTCGCCATCTGGGCCACAGGGGCCAAAAAAACGTAACCGGAAAATCATAAGTCTTTGCATATATGCTTGAATGCATGCGTTTACCTCTGCCTACCCCTTCGGGGATTACGAGTGTGAAGTTACGTTTTTAACAACCGAATTCCACTTAGCAGGTAGAGCGTCTGGACTAGTGCAGTAGTCGCGGGTCAAAGTCATTTTTTTTTAACATATTTTAATTATGGCTCTCGTATGTGTTATTGTGAAAAAATACAATAAAAAATGACAATTCATTGAAATTTTTGTCCGCATAACTTTCAAGATATCATTGGAGCTGCTGGAGAATAAAAATATGTCCCAAAATACGCAGGCACCATCTTCTATTGTCGTTCCTTCGGCGAGGTAATATAACTCCCAGAATTCTGAGTTACAAGAACATATACAAAGCTAACATCACAGCAATAGCAATGGAATAAAAACACTTATTCAAATGTAATTTACAACCAAAAAGCTCCCCCGCTTCAATACCATTACCCATAAATAAAAAAAAAACGCATACATCGCCTGAATTTTCCAATGACTTTTAAAAATAAAAAATCGAGTTCCCGCAGTAGCTCGTCGGCGGCGGCCGAGGGGGGACTCCTCATCCGGCGTCTAGAGTTTTCCTAATGACGCGAATATTTCCCGTCTGACGTTTAATTAACTATCAAAGGGTGGGGAGGTGTTGGTAGTTTGAAAAGCCTCTACTAATGCGCTGCCAATCGTGGGCCGTTAAGAATTCTACATTTGAATGCAAATGGTGTTCTAAATTATATTTTTTTCAACATTTTGAGATTGTGAATGTTGTAATTTGCGTAAATTCGCATCGTTAGATTAGTTAGTTACGGATGACTTATTAAACTGATTCTTGGTAAATCTAATTTCGTTGAAATTTTATTATGAAGCCGATGTACACAGGTTATTAAATAGTTTAGTATTAATTAATTCCTATTAATAAAGTTTATAATAAGCGTAAGTTGATTAACTTTCTCAGTATTGTACTGGGTAGCGGGCTATTACAATATAAATACTGTTACGCTGGGGTCCTGGGTTCAATCTTCGGGTCGGGTGGTAAGTTTCCCAGACCCATCCTGTAAATGTTCACCAACCAGTTGTGGACCAACTGCGGTGTGTGACGATCGTTTCAACCCAGGGTCACGGGTTCGAGACCCGAACCGGGACAAATATTTGTATGTAGGCCATACAAATATTTGTCCCGTTAGGTATTTGTTGGGCGTGTTTGCATGTGTGTTGTGTGTGTACAACGGCCACGACACAGGTTTAACCCTCTGCCTACTACTTCAGGGATTGCAAGCGTGAAGTTAGGTTTACGTTCTTATGAGCGACACTTACAGATTTTTCTGATATTGGTATAGTCTGCTTCTTAAGAGGCCATACTTATGAAGTTGTAAACGAATTTTTAGAGCGAAAAAATCCAAATATAAACCCAGTTCACAATGCAAGCTAACCAACCAGCAAAAAAGTCCTATACAGAACGTGTCATATCATTTGAGCCTCCATACAATTATATCACTACCATACTACTCTCCAAAAACAACCCTAACACCCAAGACAAAGGATTGAGAATCAATAGAAAGTTCACACAATTACATATTGTTTGCATCCTAATAAAGTACGTGAACCTTATTACGAGCGTGTTTAAGTGAATTTTCCTTCGCCGTGAGCAAGTGTGATTCTAGTAACTACACGGTTGCGTTCACAAAAATAACGAACAGCACCATCGAGACTGGTATCGCCCGGAGAATGGTTCCGTCTGTATTATGCAGGGGTTTTAGCATTTCAAAAGAACCCAAGCTAATTGCGGTATGCGGTTTATATTGAGATGTTAAAGGAAATTATATAAATGTAGCTGTTTCTATGGAAATGACTGGGAAAAGCGTTGGGATAACTTCGATCCTTCCTAGCTTAAAGTAGAAATTAGGCACTACATTGAAATCATATCTCAGAGTCGGGAAGGGTTTTTGGGTTTTTATGTCATGAGAGTGGCAAGCAAGCATACTGTTGATATCGATGGTAAGTGATACAATAACCTATAAACATAAAAATCAGACTTTTTACTGGTGGCAGAGCTCCAGTGACGGAGCTCGCAGGCGTAGGCACCACCGCATTACCTAATATACTTGCCGCTAAATGGTAGTGTTCAACATTATCGTGCTCCGGTCAGGTGGTAATGTACGGCCCTGTAATTTTCTTCACAGAGGCATAACACCTTAGGCCTCAAGGAGTGGTATCTGCATTTTGACCTCTGGTCTTTGTGTGGGTGTCTATAGGCTGCAGTCATCACTTAACATCAATGTGAACTGCATGCTTGTTTGCCACTGTCATAACATAAAAAAAACATAATGTAGTATGACCATCCAGTTCATATCGATGGTAAGTGTCATAGTCTACATAAAAATATGAGATTTCAATGTAAATGCTTTGCCACTTGAGAGGGATAAGTTTTTCGTTGTCAGTTGAGAGGCCTGAGTATTTTGCCTCTGTCTAGGAAATTATATGGCCGTATATTATTATTATACCACTTCACCAGTAAAGGTTAGCGCTTATCACTACCAGCTCCAGCTGGAGGTATACTGCGAGTAAATCCGTCTGCAAAATCAAGTTATTTTTTACAATTTTGTTAACCGCCTCTATGTCTCAAATTGAAACGTCGAAAGCTTGTACACCTAAAAAGAGTTCACTCCAATTGAAACTAAGTCAATATCCAACTGGCGTTGTTCATAAATCAATGTAATTTGAAAACTACACGAACAAACTACCGGGGCGGGCATAACGAGCGTAAAGTCGGTATGTAACTTTTACACGGACTATAAATCTACCTTTATTTCAGTTATATCAAGATTCGCCATCTTGGCCCGTCGATAAGGGGCTGAAAATTAAACGTCAACTTCACGCCTTTATGGGTTAAGCAGATATAACTGCATGTGATCAAACATACACACACAGCAATAGTAAATTAAGTTCATAAATTAGTAGTTTAAAAGTAGAATACAAAGATGATTTAATAGTTACTAAGTTAAAATAAAACAGCATAGGAATTCGCATAAGATAATCCATTATTCGTATGTAAGTGTGACACGTCATAGTTCGTAAAGTTAAGTAATAATAATAATAGGATGATTAAATAGTTTTAAGGAAATAAAATGTAATAAATCTAGAAAATAAATAATTGAATTATATAATATACTAGCTGATCCCCGCGGCTTAGCCCGCGTTTAAATTATTCCTGAATTTCTTGCTATAAACCTCAAGGAGCCCGAGACCTTTCCAACGAATGCAAAACCGTGGAAATCGGTTCATGCGTTTTGGAGTTATAGCGTCAGGAAGGAAAACTCGACTTATTTTTATATAATAGATTAATCGTCTGTACTAAATAAAACTGTTACCAAAAGCAGGAACGCCTATCATAAGGAAACAGACAATAAAAATAAACGCAAAAAAAAAAATGTAAGTAATGTCTCTAATTATGTTAGAGGAAGATGTAGAATAAACTAAAAAAACCGGACAAGGGCGAGTTCGACTCGCGTGGTGAGGGTTCCGTAATTTAAATAAATATTTTCGAAAACATTACAGATTTAAAATGCAGGGACATAGCGGTTACGGTGGTACCGGCAGGGGGGGGGTGATATGATTAAGAATTTTCGATTTCATTTGAATACTCAAACTTCTTTTAGGTTTTCCAGTAATCTATAGGCAAAGAACTATTTTCCACATTTTTTTCAAAATTTTAAGTTCAGTAGTTTCGGAAATAGGGGGGGAGGAGGGGGAATGGTCCATTTTCGTCGTTTTTTTTAAATAACTTCAAATTTGTTTATGCAAAAATTATAAAAAATATATATCTGAAATGCTGACAACAACCTCTTTCATTTGATATGTCACACGACACAGTTTACGATTTTTTTTTTAATTTTCTGATTTACCCCCGAAAGTGACCCCCCTGTTTAAGATTTATTATTTTACTTGACGTGTTTATCTTTGATTCACCAATTTACATAATATATATTCATCAAATTTCAACTCAATCGGTTAAGTAGTTTCGGAGCAAATTGGCTGTGACAGACAGACGGACAGACAGACAGACAGACAGACGCACGAGTGATCCTATAAGGGTTCCTTTTTTCCTTTTAAGGTACGGAACCATAAAAAACATACATACAAACACTTACGATTCGCCGACTACGTTTTGTTCCATATAGGTTGTGAGCCTATATATTGTCTTCTTTGAGCATATACATTTGGAAGATGGGAAAAATTCAGTAGCACTTAGCCCGGGAACCGAACCCAGTATCCCAGAGTAGTAGCAGTGGCTTGCTACCGCTAGACTATTCAGGTTAGTGGTAGCAGGCCGATAGTAGGCCGGCCAAGCGTGGCGATTATGGCCTGTTCGTTCCTAGTGACGCACAACTGTTGTTAGCGACTTTGGGGATGGTTTTGTCCAGCTGTGTGCGTCATTCAGCTGCAGTGCGGTGATGATGAAGATTGTATATGTATTTAAAAAAAAAAAAAAGTAACTTCACGCCTGTAATTTCCGAGACAGAGGTAAATGCATGCATTCAATCATACACGCAAGCACCCACGACTCGCCGGTTACGTTTTGAGTGGCGAACCTGTTGCCATCTCCGGGCACATTACCAAACTCCGGGGTACTGGGAAACTTCCAGAAAATGGAAAAATCCCAATAGAAGCAGAGATAAAGGATTTTAAACCGTTATCTCTGATAGTCCCCGACCCGGGAATCGAACCCAGGACCTCCAGCGTAATAATAGTGGCCTGCTACCACTACGCTACTGAGGCAGTTATAATAGTATATGTATTTGTCATGAAAAAATCAGTAAAACAGAACTAAACAAATCCTGTATATTCAATGCATCAGGTCAGAGCAGGTCAGCACGATTGCATTACCATTATTTATTTCGAATTAGAGCTATAAAAGTTTTATTGGTCGTAAATATATACCTAAGTCGTATAAAGCCCAACTTTACCATATCTTGGCGAGCTTAAGACTTTTAATAGTATTCGGTCTATAAACTATAGTTATATCCCGGATTGGCGCGGTTTCGTTGTAGTACATAATATATTAATTTTTTTTGGAATACTTTCAAAAGATGAGTCATACTCAACATTGCTTATGACGTGAAGTGGCAAATAAATAAATAATTTACATTGATAGTATTTTTTTTTATGTAACTGAATTGGCAAATAAGTATGCAGTTCACATTGATGTTAAGTGATGACTTCAGCCTATAGACACCGACACAATGACCAGAGGTCAAAATTCTTGTCTATTAAGTTACCATTTTCTTGCTTATTTCTGAAAATAATTGCTATCGTTGCCACTCCTGAGGCCTAAGGTGTTATGTCTCTGTGTCGGAAATAATAGAGCCGTACATTACCACCTGACCGAAACACGATATTCTTCAAAATAAAAGTCAATCAATATCTAATAACTGAACTTTTTTAATACATCAAAAAAGGCAACTCTTAAATATAATTGTTTGTATACTAGTCATTAATGAATATAGTAAATACCCCACAACCCACCTGCTCCGGGCAAATCTATATAAATAAGTCGGGTTTTCCTTCCTGACACTATAACTCCAGAACGCACGAACCGATTTGCACGGTTTTGCATTCGTTGGAAAGGTCTCGGACTCCGTGAGGTTTATAGAAATTTTAGAAAAAAATATTTATAAAACGACATCCACGCGGGCGAAGCCGCGGGCAACAGCTATAGAAGTATAAAATAGTGTTTGTTAAGTCAATTTCTATTTTTTTTTACTTCACAAGAAGCCATTTCCAGTTTTATGGAGACGTTCGTCGCGACGGACGTCTCCATAAAAATGGCTTTAAGTGGCTTCACTAGTATTCGTTTGCAATCTAACTTATATATAATAATAATAATAATAATGGAAATCCATTATACGTCCCACTGCTGGGCACGAGTCTATCCCCTTTTTGGGGGGAGGCCTGGAGCTTACTCCACCACGTTGCTGCAATGCGGATTGGTGGAGGTGTTGGGGGTTAGTGGCCAACCCACTGTCGGATGTTTTCAAACCGCCCATAAGGCCTTCGACAAGGTTTAACGACTCCTATCCATCGATAGCAACCGGGACCGACGGCTTAACGTGTCCTCCGAAGCACGGAAACGCGCATTTAATTTGCCACTAGTCACCCATCACACTACCCGACGTGCTTAACCGAGCAGATCGCTTACGATCTACACCAGCCGCTGGGCCATGCGCGCTTCTAACTTATATGATATACTATTTATACACTATATACTCAATAAACAAATGACTGGCTTCGTTTATTAAGTTATCATTTTCTTGCTTATTTCTGAAAACATTGCTATCAAAAAGTCGTATTTGATGCTCGGTTTATGAGTTTTCAATAAAAACTTACATTTTGATATTGAAGCACTCAAGTTATAGGAATAATAAACTGGGGTAAAATTATTGTGAACTGTAAAAATAAATACAAGCCTTTTCACCACTTTGAAACCGACTTGTCACCGTCAACCCGATGTATAATGGGGTATAGTGACAGAAAAAGTCAAGTGCGGGTCGTATACAAAATTCCGTTAAATTGAGTAATTTTCTATGTCTGCTAGTTCTAAACGCTCTAATCAGTGACTCGATATAGGTTTTACGTCTATTTCTAGATAAAGATCGTTTTAAGTATGTTTTCTTAAAATAAAAGATCTAATAGTTAAAATAACACTTCGAAAAACCCGAAAATCATTTTTTTATGTATTAAATGGGGCAAACAAGCGTGCAGTTCACATTGATGTTAAGTGATGACTGCAGCTTACACAATGACCAGAGGTCAAAATGTAGATGCGTTACCACACCTTAGGCCTAAGGTGTTATGCCTCTGTACCGGAAATTACAGGACCGTACATTACCACCCGACCGGAATACGATAGTGCTGAATACTACCATTTAGCGGCAAGTATATTAGATAATGCCTAATATACTTGCCTACGCACGCGAGCTCCGTCACTGGAGCTCTACTACCAGTAAAAAGTACCATTTGACTGGCTCCGCCTTCCACTTCCACTAGTGGGCGGTGGGATCATTACATCCCAACGCCAATTGAGTCAGTACCCCTTTGAAAAAGATAAACCAGTCAAAAAAATCGAGAATATACCATTCAATATCAATCACGTAGCACCATGTCAATAAACTTGTGACGCGTGTAGCTCTTTGTAGCGGTGCCTACGGCGTAGCACGGCCGCTACGCACTTAATACTACGATCCGCCTACAGCTATTAGAGTATGGATAGAGTCCAAATTTTATTGATAGTGTACCGAGTCTCCTGCCTTCAGGCTACTACTTCGACATGTGTATTAAATTCACATATATGGAGAATGGGCCTATAATAGTTGGGGTAATTCGAATTTCTCCTCACAAACATCTTTGTTATTATCATGTCTGTAAAGGGGTGATTCTATATTACTTTTAACCTCCTTTTTAACTTTTCACCTTTTTTTAATGTAATGGAAGTGGCAAACAAGCATGCAGTTCACATTGATGTTAAGTGGTGACTGCAGCCTATAGACACCCACATAAAGACCAAGGTCAAAATGCAGATGCGTTACCATTCCTGAGGCTGAAGGTGTTATGTGTTATGTGTTATCATTTCTTGCTAAGTAATTTTCTCTCAATAAGACTTTATTTTGATTTAGACTAATTTATTTTCAGTGAAATATTTTTTTTTTTGATGCATCACCACTCCTGAGGCCTAAGGTGTTATGCCTCTTGTGCCGGAAATTACAGGGCCGTACATTACCACCTGACCGGAACACGATAGTGCTGAACACTACCATTTAGCGGCAAGTATATTAGGTGATGCGGCGGTGCCTGTGCCCGCGAGCTCCGTCACTGGAGCTCTACCACCAGTAAAACCCACATTACCTCCTTCTACATCGCATTTAAAATTTTTGTATGGACATTACATTGTAGAGGTCTTCTTAAGAATGACAAAGAAGGTAATAGACAAGAGCTCAAATAATTACCGTTCTACTAAATCTATTCGCTTCCAAGAAAAGCTACTGTGTTTTGGTTGGATGATCATTTATTAACAGTACATTTCACACAAAAGCGATGTTTAGGCTTCCAGAATGACATTTTGTATTGAGACCTCTGTATTATATAGGTGCAATGGACTAACCATCAATCATAACATAGTTCTAACTTTTAAAACATTAGATAGATCTAGTAAGTGGTTTGTGGTGTAGGCACACTCCAGACACTCGGATAAATTTCCATTAAAACTTATTAATACTTATTCTGGTTACCTATTACACAGACATCAATCAGTGACGTGTTTTTACACGGGCACACAAAAATGTAGCACGTAGTTTATGGCCTAAAACAATCGTGAAATAAGTCATCGCACCACGTGATCAAACTAACTACAAATAGACCGCTCGCAACCTCACTGTTGAAGTTTATCCAATTGGCTCTCAAGGGGAGGAGAGGGGGGTTTGTTGATGAATGATGATACGTAGTATTAGTACATACTAGAGGCCCGTTGCAATGTTGCCTCTTCTATTCAGCTTAGCGTGATGGTCTATTGTAATGGCTCAGAAAAGAACCGTTTTGGCTCTGAAAAGAGTTGTTTTGGGCCATCGTGGCGGAAGGATTAGTCACGTCACTCCAATATCGACTTCTTTGAGCCGAGCTTGGAGCAGCGTGTCCAGGGTGCGCCGGACGCTTATGCATGTTTACGTGCTGTACGTTTCGCAATATTCGTCGCTCGTGGAGGCTCCTTCCTTGCACCCCTTAGCGTGATATTATATAGCCTCAAACCTTGCTCAAAAAATGGGCTACCTAACACTGAAGTATTTTTTTAATCGGACCAGTAGTTCCTGAGATTGGCACGTTCAAACAAACAAACAGCTTTATAATATTAGTGTAGATTCTCTGGTGAAGGTTAGAAGGTTAGATTCGAATTGGTTGCTGATTCTATCCGTATAATATAGTGATGTAAGAAACGTAACAGACGGAGCACTAACAAAGCACTTGTAATCAGAATCAAAGGAAGCGGTTACACGTGTACACGGATCACGGCTTACTCGTTTGTTTGTATTTGCTCGCCTAATGACGTTTGATTTGGCTGACGAATTTCACTGAAATTTGAACTGATTGATTGTCTACTCTGTGATCGCCTAGTGACGTTTGATATTTCTGACGAATTTCACTGAAATTTCAACTGATTGATTGTCTACTCTGTGATCGCCTAGTGACGTTTGATATTTCTGACGAATTTCACTGAAATTTCAACTGATTGATTGTCTACTCTGTGAGTGCGTTTATTATAAAGGTTAAGTGGTCAGTGTCTTCTTAATAATTATTATCATCATCGCTTCAGCCGAAAGATGTCAACAGCTGGACAAATCTTTTCTCAACGGTACCCACCCCACAACAGGGTTGTGCGTGTTCTAAGGGAGAATATGCTATTATCGCTACGGTTGGGATGGCATTTAGATAATACTTGGTTTTGCCCGCGACTTCGTCCGCTTGTGTTAATCATTACAAATTGTAGCTTATATGTCATTCCAATGTATCTATACTAATATTATAAAGCTGAAGAGTTTGTTTGTTTGTTTGCTTGCTTGAACGCGCTAATCTCAGGAACTAATAACTACTGGAACGATTAGAAAAGTTCTTTCAATGATAGATAGCCGATCGAGGAAGGCTATAGGCTATATATCTTCACGCTATGATTAATAGGAGCAGAGAAGCGCGGGCGAAGCCGGTGCGGGCCGCAAGTAACCCATATTACTGAGAAGTTTCATCCAAATTCGTCTTGTAGTTTTTTTTCGTGAAAACAGTAAGAAACATCCATACTAAGAAAATTTCGTATTTATTTATAACTAGCTGTTGCAAGCGGCTTCACCCCCATGAATGTCGTTTAAAAAGTAGCATATGTTCTTTCTCAAAGTCAACTCTATCTCTGTACCAAATTTCTTTAAAATCGGGTTCAGTCGCTTGGACGTGAAAAGGTAACAGACAGACAGAGTTCCTTTCACATTTATAATATTAGTAGGGATATTAGTAGGATATACATAAAGGTCAATTTAAATCTCATATATAAAATTCTCGTGTCACAATGTTTGTCTTCGTACTCCTCCGAAACGGCTGGACCGATTTTAACCAAATTTTGCATGCATATTCAGTAGGTCTGAGAATCGGCTAACATCTATTTTTCATATCATTTTTGGACATTTTTTTTTTCAATTTTCTAGGGCAATACGAAGTTTGCCGGGACAGCTACTTATCTATATAATTGTTAAGAACGTTTACAAATGAACGACACACAACTATTCAGTCAGTTTAGTAACTTGCGATTCGGAAACAAACATGCACGATACGTAAATCCAAACACGAACCGTCATAACTAGATTGTTTGCTAACCGTACTTGAGCCACCACGTTTGAAGTTTAGCCGCGGTTCAGCTAATTTCAACAGTTGGCTAATATGTTAGCCGAACTTTCAAATTTATGGGTACGCGACCTCGGCTACTGTAATGTATACTGTCTAGTCTTTGGGAATGTCAGAGTGGCATTAGATAACTGTTTGTTACTTTGTTTGTCACATGCATAAGGACGATGGTGGTAAATGCACCCGCATTTATACTGGGAAGGCTGGCATGGTGATGAGTGCTATCGTTTTCCGTTTACAACCCTGTAATTTCCGGCACAGAGGAGTTACATAACCGTCGAAATCTGCAGCATACATTATTTTTTATTATTAATTATTATTCAAGCCTTTTTATTTCCCATCACCAATATAAAATGTTTACATTGCATTAACTTAAATACTTTTTTTTCCCGTTAGGGACCTGGCGTGAAGATACATACATACTTTTTTTTCTACGTGTTATTTTAAAGTAATCATAACATATCTATATTTAGCTTGACACAGTTTCTTTTTTTTTTTTTTTTTAATGTAATTGAAGTGGCAAACAAGCATGCAGTTCACATTGATGTTAAGTGATGACTGCAGCCTATAGACACTTACACAAAGACCAAGGTCAAAATGCAAATGCGTTACCACTCCTGAGGCCTAAGGTGTTATGCCTCTGTGCCGGAAATTACAGGGCCGTACATTACCACCTGACTGGAACACGATAGTGCTGAACACTACCATTTAGCGGCAAGTAAATCAGGTAATGCGGTGGTGCCTACGCCCGCGAGCTCCGTCACTGGAGCTCTACCACCAGTTGGAAAGGAACCCCTGTTTGGGTATAGACCTCCTCCCGCTTATTCCAGCTTTCCCTGTTCTTAGCTCGTTTTATCCACTCTTTTCCTGCTACAGCAATTATGTCGCAGCATACATTAATAAAACTGATATACGTTTCCCACACCGATGATGGCACTCGTCTATTTTGTTTTTTTTTTTTCATTTAAGGCAATGGCTTAAACATTTTTTCTATGACATTACAACGTTTGCCGGGACAGCTAGTATATAGTATTTCTTTATTTTTTTTAAATTTATTTGACGTAGTTCTAAGACATGCCAAGAGAAGTAATATATAAATGAAATAAACCACACAAAAAAAAAAACAAAAAAATATAATAAACAGTAGAAATGAATAAACTAAACATAAACGTAGTTATTACTTTTTTTTTATGTAATGGAAGTGGCAAACAAGCATGCAGTTCACATTGATGTTAAGTGATGACTGCAGCCTATAGACACCCACATGAAGACCAAGGTCAAAATGCAGATGCGTTACCACTCCTGAGGCCTAAGGTGTTATGCCTCTGTGCCGGAAATTACAGGGCCGTACATTACCACCTGACCGGAACACGATAGTGCTGAACACTACCATTTAGCGGCAAGTATATTAGGTAATGCGGTGGTGCCTACGCCCGCGAGCTCCGTCACTGAAGCTCTACCACCAGTAAAACTTAGTTACCTATTAATATAAATTACATATATGCATATTTGCCAATTCATGACATATAAAAATGATAACAGCCTCTCTCTTTAGCGATGGGTTTAAGAAGTAATTTGGTTGATTTTTTTATCTCTCACAATCATTTTAAAGAAATGCTTTAGAGTCATTGAGAATTTCAAATTAAAAAGTAACACGCTCAACGTGAATATGATCAATTTAAATAGCTGCAAATGTTAGGTATTTTTACATTTAACATCTTTAAACAAAATAATGTTTTCAATTCATTATTAACAATTTCGAAGTTTAAAATATTCTTCGTAGTTTCAATTACTTGTAGCACTTACAAACTTGAATACCATAATAAATAATGATTGAGGTCAGAAATAACTACCGGATATGCAAATGATAGAAATAAATAATATTTTAAGTCCAAAGAAGCGCCAAACTCGTATTTAACAATTAATAGAAACGCAGAATCAAAAGAGCTTCATCTCTCGTTATCTTCTATTCGCAGGGGCTTAAATTGGTTTATTAACAACCCTTTGCCTAACCCTTCGAAAGGCCACGCGAGTTATGACCTTGTGGGATATTAAAATACAGTCTTAAAACAATGCGACTATGGCGGGTTGAAGTGTAATTAAATTTTTATAGGGCTTTACAGAAAATGTTGGTTATTTCTGGAAAATTTGTTGTTTCATTAAAGGAAACCTCTTGTTGTACACTTGTTTGCCTATGGAAGTGGGGTTGTCAACCATTTATTTTTAGATTATAATGATTGGTGGAGCTCCAGTGATGGAGCTCGCAGGCGTAGGCACCACCGTATTACCTAATATACTTGCCGCTAAATGGTAGTGTTCAGCACTATCATGTTCCGGTCAGGTGGTAATGTACAGCCCTGTAATTTCCGGCACAAGAGGCATAACACCTTAGGCCTCAAAGAGTGGTGATGCATCTGCATTTTGACCTTGGTCTTTGTGAGGGTATTCATAGGCTGCAGTCATCACTTAAGATCAATGTCAACTGCAAGCTTGTGTGCCACTTCCATTACATAAAAAAAAATATTTCACAGAAAATAAATCATCAATATTTTTTCAGAGGTTAAAATAAAGTCTTATTGAGAGAAAATTACTAAGAAAGAAATGATAAACATATATTTTTTCTTTTAGAAGTTACTTCAGACAAAACGAATTAATTCCGGTCAATCAGTCTCGAATAAAACTTGAAGCATATCAGTCTGTCTAATTATGCAGGATAAGCGGTAGAACCAGGCTAATAGGATTTAAAAGGCTCACGCACGCATCAAGGTCACAAATACCTTTATTTTCGTCCTTTGTGTCAAAAGGTAGATCATCATTTAGAACAGAAAGTCAGTCCAGCTTTTATGCCTAAACTAATCAGCTGCCGGGAGGTTAATCCTCTTAGGGGTTGAATTTTGTAAAAACCGGCGAAGTGCAATTCAGACTCGCGTTAGAAAGATTCCCCAAAATTTACCGGGTTCCATGGGTTCCGTATAATTAAATATTATAGGCTATATCTTAGTGATTTTTACTAATTTTACGGATAAATCTTCATAATCCAAAAGTCCTCTCCACTGAACGCCATTATTATACCAGGATAATACGAGAGGCGATTGAAATATATAAGTACAAAAACAATTTCAATCGTGAAGATGGATATAAATTGTCTCCGACCTGGACACCGGTCATAAACAATCAAGCGCGATCGCGCGATGTAACATCGGACCTATCGTCGGATACAGTGAGCGTTGTGTGCCGGCCTCCACAATAATCACGCAACTTGTAGGTAGAAGAACATCAAGCCACCCGCAATTTGACATTCTGCTGTAACAACAGTCTGTCCGCGACCACGGCTTGTGCAATCGAGTCGAAACGTCGGAGTAAAGGTAAAAAGTGTTTTTACCCAATATCTATATCGCGTCAAGACCCGGTGTTCGGCATCTGGTCGACGGTATTATAATGAAAGCGGACTGTAAGATTACACTTGGTTTATTGATTCGTAAATTGTTCTACAATGATTCGTCCGAGACGCAAGCGCGCGCGTAGTATCGCCGGTGGTGAGATGGCAAGTGGAAGACGCGGCCCGCGCGCCGCTCCGCCCGCCGCCCGCGCCGCTGGCTCGCCTCCCCTTCGCTCCGCGGCCCTCGTCCGCTGCACCTTGCGCACATATGCGCACGGTCGCGCAGACAAGCTCCCCCTGTTGAAGTGGAACCTTCAATAAATCGGTAACGGACAAATGTTGTTGTAAGCCCGTTTAATTGTCCCTTGCTTTGTCTTCAGTTCGGCGACTCTGTTAACGCCGTCACTGCCTGGATAAACTTGAACGACGCGTCCTAACAACCAGCATAAAGGAGGAAGCGTTTTATCCTTTATAAGAGCAAGGGTTCCAATTTTCAAACCGTCTGATGTTGTAGCCCATTTAGTTTTCTGTTGCAGTGAAGAGAGGTACTCGAGGTTATATCGTTTCCAAAAGTGTTGTTTAATGTACTCGATACGTTGATATCTCTCCAATCTGCTTATATTGAGATCGGTGATCTCTGGACTTGGAATAGACATAAGCGAGCGTCCAATTATGAAATGAGCGGGAGTAAGGGCAGTGTAGTCTAGTGGGTTAGTAGAAAGCGGAGTTAAGGGACGAGAATTCAAAATTGCCTCTATTTGAGTAAGGCACGTAGCCATCTCCTCGTATGTTAGATGAGTTAATGTAAGTAACCTCTTTAAGTGGTGTTTAGTAGACCGAACGGCCGCTTCCGCCAAGCCATTAAAATGCGGCGAATAGGCTGGCACGAACGAAAATTCAATGCCTTCGCGAGCCATTTCAGGTGCAAGATTTTTACCCTGTAAACATTTTTTAAAATCATTACATGCACCAACAAAATTTGTTCCGTTGTCGGAAAGAATAGTGCGCGGTTTGCCACGTCGCGAAATAAAACGAAATAATGCAGCCTTGTACGCCTCTTTAGAGAGTTCTGTGACAAGCTCCAAATGTACGGCCTTGGTGGCCATACACACAAAAATGCACAGGTAGGACTTAATAAGCTTCGAACCGCGACCTTTCCGGTCAGATATCAATATGGGCCCAGCGTAATCGACACTTGTATTTAAGAACGGAAATTCTAAGCTGCTTCTAGTAGCAGGTAGTTGACCCATGATCGGCTGAACGTTTTGAGCTCGAAATCGACGACATTTAACACAGTTATTTACCGTTAATTTAGCTAAATTTCTGCCCCCTAGTGGCCAATAGTTTTGACGAATTTGAGCTAAAAGTAACTGTGGGCCGGCGTGTAAACATTTCTTATGTTGCATCTGAAATATTATTTTAGTTGTGTGATGCTTGCTACAAAGCAGGATTGGGTGTTTTACATCAAACTCATAAGGAGAATTGATGAGCCTGCCCCCCACGCGAATGATATCGTCACTGTCAAGAAACGGTGTAAGCGAAATTAATCTATTTTTGCTTGACAGAGTCTTCCCCGATTTAAGAACAGTATATTCTTCTGGGAACATTTCCCACTGAGCTGCGCGAAGAATACAATATAAAGCATTTCGTAGTTCTTGACATGTAAGGAAACCAGGCAATTTGAAATCCTTATTCTTAATTAATTTTAAATTAAAAATAAATCGTAAAATATACGCTACCACTCTTTGTAGATAGTTAATATCGGAATATTTGTGTATTAATTGTTTGATTATCAAACTACTACTACTAACATTACTAAAATTAGACACTACTTCAGGTAGATCCCGTTTCGTGGATTCGTTGGGCTGTTTGGGCCAATTAATTTTGGGTTCCTTTAAAAAGGAAGGACCTGACCACCAAAGATCACAATTGCCAATAAGGTTGGCCTTCAGCCCACGAGAAACAATATCCGCCGGGTTTTCCCTAGACGGCACATAGCTCCACGTCGGTCCTGAGGTGCTTTCTTGAATCTCGTTTACTCGATTTCTAACGAAAGGTTTAAGATTTTGAGAAGGTGTCGCTAACCAACCCAGTACTATCGTTGAGTCACACCAAAAATGACACTGGTGAATTGGTAAGGTAAGTGAACTCTTAACCTTTGTGTACAATCTAGTACTTAAAAGAGCCCCGCACAGCTCGAGGCGGGGAGTACTAATGGGCTTTACAGGCGCAATGCGACTTTTTGAAGTAAGCAGGCGAACAGTTACTGATCCTGAATTAGTTAAGGACCGAATGTAAACACATGAGCCATAGGCCCTCTCAGACGCATCCGTAAATACATGAATTTCGTGACTCACTGAATTATCGCTTAAAACCCATCGTGGAATTTTTAAATCATTTAAATATGATAAAGTGCTGGCAAAAGAAAGCCACAAATTTTTAATTTCGTCTGAAACTTCATCATCCCATTCACATTTATTAATCCACAAACTCTGCATTATAATTTTTGCTTCTACTATGCATGGACTAACCAAACCTAGCGGGTCAAAAATCTGACTGATAGTGGACAGAATATGCCGTTTAGTTACTTTATTGTGAGAGTCAATATTTATTGAAAATCCTAATATATCTAAGTTGCATACCCAGAGCAACCCTAAAGTTTTAGTAGAAATATTGTGATTGCTATCTGAAAAGTTTAAAAAGGTATCACATGCATCTGAACATCCTATATCTGTTAAAATCTGAGGGCTGTTTGACTGCCACTTCCGCAAATTAAATTTTGCTGATGATAGAATAGATTGAACTTCTCTGCAAAGCCTAACAGCATCGCTACTGGTATTAGAACCGCTCAAAAAATCATCGACATAAAAGTCATGTGTTATAGCTGCTCGTACAGTATCTTCTGTAGCTAAATCAGATAAACTGGATAGACATTTGGTGGCTAAATATGGCGCAGATGCTGTGCCATATGTCACAGTATTTAATGTATACGCCTTTAACGGCTCCGTTGGACATCGTCGAAAAATAATTGTTTGCAGAGACCTTTGTGATGGATTCACTTCAACGGCTCTGTACATTTTCTCGATGTCTGCTGAAACAACGTATTTATGTTGACGAAATCTTATTAAAATTGAAAATAAATCGTCCTGTATAGTAGGCCCCACCATCTGAATATCATTAAATGACAACCCTGACGATGTTTTGGCGGAGCCATCGAATACTACCCGTAATTTTGTGGTAGTACTAGATTCACGAACGACACCATGGTGTGGTAAAAAATAGTGAACATCGTCATGAAATCTAGAATATTGAAAGTTCGTATCTTCGCTCATGTGACCTAACAGTTCGTAGTCAGACATGAAATCGAAGTACATGTTTTTAAAATTAACGTCCCGTTCAAACCGTTTCTCTAAAGATAAGAAACGACGTTTTGCTATCATATACGAATCACCTAATGTAGAAGTATCCGCCTTCAGAGGTATCGTGACTACAAAACGTCCGTCTTGTTTCCTTTTAGTATTGCTATGAAAACTATCTTCGCATGCGCGTTCTTCTAAAGAAAGCGAATGTTTATCCGAAATCGAATCTAGTTCCCAAAATTTAGTTAAACTATTGTTTAGTTCAATATTAATAAAGTTACAGAGATGTGAACGGGATGGACGTAAAGTGTGAGCTACGGAACCAGATACCAACCAGCCGAGCTTGCTCTCACACAACTTTGGTTGCCCTTTACCTAAATTAATGTGATTAGGTTGAATAACATTCCAGAAGACGTCTGCACCTACCAGAACGTCTACAACCGATGGAATGTTAAAAGAGGGATCAGCTAACTGTAAGCCTGTTGGAATATGAATATCATTCAAGTTAATATGAGAAGACGGTAGTAGTCGCGTAATCTCAGGAATGATTAAACAGTCAACGTCCACAGAATAATCACCATAAAGTGACTCGATTGTAAAATGACAAGATTGTCCGCTAGTACTGGATTGATTATTAATACCTGTGACTATGGAGCTAGTTTCGCTTCGGGACAAACGCAGCTTACTACACAGGCTCTCGGTAATGAAGTTGGCTGTACTACCGTTGTCCAACAGGATACGAGCGTCGTACTTCTCGCCTGCTCTGCTGACCACCCTCACAACAGCTGTGGAAAGCAAGACATTGGCACGAGAAGTGGGCCGTAAAAGAGAAGCATTTGATGAAAGTACTACAGTTTCTGATGTACTAGGCATTGGATCTTGTACATTTAATGTGCTGGGCTGCTCCATATGTAATAAAGTATTATGTTTTACTGAGCAATATTTACAATGAGGGAACTTGCAACGTTTCTCCACATGACCAACACGTAAACAATTTAAACAAACTTTTAAGTCTTTAGCTCTTTGACTACGTGATTCTATAGGTAATTCTCTAAAGGACTCACACTTATATAAAAAGTGATTGCCAGAACACATGGGACATTTAAATTTAGATTTATTTGAATCATTTATAAAATTTTTATTTAATGAATTTTGTGATGTAATAATAAAGCTTTTTGATTTATTATAATTATTTGTTTTATATGTATTTTGTATTTTAACGTTTTTATTGTTGCTTTCTAGCGTTTCAAGTAAATCAGCTACATTATTGATGAATGAACAAAACTGTGACAAAGTAGGTGAATTATTAGACAAAGTATTGCGATACTCTTCCCATTTTCTACTAGTGTGGGCATCTAGTTTAATAGACATCATATAAATGACAAGAGTGTCCCAATGTTGAGTGGGTTCATTTAATGTCTTAAGTGCCCTTATGTTTTTATTTGTTGTATCAAGAAGATGTCTCAAAGCAACACTAGACTCTGTTGTTAATGCTTCGAAATTAAACAAAGCCTGTACATGATTGTTTATTAAAAGACGGCTGTTGTTGTATCTCTCGCACAACAAGTCCCAGGCAATGCAATAATTGTCGCCTTTAAAATCAATATTTTTGATAATTTCAGCGGCACAACCCTTCAACGATGCTCTCAAGTAATGAAACTTGTTAATGTCGTCGATACAAGAATTACTGTGTATCAGGGAAATAAAGGTGTCCCTATACTCTAGCCAAGACTGATATCTGCCATCAAAGTTAGGTAAATTAATTTTCGGCAATCTAATAAAATTGTTCTTAGTCCCACCTGACATTGATGCATCGGAGCCTGCTACAGAACCTGCAGAGTCACGGTTCTTGGACAGCAAACTCTGAGCCACAGCAAACAGCGAGTAGTACTGCTGCTCAAATTGGTTCCTGACGGCGTAAGCCTCCTCCGGTTTGTCGGCCAACACCTCAATCTCGGTCTGTAATTCGTCAAATTCCGAATTTAAAAACTTAAATTTTTCATAACGACTCTCTAGCTCAATTATTTGTAGCTCAGAAAGCGTGTGGCAACTTTGAAGTACTTCCAAATAATTGCCAAAATTTGTAAGCTTAGCTTTCATTGTGCTACGTTTTTTAATTAATTTATCCGCCATTTTGTGAAGGAACTAAAATTGTTTGTGCACGAAATTAAAAATGGCAGAATGCGTTGGCAATATAATTTGCGGCAAGATTGACTAAAATGACTCGGCACTAAACAAAACAAGAATGCAAAATCGAAGCATACACTTTATTTTTGGTAATGCAATATTAAATGCCTAATTGAAAATGATGCAGCAGAAAAAGTTTGTTTGAAATTTGTTTTCAAGCACCATTAAGCGTGCGTAAAGAAAATATTTTGTGTTAACAAGAAAAAGAATCACACAAAATAGCGTTTGAAATAAGCTACGCACTCAAACTCAATAGATAGGCAGAAAAAATAGATTTGAAAAAAGAATGTAGGTATTAGTACATAATAATATGTACTGAAAAAACTTTTTAAAGGCAAAGGGAAAGGAATAATTGGAACGAACTCACGAAATGTCCTTATCCTTATCCAAATTGTAGCCTTGACTTCCAGTCTCCAACCTTAGGCAGCGATGACACGATGAATTGCACTTTTGAACGCCTCGGGTACAAAGTTTGTTAACTTCTTGTTGAAACAGTTTACTTGAATCTTCACGGGAGATAGGACCATGTTCGGCATCTGGTCGACGGTATTATAATGAAAGCGGACTGTAAGATTACACTTGGTTTATTGATTCGTAAATTGTTCTACAATGATTCGTCCGAGACGCAAGCGCGCGCGTAGTATCGCCGGTGGTGAGATGGCAAGTGGAAGACGCGGCCCGCGCGCCGCTCCGCCCGCCGCCCGCGCCGCTGGCTCGCCTCCCCTTCGCTCCGCGGCCCTCGTCCGCTGCACCTTGCGCACATATGCGCACGGTCGCGCAGACACCCGGTTCGTAAAATTAATAAAATGAGTGTTAAACGCGAGTGTTCAGATACATAACAACTAAGGTCTCAGAGATGGCAACGCATCTGTTTTTGGACGTGGCTTTTGTGTAGATATCTATGCTGCAGTCATCACTTAACATCCGTATGAACTGCAGACTTATTTGCCACCTTCGTTATGTCACAGCACAAATATGAACAGTATGGAACCTACGTACAAAACGTTCAAAACGGCACACTTACACAAACTTGCGCATCGACGCCCGAGTAGCGAATGACTCGGAGCTGCACAACCCCGAGAACCGCTTAGGGACCTCGTTGATGCGCATGTTTGTGTGATTGTGCCGTTTCAACGTTTTGTACGTAGTATCCACACTGTTCATATTTGTACTGTGGTTATGTAAAAAAAATCATCTTAATACTTGTAAAAAAAAACATCTTAATACTTCCTATAGGTTTTCCAGTAATCTGTTAAGAACAATTTTCAGTAAATTTGGCTATAGAGAACGAACATTCTAATCTCATTTTCCTTTTCCTTTTTAATACCAATAGTTAAAAAGATCTTTTTAGTAAAATGGCCTCTCTAACAACAGTTTATTTTATAATAGATATAAACGTTTTATAACGATATAATTACACATTTAATTGTCATGATTAAGCCTCTATTAATTTTAACACTGAAACCGTGTAATCCACAATCTAGGTGGGTCTGATTAACTTTATGAGGTCGATTATATTAATTAGATTCATAAAATAATTTATGCTATCATTAAACAATTATTTATGTTTATTGTTCGTATTATGTTCATTAAGTGTCAGCGACACGAGTGTGGGATTATATTGTTAAAAGTAAGAGAAATAGAATTTCATATTATGTTTCGATAGTGACTGAATGTGGTTTTGCATGGCTAAAGCTTGTAACATGTGTATGAGATTGCACTATTTATTTTTCGCAATAACACATGTGAGTGAACTTTAGAAATTAAAGAAAAACGGAAAGAAAAATTTGACTTCGGGCAGGAATCGAACCTGCGACCTCAGGATAACAGTCCAGCCGCTTTACCACTAAGCTACCGAAGTCCCACACCGCTCCGCTTAGTGGTAAAGCGGCTGGACTGGTTATCCTGAGGTCGCAGGTTCGATTCCTGCCCGAAGTCAAATTTTTCTTTCCGTTTTCTCTTTAATTTCTAATGTGTATGAGAGTTTCAAATTTCGAAAAAAATTATAAACGAGTATGCATTTGATAACATAGGTTGATGATGATTACTAATATGTTTTTTTAAACTAAATAGTGTACTATTTTTTTAGTAATTTACTTTTTTTTCTCTTGTAAATTGACACGTCATAAGTATTTTTTTTTAATTCTATATAATTAAATGTAATTTTTTTATTTGAATGATTCGATTATTATTTTATTTCTATCCTCATTCATACCAATACATATATTTCGTGCAAATATGGTAGAGCTCCAGTGACGGAGCTCGTGGGCGTAGGCACCGCCGCATTACCTAATATACTTGCCACGAAATGGTAGTGTTCAGCACTACCATGTTCCGGTCAAGTGGTAATGTATGGCCTTGTAATTTCCGGCACAGAGGCATAACACGTTAGGCCCCAGGAGTCGTAACGTATCGGCATTTTGACCTCGGTCTTTGTGTGGGTGTCTATAGGCTGCAGTCATCACTTTACATCAATGTGAACAGCATGCTTGTTTGCCACTTCTATTACATTAAAAAAAATTGTATTCAGGGTAATTTTTGTAATGGTTGATTTGCCGCTGTAGAACGATTTGGCTTTAGTACTTTTATTGAAACATAAAAGTAACATTTAAAAGAATATCTTCTACCATTAGTTCCCATCATACTATTATGATAATAAATACTATTTCATATTCAAATGACACCAGTCAGTACTAAAATGTTACAGTTTGCAGTATTTGTTTCTAAAACCGTTGTGTCTAACAAAGTTCGCGCCGACTCCGAAATTGGGGCAGCCTAAAATAACTGGATTAGAAATACGACGGTTTAAATAAATGAGATAATATACAGTTCTGTTTCCGCCTACAACTTAGATTGCCCGGTTTGGTTTAAAAAGTATCTAGTTAAAGTCAATTTGTATGTATGAACCCAATGACAAAAGGAAAGGAGATGTTGCGAGCTCGGCCCTGGTTCGTACATGTCCTCAAAAAATGGGAAGAATCCGAAAAAAATACAATTAATTTATTCAAGAATATATTTTAGAGTTACCACCACATTTAATTCAAACGATTTTATCATTTTCAACCATATTCAACATGGCGGCGATATACCCGACGCTTTAGATTGACAGTACCTATGTAGATAAAACAAAACTAATGCTATCTGTATCTTACTAGTGCATCACATATTATTAAAAAAAACGGTGTATCGAATCGATCAATTTAAAGAAGTTCCGAAGATTCTTTATAAATTGAAAATCGATTAGTATAGTATTAACACATCAAATCGATTTCGATAGTATTCTAAAAATATTACTTTTTTCTCCAAGTACTATTTCATCAAAAAAAAAAAACAATTTAAAAAATGAAAATGTCAAAATGACATCGCCCGCCATATTCGTCATGTTGGTTTTGAGTTGCAATTCTAACTGCAAATAATGTTTTGTAACTGCAAACAAAGCTAAATAATTGTTTTATATTATTTCGCATTAACACATGCTTGTGAAATATATTTAATTTTTAAAGAAAAATAAGTGAAAATATGCAGTAAAAAAACGTTTTTATATTGAATATGCCTGTTAATGATATTGTGTACAATACATGGCCGTAGGTCCATACATTTTTGCAACATCTCCTTTGGGGAACAAACATGGGATACAAACAATCGTTTTTTTATTGTTCCCTATCTGGAATGGAAACTTCAACTTTTACTTGATGGTAGAGTTACAGTGTAGGAGCTCGAAGGTGTATACACCACCGCATGGGTTAATTTATCTGCCGCCAAATGGTAGTGTTCATGTGTGCTATGGTGCCTGCGCCCGCGAGCTCCGTCACCAGAGCTCTACCACCAGTACGATTATGGTATATCCCCGTTTTATTTGATCCAGCAGTGTCTTTCGGCTGATGATTACAAGAAACTGACACTTAATTGCTCATTTAAGTGATAAATCGTTCATTCCTTCAAACTTCACAGAATATTACTGGTGGCAGAGCCCCAGTGTACGTCACTCGCGGGCGTAGGCACCACCGCATTACCTAATATACTTGCCGCGAAATGGTAGTGTTCAGCACTATAGTGTTCAGGTCAGGTGGTAATGTATGGCCTTGTAATTTCCAGCACAGAGGCATAACACCTTAGGCCTCAGGAGTGGTAACGCATCTGCATTTTGACCTCCGGTCATTGTGTGAGTGTCTATAGGCTGCAGACATCACTTAATAGCAATGTGAAATGCATGCTTGCTTGCCACTTTTATTAAATAAAAAACATAATATAACATAGACTTGACAAAAATCTTATTCACTAAAATATCTAGCTTAAATATCAAGCATTCTAGATTCGTTTAACACAGATTTATACTCAATTCTGTATCTAGAATACGTCTGGATTTTATCTGAAGTGTATTTTCTTAAGCACTTAATTGAATCGAGTTACTTGTAGATGATGTGGGCCGACGATAAATCTATTGCCTTGATATAAACGTTAAATAAAAAATGTATAGGATTTTGTCTAACAAAATAAACGATGTATTATATTTTACTACGTAGATATCAAGAACGGTTGTATTGTGAACTAGGTTTTCCCCGCTACTTCGTGTACCTTTAATAATTACAAGTTGTAGCCTATATGTTACAGCTATGTATAACCTATATTACTGTAATAATATTAATAATAATGGCAACCCATTATACTTCCCACTGCTGGGCACGAGTCTCTCCCTTTTTTTTGGGGGGAGGCCTGGAGCTTACTCCACCACGCTGCTCCAATGCGGATTGTTGGAGGTGGGTGGGTTAGTGGCCAACCCACTGTTGGATATTTTCAAACCACCCATAAGGCCTCCGACAAGGTTCAACGACTGCTATCTATCGATAATAACCGGGACCGACGGGTTAACGTGCCCTCCGAAGCACGGAAACGCGCATTTAATTTTCCACTAGCGGTCACCCATCAAACTACCCCACCGCGCCCGTAATGCTTAACCGAGTAGAGACCTTAGACCTTAACCTTACAATCTACACCAGCCGCTGGGCCATGCGCGCTTCTACTATATACTACTTATATTACTGTAAAGTTATATTCAAATCCGTCCAGGAATTTTTTCGTGAAAGATTAACAAACAGCCATACTCATAAATTTCCGCATTAGGGTATAATATTAGTAGGATTATTTTGCCGCTGGCGGAGTTCCAGTGAAGTAGATAGAAGGAAGGTATTGTTCGTAGGGACATGACGACCCCACTGCCCACTAGCGGAAGAACTTTCTTCTACTGGAAGATAATTCTACCACTATCGCAGTCAGTCAACCGAATAATGGCGATCAAACCATGCGAATAAAAGTAGTAAGTGCAATAACACAAGTTGGGCATTAAGCGTCTACCGATCGCCAAAGGCAAGCGTGGCGATTATGACCTTCTGGGGAGGCTCTGGTCCAGCAGTAAACATCTTTTCGCTGATATGATGATGATCAGGTCGAAGGCACTACCGCATTATTCGACCTGCCTGTCGTTAAGTGGTAATGTAAGGCTCTGTAGTATCAATGTGAACTGTGTCCCTGTTTGTCACTTCATGACAGAAAAACCGGTCAAGTGCGTGTCGGGTCACGCGCAGTGTAGGGTTCCGTATTTAGTGCATTTACAGAGTAAGAAATTGTTTTTTTATATTATTTCGCATTAACACATGCTTATGAAATATTTTTTAAAGAAAAATGGAAAGAAAAATTTGCATTCACATTTATTGCATTACCATAAAGCAATGCAATAAATGTGAAGGAAAGATTTGACAAATCGGGCAGGACTTCAGTAGCTCAATTGGAAGAGCGGCTGGACTAGATTCCCAGTAGGCCGCGAGTTCGAGTCTCGCCTGAAGTCAAATTTTTTCGTTAAATAAAACAATGAATTCATTACGGTTTTACGACACAAACAAAAGTTGGGAAAGCCACTTAATGCTTGTCAAGTCTCTGAGGCGTGTCAAGCTTCAAACGTGGGTGTGTCGATAACGTGAGAACACTTGTTCGTAATTCTTAAAACGAAACATGTTAAATATCTAAAAATGGCCCCGTAATAACAATCTCAGAGACATTCAACTTAGGTCTTAGGGGTGGCAACGCATGTGCTTATTGAGTTCTGGTTTTTGTGTACATGTCTATACATCTACACAAAAACCAGCCTTTATAGGCGGCAGTCATCGCTTAATATCTGTGTGAGCTGATTGCTTATTTGACACCTTCGTATGTATGTATGTATCTTCACGCCAGGTCCCTAACGGGGTAGGCAGAGGTCAAGGTCAAGTTCTGTCTGATGGTGCGGTCAAAAGTCTTAGGAATCGGCGTGCATGTATGAAGAGAATGATGAAGGTAGACGAGGCATGAAAGGTAAGTCAGGACTGAGATATCTGGCGCTCTACACTCTCTGCCTACCCCCGACACCTTCGTTACATAAAAAAATCGTGCTCTCGCTCACGCGCTCGGCTCATACCGAACGCGACAGTTTTACATAATAGGTTGGGGAAATAGTCTTTTCGCATTATAGTATGTATGAACTTGTAATAAAATCTCTTTGGCTGTAGTATTTGTATCTGGCTGGTTTTGGTATCATTGAAAGTTAACATTTTAAAGAACATAATTCCAAATTCAAATTAGGCAAATGTGTGATTTTCATTTGTTTTTCGTACTGTCAAGATGAGTGAATCTAATGAAGAAATTCGATACATTTTAAAATTTTACTACAAAAAGGAAAAATAGCTACGAAAGCCGCGAAAAAAAATTGCGATGTTTATGGATTTAGTGCAGTGTCTGTGAGAGTAGCACAAATTTGGTTTAAGCGTTTTCAATCCGGAAATTTTGATGTTAAAGATGCACCTCGCTCTGGTCGCCCTATTACGGATAAAATGGATGCCATTTTTGAAAAAGTGGAGCAAAATCGACATATCAGTAGTTACGACGTAGCTGAAGAACTGAGAATTGATCACAAAGCAGTTTTGGCGCATTTGAAAAAAGCTGGGTACAAAAAAAATATCGATATTTGGGTACCTCACGAGCTCACTGAAAGAAACCTAATGAACCGTGTACTCATTTGTGATTCTTTATTACGACCTAATGAAACCGAATCATTTTTGAAGAAGCTGATAACTGGTGATGAAAAGTGGATCACGTACGACAAGAACGTGCGAAAAAGGTCGTGGTCAAAGGCCGGTCAGGCTTCACAGACTGTAGCGAAACCCGGGTTAACTCGCAATAAGGTGATGTTGTGTGTGTGGTGGGATTGGAAGGGCATTATTCATTATGAGCTATTACCACCAGGCAGGACTATCGATTCTGAACTCTACTGCAACCAACTGTTGAGATTAAGGCAAGAAGTTGAGAGAAAGCGGCCGGAATTGATCAACAGAAGGGGTGTGGTGTTTCATCATGATAACGCTAGACCTCATACATCTATAGCCACTCAGCAAAAATTAAGAGAGTTTGGCTGGGAGGTGTTAATGCATCCGCCGTATAGTCCTGACCTTGCACCTTCAGATTTCCACCTGTTTCGGTCTCTTCAGAATTCTTTATGCAATGTTAGGTTTACATCACGAGAGGACTGCCAAATCTACTTGTCGCGGTATTTTGATGAGAAGTCCCAAAATTTTTAAAGCAGTGGGAATGATCCCCCTTGTAGGTAGGGACATGAGTCCCTACCTACAAGATGGCAAAAGCTTATCGAACAAAATGGTACATATACTTTAGTTAAATTTAAATAAACTATATTAAAAAATGTTTTGAATTATCTTAAAAAATGCGAAGAAACTTTTTCCCCAACCTTAGTAGGTAGTCCGGTATTGGTCAAAACGAATAAATAATAAAATACGCTTACACTCACAGCCCCACAGTAGGTATAAACCTGTGTCGTGGGTGCCGTTGTACACATACAACACAAACACCCAGACCCGAGACAAAAATATCTGTAGGCCATACAAATATTTGTCCCTGTGCAAGGATCGAACCCGCGACCCTTCGAATCAAACGTCATCTCACACCGCTGGACTAACCGGGTCGTCGATTATGTTATTATGATGCTTAAAGATTGTTTATATTCTAAGAAAGATTGATTTATTTAACCTAATACTCAGAACTATTATAAATGCAGTATTATTTAGCACAAAGATTACTTTCATCTTGGAAGAGAATAGCAATATATGGATGTAGAATAGCAAATATTTTTTTTAAGTTAGAAACACGAGGTAGACAGCCGCATTACTATATTTTTGTTAACCAACCACGCAACGAATCTAATTATTATAAATCTGGCCACTTTGCGGCCACCGGTTATCCAGCAGGCCAAAATATTCCCTATACCTAGCACATACGAGTTACAATAGCATAGATGTATGAGTACAATAATTTACTGTGCCTAATCCTATGACGGATGCTAGTAAATGGCCAGCATTTGTTGTGTATCGTTACATCACATCCATTTAAACCCGGAATCAGGATCATGTCGGGTATTTCAGCTGTTAATTTGGTACATAAATCTTTGCACTTGCTCGTTTTACACAATCATCAATTCAGTAAATGGGACACAATTCAATAAAACATTTGATATAACACGAGGAATGATTGTCATTGTCTATTGTAAATGTTCGTGGTGTGTAACGAATTAGATTTCGTTTGATGAATTAAGATTGTCACCTTCAATCGCTTTGTATTCTAACACTTTTTTTATACAACGACTCTTCAGTAACATTTTATTTATTTTTTATGTTACGAAGGTCGCAAACAAGCTTGCAGTTATCGTGGAAGTTAAGTGATGACTGCAGCCTGTAGACATCAACATAAAATCAAAATCAAATCACTTGTTGGCAACTCATTTGATTTTAAGGTTTCAAGGTTGGCCTTGAAACCGAAGCTGTTTTCTCTGATACTTATTACGGGGCCATACATTACCATCTAACCGGAACACGATAGTGCTGAACACTACCATTTGGATAGATTAGATAATGCGGTGGTGCCTACGCCCTCGAGCCCCTACACTGTAACTCTATCACCAGGACACTGAGACTGCACCAGAAGAATTCACCTCCAATAGCAGGCGGTGGAGTCATCTCCCAACTTAAATATTACGACTACTACAAGGTCGAAAGCAAGTTAAAAAGAGTATCAACTTATTTTCGGGCCATTTATTGAGATGTGAATGTTAAATAAAAAAATTGCGCATCCTAACAAAAAGAGGGTAAAATGAAATATAGATCTTTTAAAGGCATATTGACAGCCACCACCCTCCAACCAGGGCTGTCACTTGTATAATCTAGAGAATCAACATTTTAGTCAAAAGTTATACAACATACGAGTACATGTTTTATTTCTATTTATCTTAATAGCATTTTTTCTATAATAAAAAATAATTGCAACTGTTTTTCTGACTATTTGGCATTAAATTCTTTATTTCATTAAAAATATTATTTTGTTTTTATTTTTACTAACTTTTTATTTATATTTTTACTTTTTATATTTTACTGGTGGTAGAGCTTCAGTGACGGAGCTCGCGGGCGTAGGCACCACCGCATTACCTAATATACTTGCCGCTAAATGGTAGTGTTCAGCACTATCGTGTTCCGGTCAGGTGGTAATGTACGGTCCTGTAATTTCCGGCACAGAGGCATAACACCTTAGGCCTCAGGAGTGGTAACGCATCTGCATTTTGACCTTGGTCTTCATGTGGGTGTCTATAGGCTGCAGTCATCACTTAACATCAATGTGAAGTGCATGCTTGTTTTCCAAGCCCATTATATTAAAAAAAAAAATATCATAAATTTTACAGATATTAATACAAATTACGTTCACAAACACTTATCTTTAGGTATAACAATTTCATTAAGAAATTGGTGTCCTTTAGACATCTTCTTTGTTACATTTGTATTATTCTATATAATTGCGACTGTTTTAAATATACAGATTCAACGCAAAAATAAATAAAATTATTCTTATTATCCGATATTTTCTTTTAAAAGGTGGCAACCCTACCAGCAACGAACATACTGCAGCCCCGTTGAAATAATATAAAAGTACAAGTCCGTAGACAATATTGGTCCTCACCACCCCATTCTAATAGATCATGACGTTTGATTAATGGTACAGAAAGAATTGGAACCCCCATGGTTCTAGATTGTCTATGCGGACGATTTTTTTTTAAACTAATTTAAATAACCGCCGATGACATATTTATGGGGTTCCGTACAGTTGTAGAATGGAATGATCAATAATTTAATTTTGTTTTGTTCTCTCTTATTTAACAGGAGATGGCCGTTTTAAAATTAATCAATTTTAGACGTGTAAAACACACGTCTAAAATTGATTAATTTTAAAACTGATTAATTTTTTTTTATATAACTGCGCCCGCGACTTCGTCTGATTGAGAATTTATGATTGTTCAGTATCTATCTGGACGAAGTCGTGGGCGCAGCTAGTATACACCACCACCACCTACCGCCACCACATTACCAAATATAGGTAGTGTTCAGCACTATCGTGTTCCGGACAGGTGGTAATGTTATTGTAATTTACCTGTAATTTACGGCACAGAGGCATAATAACACCTTAAGCCTCGGGAGTGGTAACGCATCTGCATTTTGACCTTGGTCTTTTTGTGGGTGTCTATAGGCTGCAGTCATCACTTAACATCAATGTGAACTGCAAGCTTATTTGTCACTGCCATAACATAAAAAAAATGCTTTTAATTATTTCCAAAAATATACGATCGTGGCTTACAGATTTAAATCTCACAGAACCCATATTCTACGATTCGTATACGTTTGCCTTTATTTCTTTTTCTAGCACCGTTATTCTCATTTAATGATTTTAAAAAGTGATTGATGCTCTGATTGACGAAAGGACAATTGTGTTTTGGTTTATTAAAATTAATGATCAACTTCAATGCGTTTGGCATTAAATGAGACATCAAAAGTAATATAAAATAGATGGAGCGAAATTATTGAATTCATTAGTCATGTCAGTTAATAGTTCATTGAGTATTATTAAATTGATGTTTATAAATACAAAATGGGCGACGATAAGAGTCTATTACTGTCAGCAGTTGATGTACTTGAGTAAGTAAGCAATGGGCGATCTGCTGACCTTTAAATTAAAAGTACCGTACACCGTACCACAGTACAAATATGAACAGTATGGAAACTATGTACAAAACGTTCGAAACGGCACACATACACAAACATGCGCATCTACGCTCGAGTAGTATGCGTCACACTACTGGATCACCGCGAGAACCGCTTCGAGGCCTTCGAGGAGTGTGCCGTTTCAACTTTTTGTACGTAGTTTCCATACTGTTTATATTTCTACTGTGACCGTACACTGCTTCAGTAGGCTAGTGGTAGCAGGCCACTACTACTATGCTTGGGTTCTGTGTTCAATTCTCGGATGGGGGGTTATCATAGATAATGCTGTAAAATCCTTCATCGCTGGTTCTACTTGGATTTTTCCATTTTTTGGAAGTTTCTCAGTACCTTGGCGTTTGGTAATGTGCGCGGAGATGTCAACAGGCGCGAGCCTGTTGACATCTTGTCTATGGGTTGTCTATGGGTTTTTGCATAAATGCTTGAATGCATGCATTTACCTCTGCCTATCCCTTCGGGGATTACAGGCATGAAGTTACGAAGTTACGTCTGCCCACTATAACATCTTGTTCCAACATCTCCGAAAATATCTAACAATTTACTGAATAATAACACACGATAACCGAAAACATACGGCAAAGGCCAACAGCAACCGCTAGGGAATAGTACCGATTGAAATTCACTTGCACGCTCCAGTACGGCCGAATAAAATTTTAGCAAAATTGAATCGGCCGATGTCGGCAGACCGTAAAATGGGAGCGGTCAACGTAGCGTCTTCCTTGGCGTCCGAATTATGTTGGGTGTCGACCGCCTGAATTATACATGGGGCCAGCAACTGATTTATTGGGTTCTATACATAGCTGCGACGGTTACGATTTAGCTGATTTCGTTTTCATGTTTAGAGTTTGAAAGGTTGACAAATATTTTTGGAAGCGGTTATTAGTGATTTAGAAAACTTAGTTGTAATAATAATAAATAAATAATAATGGCAACCCATTATACGTCCCACTGCTGGGCACGAGTCTCTCCCCTTTTTTTGGGGGGAGGCCTGGAGCTTACTCCACCACGCTGCTCCAATGCGGATTGGTGAAGGTGGGTGGGTTAGTGGCCAACCCGCTGTCGGATGTTTTCAAACCGCCCATAAGGCCTTCGACAAGGTTTAACGACTGTTATCTATCGATAATAACCGGGACCGAGGGCTTAACGTGCCCTCCGAAGCACGGAAACGCGCATTTTTTAATTTTCCACTAGCGGTCACCCATCACACTTCCCGAGCGCGCCCGTAATGCTAAACCGAGTAGATCGCTTACGATCTACACCAGCCGGGCCATGCGCGCTTCATACCATGCGCGCTTCATACTACTATGCACTAAAAGAAATTGTTGCTGGACAGGAAGTAACATAATAGGTACATAATGCATTTAAAGATGAAATTACAAAATTAATATTAAGTCTTACGTACATTTTCTTCAGTGATGTCTTCTGTAAAATTTCAACCCCAGGATGAGCGTGAGTAGGCAAAGAATTTAGATTTTTTCAGATGCATGATTCTTAATCTCAAGCTTAAGTAATTTTGGCTCCAATTACATGGAGCTAAACAAAGGGCAAATTAAGTACAACCCAGAGAAATGTAAATGATGTCGAATTATGGTCATATTTCTGTGAATTCCCCTCACTTACCTGTAACAAACAATAAATGAAATTAAATAAATTAATTTTAAAAAACACCTTTACTTAAAAACTGACATTCATCAAATCCATCAAGTATATTTTACCAACACAAGATCTACGATAAGAAGATAAATAAAATATACCTATTATTAAAAAAACCCGACAAACAATCGAAAGCAATAATATCCATAAAATAATAATATTTCCTAACACCGAGTAACTTCCACAATCAAGACGATCATGGGTGTCTTCAACGTAAACTGCATGCTTGTTTGCCACTTCCATAGCATAAAGAAAAAAACTTACACATAACGTACGTAACTTCACGCCTGTAATCCCCGAAGGGGTAGGCAGGGGTAAATGCATGCATTCAAGCATACATGCAAACACCCACGATTCGCCGGTTACGTTTTGGCCCATGTAACAGGTGGCGAGCCTGTTGACATCTCCGGGCACATTACCAAACTTTGAGGTACTGGGAAATTTCCAGAAAATGGAAAAATCCCAATAGAACCAGAGATAAAGGCTTTTTCACCATTATCTCTGATAACCCCCTACCCGGGAATCGAACCCAGGACCTCAGCGTAGTAGTAGGCCTGCTACCACTAGGCTACCGAGGCAGTTACACATACACACGTATTATACCTACACTCCAAAATATGACCCCTTATCTTGTACAATCGAGTAAAAACTTGAAATTACTCGTATTAAATACCAACATATTTTACTAACCATCTTCAAAGTCACTGAAAGTTAGCGAGTGAATAAAATCTCCAAACTCCATATTCAGTTAGCTAAGTACTAACTAAGCTTAAAAGGATGGGTACTAACTTTCAGTACCTTTAATTACTGAGAAACTTATAATGATTTTTATTGGCATCCCTCTGAGACTAGCTGGCTCATGTCTTCTTGGGACCAGTGAAGACTATTACTTGTGAAAGAAATTTTTATCAACAGTTCGCAACGTTACAAACTTTTAAAACTTAAAGTTTATCCTTGCAAGTAATTCAAAGCGTTTATTTTTTTATTTGATTGATATTAAATTACCAACATCCTTAAGTATGTTTGCAATTACTAGTAGTACCTGTTTATTATTTTTGAAATTAACATAAAATATATCACAATAGTTTTCAAAATTCGAATTCAATGATTTTATATTTCATACATCATCAAATGCAGAATTTTAATTCATAAAGTACAAATAATGATACCTTTACAATTTCTGGTATTGAGCAAAATTCCTAAAGCCTCTATTGTGCAACTGAGCTGGAGTGACGGGACTTGGTTTTGTGCTGATATGTATAGAAATATATAAACAGCAATGATGTTACGTTGATTATATAAAAGGAAAATAAAACTAATCGATTTTTTTTTCAATCAACTTGCACGTTTCGAATCAACATCATCAGGAAAAAATAAAGAAGGCAAAAACGTGACATCTCAATAACAATACTACGGCAACTATCAATAGAAGACATCAAAGCAAATGATACCTAACAAAAATTCCGAGTCCACGCCTATACAACTATCGGCAAAAATAACGCGCGCCAACCCCCCGACTGCATTCGCAATACATTTCCGTTTTCTTTCTACTTCACCCTCGTCATTAACCATTTTTACTACATCGGTCCTTTCGACCTGACCCCCAGAAGTCGTTTCAATGGCCACCGTTCCCTATTAATTCATGGGATCCTTTTGTATTATTCACGGGACGGGAGAGAGTCCGAGGTTGTAGGAAATAGCTATTTTCCTATCTAAATACAGCTTGTGAGTAATCAGAAATTGATCGTAAATTACTTGGATTCAGTGATTTATCGGTATGAATGTATTCATTTGGCTTTTGTGGTGCGCAACGGCATTAAAAGGTTGCTAATAAGGATATTCTAGGGAGGGAGGGACTCGTGAATGCACTTTACCGTACAAATATGTATGAGGCAGGCACTGTATCATAATGGAAAATGGAGAAGAAATATATGATACTACATTAGTAACAAATAAAAGCAGTAATATTAAGGAAAGTAATTAACTACAGCTGAATCGGTTTTGGAAATATATTTGCTTATTAAAAGAGCCCAACTAGTAATTATCTAAGCCTGTATATTTACTCTCTAAAACACATACCTTCATATCTACTTTAATTTTATCTACGTTTGTGAAAATATCAAAAGGCAGAAAACTATACGTTTTTAAATTTTGAACAACAACCATCACGCGTACAATTTTAGGTACAGTTAGTACTTAAGTTTTCAATGATGTTAGATGTAATAGTCACTTACATAATACAAACAACTAAAGAAGTAAATTATAAATTAAAACGTTCTACTATTACTAAGCAAATAAATGCGCATTATATCGAAAAGATTCTTATTTCTGATAAAGTAAACAAAGGTTCAGTTACAATCACATTACGTTAACTAAGATGCCGAATCTTTGAAAAATATCGTAAGAATTTTAAATCCGAAAACAGATTGTGCAAATCCTTATTTTTTGTCAGACCCACTTACAAATACTACAATTTGCCTCAAGGATTATCTATACAAACATATCTTTATTTGTCATCTCGATCACCCCAGGTAGGACAAAAAATGTACGATAAACCTCAAAGCCCACATTTTTTTCCACTTCCGCTATCTAAACGTCGACAGATACAAGATTTGAATGCCAAAAAAAGTTCCGCGATTAGATTTATCACTTCGTCTACGCGATCTGTTAAAAGCCTTTCGTGATTATTTTGAGTGCATTGTGAAAAGGAATGAAAAAAAAGTTTAAGAACGTCACGCGTCAGGGGATGTATTTTAGTAAGTAAATATTTTTCACGATATTTCGATGATTATTATCTCTTTCACGGACTCGAAAGTGAGAAAAGTTGTCACAGTATTTGATGAACCATTAAATCAACAAATACTGCAAAAACAACTCCATTTTTTAAAATATCAAAGCTTTTAATAGAACAATCAGAAATAACACTGGAGAAGAATTGACCCAAGAGCAATGATATTCATGTCTGCAGTTAAGCCAAGTAAAGAATATATTGCAAACTCACTCACGGAGTAAGTAATTTGGAGCGATTAGGTGTTTGTAACCCTTAATGGTTTAAAAATGCTGCAGAATAATTTGATCTTGAATATAAACTTACAAGTCATCCAACTGAAGAATAAATGGCTATCAGTAATAAAACTGAAGAACAATTGAACGCAGAGCAATCACATGTACGTAGTCGAGCCAAGTAAAGAATCAATTGCTAGCTCACTGACCGAGCCTGTAAATTATCAGAGCACTGTATAAATAAAACATCTTTTAGCATTGGATGTCTGTGATATTTAAAGTTTCAATGAACACTGCAAAATAATTATTGAACTGAATCTTAAATGTCATAAAAGTGGAGATGACCTTGAAAGTTATAAATAAAGTTATGGATATAATAATATGCAATATTTTCGAGATGTAATATTGGCGATGATGATCGCTAATATTACACATCAACAAAACCAGAAAATAAGTAGATTAAATAAAACCAAGTATGGAATGGCAAATGATTTTTCTGCCGCTGTTTTTGCACGATGAAATACAGAATATTGAACAATCACCTCAATAATAAGGGGTTAAAAGATAAAATTGAACGAGGATATTTCTTGATTCTTATTCTATTTTCGTTGGGTGATAGACTGGAAGAGAAAAAATCATTTGTAGTTTTTTTCAGAATACCGAGTTAAGAGACGAAACAGAGTTTAAGGTATGGAAATATTTTCTGTACCAATTGCGATGCCTTTTTTATGGGAAACGACAGGAGGATAATGTTGTATGAACAAGAAATATCCATTACAGAAATATTTTTTTAATGCTAATAAAATTTATCGCTTTATCAAAGAACGGGAAATGGGCAACTTGCACGATTTGGCGTACGTTGGGTCTCGTAACTCTCCCATAACTCGTATTAACAGTAACAAAATCGAAGAACAATTGACCGAGAAGCAATCACATGTCCGCAGTCGAGCCGAGTAAAGTATCAATTGCTAGCTCACTGACCGAGCCAGTCATTTATCTCTGTGTTTAAATAAAACATCTTGGAACTATTGGATGTTTGTGTCGACTGCTAATCGTGTGGGTTCAAGACAAGTTGGATGCGTTTGCAATTCTATTGCTTTTGTATTATTTAATACAAAAAATTAATTAATTTTCACATATCACTTTCAATTTGGATGGAGATATATCTTAGTGATATTCTGGATTATATTTCCTTTATTTTGTAAATTGACTAATTGCTATTTGCTTTAATTTATTTTGTTTGTTGTAGATGTTTTAAAAGAAGTAGTTATAATCTTCAATGAACAAATAGATATCTGATTCTGATACATCAACAGATATGATATCTACAAAATATATTCTTATTCTTAAACTATGAATACATTGATAAAACTAGAGCTTAACAATAAGAGAACTTTTACGTCTGGCATACTGAAAGAATGTGTAACAAAGAAATAAGCATAACTGATACAAGTAGATACAACAATTTTTAATGTATGGCCTCGAAACAACTATCACAGAGACAAAACAACTAAGGTCTCAGGGGTGGCAATGCATCTGCATTTTGACCTCTGGTCTTTGTATAAGTGATTACAGGCTGCAGTCATCACTTAAAATCCATGTGAACTGCATGCTTGTTTGCCACCTTCATTACATTAAAAAAAGTGATCAATGTAGGTATGAGAGGATCCAACAACAGTCGATTATCATAAATATTTTTTTTATCCTCAAAAACTA
Organism: Macrosoma leucophasiata; assembly: GCA_036365455.1. NCBI lineage: Eukaryota > Metazoa > Arthropoda > Insecta > Lepidoptera > Hedylidae > Macrosoma > Macrosoma leucophasiata. The sequence goes on along the minus strand of JAWQUS010000014.1, from coordinate 2,154,783 downwards.
TAATCAAGTCAATGCGTAACTATTTGTTTCCCATTTAACTTCGTGGAAGACTTTACATTCTTTCAATGTTCAAATAAATGTGTTTAATCTGAATAAGTTCTATTTTCTAAAACATAGATTTCAATATTTATCTTCCTACACTTGTTCCCAGAGTTACGTTGAGAATCTACGTCTCAAAACTGCTATACGTTTCTCAAATTTTTACAGCAAATCTTGCTAGGTTGAAGCTGTTTGTTTTCGTCACTGGTAAACACACGATGTTGAAGAGTTGCAAAGAGTAGAGATTTTCGCCAAATAATAGTGAGGGCTGCAGTGGGATATAAAAATATTATTAAGTACATAAGTACTAGATGGTAGCCCATAGGTACTTCTATACTTTATTATTATTAATGTGTAAATATCAGTGTAGGTATCTGTCTGCTACGCTTTCACGACAAATCTCTGAGCAGATTGGGATGAAAATTCACATGAAATTAGTTATAGATTTATTTTTTTTTAATTAAAGCCGAAGAGCACGCAAGTAATGTTTCGGAACACAGCAATCAATTTTATATTAAAGCAAATGAAAGGAGACGATCTGAATTTGTATGGAACTTAGTTCAGTAGTAAGTTAGTAGTAAAAAAAAAATCGTTTGAAAAAATACATGAATATTTAAGTTGATAAATTATTTTTTATTTCAATATAAAAAAAAACATAAGGAACTCTTGAAAAAAGTACTATAAAGAAAAAATTAAAATAGGGAAAAAAATATTTTTGGATAGCGGATTTATTTGAATATGGCCATATAAAAAACTTGCAATTGTATTTTACTTAATTAGATTAGGTACTTGTATTTTTATTAAGTATATATTTTTTTTTCAATTAAATCTCTGTATTTTATGTTAATACTGATATAAATTGATATAATGGGTATAAAACGACCCCTGAAATAGACCGTCTCCTTTGAGAAGATAGAACTTTGGTGATCAATAGTCTATTATTGGTAGTCTCTTAACATTCGATATTAATTTGTACGAATGTACAGTATCTTGGATAGAAAAATCTGTTGTCGCTGCAACAAAAACCTCGCATTCCACGGAGACAGTACCATTCATTCGCTTTTATCTATTAAGGCTGCCAACAAAAACTTTACTATTTGTTCAGATCGTCTTTTACCTTTGGTTTCCTTTAGTAACATAATAATTAAAGTTGAAATGTTGTAGTTATCTAATTGCATGTATATTTTGTTGTTTTAATTTAAAAAGTCCGTATTAAAAGTTTGGTATTAGAGATAATGGTGTACAATCCTTTATCTCTGGTTCTATTGGGTTTTTTCCATTTTCTGGAAGTTTCCCAGTGCCTCGAAGTTTGGTGGTGTGCCCGGAGATGTCTATAGGCGTGCCATCTGTTACATGGGCCAATACGTAACCGGCGAATCGTGGGTGTTTGAATGTATGCTTGAATGCATGCATTTACCTCTACCTACCCCTTCGGGGATTGCAGGCGTGAAGTTACGTAAGAAGTCCGTAAGGATGATATGCCATAGTCACTATGCTTGGCATGCGGGTTGGTGATCACAGTCGCATTCATAGGGGAACACTGCTGCCCATCCCGCGTTACTTTATTTACAACAATGGCATTGATAAGGTATAATTGTAACCAAAACTAGGTTTTAAAGAATCCAAATTCATTGTTTGATATTATTTCGCATTAACACATGCTTGTGAAATATATTTTATTTTTTAAAGAAAAATGGAAAGAAAAATATATATAAACTGAAAAGTCTATTATATCGGTTGCCTAACTAGCATAGTTGGTAATAGATGGCGCTACTGCTACCATAAAGCAATGCAATAGATGTGAAGGAAAGATTTGACAAATCGGGCATTGCTTCAGTAGCTCAATTGGAAGAGCGGCTGGACTAGTTTCCCAGTAGGTCGCGAGTTCGAGCCTCGCCTGAAGTCAAATTTTTCTTTCCATTTTTCTTTAAAAAATAATAAAATCCAAATTCAGTTTTTAATAGGAAGTTGAAACCATACTGCACTTCTATTCACTCTTTCTAACCAATACTTTTAAAAAAAATATTGTAAAGGTAATTTAGGGAATACTCATTTTATTATAAACAGCGATATCCATATTTTAGTCTATCCGAAAACGAAAGCATTGATAGAATCCAAAAACTTGGTATAGGGAGGGTATTCCGTTTTCACCCCAAAATACGGGACCCTAAGATATTCCTAATGACCCTAACATTAGATTTAAGTAGTTCAATTTCTCAGATGATTTCTTTCTCTAACTGCATTGCCGGTACATATCGTCCGGCGCTTTCTTAGGTAAATATTGGACAAGGGTACCCTCGGTGATTATTTCAATGCGTATCTGGTAGAGCACTCATTAGTGTAGTAAGTGCTTGCTTTAAGTAGACGAACTTGTTTGTTTTATCGATTCAGTATTTTTAGTTACTTTTTGATAAAGCTAAAGAAGTGTGAAATAAAATATATTAGGTACCTATTCGAAAATAAACAAGGATCGAGATGTTTTTTTAACAGTTATAGTCACGTTTCTGCGTTCATAAGTAAGCGCGCAGTTCACATTGATGTTAAGTGATGACCGCAGCCTTAGACATCTACACAAAAAACAAAATACAGATGTGTTGCCCTGGGACTGAAGTTTTTTTTTTTTTTTTTTTATGTTATGGAAGTGGCAAACAAGCATGCAGTTCACATTGATGTTAAGTGATGACTGCAGCCTATAGACACCCACACAAAGACCAAGGTCAAAATGCAGATGCGTTGCCACTCCTGAGGCCTAAGGTGTTATGCCTCTGTGCCGGAAATTACAGGGCCGTACATTAGTTGTTATGTTTGTGTGATACTCGTAGTTATTAAGGAGCCATATATTACCATCTAACCAGAACACGGTAGTGCTGACTGAGCACTACCTTTTCGCGGCAGATAGATTTGGTAATGCGGTGGTGTCAACGCCCCCGAGCTCCGTCACTTGATCTCTACCGCTAGTAATAATCTGTGTGTTTTACTATACCACTACCTTAATCCAAATTCATAATACTAAGTTTCCGAAATGAGTTAAATACGTCTTAGATATATTAGGGACCATAGATGACGATGATGGCTTTCGTTTAACACAAAAGATCCCAATGGGTCGTAATGTCCCAGTGTAACAGCTGGCCCTCTAAATAAGATAAGAAGCTGCCGAAGAGCATTGGCAAACTAAAGCTTTAAAGATAGTTTTTCTTAAAGATTGCACCAATTCGGAAGACTTCTGGCTCATCATCTGATCTAGTTCTGATGAGTTCCAATTGTTTTAATTGGAACTCATTTGGATGGAGTTATGTATATAAGAAAATGTATACAAGAATTAACGATGAAACAGTAAAGCCGGCATCGGACCGACACAGAAGAGCTTAATAATTTTAGCTTAAAAGCTCCCACTATCGCTTTCGCGTGAAAGGCTTAGGAAGTTCGCTCCACTTGCTTTTTAAGCTAATTTTTGGCAACAGCTTGGATTTTAGTTGAAGTTTAAATTCATTTACTCAGCCATCTGGTACGAATATTTTAGATACGTAAATGTTTCTTTAGATTTATCTTCAATTATTTTGATGTATTTATATTTAATTTTGGATATTCAATCGAAGAATTTTAGTTGAAGAAAGGCCTTTTGACCTGTCTCCTAAATTATTAATTAGGTTTGACCTTGTGGTGTGGTGAAGATGTGTGAAGACCGGAATATCTGACGTTCCACACTCTTTACCTACTCCGTAAGGGATTTGTCGTAAACATACATACATACTTGTATGGTTAAACTATCAATAACTAAACAGACTTAGGTAACGATTTCGATACCTCTGAAGGTAAGTGATATAAGGATTATCAACAGAATGCCCAATGGCATCGTCAGAGATTAATTGAGAAGTTACTTATGACTTCAAAGGAAATACAAATAAAACAAAAAAAAAAATGGATAATTCAGCCTAAACACAACGTCATTGAAAAGGTTCTCAATTGGAATCCATACTTACTCACCTAATCCCAAACACAATCGATTATTCGCAAAACTCGACCTTCACAAAGCAATGCGTCGAGAGTAAATTTAAATATTAAGTAAGTAATGAGCGGAACAAACAAATGAACCCTCGAGAATTCCTTTCAGCATCGAGTCCAAGACTTTTAACGAGCATCATTCAAGTGCTTTCCGAACTTTAATAAAAAGTGAAAAACATATAGCCGTTTGCTATCAAAGGCCGCCGGTAATTAGAGTGTGAGCAAAAATGTATTTCCGAAATTTATATCGGTTTAGCAATCGAGTTTACAAGTGTTACTTCAAGTCCAAGCGAAATTCAGTCCAATTGGCTTTGTGAAGGTTTGGACGTAATTTTCCGAGTTATGGTTCAATTTGGGTAAGTCTGTATTTCTGTACGAACTTCTTAATAATGTTTTTGGGGTACCATAGCCAATGGGAAAAAACGGAACCATATTACTAAGATTCCAATGGCCGTCCGTCCATCTGTATATCCGTTTGTCACCAAGCTTTGGATTGGTGGATTGATGGATTACGTGGTAATGTATAGTCCCGTAATAATTATCACAGAGGCATAAGGTCTCTGCAACGCATCTGCATTTTCACCTCTATCGTTTGTGTAGATGTTTATAGGCTGAAGTCATCACTCAACATCCATGTCAACTGCATGCTTGTCTGTCACCATAGTTACAAAAAAAAATATTGTTCATAGATGCGAGTCACAGTTTTACTCAAAATCTATTGAACGTCATAAATACAAGTTGATTTAAGATATATTTTTTAAATTGAGGTCCATATCTCTCCATTTCTTTCAATATAAACGAAAGAAAAACCATGGGACAGGCGTATTTGTAATTATATGCTAAGATCCGTTTATTATTCCATAACAGAATCCATTTGGCGAGTTTGTACGGGACAGAATTCTCTCAAAAATCACTGAGAGCCGCTTAGAACGGTACATTGTCTAAACAAACACCATTTGAATAATGCGGTGGGAGCTCCAATACGATCGGTTTTTGTGATTTTAGGTGAAGCAGCAATACCATATTGATGAGTTCAACCAGATTATTTAATATCAATGAAGACATTTTGGTTATATACAATGGGCTAAAAAGAATCGGGAAGAGAAAAAAAAGCTTAAAACTTCTATTTTGATTTGTATGTATATGTGAACTTTCCAAAATTAAATTTAAAATAATGAGAGGAATAATTCCTACGATCTTACGCCAAAATCAATAGCATGACCTTTAGCACCTGAACTAGGGTCTTTGCAAAAAAATATGATATAGGCGTAATTTAAGTGTCTGCAGTAACTCGTATGAAGTGTCTGCAGGAATTGGAGCAATAAAGTGCACCTAGTTCCAATAATACTCCAAAAGTTTCTGAGAGGATTTAAGAAAACCATTTCGAAAAACAAAGACTTCCTCGTCAAAAGGAAAATACAGTCAGGGAACTCTTTGCTTAATACAGAATCAATTAAATATAGCTTTTATTACAATCGCATAAGACGTCCATGCGATGAAATGGTCGCAATACCATAGGCACAGTTGAAACGACGGTCATTACTCAAAACAGCCAAAATTTCCGCCTTAAAAGGCCACTATTTATTTAACAGCACAATAAAACAATCATGGTATCATAACACCATGTTCACGTCGCGTTAATCTGTACACAGCTGTAAAGATAAACTGTTACGGTTATTTTTTATTATGCACCGCGGTTATGGCATGAGATAGTGAATTAGGGGTCCTTTATCTGGTGGATAATTATTAGTTTTGTTTATCAGGGTATGTTAAATTGTTTAAGAGGGTTTTTATCTTGGGAACACTATATTTTGGATTACGACCACTCCAAAGAAGGGCTCATTTAGGTCTAATTGTTCACTATTATACTAGTCTATATTTGAGGTCATACAACGATTATAAGGGGTCAGAAGATGAGGTCTGTACACTAATGCCCAATTCTTCTTCAAGAGTTCCAAGTCTTTTGAGCGAAATCTTGGTTTTCATAACCATCTCATCACGCAAATTCTGTGAGAAATTAAGTGATTTTTGTCCTTGGATATTCCAATCCTGGAAATCCTAAACGTCACTCAAGCTGTGTCATTTTCGGCTCGTGAATAAAGAAAGGAAGGAATACATAACAGCCTCGTAAATCATCAGCCATTTGTTTGTTTTATTCTCCGCGGTATTGAGCTAAAAGCAACTACTAACAGATAGTTTTAAAAAATGTACTCAATCAGATAGTGATATCATAGGACTATATTTAGGACAACGACCAGAAAAAACTAAATTAAACTTCTCACAATCATAAAACATGAACTATTTGGTGTCAGCCAATCTGGAGCAAACGCTCTGATCATAGATGCCTAAAGTATTGAATATGGACCCATAAAATTTTCAACGTTTTTTATACATCATACAACTGAACATAACAAACACAAATATATTTACCAAAGGCCAACACAAGTAGTTTTTTATTGCCCTGTTTACGATTCAAACTCAATCTATCACGACCACGCAAGTTCTACGGGTTACCCCATCGAGTATGGGCGCGTGAACCAACTCGCGCTGCCGGTTGTTCAGCCTTAATTTATGACTTGTTTACTCTGCACACAGGCTAACCAATAACGTAAACACGCAGTTGGATTGGAATTAACAGCGAACGTGTAATTTTACGTTACATATTATGGTAAGTATGGAATTTATGGATGGAATATTTAAGTGATGTGGTATCGTTTATTGTGATTTTAGTGTGCGGTGCTTTTTGGACTGTGTCGGTAGATTATGGTGGGCTTCTGGTTTAGTTGAGTTTCTGATTTCGGCTCTAGATCGGTTCAAATTGTTTTTTTTTTTGATATTACAAAAAAATCAGTGGAAGTGGTTTAAGAATGTTTTGTGGGGTTGTACTACCCTTACTGAATGGGTTTCAAAAATCCACAAGGTTCTCCCTTAGGCAGTTCTTCAAATATTTGAGCTAAGAGGTTGATGTTTCAAATGTTTGGACAATGGACGGCAACATTAACGTTAAACTTCCAAATGGCCAGCGGCGGCGTATCTTTGTCCTCGACGAGCTGATGTCGTTGGCTGCTGAGCACGGCAAAATGTTGGATGAGCCACCTGAGTCCGCCACATCGAAGTCAAGTACGCAACCAAAAGCCGGTTCGGTCGTGCCCACCTTGCCGCGATCCAAAAAAGTGGTGAAAAATAAGTGACTGGTCACAGTGATCACTACTGACTAGTATCTAAGAGTTTTTCATGTTTCGCTTATGTCCTCCTGCTTTTCACTTGTTTTGTCATAATTTATTTGCGATATTTTGTATTTGTTATATTTCTTTAGTTTACCCTCAGTGTAATTTACTTTCAAATTTTTATTTGTTTTTTTTACTTTTGTCTAAACGTCAAAGTCACATTCACTTGTCAACTGTCATTATAAATATCACAGGATAAGACGTTCCGTTTGTTGCAGATTGTTGTGAATTAATATTATTTTTTAATATTTTTTATGTGATACTGTACGTATTTGTCTCCGTTTCGTTTTCTTGTGTCATTTTCTATTAGTTACCGTTTTTTTATGTAAACAGTCGACTGGCAGGTATGTGAATACCTAATCTAATCTAGCGTAAATTGAATACCTCCTTAGATTAATTTATTTATATATTTTATAATCTACTATTTTTTTTTAATATATTTTATTATATATTGTATCTTTATATATTATGTCTGACGATGACAGTTTCTATTCCGCCACTGATTTCTCATCCATCTCATTCTCATCACTTGACGAAAGTCTTTCGCTTAATCAACATCTCAATAATGATCTAAATAATTTCCCTAAATGTTTGCACGTATGTCACATCAACGCACAGAGTATACCGCAACACCACAGTGAACTTTTAAATATATTTGCTGGTGTGACGGTACACGCTATCCTGGTATCCGAAAGTTGGCTTAAGCCTAATCTACCCTCTACCACTTTCAGTCTTCCAGACTTCATACTGGTTCGCAACGACCGTACGGGAAAACGAGCTGGGGGTGTTGCAATATATCTTCACTGCAGTATCCCCTATAAAGTTATTTTGACTTCTCCTTCCCTTTACGATGGTTTCTTAGGCGCCCTCCTGCTCCCTGGATTACCAGTGGTGTACCTATGGCTGTGCGTCGAGGTGACAGAGCCTTTCGCGTTTTTAGAAGGAACCGCAAAGAGGCAACTTAGAACCATTATAAATTAGTAAGAAATCGCTGCAATCAGATGGTAAGAGCAGCAAAACGCCGCTTTATTCATGATAACGTTCTGAATTCATCTCCGGCAGATATATGGAAATTTCTCAAGTCTCTTGGTTTCTCTAAGCCTAGTTGCAAATTCCTTGAATTGTACTTTGAACAACCTTAATGAACATTTCTCCACCACTCCTTCGTTTGATGTCAATATTAAGTTTGCTACTATACTTAATCTTGCTTCCATGTCCATTTTATCCCGTGATATATTTACTTTTTCTCCCGTCACCATAGATGAGGTCCACAAAATACTAATCTACTACTAAAATACTAATTTTCTGAGCGCCTCTCATAATTTTTCTCTCCGTTCTTCGGAAAATATGTCCCTTGCTATTCCTTCACACCGCTCTGGTTTCATGTCGAATTCCTTTGCAATATCTGCAATTAAACTCTAGAACATGCTGCCCCTAGACATTCGCAAATCTTCCTCTAAATTTGCATTTAAACGGAAGCTTGGTAGTCATTACCTGAAATTATTGATCTAGGTGATTTTAATTGTCGTCGTTTATTATTATTTATTTATTCAAGTATATATTTGCTTATATATTCATACGTACTGTATTTATTCTTTCTTATTTATTTATGTGTATATTTTATTCCTATTTAAGAACTATGTTTATCTTATACATAAAATTCTCGTGTCAGAATGTTTGTCTTCGTACTCCTCCGAAACAGCTGGACCGATTTTAACCAAATTTTGCATGCATATTCAGTAGGTCTGAGAATCGGCTAACATCTATTTTTCATAACATTTTTGGACATTTTTTTTTTAATTTTCTAGGGCGATACGAAGTTTGCTGGGACAGCTAGTATTTATATATATATATATATATATATATATATATATATATCTTTATGCAATTTGTCTGTAAGCTCCCATTAAGTAATTTGTTTTTTTTTTATTTTCCTATGATTTCTGTTTCTCTATGGTTTTTTTTTTCTATATTGCACCCCCACAATATGGTTCCACTACCACAAGGTCGACTGGTAGAGAATGCCTTATGGCATTAAGTCCGCCTAATGTACCTAAATGTGCATTAAAGTTTTAAATAAATAACACGGGGACAGATAGGCCCGGGGTACGAGGATTCGCCTCAACCCCCGAACCCCCCCTTTCTTTTGCGCTTTGCGCGGAGGGAGGGATGATGAAGATTAGTAGTAAAATGGGTGGCACCAGAGTAGATGAGCAAAAAAAAGGAAATACTTCCCTTTCTTTTGTATCTTATTTCTCCATTCTCTACCATTGTGCCCCCCATATTTGAGCAAATTCTGCCTCTGGCGCCCCCCGGTATTATAAATGCGAAAGTGAGTTTTGTGTTGAGCTTTCACGTCTAAACAGCTCAAATTTGGGTTGTTTTAAGAGAGTGTCACCCCCAAATGGGTGGCACCCGGTGCGGGCCGCCCTCGCCGCTGCCCCTAAATACGCCACTACCTCTTTTAAAAAACAAGTTTTTTTATTTAATTTCAGTGTTTTCTTAAGTTATGGTAAATACCTAACATGAATCTTATTTTATTTTTAAAATTATATTGATTTATTTTTAAACATTTATCTCAGGGTATTGTGGAGACAGGAGCGCTCAAACTAGGTAAACCCTGCTATGAGTCTCCTGGTCTCCGCCTCAGGATTTTGTCCACTTAATTCCTAGTACTTTACATACGTATTATAAAAAAATATCTAAACTCTAAAGGGTTTCTTATTAGTCGTAAAACATACTATTTGGACGCAACACAATTCAAACCTGCTTCGATTCAATAATTTCCCAGCTTGTAGCTAAATTGTAAGACAGGTTACAGAATCAATTCAGACGTTCCGTCTGGTTAGATTGATAAAGATAGACGAGTGGCGTCGACTGCACGTCGTGGAATGGATTGATTTCAATCAGTTATCAGTCACTATTGACGGACTGACGGACACATTGAACGTGTGAATTTTAATATTACCTACATACTAAGGGACTAAGATTTATGCAGTAACATGGTTGTGTTCGCGTTAATGTATTCCGGTAAAACGAAATGATTTTGGTTTCATTCGTCAACCGACAAGTGCTAAAGTTGCACCGCCCCTAATCGCATATGTCTTATGAATCCTATGTGACATGAGTTCATACAAAAAAAAATGGTTTCAATGCATTTTTCTCAAAATTGGTTTCATATGTATCTGTTGCGGCTAATATCCGAAGTATGGCTACACTCAGTTCTATCCGGCCAAAACTAGGTGTGTGGACCATGGGCGCCTCCGACTTCGGGTATTAACTACTGTTGTCTTATCATACTTGTAACTATCTTGTGAGCAATTTTATATACACAAAATTTTAGGTAGGTATTTTAATTTTGAAATTCCTTAAAAATCTTATATTAGTATGCAAAATTATCGAAAAATAATGGATAATCCGAAGTAATTCCATGTCCCTATTCGAATCTGGTTATTCATTTCTTTATCCGTATCCAATCCATATTCGAAATTTCATATCCATAACATCCCTGGTCTATAGTTGCCTATAAAGTCTACAGTCCATTGTAAACACGTAAACGTCGAAGTAGAACGGTGTATAGCCGACCACACGCGTAACACGACAAACAGAACAAGACAAGCGCGGTACCCTCGCGAAAACATCGGATTAAACTTTTTCAATTAAAACGGACGCTGACCCACATGTGGTACAACGTTCTGGTCGCGTGGATATTCCAATTACAGAGCCTAAAAACGAAGTGATAGCTGGAAAATCATAGTTTTTTGATGACGTGAAAATGAAATAATGTTCAATGCGTCCTCAGATATCTATAAAACTTACTTGGTTTATGAGATTTTTAATTGATTAACTGCCTTAGTAGCCTAGTTGTAGCAGGTTACTACTACTACGCTGGAGGTCCTGGGTTCGATTCCTGCGTCGGAGGCTTTCAGAGATAACGGTTTAAAATCCTTTATCTCTGGTTCTATAGGGATTTTTGCATTTTCTTGAAGTTGCCCAGTACCTTGGAGTTTGGTAATGTGCTCGGAGATGGCAACAGGCTCGCCACTTGTTAAACGGGCCTAAACGTAACCGGCGAATCGTGATTGTTTGCACGTATGCTTGAATGCATGCATTTCCCTCTGCCTTCCTCTTCGGGGATTAAAGGCGTGAAGTTACGTTTTGCGTAATTGATTGACAGTAGGCTTGATTGATATATGTATATATTGATTGATGTATAGTACTTTCTAGTTTAGTAGTATAGTAGTTACAGGTGGCAAATACCGAATACTCCAATTGATATTGCAAGGCAAGATTCAGGGCAAAAGAAGACCTGGTAGAAGAAGAACATCCTGGTTGAAAATTTTGAGGGAATGATTCAACCTAAGCACTCTTTCCCTATTCCGTGCTGCATGCAGCATAAAAAATTAGGATTGCCATTATGGTCGCCAACCTTCGTACAGAAGTGGCACTTTAAGAAGAAGAAGTTACAGGTAATTTTAGTCATTTTCAATCATCGATTCCATCTGTTTAAAACTATAATGGCAGCCCGAGTTACCCGCGCGAAGCCAGGGCGGGTCGCTAGTTAACTAATTATCATCGTCATTTCAGCCGAAAAATGTCAATTGCTGGACCAAAATCTCTCCATAAGGGGGATATGCCATAATCGCCACGCTTGGCATGCGGATTGGCGATCGCGGTGGCGGTATTTTCATTTCATCTGGACGCTACGAATTTATTTTATTACAAGTTAAACATTAATAATTCCAACAGATTTTACAAATGTTTCATGAAAGCCCTATATACATTCACATATACAAATGAAGGAATTTCAAGCAGCCTTTACTGGTGGTAGAGCTCCAGTGACGGAGCTGCGGGTATAGGCACCACTGCATCACATAATTTACTTGCCGCAAAATGGTGGTGTTCAGCACTATCGTGTTCCGGTCAGGTGGTAATGTACGGCCCTGTTATTTCCGGCACAGAGTCATAACACCTTAGGCCTTAGGAGTGGTAACGCATCTACATTTCGAACTTGGTCTTTGTTTGGGTGTCTATAGGCTGCAGTCATCACTTAACTTCAATGTGAACTGCATGCTTGTGTAACACTTCCATTACATTAAAAAAAGTAAGTATATCAGTACAATGTCTCATTTCCCCTTTTAATTTTAATCATACAAATGTTACATGAAAGCCCCATATAGATTCATATTGCCATCAAATGAAGGAATTCCGAGCACCCAACAGATCTTTCAGCACGTTACCACTGTAACCAAATAATTCCTATCCGAAAAACGTTTCATCAAAGCCCCATAGGTGTTCCACAATAAAAAGGGGCACAATGGCCAACAATTCTCCGACTACCCTCGCAAACTACCAGATCAGCAGGCATAAAAAGGGTACCAATTGAACGGGTCACGATCGAACGTATATTTACTTGAAGCAATCCTTTTGTATGTCTTATTCAAACTATTGTTCTACATACGTGGCTCTCTCTGCGTTTGTTTTTTTTTGTTTAGGTTATACAAGTGTGGAAATAACACACGGTTCAAAGCAGATGCTACTCTTTAGGCATACGATTCTTTGCTGATAATAATACGCTCGAATGTTTTAAATATTCTTATATTTCTTGAAGTTTTTTGCTTGTCGATTGTAAGCTTTAACGACGAAGCGTGATAAAAAGGTATTATAGAAACTCTCTAGACGAAGATATTTTAAGATTTCTTGAATTCGTCATTGAATTCGTAGGTACAACACAAGCGAGTGACGTCACCAGCAGGAACAAATGCTGTATGAACCGTTTGGGATCATTTCTTAACTTATGAAAGAAGGTATCAAAACACAGATGCGTTGGCACCCCTGAGACCTAAGTGGTTATGTCTCTGTGATAGTTATTACGAGATCATACATTACCCATCTCATCATAATGAGATGGTGATGCTGCATTAGATGTCGATCAGGTAATGCAGTAGAGCTTACAACTCCTCAGTGGAACTCATGCAGATGCGTTGCTACCCCTGAGACCAAAGTTGTTTTTTATTTTTATTTTTTTTTTATGTTATGGAAGTGGCAAACAAGCATGCAGTTCACATTGATGTTAAGTGATGACTGCAGCCAATAGACACCCACATAAAGACCAAGGTCAAAATGCAGATGCGTTGCCACTCCTGAGGCCTAAGGTGTTATGCCTCTGTGCCGGAAATTACAGGGCCGTACATTACCACCTGACCGGAACACGATAGTGCTGAACACTACCATTTAGCGGCAAGTGTATTAGGTAATGCGGTGGTGCCTACGCCCGCGAGCTCCGTCACTGGAGCTCTACCACCAGTAATGTCTCTGTGATAGTTATAACAGGGCCATACATTACCATTTCATCAGAATAAGATGGTGATGCTGCATTCGACGGCAGATAGATCAGGTAATGAAGTAGTGCCTACAACTCCTCATTGGAACTCTTGTATATGCGTTACCACCCCCGAGGCCTAAGTTGTTATGTCTCTGTGATAGTTATTACGGGGCGATACATTATCATTTAACCGGAACACGATAGTGCTGAACACTTCCATTCGGCGGCAGATGGGGTAATGCGTTGGTGCCTACGCCCGCGAGCTCCATCACTAGCTCCCGAGCTCTACCACCAGTGAAAATATTGCACCTTTCCGCCGTTCATACAGCACATGCACAAGAATATTTGCCCATTGACATCTACACGTACCACATCAGATAGGTTTTAACCTGTGGTAGAGCTCCATTATCGTAGCTGGAAGGTATCGGCACTACTGCATTACCTTATGAACTTTCCGCTTAAGGTTTGTATTCGGCGCAGTGGTATTCCAAGAAGGCAGTAACGTACGGTCCAGTGATTTATTTAACAGATGCAAAAACTTAGGTCTCAGGCATGTGAACGCAAAACTCATCGAAATCTCTAGTTTTTGTATGTTTATAAGGTACATTATTCACTAATCATCAATGTGAACTGTACGCTTGTTTGCCATTTATATGACACTAAAAACACGCCTGAGATTGTATTTATGCTTAAAATTGCGACATACACAGTTATACAGCGAGCTTCACTGAAGCTAGCGAGAACTCGTTAAAATTGCAACTCGCAACTCGCAACAATCGTACACCGGTATCGACAAACTGATTAGAACTTCTAAGACAAAACTCATGTAACAGTACCCTGCATAACCTTGTCCCAATTAAACTTGCAATCTTACTGACCAAACCTGCCGCGTGACGGCTCAAGTAAGCCCGAAGTTGGCCGAACTTGCCCGAGCGCCGCCGAAGTGGCCCCGAGCGATCAATACCCCCTGACACCCGCGCCGTCAATTCCCTGGCAAAAGTCACGCGGTAGCCGTCGATTCCTGACCGTCAGATTGCCGAATTTCGGAATGTTGCGCGCAACTGCCCGATGCATGCGGTATGCAGGACGCGCTTTCTGGTCAGAGTTCGTGAACCTTTGATGCAAACTTTACTCTTTTTGTTTTTTTTTTCTCAATTTTTACGAGGCAAATTAATATTCAGACAGGTAACTTTTAACTGCGTAACTTGTTACTGCAGTATTTTTAAAGCTCACCTAGCTTACCCGATACGGATCTATATAAGTAGGTAGTCAGGCAGCAGGGGCTAAGTCTTGACGTAGAGTTTAAGACTTGTTAGCCCTTGCTGTCCAGATAAATTTTAATATAATTAATAAAATGATTACAATAAAGTCTCCATCCATGAACTTACCAAGAAAATAAATTCTTTCTTTCTTTCTTTCTTCTATTAATATTTGATGTCAAAGATCTACAAGGCTTCAAATTTTTTATTGATGTAATACAGTAAAATTTGCGATAATAAGCCTTATTGATGATGTCAGTTGTATTCTCATGTGATTTGAAAGGAAGAATTTTCGTGTTTCTCATAAACAAATTTTGCTGACGTCAGACTGCATAGGTTCATACAAAAAAAACTGTTATTAATTTGAGAGCCCTTACGAAATGTGATTTAGAATATAAACTAAACCAAATACTTGTTTTTATATTATTTCGCATTAACACATGCTTGTGAAATGTATTTTATTTTTAAAGAAAACTGGAAAGAAAAATATGACTTCAGGCGAGACTCGAACTATGCCTAACTAGCATAGTTGGTTGCTGCTACCATAAAGCAATGCAATAGATGTGAAGGAAAGATTTGACAAATCGGGCAGGGCTTCAGTAGCTCAATCATTTTTCTTTAAAAATAAAATAAACCGAATACGTCAATTAAAATTAGCAAGCATTTGAGCAATAAGATTCTTACCTAAATGTTCAGTTTCTCTCCTTTTTTCTTTTTCTTCTCTTTATGTATATGTATGAGTAGGTATGTTATATGGTACTAAGAACATTAATACATTTTTATCTTTCTTTCAACTTATTCTAGATGCAATAAGATAAGAATAGGCGCGAAAATTAAATTTGAGACGTTTTAATACTACAAAAAGAGCTTTATAAGATGCATAAAAAATAAAAGCCCCATTTCGACAATACTACCCTTTTATCTGTTAATCCTATCAAATATCCCAAAATGGCCTATTTGGTTCATCAAAATACAATAACTATTGCGTCCAATTTTCGTAAGGGCCACGTCCGTACCAATGTAATTTTCTTTTTTTGCATTAACCATCAATGATTAGAGCACTTCACATGATTACTTCTTAAAGGTAGATTCACATGTACCGCTACGGTTCTTGCTGGATATTTTTTTATGTCATGAACTGGTTAACAAGCATAGAGAGAGTGTTTTAATGGAGGTAGTCCCAGTGTAAGGACTCGAGGGCGTAGGCAGCAACGCATTGCCTAATCTATCTACTACTAGAACTAGAAAGTAGCTGTCAAAATGATGTCATCCGAGACACGTAAGGCCCATAGCACACGGCGTATTTTATACGCGCAGACGACGCGCAGACGATGCGCGTATACGCGATGTAGGCGTTCGTAGCGTTTGCGTTTTGATCAGAGACTCCTCCAGTCTCCAGTTGTACAATGGCGTCACAACTGCTTACGCTTTAGTACTTCTTTTAATAAGAAAAAAATTAAAAAACCTAAAGGACGTCTAATTTGTATCGCTTCATGCGCGCGCAAACGCAACAATCAGCGTCGACAGTGCTGAAGAAGCGCGTTTCTAATACGCGCGTCGTCTGCACGTATAAAATATGCCGTGTGCTATGAATGGGCCTAATACGACTACCTGAGAACGATGGACCTAAGGAATTGGGGAGTAGAATCAAGAATAGATCGGACTGAAAGGATATTCTGGGCTGTGGCGCATTAGATGATGATGAAAAACCTATCAAATAATGTGGTGGCATTTACACCCTCCCTCACCGCCAAAGCATTAAGTCCCTGGAGGTCTATCACCAATAAAACGTTTGTTATATTTACGTTGTTTAGAACGTGTTGTTGTTTGTCGCGAGCGGTTTAAGTTACAATAACATTTTGTTCTCCAACACAAAGAGCTCAGTCTATTAGGTTTTTACAAACATTTCTACCTACACATTGTAATTGTTAAAACATTATTATTATATGTTTGTTGTTATAATTTCGCTAATTGTCTACAAGATAAACGTCAAAGGAAATTGTCACACTGTGCCAAACTCATTTATTAAGGACGGGATTACCTACTTATTACATCTATTTTATAAAAATTAAACATTCGTAAAAACAATAAAATAATTACGTAACTTGTTATCAAACGCAATACGTACCACATGTTATTTTAAAAAGGACCTGCCATTTTTTTTTAAAGAAGATGTCATGGGTAAGCAAACCAACGCAGTAGGGTACTTCTGAGAAATGACTGCGTCTAAGTGAACGCTAAACTTCATTTTGAGACATTTTTGTCTTATTTTATTTCTATTTTTTAGTAGGTAATTTTGAAATAAGAAATTAAGCAATTACCCCCTATTATAGGTCGCGCCAGGTAAAAAGAACGCTGGCAGTCAAGCTGCGCGTCATGTGTTTTTATTTCATTTTATATCATTCTATGTAATATAGTTTTCAATCTGCCTACCAATACACGAAACCGCAAGCGAAAGCTAGATCAAAAATAAACCAATAGGGCTAGTACTTTCGTGCGCGAGTGTACCGATGCGCGAACACATCCCTTCTACTTTCTTCCAGCGTTCTTTTTACGTGGCGCGACCTATAACCAGATTTTGATTAAGATTAAATTCTTTTTATGAATAAAGTTTTTTTGGTGAGAGGTGAAAATGAGAAATGAGGTTTTTATCAAGCTTACAGATCACATCGATGTTAACTGAATATTGTAACCTATAAACATCTAGGCACTCAAAAACCAGATGTTTAGGCCCAAGATTTTTACCTTTGTTCTGGAGATTCCGTAGCCATATTTTACCACCGGACAGAAACACGATAGTGCCTAACACTGCCATTCAGCCCCAAGCATACTTTTCAATACGACCAAGGATAGTTTACAATTTTCAATAAATTCTGCCACCAGATGACATATTAACGTAAATAGTAAGAAATATGAATATTTCAATGAGATATTTTAATATAATCTAAACAAACACCGTCCCCAACGAGTGTGCTTCCACCTTAGATCATTTTAGACGCGACCTATATCTGTTTATTAAAAATGCCTCCAGCATCAAATAGACCAAACGAATTGTTGGCAATATACAACTGACTTATAACAAATCTTTTTTGTACTCTGTAGATACTCAAAAAACCAGATATTTAGACCTTTGTGCTGGAGATTACGTAGCCATATTTTACCATAGGACCGGAACACGATAGTGCTGAACATTAAGCCGCAAGTAGATTATGCATACAGAATTCTACTACCAGATGACATATGAATGTAAACAGTATTAATTTTCCAATAAGATATCTTTATAATCTAAACAAACACCGTCCCCAACGCGTGTGCTTCCACCTTAGATCATTTTACGGCTATCCCAGTCATCCAGATATGACTGTAAGACGCGACCTATATCTGTTTATTAAAAATGCCTCCAGCATCAAATAGGCCAACGTATATACGACAGACTGATAATAATAAACATCTTTTTTGTACTGTTGAGAAATATTGGAATTTGACTTGAGTAAATATTGGCAGGGAAATCTCATTCGGATGTTTAACGGATTTATCTTGGAACGAAATATTTATGAAGCTTATGTTTGTTTGGCGTTTGATGAGGGGATTACAATTTTCTTTCGAGTAGCGTGTAAGCATGCTTTGAAAGGAGCGTAGGGAATGGTGAAATGTTCGGTATTTTAAAGGTTGATTAATGTTTGACGTTATCCACACTTTCATAGGGATATTCTTCTTCTTTGTCGTATTTTTCATTATATTGTCGTATTGCTACTACACTGAAGGTCGTGCCCGTTTTGGTAAGTATAGGTGGAGAAGCTGACGAGTTGCTTCCAGGCCGCTTCAGTCTTCAATCTTCAGCTTTTCTGAGAGCTGCAGTCACCAGCAGTCCAGTGATTTATTTTATGGCGTCAGACCATCGGCTAGGTGATCGGCCTTTGGGTCTTTTTCCGTCTACTTTACTTACCACAACCAGTTTGTTGAAGTTTTCTGGTTGTCTTCGAACTATGTGGCCCAAATAGGTGTGAATGCGCTGGTAACAGATTGTCGAGAGCCTAGTTCTGGTTTTTAGCTGGTCGAGGATAGATTTGTTTGTTATTTTCGCTGTCCACGGTATGCGCAACATCCTCTTCCAGCACCACATTTCCAATGCATGGATCTTCTTTCTATCCACAGCGCGGATCGTCCATGACTCAGGCGCATATAAGAAAATAGAAAACACAAGACCATATTGGATACACAAACATAGCGATATACTGGTTATTATATTTTTCCGGTCCTATACAAGTAAAAGGAAGCTTTATTTCTTAAACCACAGGTCCATCAAAGAATTGAATAATAAGAAAAATTGTTCTACACATATACTAAAATATGATTGCTCCAAAAACTCCGAGGGCATAAGCATTATACTTCTATTGTTGAACAATAGAAGTATAATGTTTATGCCCTCGGAAGTAAGCTTTTATTTTCTCAAAGCTGTACCTATTTGTGTTTAAGAAATAAATTCTACGCGGATTTGTCTAAGAATAGAGAAGTTACGTGATAAACCCAACGCGAGCTTTGCCACCTGATCCTCAAGCCATGAATTTCCCTCTCAGCACTGGGAACGTTTCAGCGGCTACAGGTCGCTAGATAGTAAGTTGGAGCGCCTTTGTTTCAGATCGCCTGTTTATATACAACAGTTGATTAGCTTTTTTTTTAATATTGGGTTTGTGTTCGTGAATATGCTATGGTGGTTGAATAGTTGTTAGAAATAAAAACGCTATGTTTATACAACTACGACTCATCAGTACTTGTTTCTTTTTTTATGTAATAAAAGTGGCAAACAAGCATGCAGTTTACATTAATGTTAAGTGATGACTGCAGCCTATAGACACTATAGACTATAGACAGACTATAGACTGCAGCACAAAGACCAGAGGTCAAAATGCAGATGTGTTACCACTTCTGAGGCCTAAGGTGTTATGCCTCTGTGCCGGTAATTAAAGGGCCGTACATTACCACCTGACCGGAACACGATAGTGCTGAACATTACCATTTAGCGGCAAGTATATTAGGTAATGCGGTGGTGCCTATGCCCGCGACCTCCGTCACTGGAGCTCTACCACCACTAATCTCTGTGGATTCTCAAATCTCGTCAAATATTTCTAACAGAGTTGTATCATCGAATAGCGTACAGTAGCGATACATTATGTTTTGTTCGGCGATCGTATCGTGGCCGGAGCGGCCCAGTATTCTGTCGGCCTCGAGTGTACATTAAAGATGTGGTGCAAGTCACAAGCGGTAAAAAAATATTTAGGCACTTTACAATTTTTTTGCTATAAAATATGGGCTGATGAACTGTTCGATCTGATGCCATCGTCATCGTCCAAGGAGTGGATCCTTCATCGTACCCCCTGGCGAAGAGAGAAGTTCCAACCGCACAGATCGGACACTTGGCAGTGCTCAACAGCCCGATTCGCGCGTTCATTCCTGCCCAGAACGTGCAAATTGTGAAACGAACTTCCATTTGAGGTGTTCCCCTGGCGCTACAATAAAGATTTCTCTTTTGACAGGCGTCAAAAGAGTCCTTCAGGGCTGGCTGCGCGTTGGCAACTCCCCTGATGTTGCAAATATTCATAGGCGACGGTAACCACTTTCCATCAGGTGGCGCGTCTTCTTGTCTGTCAATCCGTAAAAAAAAAAAAGTCACACGCTTTAAACTATTGGCACCCTAGAAAGAGATCATTATGCAATGTATCTATCTCGTTTGTTAGTAATAAAATAATATTATTTTAAAACAGCTTTTAAGTGCGCTTGGCTAAATTATTCTTTTGATAACTGAAAATTGTATCAAAGATAAATACCACCTTCAATTGAAAATTCTAAACGTATATTGTCTTCTATATCCTTGAAAAACAAAAATCTGAAGAAAACTTTGTGTTAGCTATGTAGTAGTATGTTATGTAGTAGTTACATACAGACTTAGTGACAGAAATATGTATTATGAAATATATAGGCGCTAGCAGTTTATTTTGTACACATATTCCAATAATTTGTCTGAAAGGAATTCAGCACATACGTTTTACTACTTAAATGTGCAATTTAGCGCAAGGCGCCTTCCATTAAAATAATCTAGACTGTGTTGCGTCTCTGTTTTGCCCGTATCTTATGCATACTCATGAGCCAAACGCTCTTCACAAGGCACACAAGCGCTTCAGAAGTTCATACGTAAACTATCTTGATATAAAGTTTATTTAACCTCGACGTCGAAATCGATGCTTTAATCTTAGTCTAGCTTTTAAATACTCTTTAACTTGTAATCGACTTTCACTCGCATAACCCGCTCACCGCTCGCAACTCACGCCACCCTAGAAGCTTACCGCACTAAAGTACACAACTTACCCTCCTGTGTGTCGTAAATCTACGATGCATGCGCTACGGGAATTTCGTTACGGCGCCTTAACCGACTGCGGATTTCGCGTGCCGATTTTTGCTTTTGTGCGTTTCATATTTATTAGAAAGAAAACCTTGCTTATAGGAGTATAGGACATGTTATTTTATGATCCGCAAGCTAAATTTTGCAGTACAAGGTTTCACAACAATCTAAATTTACGGTGAATATGTTACGTTAATTTCGCAAAGGGGTACTAAATTAGAGTCAAGTTTCCCTATTTTCTTTGAAAAAAAAAACCTTGTCTTAAATTTTTCACACACTCATGGATACATAATTTAAGGATGTGTGTGACATATACTTAACTAGCTGTTGCCCTCGGCTTCGCCCGCGTGAATGTTTTTAATAAATAACTAGGTAGTTGTTATGTTTTTTCTCAAAGGCAGCTCTATCTCTGTAACAAATTTCATTAAAATCGGTTCAGTCGTTTGGACGTGACTCTGTCAGACAGACAGACAGAGTTACTTTCGCATTTATAATATTAGTAGGGATTTGTGCATCCTACACTTTTTTTTAATCAACCTAACAAGTCATATCTTATGCCTAAATCCAATGTACGAACACTAGTGCACTAGTACATAAATGTGTCCCTTAGGAATTGCATATCAGTCAATGTATTTACCTACTACTACAATAAGTGACACGCTTGGAAAAAACTCATATCTCTCAACAACAGTTATGTACGTCCGATCATAATTTGCTTTAAAGATTTATTCAGGTAAAAACGGACGACCTGGAAGCGTTGTTTTTTATAACACGACCATCCAACCATGATGTTTGCGCTACACTATCTCCAATACAACGTTTGTTAATATCTTTATTAACATTTTATATGGCCTTCTTTATTGCGAACGTTTCAATATTATTCTTCGATGCATATTTACTTTTTCTCGCGTTTCCAAATTGCAATATAGCTTGGAAGGTAGTACGAGTATAAATACATCCTTATGACTCCAACCGCAACGACGTTCACTACTAGACAAAAGGAGAAAATGGTTTAATCATCATGTTTAATGCCATTAGATAGAATTCTAGACCTAGATCTCGCGTTATTGTATTAAATGCCCCCCTGATTGGTACATTGCCCGGTTATCTGATTGCACTAGCGCAGAGGTTGCCAAAACTATTTTTTCTTGTAGACCCCTTTCAATGTGTTTCTGGTTTCGGGACTTCTTCCTTGCTACATTTATATCACATTCCCATATTTACAATTTTTATTCACGCCTACGTAGACTCCGATCGAGTCTCCCATGGACTCCAGGAGGTCCACCTGGACCACTTTAGGAATCACTGCACTAGCGGAACAATTCTCATCCACTAGGGCGCGTCTCGCCCAGTAGTGGGCAGTGGGCTCGTCACATCCCGACGCAGTAGATGATTATACATACACGCATAAAACTACGATAAAATTTAGAAATGTATACTACGTTACACTTGTATTCTTTCGAAGGCAGAGGTCAACACATGTTTGCATGTAAACATCCATTCGCCACTTACGTTTTGTCCCATTTGGAGGGCTTTGAGCCTACGCCATCGAAGGTACTTGCCTACTCTAAAATAGGACGTCAACTTCTTGCATGTTTCCGAAGACAGTAACACGACAGCATTCGGGTAACAAAATCAAGCTGAATCGATAGCAATTAATAATGAAGGAACATTCTTATATAGGTCAGGGGCGCGGCGGGGGTGGCTCAGACGTGACATTAAATATGACGTGGCTATGGAAGCACCATACAGTTTATATGTGAGTAAGCAAAAATTTATGGAGTTCCGCCCATGTTGAAATCAACGTCAAGTATTATGTAACTGGCGCTAGATCTAGGCGATGTACGGATATAAGTATATGTTGAAAGAAACTTAGGGTGAGGTATAATATTTATTTGTAATTATAGTTATTTGTAACTGACGATCCCTTAAGATGTGGAATACCTTGTTCACGTAAATGACCCTGTGTTTAAGGCCGCGGGCGCGTTCGTGTAAAATACTGAATAAATGCTTAAATTTACCTCTGCATATTATTATCTTTTCGGGAAATAGAAGCGTGAAGTATTAAAAATAATTAAAAATTGCATTTAAGCCGTCGATTCGCCGGTTACGTTTTGGCCCATGTAACAGGTGGCGAGTCTGTTTACATCTCCGGGCACATTACCCAAACTTCGAGGTACTGATAAACTTCCAGAAAATGGTAAAATCCGGAAAGGAAAGAGATGAAGGATTTGACATCGTTATCTCTGATAGCCACAACCCGGGTATCGAATCCACGACCTCAGTGTGTAGAAGTAGTGCCTTGCTACCACTTAACTACCGTGGCAGTGGCGTTGTAATGTCCTGAAAAGGGCATTAACAAGTTATCATATTTAGCCTACCAATATGAAAATTGTCAAACTCAATCTTCCAGTCAAAGATGATTAACTACTTTATACAGATAAAAAAGTGCAGAAAAAGAAAAACTGTTACTGAACTATTAAGCCCAACATGTATCACGTAAAAATATGCGTGAATAACTTTTACCACAAAACAAAATGGATTCCATCCATAATGATTCATTTGATATTCATTCCAATAACAGTCGGTCAGTTTGATGTTGTGGGAAATCTCATGTCAATTGCAATTGGACAATCAACAGTGCCTGGCCCTACGTGATTGTCCTAATTTCTTTATGGGCATGCATAATGCTTGTTAAAATCATATTTATTGCTTGTCTGTTTATAACGCAGTTCAATATAAGAATCACTTTATAACGAGTTTGTATGTGAAAGCTTTTTCATTGGGTCATCTCCTAATTGCTTCAGTTGCTTAGCTCAAAGTCAACACTGCTAGCCTTCCATTGTTTTCAATATCATCAATGTAAATAAAAAGATTAATTTAATTAGACTAGATAGTCCACCTAGTGAAAAATAAACCCAATTTCATCACCATTCATCATCATCATTTCAGCCGAAAGACGTCCATTGCTGGATAACAGTCTCCCCCAAAGATTGTCACAAGGAACGGTCCTGGGCCGCCCTCATCCAGCGATTGTGCGAAACCTTCACCAGGTCGTCGGTCTACCTCGTGTGAGGCTTGCCTACGCTTTGTCTTCCGGTACGCCAGTCTTAGGAAAATAGTAGATTGCAAATAGCGTGCATTCTTCACCAATGATTGCCTAGTTACTTTTTGTCATAGGTGGCCGACCTATCTATCTCCTCCGTTGACAGCAGGGGGAGTCTTTCGTCAGGGAAGTTTTTCTTTCTCTACAGAGACATCTCCGAAAAATTGGAGGTCAAAATGGTAATGCATACTAATAACTACTAATGTGAACTACATCCATCTAAACTGCATGCTTGTTTGCTACTTATTTAGACATATTAGAACGTTAACAAAAGAACAGGTACTTTTAACAACCACCCCTATATATATACATATTTTAATGATTTACTCCCATGCATTAAAATTAATGCTTAAAACTACAATAGACTACGGATACATTCAAAACAACATTATTATACGAGTAGCAACGTAACTCAGTGACATCCTCTCCAATGGTTTCTTAACGTTGCACAAACTTAAAATAATTCTCGAAATCTAAACAAAAATACAACCGGAATCCGGCACAAATCTCGTATACATTGACGGGCAGCGACAGATGGCGTGAACATTTGAGGATACTTCTTAATCCCCTTTGAAATAATGACAGCACAAACCCCTTCAGTCTTGTTCGGCATTAGCCCGTCAAAGGAAACAGCGTAGATTTGTCTGACTTGGCTGTTACAAATGAGAACCTGCGGTTACTATTTCCAGTATTGCGTACAATACAATTGAAATAAGTACCATAGATATCGAGAGCTATTATAAGAAGTAGACTAATACGTTTCCTACGACCCAACGCAGCGGTAAGATGACTTCTACTGCCCACCCGGTAACAAATAGATCAT
Organism: Macrosoma leucophasiata; assembly: GCA_036365455.1. Classification (NCBI taxonomy): domain Eukaryota; kingdom Metazoa; phylum Arthropoda; class Insecta; order Lepidoptera; family Hedylidae; genus Macrosoma; species Macrosoma leucophasiata. Next base: position 2,129,605 of record JAWQUS010000014.1, on the reverse strand, counting down.
TTAGAGTACACTCGCCTTTGATATGGCCCGAAAACAAAGACCAATCGAGGTAAATGCACATGACTGATGGCAATTTATCTGCATTCGGACAGCCAGTTTTTGTGTTGATGTCAATCAACTGCGGCAGTGAACAGTTCACGTGAACTGCATCCTTGTTTGTGTCATAAGTCTTTGAGAAGAGTGCAAGCCACTAAAAAGGAGGGCTGACGAAGCCCCTTTGAACGAGCCTTACCGAGGCAAAACAGCAGTATTCTTACACAAATCTCCACCCTATCATGTACTGAAATTCACTCTGAGGTGGTTTTAGTGTGCTTAGATTTCTCTCGTCATAGGACTTCCTCCAAAAAGTCGGTCTTATGTGCTCCACCGTCAAAAGAGAAGGAGTGATGAATGTCCAAAAAGATTTATACCACGCCGGTGTGCGTGGTATAAATCTTTTTGGACAGGCAGACAGCACAAGACCCAAGAACGCCTCAACGCGCAACACTACTATCTGGAACCCTATCACTAGCTTTGTCACTACTTTAATTTCAAACTAAACCTAATCTACCTAACTTATCACTTGGAGATCATTGCTTTAAAATCCACGCACCGTAGGCGTATCCTTTTAAGCCCAAATGAAAATTATCTCTCAATCTACCTTAAAACTAAATTGGAACCATTTAGATTTCCATCGGCGAGCTGATAAGCATCAATCTGAACTATAGAAACAAAGGCCAATGACTAAACCTAATTCCGAGCAAACACAGATACGATCTTAATAAAAGATAAAACATGTACCGATGTTAATAATTGTAACCTTCATTGAAACATCAATGCCTATTGACATTTCGATGTGCCCGGAATCCTAATTCTGTCGCCTAACGGTCCGCTTCTAAAGTATTTATAGAATTTGTTTTAGGGAATCATTCGGAATTTTCTATGTTATATTGCGGCTGGTGTTTGAGTTACCGATTTTATTTGAATTGAACGTTTATATTGACACTAGCAATTGCGGATTCTATATCTTGTGACGGATTATGACAGAACAGACCACTTTTGTAATCGATTCTTTAAACCTGTTTCCTTATCTTTTGTCTACTTTAAGGCATTGAAAATGCTTTTCACGCAATGTATTTAGGCAGGAGTAGATTAGTGGCTATACTGGCTATTCATTCGATATAATTACCTCAAGTACTTGCAAGAAGGTTTAGGACAAGAAACTTTAGGCTAATATGTATTAGATGTTAAAGAACTCTAAGCGCAAGAAGGCTCCAGAGCATAAGATGTGTGACACGTCTTTTAAAGCTGAGTTCTTCAGGACCCAAGAGCTGGTACACCATAAGAGGCGCGTTGGAAGATCTATGAGAGCTCTGAAGGGTGTAATTCTTGGAACTTTTTAATAAGCGTCCGGAAAATTTACTTACTATACTAACGCGTCTGCAACGCCGAGCGCCTAATGTAGGTGTACCAACTCTTATCAGAATCAAGGTAAAAGACACCAACCTTCTGAAACAAGGAAAAATTTCTCTATAATATGGTTTCGCCTAAAATCGTCACTTTGCTTACCGATGCTCGACCAATCGTTTTAAATGCAAAACTCAACTAACTATTATACTTTTATTTTTCGCATAACAGTTGCGAGTTTTAGAATTAAAAGAAAAAAATAAAAGAAAAATATTACTTCTGCAGGAATCGAACCTGGGACCTCAGGATAACCAGTCCAGCAGCAGGGTTTTGGTAGCTTAGTGGTAAGGAGGTTGGACCAGTCAAGCTACAGGGCTTTGGTAGCTTAGTGATAAGGCGGCTGGATCACTAAGCAACCGAAATACTGCAGCTGGACTGCTTATCCCGAGGTTCGATTCCTGTCCTCAGTCAAATTTTTCTTTCCATTTTTTAAAGTTAAGAACATTTCAAGAATACCCTTTACCCTAATATCCTATTTATCTCAACCAATGAAACAAAGCAAACTAACAAATGTTACCTTCACGACTCAGGTCGTTTTCGAGCCACAAACGCCAAAGCAAACTCGAAAGCTATATAACACACAGTATACGAGCCATACGAGCCCCGCGGGCGGAGCGTTATCTACGACAGTTTTCCAACGAAAAATTTTCTAGCGGAAATTTTTTCGGGTGCTGCAAAATTTTCGGGTGAAAAACCGGGGCGATATGTCACTCCGTTTGACAAACCGGTCTTAAAAACATTATGTTACTCTAACGAAACAACGTTTTGTGTGGATTAATGATTCTTGGTCGTTTTGATTTGAAATGTGACGTCATGAGATAGGGAACATGAAAATATGGCTTAAAATTAGTAGGTTAATTTATATTTCACTGGTGGTCTAATGTAGGAGCTGGAGGACAATTTTTAGGGTTCCGTTCCTCACAAGGTAAAGTACGTAATCCTTTTAGATGACTCGTTACGTCTGTCCGTCTATAACAGCCGATTTTCAATCAAAATATTGAACTTATTGAGTTAAAATTTGGTACACGTATGTAAATTATTGACTGAAACAAGAATATTCAATAGAAATTAAGTAAAAAACGAAAAGAAAAATTTGACTTCGGGCTGGAATTGAAATTAAAAAAAAAAAAAACTTTGGAGACAAGCCTGTTCTTTTCATTATGAATTGCTTAGAATCATCCAAAAAGTAATAAGATTGAGATAATGCTGAAAAAAACAACATGCTACACATTAGACAAATTAAACAAGCTCTTATTCAAACCTCTTATTCTATAATCGTTTGAAAATAATTATTTAAAATCATTTATATGTACGTCACAACTAAAACACATTGAGAAATCAAAGCACAACTCCGTCGAAAGTCTTAAATTTTACAGCATTTCACTTTATGCTAAAACATTCACAGACTACATAAACCATCCAAGTCTGTACTGCAGACCTTAGGGTAATAAAATTCATTCTTGTTCAAACATCACGAACTTTTTACAATAATATTACAAGTTATCTCAACTAAATACACCCAAAAGAGTTGAGAGCAATGTTAAGAACAGATATTTTTAGGTACCTTACAAATAATTTCAAAGTGAAAACAAAGACACTCTAAAACTTTAGCAGCGACTATGAATACGAAATTATATTTGTGCGATAAACATTATCGTGTGTATAAAAAACTGAACAGCTATCTCTTTCGTGCCAAAGGGTTAATGTACACGTGTGAAAAAGGTGTTTGGGGAGAATTAGGAGTCTTCAGAAGTAAGGAGTTTGTGAAGAACAAAATGTTACAGATAAAGGGGTTTAATATCTTTTGTTATTTGTAATTTCACGCGTTTGTATCTTAAATTAATTACATTTTATTTCAACACGTACAGAATTAAGATTGTATTTAATTAAAATTGCAATGAGCGTGCAAGTCATAAACTGACGGCAAATACCTAATCCATGCATGTTCACATATATTATTAAGTCTGTTAAGAAAGGTAAATCTAAATGGTTCTTAGTTTATTACTCTCCAAAACAACCATGAGAAATGTAAAACTTTAATTTTATTCCGTTATTTTGTAAGAATTCTATTTTTGAACATTTTTACCTTTACTTTTCTATTTTCTGTTTGTCATATATACTCATACAAATCTTCTGTTTGAAATATGTACATTAATATATTAGGAACTCGAAAATACGTACTTAAAAAAATTGTCATCGCGCATGGTCATACTGAGCCTCTAGCTATCAGTATGATCCCCATGATCTATGTACCTGATCTTTGGTCTATCATTGGTCCACATTGTACACCTATTTACTCCCTGAGCAAGACAATTTTTTACATTTATGATAAGATATTTTTCATAGTTTAGTTTTACAAGAAAATAGACGAAAATGACCCATTGTTACCACTGGGCTTTAAATTTTGAGAAAAATCCAGATAATTGTTATTTACCTTAGATTACAGGACAACATGTAAGTTTATGATAACATAAATTCATTAATGAATCTATCTGCCGCCAATGCTCAGCACAATCGTTATCTGGTTAGATGGTAATGTATGGCACCGTAATATCTATCACAGAAACAACAAATAGGTATCAGGGATGGCATGCGTTTGTATTTTGACTTCTGACCTCGGATCTTTGTGTGGGTGGTTAGGGTGCAGTCATCACTTAACTGCATGCTTGTTGGCCACTTCATTACATAAAAAAGAAAAAATATCTATGATTTTTTTTTGTAGGCAAAAAAGCATGCAGTTCACATTGATGTTAAGTGATGACTGCAGCCTATAGACACTTACACAATGATCAGAGATCAACATGCAGATGCGTTGCTACTCCTGTGGCCTAAAGTGTCAAGTATATTAGGTAATGCGGTGGTGCCTTCGCTCGCGAGCTACGTCACTGGAGCTCTACTGCCAGTATCTAATAAATACTGTGAACACAAGTCCGACTCGCATTTGACAGCGTTTTGTCCAGGATGAATGCTTCGAAAACAACTAGAAAGGGTTTTTATCTAGCATCGCTAAGCGTTAGACAAATGCAGCGGTTGTCGTGACTGCATTGAAGCGAGTCATTACTCTTTATCACAAGCCCGCAGCAACAATGGGTCACATAGACCAATTCTACGTGACCATTCGTTTGCGGGGACTCTTCATATATTTTCGGCGTTTTTGACAGTTCGTCTGTTATTTTTTTAGGCAAAATGTAGAAGACCGGTGTGTTTTTCAGTGCTTCAGATTCAGGTTCTAGTGATTTTTCTTAATAATTGAGTATGCCTAATTAATGGCAATAACGTTAAGAAATTTAAAGATCACCCTCGCATTTATTTTTGTAAAAGAGATCAGAATATGCATTTCAACAAACTGTACCCTGTTACGTATATTATTATATTGTTACTTACCAATAAGTAGGTATACGTAATAACGTGATATTATAATTGGTAATTTATTATTACTGAAGTAGCCGTTTATGTCCTTCTCATTGTATTATTTATTATAATTATAATAAGGATAGGTACGTCATAGTCTTAATACAAACGTTGGTTAATTTATGAAGTCAATGAAAATGCATTAAAAATATATTATTACAGCATACTCATAATAGGACGTGTGTTATAGACTTGCTTGCTTGAGGGTTAATACGAAATTTGTAAAAGTCATAAAAATTGATGTCAGACATGCCTAAGAATGATGCCTTTTAAACGGTTATGGATATTTAAAAAGCGAAAAACTCGTAATTAAAGATTAAAGCACTGAGGATATTTATCAGCTTCACATCTCCTCTTCCTCTATGAGACATACTAAGAAGTTATATAAGTACTTTAAAGCAAGGCGTACACTTTTAAACGTACACGAACAAATCTGTGTAGTCCCCCGCACAAAACGTGAACGTGTTAAGAAGGATAATAATGTGCATTCGAAGCCACATTTGTTACTGTCGGTTCGATGTCCGATTTGGACTGAGATCTTTACGTAATCCTTTTAACATGGCCTGAGACTTATAGGGTCCATGATGTAAGTGATGAGTTATGGACGAGAAAGTTCTCGATAAAAAGTTGAGTTTTATTACAGAATAAGTGCGTCAGTCATCACTTAAAAAAAGAAAACTTAATGCCTTTAAAATCCGAAGGGAGGCTTCTTCTCTTTTGCATATTATTGACTGTAATTAATTTGTATGTGTGAATATAAAAAACAAATCAAATATAACGGAGTCACTGGTGAGATGGAACGACCGTAACATATCACGCAAAACAAAGCATAGATTGGTTACTTCGTTAGTATTCTCCATTTTCAGTTATGGCTCGGAGACGTGGACGCTGAAAAAAGCTGACAGAAATCGCATTGACGCCTTCGAAATGTGGTGTTGGCGGAAGATGCTACAGATTCCGTGGACTGCCTTTCGCACGAACCAGTCCATCCTTCGCGAACTCAATATCCACGAACGGCTTTCTACCACCTGCCTAAAAAGAATCCTGGAGTTCATCGGTCACATCGCACGCAAAGACGGAAATAATCTGGAACAACTCATGGTCAGTGGAACGGTGGACGGAAAACGGCCGAGAGGTCATTCCCTAACCAGATGGCCTGAGTAGGTCCGTTCAACTCTCCATACCAAGCTGCATGACGTACTCCACAATGCCAAAGACAGAAAAAAGTGGAAGGAAGTGGTTTAAACTGGTGGTAGAGCTCCAATGACGGAGCTCGCGGGCGTAGGCACCACCGCATTACCTAATATACTTGCCGCTAAATGGTAGTGTTCAGCACTACCGTGTTCCGGTCAGGTGGTAATGTACGGTTCTGTAATTTCCGGCACAGAGGCATAACACCTTAGGCCTCAGGAGTGGTAACGCATCTGCATTTTGACCTTGGTCTTTGTGTGGGTGTCTATAGGCTGCAATCATCACTTAACATCAATGTGAACTGCATGCTTGTTTGCCACTTGATTACATTAAAAAAAAGTCGTGAAAGAGAAACTGTCTTCCCTACGAGGGGATCGCTTTCCTCAGCAATGAGGAAATCGATTCGAGGAGGAGGAGGTGGTATGGAAGGCATTAATATGACTAATTACGTCTTATCGTCTGACTTGACCCACAGTTGAACCTGGCAGAATTACCTGCAGTTTCTCAATATTATGAATCGGCGATATTTCACCGTAACACCATGGCGGCGCAACCAGTCGCGCCACCGTGGTATCCAAAAGCTACCAAAACTAGACACCATACATACCCTACATCAGAGACGACACACCACAGCGACAGAAGGTACCAAAATGGCGGCCGTGTGAATGATGAGACACTATGGTATCTCATACAGTGCTATAGTAGTAGACGGTGAAGTCGACTGAACGCGACATGACCGCGCCATTATATATTGCCAATTATAATGAATGTCATAATAATAATTATTATTACATATTATGTATATATACATGTATTTTTTTTGTTATGAATAAACTTATGGTAATTATGTACTTCATTTATATTATTATTTAAATTTAGTGTCCTATTTTAGTTTTATGTTTTTATTTTTATGTTTAAATTGGCAGCAGTTGGGCATCCGTAGTGTCGCAGTTTAATAGCCCCCAAGGCCCCAACATAATACCAGCGCTGGGTCTATTAATCCGGCACAATGCTGAGTTGGGGGCCCTTTTAAACAATTTTTTTAATTTTGTTTTGTTTTTGTGTTAATTTTATATTTTTTTGCTTCCTATTTTTTTTTCTTCTGTTTTGTTTTCTATTAAGTATAGGTCGCGCCACGTAAAAAGAACGCTGGAAGAAAGTAGAAGGGATGTGTTCGCGCATCGGTACACTCGCGCACGAAAGTACTAGCCCTATTGGTTTATTTTTGATCTAGCTTTCGCTTGCGGTTTCGTGTATTGGTAGGCAGATTGAAAACTATATTGCATAGAATAACATAAAATGAAATAAAAACACATGACGCGCAGCTTGACCGCCAGCGTTCTTTTTACCTGGCGCGACCTATATGTACCTATTGTCCAAATAAATATATTTATCTTTCTTTCTTTCCATAGTAATTAGTGGTGGCCTGACCAGCGTGGCAGGGCAAACGGTACCATTCTGTGCCGGCGTCCGAGCTGGTCGCGCCACCAAATTGGTGGTTGTGGTTTCCCGGTGAAATATAGCCCTTTGGTCCGCCTATATGTACGAGTACCTACCATTTCTGTGCATATCAATAAAAATAAAGTTAATACAAAATATAATATCTTTTGGCCTTTTCTCTTCGAAATCCAGTTACGAGTTTTTTTCAAAGGTGACATGTGCTTTTGATTATCGAACAATGTGTGGGTGTTCGCGATAAAATAACTTTAAAGTTTTGCAAGAACGCGCGTGTGGTCGTCACATGACATTTTCAGTACATTTCATTACGAGGTTTTGTAATAAAATATATTTGCATTAATAATTACGCAGTTACATCGCTGAAGTGTATAAAATATAAGTACCTACCTATTAATGGAATAAAACTCATAAAATTTTCAATTTCTATATTTTGTATATAGGTAGGTATATCTATGTACGTTTGTATGTTTTGAATATATATACATTCAGGTAATACCTATATTTATTTTATAATTTCAGACATAGCAGTTAACACAAATGAAACCAAAACTTTAAAAATGCTGTTGCACACACACAATACATACATAAACACCCAATCCCGAAACAAAACATAATATGAAGGCCATAAAAATATTTGCCTCGGTACCTACTGTGTTCGAATTCGAACCCGTCAGCATCGTTTTAAACGGTTGTCACACACCGCTGGACCAACTGGCTCGTCAATGAATGTATGTAACATACTTATATTAGACAAATATGTACCTTGTTTTTACGTGAGCAACTTTATATTGATCTACGACAAAATCATCCGTGAAACTTTTATCGTTAAAAGATTCAGGACCAAGACAAGGAAACCTATTAATAGGCACCCCTAAAATAAATTCTGCCCAAGGAACAAAATCAATCAAAGATTCACAACACTTAACAACCCGTCCGCAGCCATTTTAAAATTCAACCCCGCCATTTTGTTTTAGAATTTCAAATTCGGAACCGTGAAGCGTCTTAGCATTGATTGACATTTCGTCGCTTGAGCTAATCTAGTGTCACTGAGAAATTAGTTACAATGACCAGTTTGCAGTGAACTCCGACCCCTCTCTTTGTAGTATTAGTAACTGGCAGTTGGAGGGAAAATGTATTGTTTACAATAGCTCCAAGTATTGGTTATGCAAAGCATGTCGGCATGTAAACGATATATTCTCGGTTTATGAATATAAGTCGCTTAATACTCTATGGGTTATGGGTATAATTCGTAATTCAATATTAAATGTGGTATTTTGTAATAGATGTCTGAATTGTCTATTAATTTTGGGATAAAACATGATATATTTTTGACGACCCGGTTAGTCCAGCGGTGTGAAACCATCGTTTGATTCGAAGGGTCGCGGGTTCGATCCCCGCACTGGGACAAATATTTGTATGGCCTACAGATATTTGTTTCGGGTCTGGGTGTTTGTGTATGTGTTGTATATGTACAACGGCACCCACGACACAGGTTTATACCTACTGTGGGGCTGTGAGTGTAAGCGTATTTTTATTTAAGTATTTATTATTTTTTTTTTTATTACGAATTTCTTCGAGACGGATTGAGGTTCTTTAGTGAGACATTCAATAGGTACGTTTTGTAAGTTTAGATGTCATGTACTTATTGACAAGCTTTTATTACTTGTGGTGAGAGGGGGGAGGGGGGGGGGGCTAGATATTAAGTCTGCCTCATACCTATACATTTCTTATGTGCGAAAATAATAAATAAATAAATCTATCTGTCGATACGTAACTATGACAGCAATATATATATAGCAACAACATATGATAACAATATGCGTTAAGTAATGCCAGGCATAAAATGTTAGGAAATTACATATTAATATGTTGTTTAACCAACATAGGCATTGAACTAGATCTAGATTTCCAGCTCTCCCACGGTACCTGTTTATCACGAGCCAGTATAAACAGCCAGCTTAGCGTTACTACCACATTATTCTAATGCGCGAAGACTGGATGTTAGTGCAGCTACCCTAGGTTTATATCTAGCTAACCTAGGTTATGTAGTTTAATGAGATTACTTGAAGCTTGTAATCTAAGCATTAAGCTTTAATAGCATATAACGAGGTTAATGTGTGAGCTGTTTCGAGACTAGCGATCGGACCCAGATCCCAAATATAATAGATCTTTACCTAAGTTTTTTAAAGTGGGTATCGCCGGGTATTTTTTATATCATTGTTTTTTTTTTTAAGTAAGGTGAAATTTGTACAAGAACGGCGTAAGGTGATGATGCGGTGAAGGCGCAGCGCAGGCGTTTATCGCTTCTAAACCTTTTCATAACATTTTCAACTGCCTCAGTAGCGTAGTGGTAGCAGGCCACTACTACTACGCTGGGGGTCCTGGGTTCGATTCCCGAGTCTGGGGCTATCAGAGATAACGATTTAGAATCCTTTATCTCTGGTTCTATTAAGATTTTTTCAATTTTCTGGAAGTTTCTCAGTACCTCGGAGTTTGGTAATGTGCCCGAAGATGGCAACAGGTTCGCCACCTGTTAAATGGGCCAAAACGTAACCGGCGAGTCGTGGGTGTGTTTGCATGTATGCTTGAATGCATGCATTTATCTCTGCCTACCCCTTCGGGGATCACAGGCGTGAAGTTACGTAATATTTTCATAGAAATTGTAAGCAGGTGACATTCGTGAATTACACTGAAGCGGCGCGGTGTAGGCAGAAGACACTTTCACCTTACGCTACATAAAATAAATTCTTCCCGAAGATCAAAATCAATCAAAGATTTACGACGTTTAACAACCCTTCCGCAGCCATTTTAAAATTCAATCCCGCCAAAACGACGAGAGTGAATTTTTTCACTTACATTTCCCCTCACAAAAAATGACAGACTGTTTTGCATCGGTAATAAACGCTATGGCTACTTCCCTCCAGTCGGCCGCGGCCGGTGGCCGTGTTGCTCTAGGTAGATTAGGTAAGTTTCTGGTGGTGCCTACGCCCTCCAGCTCCTACACTTAGAACTCTACCACCAATAAAATTATATTTTGTAGAAGACATTTGTATAAAAAGTAAGCACGTGAAAAACTTTTTAGACTTTGTAAACGAACAGCTAAGTTTATCTACCTAAAAATCAACGAATACGTACTATCTAAAAAAATTATCACATTCGAATGAAACGTAATATCACGATTTCATTTATTTTTCGCTGTTTACACGAAAACGTAATCAGAACATAGCGCGAGACATATCAAACGAACAACAGGCAAACAAGGTTTTTTTTTAATACCTACGTGTTCAAAGAATAGATATTAATTTGTCAAAACTCATTTAAGTTATACTTTTTTGCCACAATCGGAAAAAAATGCGACAATCTGAAGTTAGTTGCTAAACAGGATAACAAACAGTTTTAATTGTAATATTTTTATTTCGCAATTACACATGCGAGTGAACTTGAAAATAAAAAAATGGGAAAGAATAATTTGACTTCGGTCTTCTTGGCTTCGTGGTAAATCGGCTGGACTGTTTATCCTGAGGTCGCAGGTTTGATTTCTGCCCGAAGTCAAATTTTTCTTTCCAATTTTTCTTTACTTTCTAAGCAGTCTGAAGTTTTTTTTTTTTTTTTTTTTTATGTAATAAAAGTGGCAAACAAGCATGCAGTTCACATTGATGTTAAGTGATGACTGCAGCCTATAGACACCCACACAATGCCTACGCCCGCGAGCTCCGTCACTGGAGCTCTACCACCAGTGAAAAAGTTGTTTGCTAAACTTTTTATTGATTCAATCGTATACCTATACGACTTGTTGTCCTGGGGCTTGTGGAAGGAAAGCGGTCGCGCGGTCGATCGCCAACGAGATTAGAGATTTTACTGGTGGTAGAGCTCTAGTGACGGAGCTCGCGGGCGTAGGCACCACCGCATTACCTAATATACTTGCCGCTAAATGGTAGTGTTCAGCACTATCGTGTTCCGGTCAGGTGGTAATGTACGGCCCTGTAATTTCCGGCACAGAGGCGTAACACCTTAGGCCTCAGGAGTGGTAACGCATCTGCATTTTGACCTTAGTCTTTGTGTGGGTGTCTATAGGCTGCAGTCATCACTTAACATCAACGTGAACTGCATGCTTGTTTACCACTTCCATTACATAAAAAAAAAAAAAGAGATGGATAGACTCCATAAAAACTGCCACGCAAAAATTGATAGTCCAAAACAGCCGAGACGCTAAAGACCGCAACAAATGGAGACGCATCGCAAAAGCTGCAGTATCTGCAGATAATGCATCATGGCCAGCCACGAACACTCTGTCAAGAGTGAAGGACTTAAAAAGCTATTACACGACACGGTATTCAGAGTCCGGCAGAAAGGGGCGTGGCCTCACGCCGGGTTGCCGCTTATTACACCATCCGGTCGACAGCGCCCTAACTCAGTCACAGTACAAATACACGGACCGCTCCGGTCGCCTTAATTAGGGCCCTAAGAAGGAGAAGGATACCTATACGACGGTGATAGACATTTATTGATGAATTGTTAGTAAATATATTTTTATTTCAAATATTATTGGTAAAAGTGGTTTTAAATCCTTCAAGCTACTCGAAAAATATGACAATTGATTTCTCATTGTTCTTGGACCCTATAGGGTACATCTGCTGCTTCAGGGTTATACTGATTTATCACACACACTATTTATGGCTGACATATTTTTATTTTTCGCAATAAAACATGCGAATGAATTAAGAAATTAAGTCAAACCTTTCTTTCCATTATTTTTTTCTATGAAAATTCTTTATGAAAATGTATATTTATATTTTCTTTCCGTCACACACTTATTTTGTATGCCTCATAAATTCATTGGAATATATACCTATTGAAAAGTTGTTACTTACCCCGGAATTAGGAATATGAACTATTCCGTTACTACATCGATAAAGTTTCTGAAATAATCACTTAGCAGCCATTTTGAAAAATCACGTGTATTTGGGAGATACATTAAATAGGTGAACTACATCGTCGAAGGTCCGAAGGGATGCGACGGGACATCAATCAGGCGCCTGGAAATTGATATCCTGCTCCGGCCCCATTTATCACTCAATCTTGAGGTCTGTCTAGTTTGAACTAAAGGCTTTAAGGTCAAGTATTCACTAGATAGGGTTTTACTTTGTTTAACATTTTGTTTTTTATACCAGAAAGAGTATTAAGTAATGGAGTATTAACGTGGGGATATAACTAAACCATGAAATTTTATTCAAAACTTTATTTACTTGGAATCATAATTATGCCTAATTTTTTTCTCCTAATTTTACCTAGTTACTGCCACAAAAATAACGTTTTATATCTGCTTTAGTACCAAATAGTATAGTATAATGTGTTGTTTGTGTACAACGGACCCACGACACAGGTTTATACTCGTACCTACTGTGGGGCTGTGAGTGTAAGCGTATTTTTTTATTTTATTTTTTATAATAAGTATAATAAGTCGTCGTAGAAGTGTACCCAAACGCTGTTTCTTTTTCTATTCATAAACTAGCGACTTGTTCCGGCTTCGCGCGGGTGCAATGTAGATTGCTACTGGTAATTTGATGCCATTTTCAATCCTCAATTTCTACCTATTCGACTATTTAAAAAGATAATTGACGACTGACCATTATGTCCAGCGACATAAGATTTACATTGGAAAAGTTAGTAGGTATGATGGTTAGTATGATTAGAAATTTTCAGCGAAACGATTTTTTTTTTTTCATAAAATCCATTTTTCGACATTTAGAAATAGGTACAACAAAACAAGAATTAGCTTAACAACACATTTAGCGATTCATTTTTATTTATAAAGATAAATAATAGCAGGTAAAACTCTATTTAGGTATAATAACGTTCTGTACACATATATTGTTATAGTAAGTACATTCATGCACACATTTATATTAATATCACATTAAATATCGCGACAATTCCCGTTAAAAGTTGCGTACAAAGTTCCGAGCGCCACCAACAGATGGCAGCACATGTATCGAAAGGACGCATGCATACATAATGGCCGAGCCTAAGTTTGTTATTCTATCAATGTTTAATCGTAAAACGAAACGTTTATATTCAAAGAGCAAGTGGCTCATAGTTTGTTTGCCATAACGACTACGATGAAGATTAGTCATATTCTGTTGTCAACGACCAATCACGTTGAGAGGTTAGGTAATGTCCCTATGGCAGAGAATATGTAATAATACTACGTATAGAATGGATATTTCGACGTCCCGCCTGATCTCCCCTCTTGCAGCCCGCACCTCCCCTCGAGTACTATGCCGGCAGCTTCGTGCACTGAGGTTGCGAGCGGGCATCTTTGTGTGTACGTGTAAAACACGTCCTGATTGATGTTAGTGTAGTAGGTAACAAGAATAAGCGTATGTATGGAATTTTTTTTTCTAGTGGTAGAGCTCCAGTGACGGAGCTCGCGGGCGTAGGCACCACCGCATTACCTAATATACTTGCCGCTAAACGGTAGTGTTCAGCACTATCGTGTTCCGGTCAGGTGGTAATATACGGCTCTATAATTTCCGACTCAGAGACACAACACCTTAGGCCTCAGGAGTGGTGACGTATCTGCATTTTGACCTTGGTCTTTGTGTGAGTGTATAGACACTCAGCCTATAGAGGCTGTCATCACACTTTCAATACATAAAAAAAATATAATAATATATTACTTAAGTATACTTCTAATAAAACTATGTGTGAATTCGAAACTTATGAAATTACCATTAAAATGAACATAATGATGTCATTAAAAGTCTGCAGGCCACGCCTCACCATGTCCTACTATAATTAAAGCATCAAAAATTAGTTTCACTACTCCACAAATACAAAAGCTTAAATATTAATTACGAGACGCCGAGCGATTTCTACAACGAAAACATAATTTTTATTAAAAGTTTAATAATACGGCGATTAATCAAATTAGTGATATTATTTCATTGGCGATAATTCCCAGTGTCAGAGGCGTAACCACCACCGTATTATCTACTAATCTGCCGCCAAATAATAGTGTTCAGCACCATCGTGTTCTGGTGCGGTAATGAATGGGCATGTAATAATTAGTACAAAGACAAAACATCTGGTTTTGATGTCGATGTCGATAGATCGCAGTTCATTTAATAATAATAATAAATAATGTCCTCCAGACCGACTTTCTGTCACGGTGGCCAATCTCAACGGAGACTAGCCAATTGCGCAGGAGATATTATAGTGCACAAGTGTATGCGCAAACACAGGTGCACTCTCTATTCTTTCATTTTCATAGCCCGATGGGAAAGACAATCCGACACGACCGGAGAGAGATCGGGCGCAGGACCGACGGATTTACACGTGCTCTCCAAGGCACGACCAGACTCCGGGTTACTACTGGGAATTTCCTTACAGAAAAAAACAAATTACAGATTTTGTCGACCTGGGGATCGAATCCAGGACCTCGGGCTTCACCAGCGCGAGTGACCACTGAGCCAACGAGAGCAGAAAATGTAACCAACCATGTAAACTGCATTCTTGTTTGCCACCATCATTTCTTGTTTTTGAGTTGAAAGATCTTTAAAAAGCGCATCTACATTTCGAAATAACATTTTAAGGGCCCACTCAAACTACAACCGGCGCCACGTCGAAAACCGTCATTTACGGTTTTTTTTATCGGTTTTTGATGCGGCACGATAAAGCGTTAATGGTTTTTTTGTGGACAAATTGAAATATCGTAAAACGTAATGCATCAGATGTATTCATTTCACGCCGATTTATATTTCAACGCGTTCCGAGTGCCGACATTGTGTCCGCGTTCAAAGATGCAGTTATTAACTGTCGGAAGACTCATGATATTTTTCATCATCACAATTTTTTATAGCGTTCTTTGTATTGTTGTTTTTGAGTGACACTTTGTTGGTAAAAAGGGAGAAAGTATTTGATATTTTGTGTGTTAAAGAATGTGGGGTCCGCACTACGATTAATAGGATTCGCATTTGTATATTACGTTATTATACAAAGTAATTATCACAGCAGCTCATATCTAAATAAAATTTAATTAGTCTAGGTATTATCTTTATTCTTACTTATCTTATTAAATTCTTTTTCGCCATTGTACATAATCATAGTTTGCAAATTATTAATACGCTTATCAGTTTCACTTAATACTTTTACAAAGAGATAGGTACCTGAGCGAACTACGTACAAAACTTTAACCATTGCTCGAGCGTAACAACTTCGTACCATGTCAAAGGGTTATATTTTAAAAACCAAATTCCAAATTTTCCAAATTATCTACACTTTCACTAGATTTTTCCATCCCCAAATCTATCCTAAATATTACCCATCAATCAACACTATGCAAAACAAATCCCTACGTACATATGATAATGAGCCCCACCGATCTATTGTCCCGGAAAATTGAAAATACGGGTTATAACATTCATATATTCATTGCAGATGTTCTTGTTTATCATATCTGCCTAATAACCGTTCCACCGTATGCTCATCCCGGTTGTTTGGCAGGTGTGAGGTCTTGGAGAAGTAGGGATTCACATTTTATGGTTGTATGGATACAATGAAGACGAGCGTTAGAGCTATGGATGCTAAGCAACATATTAGTACTTCGTTGTCATAATTATTAAGATACGCCAAGGCGATACAGGCTAAGGTTACCAAAAATACGGTTTTTAAACTTAGTGATAATGTTTTTTGTTTATCAAAAATAAAGGATTAATTAATCCTGATGGTGGGATCAAAAGTCTTAGGAATCGGCGTGCATGTATGAAGAGAATGATGAAAGTAGACGAGGCACGAGAGGTTTGTCAGAACCGGGATATCTGGCGCTCTACATTCTCTGCCTACCCCGTTAGGGACCTGGCGTGAAGATACATACATAAAAATAAAGGATGCGAAATACTGTTTTATATTGTCAGCGTACCATCGTCAGATAATCCTTTTAACGGACATTTTACAAATAGATACTTAGTTCAGTAAGTTAAGTAGGTAGGTAAGTTAATATTAAAAAAAATAAAAATATACAAGTTCTGTTCAAATTATCAAATACGAGTATTATCTACTTACCTACTGATAATTTAATTTCTTAAATTTTGTTGGCAATTGACAGTTGGGCCACCCTAGACGACTGAAAGCTAGGGATGTCCGACGAAATTAACGGTTTTAGTCACGCGCATATCCTACTTGATATGCATGACTAAATCCGTAAATTTTCAGTTTCAACAATTACAATCCACATTTTAATTAGAAATAATAATCGTTTTCATGATATTAACCATATATTTATCATGTCCAACATGTGATTATAGTCTAAGATCCCAATCTAGGTCGACCTTCACCGATCTGTTTACCGAATGAACCATTGTTTTTATCAAAGGAGTCGGGGAATTAAGGGCCCGCAAAATCGTTACTGGTTAACCATAAATTAAGTTATAGAAGTAAGTATATTTTTTTTTTATATTATTTTTAGTTAATAAACAAAATACACCGTAATTTTAAGAATACAGAAAGCGAGAAAAGTAAGTAAAACAAATAACATAAAAGAGAGTAGTACTACAGAGAGTACAAAGTTATATACAGAAAGCGAGAAAAGTTAGATAAACAACGTAAAAAAAAAAAACGTAACTTCACGCCTGTAATCCCCGAAGGGGTAGGCAGAGGTAAATGCATGCATTCAAGCATACATGCAAACACCCACGATTCGCCGGTTACGTTTTGGCCCATGTAACAGGTGGCGAGCCTGTTGACATCTCCGGGCACATTACCAAACTTTGAGGTACTGGGAAATTTCCAGAAAATGGAAAAATCCCAATAGAACCAGAGATAAAGGCTTTTTCACCATTATCTCTGATAACCCCTACCCGGGAATCGAACCCAGGACCTCCTTAGTATAGTAGTAGTAGTTAGATAAACAAATTACATTAAAGAGTAGTACTACAGAGAGTACAAAGTTAACAACTGGGCCCAGAAATGTATGGAACGGTATCATTGTCCTTTCATACATAAACAACGTTACATACACGTCTTGTGTGTAAGTATTACCGTAATCAGATATTAGAACCAAAGGGTTTATTAATCGCTCACACCTCTAACCAATGCTTGCAAGGCATTCAAGTTGACCTCATAACTACATCATCATACATACTCAACTCCATGGGAAAATGTAAACTCTCATGGCATCCAAAGATGCTTTAGAAAAGTCCGGTCATGGTTGAGAGAACCATAATTCAATCCATTGGATACAAAGCAGAAATGGATGCATTGGAATTGAAAAAGGGATTCGCGAACTTCGATTAACATAGAGTTTATTGAACTGACTTTAACATGAAAAAACAAAAAAAAAAAGAAAAAAAAAAATTTTTAGGCTTACACATACATTAATCAACAAAACACATCTAAACAATAAACATTTTTTTTTTAATGCGGAAATTACACTATGATTGGTTGTATGAAGCCAAAAAAACGGCATCCATCTCAGCTAATTGCTGTAGCATTGACACTGGTATTCTGTTGGGTCCTAAGCCAAACTTAAATAAATATTATCTTCATATCTTCATCAATTGAAAAAAATACTGTAATCTCAACACATGGAGATTAATACCGGAACCTTGCGTTTAGCATTGACTACTACCACTATCAATGCCAATCAAACTATTTATTCATAAAAAATGGGCAAAAAGAACTGAAACTTAAGGGCATAGGCAAGCATTGGTCTTGATTGAATTGTTAGTAAAATTAAATGATATCTAGTGTTCAACACCATTTGTATTCCATGGATAAATGGTAGCGAGCGCTTCTTTGTCTTCATTATTAAAGACATCAAGACATCTCAGAAGAAACAACGTATTTGAGAACTGGTTTTCAAGTAAAAGTACTTTATCCTACAATTGTGTATTAGAACCGTCTGACACTAATACAAAAATTGCAAGTCACTTATCAAACTGTAATGAAAAATCTCATCGTCCCGACGTGTCACGAGTCGTTATAATTAGTCGAGTGATTAATGTTATTCGATTCCGCACACGCCTCCGTTCCTACCGATGCCAAAACATATTATTATAGTAATTATCGGTTATTATGGCCCACTTTATATAATTTGCTGTTGTTCATTTATTAGGCTTTTGTTAGGATTTAGATGTCGTTAAAATTAAATTCGAGCCAATTCGTGTTGGGCTAGAATTGGAGCATTATTGTTTATTTCGTATGGGTATTGCTAACTTTTTATGCGGTTTTATTGAATCGATATAAATGCAAATAACTGTTATGAAATCTCTATTGAAACGGCTGAAGTGATTGATTGTTTTATTGAATTTGTACAAAACGTATGGTAATATGGCTTTTTAATAATGGTTATATTTCTTTAAAAATATGGCTTCAATTACCACATTGTACTAAGACAGATATATTGGTGGTAGAGCTCCAGTGACAGAGCTCGCGGGCGTAGGCACCACCGCATTATCTAATATAATTGCCGCTAAATGGTAGTGTTCAGCACTATCGTGTTCCGGTCAGGTGGTAATGTACGGTCCTGTAATTTCCGGCACAGAAGCATAACACCTTAGGCCTCAGGAGTGGTAACGCATCTGCATTTTCACCTCGGTCTTTGTGTGGGTGTCTATAGGCTGCAGTCATCACTTAACATCGATGTGAGCTGCAGTTTTGTTTGCCGCTTCCATCATATAAAAAAATTGAAATATTATGAGCGGGGCGTTTTATAATTTTATAATTATATTGTGGAAGTATGGCGGGTGCATTTTTATACAAGAAAACCCGATCAAGTGCGTGTCGGGCCACGCGCAGTGTCGGGTTCCGTAGTTACAGAGTAAGAGATGTAATGAGAAAAATAAATAAATATTTTCTATGGAGTTGTTCGAAATTTTCTAGTAAAATACATTTGGTCGACTATTACTCGCAAACTTGCAGGGCCAACTTAGGTGTGATAGTTTTCCTTTTAATTTCCTTTTTCCTTTAAATTAAATATGTAGCTACTATGGCCGTAACGTTTGAATTTCTAACAACAACCGTTTAGTCTGTAAGGGGAGGGGGGGACACTTGAGTCTAACGAAAATTTGCACTTTAAAGCTTAATAAGTCACGAACAGTTAACTCAATGGAAATATGATGAATGATGATGACGCACACCCATAATATTTGTAAAAGACCTATCCAACAATACCCCACACTATATGAAAAACAAAAATTAAAAAGAAATCCGCGCGTTACAAGTAGGTTACCCTAAAAAATTTTTTTTTTACATTTTTATTCTACCACTTTGTCAGCGTAATTAAGGTGTATACTTGTGCCAAATTTGAAGTCTCTAGTACTAATAGTCTTTGCGCTAAACCGCGGACGGACAGACAGACAGACAGACGGACATGGCGAAACTATAAAAGTTCCTTGTTTACTACGGAACCCTATCAATCCGAACTTATTTTTTGGTCGGTCTCAAACAGGGTTTTCGAAAGCCCCCTTACCCCATCAACTTAACGCTCAATAAAATACTATAATAAGATAAACGACCAAACTTAATGCGATCTAAAACAATACTTGTACCATACTTGGTCCGCTATCGTAAAACCGGTACAAATTTGTTTTAGCGCTCTCCCGGCTTATGGCTTAGTTTATTGCTGCTTTACAGATTGACGGGTGTAAATCCAGGGGAACGTTTCAATGGGTATTGCATTATTTGAGCAAATTGTTACAAACTGGTCCATAACATCCTCCGTTGTTTATATAGATTAAATAAGAAATTGTGAATTGATGTATTCGCCTATAATTTTTATTTTCCGTTTGAAATTTATAACCTAGACAAAAGACTTAAGTAAAAACGTAACTTCGTAACTTCACGCCTGTAATCCCCGAAGGGGTAGGCAGAGGTAAATGCATGCATTCAAGCATACATGCAAACACCCACGATTCGCCGGTTACGTTTTGGGCCATGTAACAGGTGGCGAGCCTGTTGACATCTCCGGGCACATTACCAAACTTTGAGGTACTGGGAAATTTCCAGAAAATGGAAAAATCCCAATAGAACCATCATCAGAGATAATGGTGAAAAAGCCTTTGTCTCTGGCTTTTTCACCATTATCTCTGATAACCCTCTACCCGGGAATCGAACCCAGGACCTCAGCGTAGTAGTAGTGGCCTGCTACCACTAGGCTACCGAGGCAGTTAATAGATGAAAATACGAGTACTTAATTTATATAGTTCATGAAAATGGCAAAGAAGAATGTTTTTATTATAGGTTGCCTCATCTTGTTGAGACTTATATGATTTAAAATTAAACTGAACATGTCCGATATTTGGGCCACTATTTTAAAACCGGTTGATTTGTTTCACGGCTTTCCCTTGCTTTTGGCTTAGTTTATGGCTGCTTTACAGATTGAAGGGTGTAAATCCCCTGTAGCGTTTCGATGTATTGCATTACTTGAGTGAATTGTTACAAACTGATTCCAATATCTTCTCTTGATGATTGAACAGAAATTGTGAATTGATACGTCGCCAATAATTTTTAGTGTCATTTATTATCTTATATTACGGTATACATTTAAATAAATTTAAAATTTCGTAAATATTCTGAAAAAAAAACTGGTTGCCTGTAAAGTCGGTTTTACGGGCGAAGATTTTACGTGACAACGTCTTTTTCTCGGTAGAAAGGCATTCGCCGGTCCGGCAGGCCTCTCTCTCGTTCGGTGACTCATCGTTACGTTACCGGGCGTTACACTTTTTCATGAGTGACTCCGAGCCGCAACCTAATTTAGGACGTAGTCACGTCAAAAAACTGGCGAATCGAAAGATTCTTCCTTTGTTTGATGCGTTGACGATATCTATAGAAGAGAATGAGTAAAATCGATAATGTGAGGAGCTTAAATGAGAATCACTATAAATAAATTACAATAATATTTATTGAAATAAAACTATTTTTACGGATTTATCTCGCGTATATTAAAAATCATTTTAGTTTAATATACGCGAGATAAGACCGTAAAAATAGTTTTATTTCAATGAGTGTAGCTCGCGAAAACCTAAGAACATATCACAATAATATTTTTCTCATGCAGTGGGACGTTTCAAGGGTTGCCATTATTTTGTTACTATTATTACACATGTAAAAAAATTGTGTAATCTTTAATAATTTTGGTAATTTTGTCTCATTCCGAATTCTATTCTTTACAAGAATAACGTGTCATTTCATCTAAATCGTTCTATACGAAATGCAACATTATTCTTACAAGAATAACGTAACATTTCATCTAAATCGTTCTTAATGAAATGTCACATTATTCTTGTAAAGAGGCGACATACCATGACCAAATAGGTCGAGTTCTGTCTGATGGTGGGGTCAAAAGTCTTAGGAATCGGCGTGCATGTATGAAGAGAATGATGAAGGTGGACGAGGCACGAGAGGTTTGTCAGAACCGGGATGTCTGGCGCTCTACACTCTCTGCCTACCCCGTTAGGGACCTGGCGTGAAGATACATAAGAGGCGACATAGTTTTTTAATTACACATTTTACCATTGATCGCAACGGCAGTTTACATTGATGGTAAGCAAATAGCAATTGCTGTAGCTTACTTGACTGTGACTCATTAGAAAGCACACATCCATAACATGTACAAGATCGCGGTAGGGCTGAACACTACAATTAAACCAGATGATAGACGAAGTACCGCAGTATTAGCGACGCCCTGTGAAACTTCATATCATTATATCGCATCATTCTATTAGGTACCTTAACATATTGCCTTCCCTTGTAAGTTCCGGTTAATTTAACCGTCAACATCCCACGTGTAGAATTCCCAGAACACAACAATGTCATAAAAAGCAAGCATCCCTAATTGCTATCGCTACAATACACATGCCCTTTGCGTCTTGCCTTATAATTTTGATCGTGACGTCGGCAGTAATAAGGTAGTTATTGACTTTAATAATGTATTATTTTTAAATGTGACAGTAGCTCGTAGTTATTTGTCAATCAAAAGTTGTAAGCTTGTGTTTCCATTCAAATTTTACACAGATAGACTAATTAAAGAGGCTATTGTGATTTGTTTTATGTTGTGATGGTCGCAAACAAATATGTAGTTAAAATTGACGTAAAGTGAATAATACTGTGCTATGTATAGTCATCATAGTTGATTCGACTTTTATTTTAATTTTGTAAAGTGGGTGATCTGAACGTTATTTTTTAAAATTTACTTTAATAATTGTCAAATATTAATAATAATTGTTTTTTTGCTTGTCTATTGCATTGGGCAAAACCTGTAATGATAGATTTAAGTTTGATAAATAAATAAATAAAAAAAACTACACAAAAACTGGACGTCAGTAATTTTTTTATGTCAGGAAGTAGCAAACAAGGATACAGCTTACACTGATGGTAAGTAATACTACAGCCTATTAAAAATCTACATGAAACCAGAAATGTCAATGTAGTTGCGTTGCCTCTAGGTGAGGCAACTCACCCAGAGGGCTTATGTATTGTGCCTCTGTGCCGGAATTTACTGCCATTTAAAGACAAGAAAATTTGGTTATGCGGTGGTGCCTACACCTGCGAGCTCCGACACTGGACCACTAGTAGCATTTTTATACCAATTATAATCATAGCCACCCCTGAGGCTTTAGTTCTTAGCTTCTGTCATAGTTCATCTAACCGGAACACGATAGTGTTCAACACTAGCATTTGTCGGTAGATGGATCAGGTAATGTGGTGGTACCTGATAACTAGGATCAAAAGTTTCCATTTAATTTCTATTGAACAAAAATATTTGAGGGAAAATTGAATTTTTCAGCTTGCAACATTTTTGTTGAACTTCAATTTAAAATAAGACATTCGTGACACTGTCATGCACTACGCTCTGTGTGGCCAACACTTTAAAATTCTGTACAGGCGTCTGGAAGTCCATGTGACGCATGTCATCCTGTTTTTTCCGTGTGAAATGCATTCGGAATTTTATATTCAAGAGTATCAATAAAACCGAATTTGTAATTACTGGAAGACTTCTAGTAGCGGCGTTCGCAAGCAATATCGCATTAACTACCCGCTAATCGGATGCGACGCAATCCGATTCGAGTAATTATTTACCATCAATGGGAACTGTTTGTTTGTTTACCACTTTCATCGATTCCCTCGAGCTCCTACACTGGAACTCTATCAGTATTATAAAAACTAGAAACACTGGTCACACCGAATCCCAGTAAACAGTTTACCATTCTGTTAATGTGAATATTATTAAAATCAAAAGATTTATCAGTTCCCTTCGTTTTTTGACACACAAAAACACAATAGGTCATTTTATTCATTCTCAAACACCGTACGACATTCATCTTCCGAAAGCAGTTTTTTTTTTTTAAATCTATTTAAAGGACAATCCGGTATCACTACCCGCCTCACGTATTTTCAACCCCAAATAGGCGAGATGTAAATTACGTGAATAGAAACGACGGATGTCTTTGCTGCACGGGTGGTCTTGCTGGCCTACTTCTAGGTTTTTAGGGTTCCGTAGTCCAGTGGAGTGGACCATAACTTAAGATCGTGATAAATTGCGGTCCACTCATACAGAATATCAGTGGCATAGAGCTCTTTTTCTTATTCTATCTATATATATCTCTGTTTTTTTTATTATCATGAAGTTTAGGCAAGCAAGCCTTCAGTTTGTTGATGTAAGTTGATGTTAAGTTAAAACTTTAGCCTATAAACATCTTCATATAACCAGAGATTTCAATGTTGATACGTTACCACTCCTAAGGTCTAAGTGGTTATGCCTCTGTAAGAAAAATCACAGGGCTATACAATACCACCTGACCGAAATACGATAACGCAGATCACCACCAGATTAGTTAATGCGGTGGCCGCGCACTCCGTCACTGGAGCTCTATCGCCTATGCATTTATTCAAGTAAACATGCAAACACCCACAATCAGCCATTTACGTTTTATTCCATAGGTAGGTACACGAGTAACTGGTAGTTGGCGAAAATCGCCGGGCACATTACTTAACTCGGAGGGTGGTAAACAATTGACAATCATTGTTTTTTTTTTTTTTAATTCCAATAGCATTACCCTCCTTTACACGGGGCAGTAGATCACCACTAAGGCACTCGAAATTAAATCTTATATCCGGAACCCACACGACTCTAACATGATTTTTTTTTCTATTTGCCTTCGTTCTAAAATTTACTATGATATACCTACCTAAGTTAGAGATGATTTGTTGATATTGTCAAGTTTATCTATTTACGTGTGAAGTGGTTATGACATTATCGATATTTGTTTAGGCAATGGTTAACTGTCAGATGGACTTAATTTGATGTTTGAAGCATTTATTTATCAGTCAAATTCGTGTTTTATCTTTATTTAGATTGTATCGAATAAAAAATATAAAAGATATTTTTTTACAATTTATTTATACTATCCGAAAGCGATATTCAGTTTTTTTTTTAAACAGGGTGTATATGTGATTTATAAAAATTGTTTAAATTTATTGTCTGACATAAAGTTTAATGAGGTTCATGTGAAGGGGTAGGCAGTTATCTTTAGTCATTTTAGGTACCACCCAATAACATCTTTTTTCGAGCTGATTCATAATTATCGTATCGCATTTCGTACTTTAAATTAAACTAGGTAAAACTTTAATTTAAACTAGGTAGGGTCTCGAGGGCGGCGTCAGGCACCATCGCATTATCTTCTATCTGCCGCCAAATGGTAGTGTTCAACACTACCGTGTTCTGATTACTATGCCAGAGACAAAACAACTACTTTAGGTCTCAGGGGTGGCAACACATCTGCATGCTGACCCTGATTTTTGTGTAGATGTCTATAGGCTGCAGTCAACACTTAACTTCAATGTGAACTGCATTTTTTTATGTATTTAAAGTTGCAAACAAGCATGCAGTTCACAATGATGTAAAAGGATGTCTGCAGCCTATAGACACCCACATAAAGACCAAGGTCAGAATGCAGATACGTTACCACTCCTGAAGCCTAAGGTGTTATGCCTCTGTGATGGAAATTACAGGGCCGTACATTACCACCTGACCGGAATGCGATAGTGCTGAACACTACCATTTGGCGGCAAGTATATTAGGTAATGCGGTGTTGCCTACGCCTGCGAGCTCCGTCACTGAAGCTGTACCACCAGTTAAAAGCTGCATGCTAGTTTACCACCTTCCATACATAAAAAAGTAACTTTGTTTGAAAACATATCGAGATAAAAAAACATGTAGGTACCTTCATATATAAGATGTACTCACCGGAAAAAAACAGGAAGAAAGCTTTGAGTTTTGTAACATTTCGCTACATTAGTGTTTGTTTCATAAATATGTTGTAATACTAAGTGGACAACATAAATCACTTCGAAATAATGAAGCAGTTGAAAGAAACGTATAAATATTATGATTTACGGTAAACATCGACCGAGATCTTCCCGTAGACCTAGTTTATCTTCATCAAAGTTCCAATTATAACATTGGATGTTTACATAACAATAAATACGCGATCTCTAATTAACTCCACGATACTGACGTAGAATTCGTCGTTGGATACTATTCTTATTTGAGTTTTCACTCGGGTTAATGGAACTTCATGCCTTTAAAGTCGTAGAGTTAGGGCAAAGTTTTTTTTTTTTATGTTATAAAAGTGGCAAACATGCATGCAGTTCACATTGATGTTAAGTGATGACTGCAGCCTATAGACACCCACAGATAAACTGAGGTCAAAATGCAGATGCGTTGCCACTCCTGAGGCCTAAGGTGTTATGCCTCTGTGCCGGAAATTACAGGGCCGTACATTACCACCTGACCGGAACCACGATAGTGCTGAACACTACCATTTAGCGGCAAGTATATTAGGTAATGAGTGCGGTGGTGACCTTTGGTTTATGTGTAGATATATATTTACCGCAGTCACCACATAACATCCACGTGTTTGCCTGCCACCTTCGCAACATAAAAAAAACTATATATTTTACTGGTGGTAGAGCTCCAGTGGCGGAACTCGCGGGCGTAGGCACCACCGCATTACCTAATATATTTGCCGTTAAATGGTAGTGTTCAGCAATATCATGTTCCGGTCTGGTGGTACATAATCAATTGCTGCAGCACTTTAATAAAAATAAGATCTTACACCACCAACAATTTGGTTTCACAAAAGGTTGTAATACAATTGATGCCGGTGTTGCTTTACTTAAACATATTTATGAAGCTTGGGAAGATTCGCAGGATGCTATAGGAATCTTTTGCGGCCTCTCTAAAGCATTTGACTGCGTGGACCATAATACGTTAATGTGCAAACTTGAGCACTATGGCCTTGGATATAAAGCCCTTCAACTTATTAAATCGTATCTAGAAAACCGGGAACAGAAAAAACAAGTTAACGGAGTAAAATCATCAGGCTCTAAAGTAGAAATGGGTGTACCACAGGGCTCGATATTAGGTCCATTTCTGTTTTTAGTATATATAAAAGATTTGCTCCATTTGATGCCCATCAGTGAGCCTAAAACAATTTTATTTGCCGATGATACCTCGCTGGTCTTTAAAGTGAATAGAAAAGAACCAAATTATGATACTATTCATAAAGCCATACAAGAAGTACATAATTGGTTTATAGTAAATAATCTTACATTAAATAGTAAAAAAACTAAATGTATTCGTTTTACTCTTCCAAATGTCAAAAGTAAAGAAGGGGAAATATTCTTCAACAATGATAAAACACAATTTGTTAGTGAAGCTGTCTTCTTGGGTATAACGCTGGATTCAAAATTGCAATGGGGTCCTCATATTAAACTGTTAGGAAAACGTCTTAGTTCTGCTGCTTATGCCGTCAGGAAGATTAGACAGTTAACGGATGTCGACACTGCGAGACTCGTTTATTTCAGCTACTTTCACAGTGTCATGTCCTACGGTATTTTTATGTGGGGTCGGGCAGCTGAAATTGATTCAATATTTATATTACAAAAGAGAGCTATTAGAGCGATATATAACTTAAATAGTCGTGACTCCTTGAAAGAATTATTCAAGCAAATAAATATAATGACGGTCCCTTGCCAATATATTTATGTAAATATATTGTATGCTAGGAAAAACTTGCACTTATTTAAGAAAATTAATGACATACATACTTATAATACCAGAAATAAAAATAAATTAGTATTTCCAAGTTTTGGCCTATCGAAAACACATAAATGTTTCTTAACATATTGTATACAGTTTTATAACAAAATTCCGACCAACATTCTTGAACTCACAGATAATAAATTCAAGTCATGTATTAAACGCACACTATGTAAAAATGCGTACTATAGACTCGATGACTATCTAAAGGATAGAGATGCCTGGACAAATGCTGGTCTAGCTCCACAAGACTAAACAATAATTTTGTGAAATGAATGTGCATTGTACTTAATTGTAAAACATAGTCATAGTGTCATATTGTGAAAATAGTTTTAAGGAACATATTTTGAAAAGCCCCTACTGAGTTTTGTTTTGGCATGTTTTTTCTCAGTAATGTGGGCTTTGGGACTCTGCCAGTGAATGACAAATAATGTCCCATATTTTTTTGTTTAGTCTTATCTTGCCGTTTGTAAAATAAAGTATGGAACATTCTGTTGATACCTATTATTATAATTAAGTATTTTTGGAATATTATTTATTTTATTTTGTTTACTTTGACATATTAATCAACGTATCAATTGTTATTATATATTCGCTTTAATTTTATATTTGTAATTTGACCTATCACAAGCAAATTCTATTATTTCCAAGTGATTAAATGAATTTTTGAGTTTTGAGTTTGATAATGTACGGCCCTGGCCCCTTAGGCCTCAGGAGTGGCAACGCATCTGCATTTTGACCTCTGGTCATTGTGTGGGTGTCTATAGGCTGCAGTCATCACTTAACATCAATGTGAACTGCATGCTTGTATGCCACTTTTATGACATAAAAAAAATAAAGCCGAGTTTTTTTATTTGTTTGAACGCACTAATCTCAGGAACTACGAGACCGATTTGAAAAATATTTTAGTGTAAAATAGTCCATTTATCGAGGAAGGTTTTAATAGGCTATAATACGCGGTCAAAGTCGTGGGCACAGCTCGTCAAGGTATAAATATTATGACCATTAGTTGAATGAACAAAACACTTCTGAGGTTATTTTTAACCAATATTATGAATGACTAACCGAGCGGTAAAGCAGCGGTTACTAACACTGGCATCTATATTTAGCGGCACATTGCGATGGTACTCTGAGAGCTACTTCAATGTCAGAATTATGTTTATCAATGAACTAGCGGCCCGCCCCGGCTTCGCACAGGTGCATTTAATTTTTTTAATGTTATGGAAGTGGCAAACAAGCATACAGTTCACATTGACGTTAAGTGATGACTGCAGCCTATAGATAACCACACAAAGATCGAGGTCAAAATGCAGATGCGTTACCACTCCTGTTGTTTACACGTGTGCTCTTATTGAAGATGTTGGCATTCTAATTAATTTGAAACGATCCCGATTGCTTTGTGGTTATGTAGAAGCTGATTATTCTGAGGTCTTAAGTTCGATTTGGAGATCAAGAAGAGTGTTACTGGTGGTAGAGTTCCAGCAGCGTCTGAGCTCGAGAGCGTAGGCGTTACTGTCATCATCATCGGACAGATGACGAAACACAGAGCGAGCTGCCTCGCGAGGTTACTCGCTCTGTGTGGATCCGGCTATTGAATAATAATGACAACACATTATACGTCCCACTGCTGGGCACGAGTCTCTCTCCTTTTTGGACTCCCTCAAAAAAGGAGAGAGACTCGTGCCTGGAGCTTACTCCACCACGCTGCTCCAATGCGGATTGGTGGAGATCCGGGTTAGTGGCCAACCCGCTGTCGGATGTTTTCAAACCGCCCATAAGGCCTCCGACAAGGTTTAACGACTGCTATCCATCGATAGCAACCGGGACCGACGGCTTAACGTGCCCTCCGAAGCACGGAAACGCGCATATAATTTGCCACTAGCGGTCACCCGTCACACTACCCGACCGCGCCCGTAGTGCTTAACCGAGTAGATCGCTTACGATCTACACTAGCCGCTGGGCCATGCGCGCTTCACACTATTATTCACGGCTATTGAATATCCATTCGAATCCATTCGGATACATTCATATTATTTGAAAGTGACGACACTTAGTTTAAAATGGGGATTTACATAATATTCCCATAACCTGCCGCCATAATTTTTATCAAATGATTTCTCTCACTTGTTTCGCATTATGCTATTTGAATAACAAAGCTAGGTTATTTATAGCGTCTGTCTGTTCTGCGTTTGTTTTATTCGTTGACACATTGAAATTCTTTTTTTATGCAATTAAATTGGCATGGCGCATGGTTAATGTGACCATGCGTTCCATTTTGAAAGGGATAGTCCTGTTTTCATGTAGCCTGTCTCGGTGTCCAAGAGAATTTTTTTTCAAGTGAGATGTCCCGTAATCGGTAATATCAGAAATAATATGATATGTTCTTAGGTATCAGAAAAAATGTAGGTATAGATAACTAGCGCATCCGACTAAAGTTATCCTATAGGTACACACGTCAAACCAAAAGGATCATGAGAAGTTTGTGCTTGTTTGCCACTTTCATTACATAAAAAGTAGGATGCATTCAATACCAATTAAATTTTTTACTTTTATTTCGGAGAGAGTTAAAAATGTTTTGAATACCAGGAAATGTTCTTTAATTAGTTCACTACGTAAATAATATTTCAAAACGATTTTATCTTATGTACCTTTTTTTTTATTTTTCTGTACAAATAAGTGCTTGGAACTAGTTATAATTCGTTCAAACTTTTTGAATGATTAAAACAATCTGAAAGGCGATCAAAAGCAATTTATTACCTTTATATCATTCAGTCAATGACTAACAACACTAATTCTTAAAACTAGCACAGATTGTATTGAAAAATTTTCCATTTTAATTTTGAAAGAGTACAGAGCGGTTTAGCGCAAAGCCCATCGCAATCACCAGTTTTATCTTTTTTGATAAACGCATCAGCAAACGAAAGAATAACTACAAACAACTTAATTAATTGAGCGTAACAATTGGAACAGTTTACGAAACGGTTATCTCAACAAAATAACTGGTTAACTGAAACTCATTAGTTTATCTTCAACCGATACCAACCGTTTCCGTTCCGATCCCACACTAACAATGCTTGTTTGTTAACATCTGTTTGAATTTAACATCACTTGAGTTGTTCTTTAATTTGATGCGGCCATTAATGCAAGTTGTTTTGGTTACGTTCGTAAATGGTGTTTACTATCATGCGCTGATTAGTGTTGGTTATAAATTTATGACAGATTTTATCCAGTCTATGTGGATTGGCAGCCTTGATTCTGTGGATTGATTGATTCTGTTAATATTATACTATGGTTTTTGTTCCAAAGTATCTATACCGATTAACTAAGCTCTTTTTGTCGGATCGACATCTGCAATGATTCATTTACGTTTTTATTCAAACCATCTTAGGATCAATTAATAGCTATTTAGCTTTTATTTATCAGATAATAAGATACATTTTGCAGTTTATACAAAACAATAAATACAATAAATTACAAGGAAGGAAAAGAAGACTTTGTTTGTTTGATTAATTGTTTACATATACCTAAATAGTTTTTTTTTTCATTTAAAGAGCTATTCGCTAATGTGAATATGGCACTCTGTAAGTACAGATGTTACAACTTTACATTAACATATGTATAAATGTGTTATAATAAACTCATGTATGAATTCAGTTCTTCAGAGCGAATTGAACCATACTGACACATACTTAAATGAACGCACTAAGCTTAGACCTACTTGTCCGAATTGTTTTTTTGGGCTATTATAACATTACGCTACGACATTTCACATGGAGGTTGAGTGACGACTGCAGTCTATAGATATCTACACAATTAAAAGTCAAAGTGCAGATGTGTTGCCACCCCTGAGGACTAAGATCTTTTGCCTATGTGATAGTTATTACGGGGCCATACATTAGTATTTACTAGGTACTTTTTCGATCCCGTATTCAATTTAACTAGGTAAAAAAATCGTTACTTACCTCAGTTACGATTTTTTTATATGACGACGTAGGTACGAAAAAAAATGGTCAATCTTCATTGTACACCTAAACGGAATTATTAATAGTATCTTCGCCAAAATTCTCACTAGTTTCAAGTTTGAGATGAAAAAGAAACAATAATTACCGAGGTAAGGTATATTGTTGTGTTGACAATAAGTATCGCATTTATCCAGTTCGAAGTCGCAACACCGATAAATTACGTTTTTATAATAGATCGAATATCACTTCACGCTATCACAAACCTAACAAAATCAACCATTTTTTAAAGCAAAACATCGAAAGTATGTTTTCACTTCCGATTCATTTTTTGTACATCACACTAAATGATTGACTATCATTTAAGGGAAAACACGATATTCCTCGATCCCGGAACATTAAAAAAACTTTAAATCGAATAAGTTAATGGCGGTCTTAATAACTAGGGCGGGACGTTTATAACGAAACTGTTTTATTTGGAATTATGTTAATTAATCTACTTAGTTATTAAACATCGAGATTATAATTTTTTTCGGTAAACTTAGTTAACTAACCAATAATATAATTTGATCAATGTTAGATGTCTGAACAAAAAATATTTATAAAGCATTCTAGATAGGTATCTAAATAGTATTGCAATCCTTAGACTTACAAGAGTACAAGCTTAAGTTTTTGTCAAATGCGACCAAAACTCTTGAATCTATGTGTCTATCAGTTTTATAAAGATCGGCCCCATAATCGTAAAGTCTCAGTTTGGTGAATAGATCCTACGAGGCAATTGAATTATTGTGCTCGACGTGATTACCCAAACAAATTATTGTTTATTATTAAGTATAAGGTTAGTATTGAATATGCCAACTTTACTTCCATATTACATAAAACGATGTGCAAAATATCTTTTCCCTGCGAAATTCAATTGAACTCAAATATACCCTGTGTCCTAACCTGTGTGATTAATCCAAGTTTTATAAAAGTATTAAAAGCTAAACTCGATAAAATTCTCATCCCAAATTCGCCTCAAAGTTACGAGATTAATAACTTAACCGAAGGAAATTGATTTCGGTCGCTTCACAGGACTAAGTACATTTAATGGCAGACTTTTGATGAATTAAACCCAATTTTGTTAATACTCACGTAATTCAAAGATGTTTTGCAAATTCACTGCGTTACTCGTTTTAAAACTTACAAAAACGCACGTTGATTTTGGAAGGATGTTTACATCTCAACATTTCATAACGATCCTTAACGTTATGCACTAACTGCAACGATCCACCGCCGCACAATATACAATTTTTCACACACTTACGTTGATCGAAGAAACAGCGATCCAGACCATTCATAACGTATGCATAGTGCACTCAACACTGAAATTCACAATCACTAGTACACGATAGGTCACTGCACAGGGCGGGTACGGTAAGGGTTGTTCGGGACGTGTGGCCGTGTCGACGGTCGGCGCGCGACTGGCCTGCGCGGCGGTGTAGGGGGCTAGGGGAGGGATGCGTGCGTTCGGAATCCACATCCCACGTGCTGAGTGCCGTCCCTTTCTCGGGACGGGTTGAGTTTGGTTTTTCAACGCATCGATATGCCCGGAGCAACGTTTCTGTTTACGCGTATGCAGTTACGTTGCCACTTTTTTGCACTATTTGCGCTTAACATTGTAATCGGTTGATGCTTCGGTGTTGAGTTAACTTAATTGATGTGTAAATAGTTTCCGTTGGTGTTTATACAAGATGAATGTCTTGATCAGGGATTTAGGTTTTATTGGAATATATTTTTTTAATCTCGTTATTACTGTAGAAAACGTAACCAGCCAACCGTGGGTGTTTGCGTGCATATCTTAACTATTTTTAAGAATTTCAGGCAGCTTACGTGGTGTTAAAGCTAAAGTGAAAATTGCAGCTTTAGTACTGTGCTTTAGACACCCATACCAAAATGTCTGAAGGCTGCCTTAATCTCCTATAAGTATAATAATAAGTAATAATCTCCTAATGGATAAGTAATAAATGAGTAGTATAATCTCCTAAGATAAGAAGTCTCCTCTAGATCAAAATGCCAATGCCACCTTATTAAAACTAACTTTATACTAAGACCTGTAGTATAATAAAATGACGCACAGAAAAGTATCTTTAAATGTATTGTAAATATCTAATTACCATTTTTTATCATCAGATAATTACTTGGAATGACATGTAACTTGGAAAGCCGTTATCATAGAAGTACCCTAAAGGAGATGTTGCAAAAATGTATGGACCTCCGGCCATGTATTGTACACAATATCATTAACAGGCAAAATCAATATAAAAACGTTTTTTACTGCATATTTTCACTTATTTAACTTAGTTTGCAGTTATAAAACATTATTTGCAGTTAGAATTGCAACTCAAAACCAACATGGCGAATATGGCGGGCGATGATATTTTGTCATTTTCATTTTTTAAATTGTTTTTTTTTTATTGTATAGGAGTATGGAGAAAAAAGTAATAATTTCTAAATAGTATCGAAATCGATTTCCTATTTTAAAAAAATCATCGGAACTTCTTGGAATTAACCGATTTGTTACATCGTTTTTTTTTATAATAAGTATGTGATGCACTAGTAAGATACAGATAGCGTTAGTTTTCTTTTATCTACATTGGTACTATCCCAAGCGTCGGCTGTATCGCCGCCATGTTGAACATGGTCGAAAACGATAAAATCGATCGAATTAAATGTAGTTGTAACTCTAAAATATATTCATGATTAAATTAATTGTATTTTTTTTCGGATTCTTCTTTAATTTACCCATTTTTTGAGGACATGTACGAACCAGAGCCGAGCTCGCAACATCTCCTTTGAAGTCCTATTAATTCAGAAAAATCTCAAGCCGACTTATCTGACAGTGTTTCTATCACCCATGCGCAAAACTATCCTAACCGAGTAACAGAATGATTAATATCATAAAAAACGTGGAAGGAGCGTTAACAAAAAGTTAATGCACTCTATTTCGGTGGTCCTGTACGTCTGCTTATCGGTTGTCACTCGTCGCAAGCTTTTTAAAGACAAAACATTGTTGAAATACTCGAGGATAAAGGGTGGATGAGGAATTACTCATTATTGGAATCTATTTCGATGCATTCCTTGTTTTACCACCTTTTTTATTGACTAGCGACCGCCTTGGCTTCGCAAGTGGATGAGTAGATTTCGACTTTTTATTATTTCTACCGCCTTGGACCTTAATACAAATCTCAAAAAATACATCAAAATTGATATTATTTTTATAGGTATATTGAGAGATTTTCGTTGAAAAGATAACGTAAAATTGCCGCTACAGCCTGTGAGTTGCCTAATAAATCATTCATTATAATGATTTTTGAGATTAATATCTTACAAAGGCTTAGAAATATTATCTAGGGATCCTTAAGAATATTTCCTGGAGTTTGAAATATTTTTAAATCATCGGAATAAAAATGGTCTCTTCTTACAACAGTAAAAGCACTCTAAACTTAAGTTTTTTGACTGCCTCAGTAGCCTAGTGGTAGCAGGCCACTAGGTACTACTACGCTGAGATCCTGGGTTCGATTCTCGGGTAGGGAGCTATCAGAGATAATGGTGTAAAGTTTTTTATCTGTAATTCTATTGGGAATTTCCCATTTTCTGGAAATCGCCCAGTACCTCGAAGTTTGGTAAT
Organism: Macrosoma leucophasiata; assembly: GCA_036365455.1. NCBI lineage: Eukaryota > Metazoa > Arthropoda > Insecta > Lepidoptera > Hedylidae > Macrosoma > Macrosoma leucophasiata. Next base: position 2,094,369 of record JAWQUS010000014.1, on the reverse strand, counting down.
GTGACCGGAGAAGTCAACAGGCTCGCCACCAGTTACATGGGCCAAAACGTAACTGGTGAATCGTGGGTGTTTGTATGTCTACCCTTTCGGGGATTACAGGCGTGAAGTTACGTACTTAAGTTCAATATTAGATACTTATTTATTAAACACATTATACAAAACAGGTTACAATCTTATACACATAAAATAACATAATAATAATTAAGAACTAGATTGCAATACATATCGCACCACCTTTCTAATCTTACATGAATGACCCCTTTTTTATTATTTATACCTATGTAAAGCACAATAAGAAATTAAGCCCAAAGTGCCACGTCCAGTCCGTCTCCACCGTTCAACGTCCCCAGCATACTGGCTACAGTTCAATATTTAACTTTTTATTTAGGTGAGATCTACAGGAAATATTCTTTAGATTCTTAATATTTTTTCAAAACTCTTTTATCGTCTACCTATTATTCGTTACAAATCATGGCATGATCCTTTGCAGAAGTCGTCCGTTGTTTGGTATATACCTAACGTGAACTAGCATGCAGTTCACATGAATGTTAAAAGATTACTACAGCCTAGAAACATCTACCTATACAATAACCAGACGACAAACTTTATTGGTGGTAGAGCTCCACTGACGGAGCTCACTGGCGTAGGCACCACCGCATTACCTAATGTAATTACCGCTAAATGGTAGTGTTCAGCACTATCGCGTTCCGGTCAGGTGGTAATATACGGCCCTGTTATTTCCGGCACAGAGGCATAACACCTTAGGTCTCAACAGTGGTAACGCATCCGCATTTTGACCTTGGTCTTTGTGTTGGTGTCTATAGGCTGCAGTCATCACTTAACATCAATGTGAACGGCATACTTGTTTGCCACTTATATTACATTAAAAAAATGCAAATGCGTTATCTAGTTACCTAGTTTTGCCAAGTATCCCGATTCACGCAGCGCTTCCCGCGTATTTCGGGATTTTTAAGGTTCTGGGGACGCGTTCCAATTAATACCTGATCGGGACACCAAATGATTATTAATTCAATTATCTTCATCTTAGTCGAAACTATAATTAACTAGACAGACACGAAGGCAAAACACAGCAGAAAGTGTATGCGTTCGAGGATGAGCGAAGGCGAGAACTAGATCTCAAACGCGACCAATAAAAAGCAAAACCGCCTTCTACCTTCTAGTGAATGCTACCATTACCAAGACCGAACCCTGACGTCTCCTGTTTGCGCCCGTACATTTGATGCGAAGATTGGATACGTTAGTCACACCAGGGCTAAACACTCGCCTATATAAAGTGCCTGAGCCAAGTCACTGTAGTCGGAAACGGCTAGGTAGTGATATACATACTCACACATCTCCATTTTGACCTCCGTTTGTGTAGATGTTTAAAGGCTGTATTCACTAACCATCAATGCGAGTCCCATGCTTGTCTGTCATCTTCATAACATCATTAATAAAACAGATAACTACTTATTATAAGACAATGCTAATACATACCATCCATAGATGTCCACAGTCTGCATTTACAATCAAAATACAAGAACATTTTCCCACAATCACCCTGTTTTTATACCCATTAAAACACAATGTCTTGCTATCTCAATTAAAGCTAGCAGACGCATGCACAGCTATTACGGATTCCTAGTAGAGTGTTAAGGACATTACCAAGCTATATAATCTAATAAATAAACAGTGGGACATTCACGCGGAGCGATTAAGGGGGTGAGTTGCGATGAATTTTGGATGTAGTTAACGAAAACTGAGCTTAGATTTATTGTTGTCTTAATAACATTTCTGACTCGGTATTTGAGACCTGGGTACATGTTTGGTCACTTAATTAAAACTTGTTATTTACCCTTTAAATATATATAAACAATGCATCCGCAGACATCTAAATAGCTGTTCAAAATTAAAATCAATTGCTGTTCGTTAGTCTCGCTAAAACTCGAGAACGGCGGGACCGATTTGGTTAATTATGGTTTTGAATTAATTTTGGAAGTCCAAGGAAGGTTTAAAGATAAGAAAATATGAAGAAATTGAAGGGAAATAGTAAAAACCACAATTTAATGACACCCTTGACACATTATTTCATTCAGAGGCAATACGAAGTTTGCCGGGTTAGCCAGTCAAAATGTAAAAAAATATATCGCAGAAATGTGATAAAAATAAAAGGAGTTTTTTTTTTATGTAATAAAAGTGGCAAACAAGCAAGCAGTTCACATTGATGTTAAGTGATGAATGCAGCCTATAGACACATACACAATGACCAGAGGTCAAAATGCAGATGCGTTGCCACACTTGCCACTCCTGGGGCTTCCATTATGCTACGTAGGCAGTTTCTCAGACTTATATTAGGTCCTTTATCCAGAATCAACTTTCATCAGAAAAGACCATATAAACCACACGCAGTTGCAGACAAAGATTTCGCAATTGAAGATTTTTGCATGAATATTCAACTGTTTTGATATTCAGCATTATGTCTGTCGTCACTTATAAGTCGCTAAACTACAATAAGTCGTCGCGATAGTATCAACCTGTTTAATATACAACATTCTTTGTCCACTAACTCGGTGGATAATCACAAGCAATACGTCTACGGCCAAACACCGGTACACCCCAGTCGCTGATATATCGGTCGCGTCACGCTAGATTAGGCCGCAAATTGTGATAAATTCCACCTATAGCTCTGTCCGGTGAATACACTGATTGGTGGAACGATGCCGATGAAAGAATCTATATACGTATTGAAATTTTGATATCTTGATATTGAATCCCTCACATTGATGTTAAGAGATCACTGCAGCCTATAGACGTCTACACAAAAACCAGATGTCAAAATGTGATGGTTATTACAGGGCCATAATCATCTAACCGGAACACGATAGTGCTCAACACTACCATTTGGCGGAGGTAATGCGGTGGTGCCTACGCCCGCGAGCTCCGTCACTAGAGCTCTCCCACCAGTAAATAGATATTACTGTTTCGTGTTATATATTTTTTTGAGCATAGTTTAACGCATAGCAAAGTTTGCCCTTACGTTGTGCGTTTACAAACGCAATTCACCGGATAGACTTTATTGGCGCAAAAATATTGATAGAATGAATCTTCTGGAAAGAACTCGTTAGACCTTATTGATCTGGGGATCGAACCCAGACCTCAGCGAACAGTACGCGACTAAGTTAGATACGCTCCATTCGCTGATATATTGCTTGCGTCACACCAGATTAGACAGCAAATTGTGGTAAATTTTACCTACTGCTCTGCTCGAATAGCGGACAGACTGATTGGCGAAACAGCACTACCGAAAATATATATAAACACCTTGAAATATTGATCGTTCTTCACTCGATACTATTGAGTTCAGTAAGAATTTAATCGATGTTAGTGTTTCTTGAATGACGATGAAATTCTTAATGGGTTACATTTTCTTCGAACATAGCATACAAAAAATATAATTGGGGCTTTTGCGTCCTAAAATCCATGATTCGTCAGATAGGCTTTTCTGGCGTAAAAAAACGATAAAACAGGAATGACACTGGCAATCTTATGAAATAGAAACATTCGGGGGTAAAACCCGGACTTATGCTTCTAGTACGCCACCAAGTCAGTTACACCCCACTCGCTGATACATATGTCTCGTCACGTTAGATTAGGATGAAAATTGTAATAAATTCTACCTATAGCTCTGTCCGAATATTGAATACAATATTTTAAGAGACAGTGGTGCAAAAATAACCCGGATAATTTGTTCAAAACTCGCTTTTTTCCAGCTGTTTAACTACCTAAATAATACCGCGGGCTAGAAGCCACTGTCGAAATAATGAAAGTAAATAAAAAAAAATAAACTTACTCATCAGACCGTTACTAGATATGAAAACGAGTGGATTTTTTTTTTATGTAATGGAAGTGGTAAACAAGCATGCAGTTCACGTTGATGTTAAGTGATGACTGCAGCCTATAGACACCCGCACAAAGACCAAGGTCAAAATGCAGATGCGTTACCACTCCTGAGGCCTAAGGTGTTACGCCTCTGTGCCGTTAATTACAGGGCCGTACATTACCACCTGACCGGAACACGATAGTGTTGAACACTACCATTTAGCGGCAAGTATATTAGGTAATGTGGTGGTGCCTACGCCCGCGAGCTCCGTCACTGGAGCTCTACCACCAGTACAAATCTGTCGAACCTGGAATTCTACACCAACACTGGGTCCAACATTGGCCCCAATCATCACACATGACTACACAACCCCACATTAGTGCAATAAACTTGACAATAACTTAATTCCGAGCAATGAGGGGCGAAACCCCGCGGGAGCGCCTGTCAGGGATGACAATCGATTCAACCTCATTAGAAGAATCGATAGGGTTGAACGATGCTGCGTTAACACAGCTTTGGGATTATTAGCGAAACTCCAGTGGTCCCACTCAAGAATGTCTCAACCTTTCAACTTGGTACTTCATCAGATTGTTTAATGTTAGTACAAAAATACATTGGAATGGCTTTATTATCGCGTTGATCGAAATATCAACACGTCATCGCGAAGGCAAAACAACTTAGGCCTTAGGGGTGGCAGCGAATTTGTATTTTGAACAGAGGTTTTTATGTAAATCTTCATAGACTGCAGTGTTAACTTACCATCAAAGTGAACTGGACATTTGTTTAAGGTCAAAAGGTGTAACAGGGGGTTTGTTCTGGTTTCATAGTAGGTGCTTGTCATCACACTTCACACTAATCACACAATCACATCACACTTATAATATAAATGTGAAAGTTTCTTTGTTTGGATGTTTGTCCGTCAATCACGCCGAAACCACAGAACGGATTTTGTTGAATTTTGTTATACAAGTGGGGTATTAGCTGACTTAGATTATCGGATACTTTTTATGCCGAAAAAAAAAGTTTCTGTGGGATGCCATGAGATGATTTGATGAGTTTCCACAGGTTACGCGAATAACGACTTACACGCGGGCGGAGCCGCGGGTAACAGCTAGTCTTAAATAAATAAATAAATTTTCGATTCTTATACTGACTGCTACCTTTCCTTCAAATAAGTAAACTATGTACCTATTTGCCACTCTGATGTCTTAATTGTAGAACTACTTAGTTAAAACATAAAGCAACGCGGCCCACCGGTCGCAGCGGACCGGAGGGGAGTAGCCATAGCGTGTATTACTGATGCAAAGCAGCCTGTCATTTTTTGCGGGGGGAAATGCGTGCGACACACACGCACACTACAAAAATCGTCTATTACTACGAAACTCACACCTTAACTTTAACAAAATACAGAAACAATTTCACGCACACATTTAAACATCTAGGCGAAAGGTTTAGGCCCATTTGGGCTTGTACTTTGACAGAGGGGAAAGCCTGCATATGGCTACTCTCCTCCGGTGTTGCTCTATGGTTAAAACGATAAAATAAAACAATCAAATTATTCTCTATGAGACATTAATTGTTCAGTAGCAGTTAATTTTATTTAAAAAATCCTATTCACAAGTTTCGTATAAAATTCCACATGTTATATTTGGTTTTCAGGTCCCGTCCGGAGTTTAATCTGAAACCTAAACAATCATTGTGTAATGCTTTTAACCCTTTTTTCACAAAAAAACCTCATTCAATGAAAGGCTCATAGAACTTAATATAAACAATGGCTGTAGCAACAGGACCATTCGTTCAAAACTGGTTAAGTGTGAATCAGTCTCATGTATATGTGGACGTGTAACTTTATAAATGTGAAAGTAATTCTGTCAGTCTGTTAGGTGAGCTTTCACGCTCAAACTACTGAAGCGGTTTGGATTATATTCGGTACAGCGATGGGCTACAGTATCCCCGGCCTGTCGTCATAGGCAAATATAAGACATCCTACAATAATGAAAAAAAAAAGAATTGGAAAAGCTTTTTTTTTTAATATTTTTTTTTACATTACCTACATGTAGGAGGTAGGTTTTTTTTCAATATTTTTGTACAACTTTGTTGATTTTTTTTATGTTATGGAAGTGGCAAACAGTCATGCAGTTCACATTGATGTTAAGTGATGACTGCAGCCTATAGTCACCCACACAAAGACCACGGTCAAAAATCATCAAAAATGCAGATGCGTTACCACTCCTGAGGCCTAAGGTGTTATGCCTCTGTGCCGGAAATCACAGGTGCCTACGCCCGCGAGCTCCGTCACTGGAAGTTCTACCACTAGTTCATATTACTCATATCTAGTATGTTCATAACTCATTTACATGGAACGCGACGGTCATCTCGATTTTGTAGTATAATCACGTATTTATATGTACACGTGTGCGAACAGATAATACGCCATTTTTGTGACGTTTTGTGACGCGACAACAAACACTAATCAGGTGTGTTTGCCTCGCACCTAATTGGTGTATGTATATTGTCGCGCCACGATAAACTACTTACAATATAAAAAAGCGGGTGTAATTAATTGTCAATGCAACTTTTCTATCGTCTTTGGTTATACTATTAAAAGAATTGCATCACGTTAAGAAACCCTAAAAATAGCACTAAGCTAGGTTTTCATATGTTTCCTAGCAAATAAATTAAGAACATGTAACGCATGAACATGCATACCTATCATATCCGGGAAAGTTGAATTGTATAATTAATTTGCTTTATATAGGGTCGTAGGATTAAGTATTCTTATACCTAGATACTAAGCTCAATATTGGCATAAGTTAAGCTACTCTTAAGTTATGATTTGTAAATACCTATCATATCTAAATATAAAAAATCTAAATTGTTTTTTTTTTTTTATGAAACCCTAAAAATAAGTAAGAATTGAAATTTTATATTATTATATTCTTTCATGTGTCTCATTTGCGCACAGGACGTCGCGCGACGCGGACGTCACATACAAATGCGAGCGACCGCGACGTGAAAAATAAGAAAACGCAACGTCAAGATTTTATTTCCTCGCTAGAAAAATTTATTATGCATTTTCGACGTGCTGGTGACGTCGCATGATTGTGTTGCTTGTGGAAATTTCGCCTGTTGACGTTTAGGAAACGTCAATACGCAATTTGTTTACGGCTGGGATATTTTATTGAAGTGCATTCGATTTCCCGATATGTTATCGTTATCCATATTTTCGCTGGATACCTCGGGGTAGCGATTTTTAATATTCGCCGAGAACTCTGGCACAAAACTGATTTGAACGTCCTAGTACGTGATTGTATGGATAGATTTTCCACGTTTCAAAATTGTGTCATCAAACGTAAGTTTACTAAAAGGCATGCCGTAAATAATTAGGATCATATTCAGAGGGACTTTGTCAGAATAGAATAGAATAGAATAGAATAGAATAGAATAGAATAGAATAGAATAGAATAGAATAGAATAGAATAGAATAGAATAGAATAGAATAGAATAGAATAGAATAGAATAGAATAGAATAGAATAGAATAGAATAGAATAGAATAGAATAGAATAGAATAGAATAGAATAGAATAGAATAGAATAGAATAGAATAGAATAGAATAGAATAGAATAGAATAGAATAGAATAGAATAGAATAGAATAGAATAGAATAGAATAGAATAGAATAGAATAGAATAGAATAGAATAGAATAGAATAGAATAGAATAGAATAGAATAGAATAGAATAGAATAGAATAGAATAGAATAGAATAGAATAGAATAGAATAGAATAGAATAGAATAGAATAGAATAGAATAGAATAGAATAGAATAGAATAGAATAGAATAGAATAGAATAGAATAGAATAGAATAGAATAGAATAGAATAGAATAGAATAGAATAGAATAGAATAGAATAGAATAGAATAGAATAGAATAGAATAGAAAATATTTTTATTTCGAATAGATCTTTACAGATACTTTCAAAACGTCAATAAATCATAAACTACCTAGAGCGAATAACCATTACATATAGTAAAGAAAAATCATATATTAATAGTAAATTAAAAATTAAAATTTAAACTATTTGGTTAAAACATAATAATCATAAAATTTTTCAATTCCTTCAATGATAATAAATGAAGAAAAAGAAAAACTTATTCGTCTAGATCAATGTTATTCACTTAGCAGAGTTCCAAGTGCAGTCACTACTGAGAAGAACTCCGCTACCCAACAAACTCAGTAAGAGCTCTTTTAAATGAAAGCTTAAAATCTAGTACAGATTATCGTGAAAAATCAAATAATGTCAACGTCCATAGCATAGATGCAAATAAACTGCTATCTACTAAATGTGATGTAGCCCCTGCAAACCAGAACAGACCAGTCCCCACCAACAGCACCCGTTCACGAGTATGACGCATGTGACAGCCATTGCCCTCCTCGACCATTTTAGTCATGTCATTTTTAAATATCCATCTATACAAATAAATAAAATTGGAGTGTCTGTTTGTAATATTAAATTTAACCGCTTTTTACTAAATGCATATGGATGTATACACGGTACATATAACAATTTTTTTTTTTTTTACAATTTTTGTCTGTCTGTTTGGCGAGGCTAGTCTTGGGAACGGCTGGACCGATTTTGACGAGAATTTCACTGGCAGACAGCTAATGTAATAAGGAGTAACTTAGGCTACTTTTATACTAGCTTCGCCCACAACATTGTCCGGGTAGATACTGAACAATCATAAATTCTCACGGGGACGAAATCGCGGGTTATTATTATAATAATAATTGATATTTAAAAATATCAAAGTCCCCTGAATATGATCCTAACATTCACATAGTTCAAGATATAGACAATAATTGTCGGTGGGAGAAACTTTTTTCTCTCAAAAAAACAGACGAGCATACGGGCCACCTCAAGGTGTAAAAGTGAATATTGCAACACTAGGGGCAGTTGGCAACACGCTGCCAGTTTTGAAGGATTCTTTTGACGCCAGTTTTGAAAAACCTTGTACTTGAAAGGACTGAGGGAACAGATGAAAGTTATATAAAGTTATATAAAGTTATATATATATATATATATATATATATATATAAAATCTATATTATATATACCATATGTATAGTTGCTGTATATATGTAATTTTTATTACATATCTACTTATATACGATATTTATTAATATAATTATTTGATGAAATCATTTTCCACTCATAATTTCTAAATTTAGACCCGTTTTGCACCTACATCGTCGCTCTCTTCATAACCCAAAGGTTGACTGGGAGATAATGCCTAGTGGCATTAAGTCCGCCTTTATGTACACCATCTTCGTGCATAAAAAGAGTAAATAAATAAATAAATAAAGTTCGTACCACAATTTGTATGTTATGGGAGGAACGAATGTTAAGAAAACCGTTAAGCAATACCACGTTTCTTATACCAGTGATCTATACCTATTGACAAGAGTTCGTAAGTATCGGACTGTTGCTCGCAGTAATACGCATGTATTCCAAGGGTAACCAGTGATAAAAATGATGTATGTTCTTAGGTTTTCGCGAGCTGCACTCATTGAAATAAAACTAGTTTTCGGATTTATCTCGCGTATGTTAAACTAAAATCGAACCCGACGTTTCGGTCGCTTTTCAGATTCCGTGGTCTCGGGCAGACCCGCCCGAGTCTGTTACGCGAGATAAATCCGAAAACTAGTTTTATTTTAAAAAATTAGGTAATTTTAATGAACGAAACTCTCAGACTAATATGAGTACAAGTACGCACCATCACCAACTGGTAGTTAAGTAGATATAGGTTTCTATTTAGACTTACTTGCAATCTAGTTGATATGCTGCATCAAAATCCAATTTACCTGTGAACAAAGAAATAATCATTATTATTCGTGACTTCATAAAAAAAATGTTTTTTTTTTATGTAACGAATGTGGCAAACAAGGATATATGTCATTTCGATGCTAAGTGATAAATGTAGTCTATAGACATCTACACAAAATGAAGATGCGTTACCACCTTTGCCGTAGTATTATTACATATCCTCTGCCCCTGCTTAGTTTTTTGTCCCTGTGATATTTATTACGGGCCATATACCTATACCCATCACCATGTATGTCATCGATGAATTAAACTTAATCTCAATATGCGATGATCAACTGTCTCAATGATTACTGTATATATGCTAATTCCTTAAATGTTTTATGTTTTCGTACCATGACATCTCACAATGTATGTACTCATTGCATTCTCACATAATTTAGAACACTTTAACATTTTCTGTAACAATAATTTATCTTCACATTTATATTATCGTTATACAAATAATAATCACAATCATAATAAAAAAATAAAAAATAAAAAAAAAAAACAATTGCAAGTGTCAACTTCATAACTTTTGCCGTTTCATCCTTTTTCCAGCCCGCCTTCCTACTCTGGTTAGGTTAGGCTGGATACATAGTTCCGCAAAAACATCTAATTATTCATAACCATAATTATTCACTTTCTTTTCTTTTTGAACTTGCACTCACTGTAAAATATCTAATGACTAGTGTTCAATTTTGCCTTCAGGGTCGCCCGTATCCTTAAGCGAGGGCCCTTAAGGTTCCCATTATAGATATCCTCACCAATAATAAACATTGGTGGGATTAAAAAAAAACAACTCTAAAACTACTGGACCGATTATTATGAAAATTGGTATTTATGACATGTATTTTTCCACGGAGGTTTGTACAATATGCTCATTGATGTCACTCGCCACCAAGTGGCGCTGCAGAGCAGCAACATCTGCCCCGTTCAACCGATTGTCATGAAAATCAGTATGACCATGTATTTGTTTATGTTCATAGATGTAACTCGCCACCAGGTACCAATATTTGTGTAATTGTAAAGAATCAGCTTAAAAATTATTTTTATTTTAGTTGTTCGCGTAGCAACAGCTAGTATTATTAGGTATATTATTATATCTTTCTATGTTAATAACTGTAACTCGTGAAAGTAAATGACACAATTAATAATGACTTACAATGCGAGATATTTAGGACACAAACAAAAATAAATGTTCTCATGATTTTATGATGAAACTCAATCTGATATGGCTTAAACGATGGGGCGTGACGGCGTTTCATTAAATGGCAGGTAGCTATTATGTAAATAGAATTAAGCTACAAAAAAACATTCTAAACATGCTCTAAGTGAGCACTTTATGAAAAAGGTTTTTTGGTTAACATCATAAACATAGCTCTTCTATACATATTAAATGTCTCTACGTTTAAGCTTTTTTGATGTGAACCATTTATTTTGTTTTTTTTTCCGTTTATTTTATTTTTAAAGAAAAATGGAAAGAAAAATTTGACTTCAGGCGAGACTCGAACTCGCGACCTACTGGGAATCTAGTCCAGCCGCTCTTCTAATTGAGCTACTGAAGCCCTGCTAGCCCTGCTAGCTCAATTAGAAGAGCGGCTGGACTAGATTCCCAGTAGGTCGCGAGTTCGAGTCTCGCCTGAAGTCAAATTTTTCTTTCCATTTTTCTTTAAAAATAAAATATATTTCACAAGCATGTGTTAATGCGAAATAATATAAAAAACAATTATTAAGGATAAAAGCGACTTCTTTACGATATTCAATAAACTGAAAAGTCTATTATATCGGTTGCCTAACTAGCATAGTTGGTAATAGATGGCGCTACTGCTACCATAAAGCAATGCAATAGATGTGAAGGAAAGATTTGACAAATCGGGCAGGGCTTCACTAGCTCAATTAGAAGAGCGGCTGGACTAGATTCCCAGTAGGTCGCGAGTTCGAGTCTCGCCTGAAGTCAAATTTTTCTTTCCATTTTTCTTTAAAAATAAAATATATTTCACAAGCATGTGTTAATGCGAAATAATATAAAAAACAATTTTTTCCGTTTGTTTTTTTTTTTTGAGTTTACTCCGTATAGTCGTAATATACGTCCGGATTTGGTACGGAGAGGACAGCGGATTCTGTACGCTCCGAACCAAATCTGGCCGTCGGTAGAGGAGTCTGGCGGACAGAATTATTATTAATCAAGTTCGATGCAGCCCGCTCGCGCGGGTTTGGTCTGCGGATTCGGTCCGCCGTACCAAATCCGCACCGAATCCGGACGTGTGTTACTGCTATTAAAAACGATTTGAGTTATGAGGCCCGGGACGGATATTTAAAAATACGGAGTAAAATCAAGTGTAACGCGAAATTTGAGGCGTTACGCGCGATTCCCCCGTGAGCGCTTCGACCAAGCGGACGTGTTTCAATTGGCCGCACACTAGCAATCTCTTTCTACACACCGAATGAACTCCCGTTATGCGTCGGAGCTGACGCACACACTTTTTTACTTCATAGCAATATTTACTGGCCAGTTTTTAAGGTTCGTTTTTCATTGTAAATGCAAAAAACGAAGGTAGACTAGAACACTAGACTGGTACACTAGACTATTCTCGTAGGCACAAGGAGCAGACCCTACAACTTGTCTAGACATGCCCATTTAAAAGTAAGTTGACTAAATGATATTAGCCTTTTCCATGAGAGGAAATTCCTTAATAATCTTACTGATGACGGTCTAGTTCGCCAACTTTTACGTGAGACTCAAATATATTTCTGGTTGATATTGGGGTTTTTTTATGTAATAAAAGTTGGAAACAAGAATGCAGTTCACATTGATGTTAAGTGATGAATGCAGCCTATAGACATCCACATATGACCAGAGTTCAAAATGCAGTTACCACTCCTGAGACCTAAGGTGTCATGCCTCTGTGGCGGAAATTACAGGGCCGTACATTACCACCTGACTGGAATACGATAGTTCTGAACAATACCATTTAGCGGCAAGTATATTAGGTAATGCGGTGGTGCCTACGCACGCGAGCTCCGTCACTGGAGCTCTACCACCAGCAAACGCTTACGAAAAAAGTGGGTGTTTCAATTGTCCTTTATTTACCGACGTTAGCATAGAAATATTGGTGCACTTTTTATATTACATTACTATATCAATCAGCGAGCGATATCGCCATGAACGATGAAACATGGCCACAATCGATCACACCGGCCGCTCCATTTGTTATGGCAATGCCCTTATTAGATATGAGACCTCTCGCGCTAATTATTTCGCGGATCATTATCAGACGCATTCTGAATCAAACATTTTATTGTTGATATGCCATGGAACAACCAGATTCACAGTGCAACCCTCGGAGTTTAACCATAAGTCTTATGAATGTCGATCAACACTCCAAAGACCATGACTGGCGAATTGTGGACGAACTGCAACACATATTTGTAGATATATCTGGCTGTCATCACCGTCATTTCAGTCCAAAGATCCCACCCACCCCACTGCTGGTCAAAAGCGTTCTTCGACTTATTGACTTCTTGACATTTACTACCGCTCCATTAGAATGGTTTGACCGCCGTTGTTCAGTTGATTGACTGAACTAGCAGAAGAAATCCCTCCACTAGTAGTAGGGTTCTCCAGCAAAATTTCTACTGGTGGTAGAGCTCCAGTGACGGAGCTCGCGGGCGTGGGCACCACCGCATTACCTAATATACTTGCCGCTAAATGGTAGTGTTCAGCACTATCGTGTTCCGGTCAGGTGGTAATGTACGGCCCTGTAATTTCCGGTACAGAGGCGTAACATCTTAGGCCTCAGGAGTGATAACGCATCTGCATTTTGACTTTGGTCTTTGTGTGGGTTTCTATAGGCTGCGGTCATCACTTAACATCAATGTAAACTGTATGCTTGTTTGCCCCGTCCATGACATAAAAAAAATACGGGAGAATACTTATGTATACGATGGCAACAGATGTAGTTCCCTCAATCAGCGAGCGATATCGCCATGAATGATGAAACATGGCCACAATCGATCACACCGGCCGCTTCATTTGTTATGGCGATCCCATTATTAGATATGAGACCTCTCGCGCTAATTATTTCGCGGATCATTATTTATCAGACGCACTCTGAATCAAACCTTTTAGTTTGCTTGTTGATACGCCATCGAAACGTGTTATTGGTTCTGTAGATGTATTGAATTAAAAAGATATCTGCCTTTATATCTTCTAGCCTTTTAAGGTTGCTTACTTTAAATGTTTTGTTTCGAAGGGGTAGGCAGAGGCAAATACAAAGTACGGCCCTGTAATTTCCGGCGCAGAGGCATAATACCTTAGGTCTCAGGAGTGGTAACGCATCTGAATTTCGACGTCTGGTTTTTGTGTAGACATCTATAGGCTGCAGTCATCACTTAACATCAATGTGAGCTGTATGCTTGTTTGCCACCTTAATAACATTAAAAAAAAAAACAAATATCAAAGTAATCTGCTCTTTTATTGAAGTCGGTTAAAAATCATCAAAAACAAAACGAATTAGACATTAATAACTGACTTAACATGACTCTTTGGGTCAAACTAACAAATTGTAAGATGAGCATTCACATGCCGGATATTATCTCGGTAACCGACAGCTAAACAGATCTGATCTTAATTATGAATTTAAAAAAAACACTGGCCGACTGTACCTTGAGGTCTTGAGGGCCATTGAGACTGACAAACAACACAAAAATAGACAAAACCGGCCGCCACTTACACCGAGATGTACATTTTGTTTACAAGTGCGAACAAACTGAAGCGAGAATTAAGACGAGAATATAAATATCTTGTCTGAGTATTTTAGTACTAGTGGAATGCAAATCTGTGAACCTATATAAAAAAAGTCCTGACTAACTGACATATTAACGCTCAATCTGACATAACCGTTGAACCAAATAGAGTGAAAATTTTGCAGCAGTTCTTTTTTTATTCACACCTTAAATGATTGACGTGTGGGTTGCATATTCAATTCTTAAAGACAAGTAGGGAGGAAAGTTTGGCAGAGAGTGTGTAGTTCCTGATATCCCGGTCCTGACATATTTCCCGTGTTTCCTCCACCGAAAGCATATTGTAATTATCATGTAACGTCAACACAGCAATGTATTTTTATTAATAACTTTTTAAAATAAAATATATGTGATATGTATCTTCACGCCAGGTCCCTAACGGGGTAGCCAGAGAGTGTGGAGCGCCAGATATTCCTGCCCTGACACACCTCCCGTACCTCATCTACCTTCATCTTTCTCTTCATATACGCACGCCATCAGTCAGAACTCGACCTATTTGGTCATGGTAGGTCAGTCTTGGTCTTCCTGGGCCTGTAAAATATCTGTAAAATATAATAATTTTAAAAATTAATTAAAAAATATATAAATTTCTATTCTATTCTATTCAATTATTTATTTTCTGACTAATGATCAAAGGTGAGAGCGTGCCTTGGTAGTAACGACATCGTCACATCATCGTTACTTCAGCCGAAGACGTCCACTGCTGGAAAAAGTTTTTCTAAACGATGCCCATAAGAGAGTTGTACGTCATTTTGGAAAAAATATGCCATCATTGACAATCCTGGCATGGGTATTGGCAATCGTAGTGGCGGTAGTTTTATCACGGTACACATCTGCCCATCCCGCGTTATTGTATATACTTCTGCCCTTTTCGGCTGGTTTGAACACCATTGTTCGGGTGACTGACTGCAATAAGGCTTACCTTAGTGCAGTCATTCTCGTCTTCCGACGCCTTCTTGTAGCGGCATGCTGCAGTAAATTATATAGACAGAACGCAAATAATCTTAATATTATGAGCTTAATTCTACTTACTTCAGCTTAAATTCAACAGTTTTGAATGGAATTAAATCCTGTTTAATCCTGCCAAGAATTATTTAGTAGGTTAAGTATTTTAAGCTTATGCCTCTAATTAGGTCGCGGTTATTCTATCAATAGTATCGTTGTATCTTCAAACTAAACTCTTGAAGTGTAATTGTATTAAGATACAATTAACTACGGTTTGTTCATATTTAAATCAGATATCTGCCACGAACTACAAAATATAATAATGTAAAAAAGTATAACTAAGCCAAAAAAGTTCCACGTAACGAGACACACTGTAGGCGGACTGAAAAGGCTGATGATCTTCAAAGTACAAGTTGTCTTTTTATATAACGCCGGTGGTAAGGAGCGTGCAGTACAAATGGATAGTAAGAAAATACTGCAAGCCTTAACACATTCTTACAAAAAACATGAAAAAACAAAATGCAGTTGCGTTGCCATAATCGAGGCTTTAATTGTTTAGTCTCTCAAAAATGATTACCGAGTCATATCACCTTACCGGAACAAGATAGTACCGAACACTGTTATTCGGCGGCAGACAAATAAGATAATGCAGTTCTCGAGCTCCGACACTAGAACTCTGCCATTAGTAAAAGTGTCCTAAATTATATGTAAAAATATTTTCAACTGGGTAAAATTAAAATAATCTAATCATAAGTTTTGGAGGTATAAAGTCAGAGATGGCCATATTAAACTCAGAAGACATTTTGCGCGATAGATCAAAACTATAAAACTAAAAGACAAGATGACATAAGTGTAACACACGGCCGCACAAGAGCTTGACCGCTCTCCAGTACCATCAAACGGGCCGCGGGTCGCGCCCCCGGCTCGATGCTATCGTGCGCGACTGTACGTTGTTTATTGGCCTGTAATTATTGTATTGCTATACTTTGGTTGTGAGTTTTGCATGCGATTGTACAGATGTTATGTAACTAGCAAGTGTGTAGGACAGTCGTCGACAATGTTACTTATGTAGAGACTTATAGCCCCCACTGACGATCAGTTAAACTGATCAGTCGGACTGACGTAAAACTAAAATTTGATCGTCAATGGCGAATCATAAATCCACAGTTTTAACTGAAGACGCGCTCAGAATTTTTCCTTACATTTCATAATCCAACCAGTGCGCAGTGTTGCAAACTTAGTGGATTTTCCACTAAAACTGGTGGTTTCAATCGCCCATTATTTTGGTCGGCTAACATATTATGCGGCAGATATTTTATTTGCTGAAAAAAATTTGCAAACTTTTAGACTGTGCTTAGGATTTGTACTTATGCATTGCACTTAGAATCTACGAAAGAGACAATCTGCTAGTTTCGACTTCGTAGAGCGTTATCGCTGCTACATTCTGCCTAACCAAGCACTGATAGTCCGGTATTGGTCAAAACTTGATCAAAATGGTCGATAAACGTCACTTCGGTAAGGTGCGAAAGAGATAACGCTCTAGAGACCCGAAATGAGCCAAAACCTCCTCCCTCCTAAGGTTATAGTGCAATATTTATTGTTGGATACTATTTTTTATTTATTTATTTATTGAAATCAGGCAACAATGCTTAAGATAAGCAATAGGCCCATAGAATAAATACCTTATAGACTAACATACATATCAAAACACTACACTATTTATCACGTAAAGTCGGCGACGTGATGCATGGCTTGTCTGCAGGCAGTTGTCCCTTGAACCTCCGAAACACAACTCCCTGCGGCCAGAATTCCTTCTTTATAAAAGTTGGTAGGTGGTGCGTCGGTACTCTAACCAGAAAGGAGTTGAAATTGACCTTGCGGCGAGACTCCAATCGCTCCACTCTGAGGGTAAAGTTGGTCTTCTTTCGGACATAGTCAACAACATCCTCAACTCCCGTTGACCAGTGCAGTCGAGACACGTATAATGGCGTCGATGGCGTAGCTGGACGCAGCGAATGGTTTGGTCCAGTAGGTGCTGTTCCGCACTGATTACGGTTGGCAGTCTTTTTCTTCTTTCTCGTCACCACCGTGAAGCCTTCATCGTCACACCTATCCTTACGAGGTCCCTGGCCTGCGGGCTTACGCGTAATCTCGCTAGGAACTCTCCCTTTAGCTAGTGGCCGCTAAGACGGAGGGTTGGCAGCGGCCGTAGAATAGGCACGTTGAGGGGTCGAAGTGCAGACACGTGACGGCGCGGAGACAGGGGCAGTGGAGAGGGCAGCGGGGCGCGTGACGTCGCGCGGCGTGACGACAGTCGGTGTCGCATTCTTAGTGTTAGGATACTATACCTACATATCTAATACTAGCTGTTTGCCCGCGGCTTCGCCCGCGCTAATAATACCGACAGCAGCGCCACCTTTGTATTTTTAAATCGTTTAGAAAACTATCCTAAATACAAATATAGAAATTCAAGTCAATCGGTTCAGACGTTTAGAAGTTATGTGAAAAAGATAAATACGGAAAGATCATTTTAACTACCCTATTACCTGTTTTCTCGGAAGAATTTAGATATTTTTTCGCGGTAAAAAGTAGCCTATGTTCATCAGAGATAATGTCGGCTTCTAATAGTAAAATAATTTTTCAAATCGGTCCAGAAGTTTCGGCGCCTATTCAATTCAAACAAACTAACAAAAAATCTTTTTTTTCTCTTTATAATCTACTAGCTGTTCACCAGCGTGGATGTCGAAAAGTAGCCTATGTTCTTTCTCAAAGTCAGCTCTATCTCTGTACCAAATTTAATTAAAATCGGTTCAGTCGTTTGGACGTGAAAAGGTAACAGACAGACAGACAGAGTTACTTTCGCATTTATAATATTAGTAGGGATAACATAAAAATTAGTCGGGTTTTCCTTCCTGACGTTATTACTCCAGAATGCACCAACCGATTTCCACGGTTTTGCATTCGTTGGAAGGCCTCGGGCTCCGTGAGGTTGATAGCAATGAAAATTCAGGAAAAAACATTTATAAAACGACATCCACGCGGGCGAAGCCGCGGGCAACAGCTAGTATTAGTGTAGAAGTATAGATATAGAAATATTAACATATTTCATGAATAAATAAGCATGATGTATGACTCGTTCGATAGATAAAACAACGTCATATTACCCATACATACCCCGGGAAACTTCCAAGGTAAAAACTTCCACTAAACAAGTAAACAATTTACAAGTGAATTTTCATATGAAAATTTCTCCGCATATTAAAAGTAAAGAACGCGAAACAGTGTTATATTGGGTGTGTATGTGATATTTAACGTAACTTCACGCCTGTAATCCCCGAAGGGGTAGGCAGAGGTAAATGCATGCATTCAATTATACATGCAAACACCCACGACTCGCCGGTTACGTTTTTGGCCCATGTAACAGGTGGCGAACCTGTTGCCATCTCCGGGCACATTACCAAACTCCGGGGTACTGGGAAACTTCCAGAAAATGGAAAAATCCCAATAGAAGCAGAGATAAAGGATTTTAAACCGTCATCTCTGATAGTCCCCGACCCGGGAATCGAACCCAGGACCTCCAGCGTAATAGTAGTGGCCTGCTACCATAACGCTACTGAGGCAGTTGTGATATTTATGTTTTGAAAATATAATTTCACGCTTATTTTTTCTGACAGGATAGGTAGATTAAAGGTGCATGAGTACACCCTCGGTTCCCTGGTTAATTTTTGACCCTAATCTTATTTGAGCCCAATAATATAATACAAACCTAGGGCCTGCCTCAATAGTCTGGATCATTGAATTAAAACTAGTTTTCGAATTTATCTCGCGTATATTAAACTAAAATGATTATTTAAAATCGAACCCGACGTTTCGGATAACTAGTTTTATTTCAATGAGTGCAGCTCGCGAAAACCTAAGAACATACTATGGTAGAAGATCACTATTGACACACTAGGTTCGATACCCGGTTCGGGAAGCTATCAGAGATGAAGGTGT
Organism: Macrosoma leucophasiata; assembly: GCA_036365455.1. NCBI lineage: Eukaryota > Metazoa > Arthropoda > Insecta > Lepidoptera > Hedylidae > Macrosoma > Macrosoma leucophasiata. Next base: position 2,074,883 of record JAWQUS010000014.1, on the reverse strand, counting down.
TTTATGCAATATTACTAGTACTGTTAGGTTTTATTCATTTTGTTTATCTTCCAGTGCCATAATCGGAGTTTGGTAATGTATTCAGAGACATCAATTGGCTCGCCATCATATAACACAAAACGGGTACTCGTTCATTTTACCGACAAACGTTTCAAAACTCTTCATTACAAACCAACGTTTCGCAACGATTTCGTTACACATCTTAACTTTCCACAACTACATCACCACAAAATAATTCCCATAACAAACAGATTATTACAAAACTCTTCATTTTATAACTCATCACTTAGTAAATTATTTAGAAAAAAAAATATTCTCGAATTTTACGACATAGTCAGGTTAGATCGAAGGGCGTTCGGTGTTAGGTTTTTGTTTTGCTGACAGTATTAATTAGTATTTCATACATTTACGTAATCAAATGTTTGCGAAATAATTAGTATACGGAAAACGACCCGAGTTGCGGAATGATACATTTTACTGAGTTATATATTTATGGAATTAATAGTGTACAAAACGTTGGTTTTGAAATGAAGAATTCCGTAACGTTTGCCGGTGAAACATAAGTGAACCCACAAAACGTAACTAGTGAGTTGTATGTATGCTCTTATTGGTTCTTTCCAGTAATGGGGTTAGCGGGCGTTGGTACCACTGCATTACGTAATCTACTTGCCGCTAAATGGTAGTGTTCAGCACTACCGTGTTCCGGTTAGGTAATAAGGCCCTAAAGCCTAAGGTGTTATGCCTCAAGTGGCGACGCATGTATTTTTTTATGTAATGGAAGTGGCAAACAAGCATGCAGTTCACGTTGATGTTAAGTGATGACTGCAGCATATAGACACCCACACAAAGACCAAGATCAAAATGCAGGTACGTTACCACTCTTGAGGCCTAAGGTGTTATGCCTCTGTGCTGGAAATTACTGGGCCGTACATTACCACTGTAACATATTATTAATGTAGGTAGTCGATCTTCGCGTTGTGGCGAAGTACTCTAGATTAATAAAGTCAGTCGTAATCCAGCAAGCTGTAGTTTTACTTCATGGTGACAGCGGTGGTTTATTAAATAGTTTAAATCACAAAATAACACAGTTGTTCGTAAAAAACGGTTACCAGGATTGTTGTGTGTCGTGTTGTTGTTATAATTAACGATGGAACACGCAAGACCACCGTCGGAATTAGTGTTAGAAGGTGGACCCACTTGTCGCGCCGACGCGTGGCGGAAGTGGGAAAGACAATTCAGGATATTTATGAAAGCGTTTGGAATACACAAGGAAGCTCCTGATGTTCAAGCCAGCTTGATGATTAATTTAATCGGTGCCGAAGGATACGACATTTAGTCCACTTTCAAATTCATAAAAGATGAAGACCGTGATGACGTCACAAAAATAATCCAAAAGTTCAACCAACATTTTATGACGAAGCCAAATACTACAATGGTACGCTTCAAATTTTTACACGTAACCAGGAAAAAGGAGAAAACATCGGAGAATACGTCACGGCGCTCAGATTATTAAGTCAGTTTTGTGAATTTGAACATTTGGAGAACATTATATTTTATTTTAAAGAAAAATGGAAAGAAATATTTGACTTCAGGCGAGACTCGAACTCGCGGCCTAATGGGAATCTAGTCCTTTTTCTTTAAAATAAAATATATTTCACAAGCATGTTTTAATGCGAAATGATATAAAACGATATAAGATTTGGAAGACAGCTTGATAAAGGATCGAATAGTTTGCGGTGTGTTTGAGTCTTCTTTGCGAGATAGATTGCTGCGAACGGATGATCTCATATTAGATAAGGCGGTCAAACTATGTGAAGCCAATGAAATGTCATGCGAAGAGAATCGTGAAATAGAAGTTTCAAAAGCGAGCAGTGCACATAGTACATCTACGGTCGCAGTGGACGCGCTATTCGGTGCAGGCGCACCAAGGTCACGCGATGAAAGACAGCGCCCGCGCTCATCCACTTCCTATCGTACGTCACAGGTGCATCGCGGCGATCATGTAAGCAACGTGTTTACTTCCAATGCTTGCAATAATTGTGGTTTTGTGCGTTGTGATGGTGGGTCACGATGCCTGGCTAGGTTTGCAAAGTGTTTTACGTGCAACAATAGAGGACATTTCAAGAAAATGTGCACAATCAGATCCCGAGACAATAGTAAAAAGATGTATGAACTTCATGAAGATAATGATGATCGATTATATTTCGTATCGACACTGGACGACGTGTATACTATATACGGTAACAATCACGAGAACAGTAAGTGGTTTGAATCTTTAATTTTGGCTAAAACAAACATGCGATTATATTTTAAACTAGATACAGGATCTGATTTTAATGTATTATCTATAAAAAGTTATTTAAGTTTAGGTTGTAACGTTGCAGATATCAAACGAAAAGAAATAAAAGCACAATCGTTTTGTGGCAATTATTTACCGATAGCCGGCACTTGCGATATGTCGTGGATTTTTAAAGGCAGGGTATACAACATAAAATTTGTTATCGCAGATTTTAATTGTCAAGATGTTTTAGGTAAAATTACATGCGAGGAAATAGGTGTTGTTAAACGCATTATGTCATTGGTGATAACTGAGTATGATGATTTGTTTCATGGTTTAGGCAAGTTGCCCGGTAAATATAAGATTATATTGGAGAAAGACGCTAGCCCTATAGTGTGTACTGTGCGTAAAATACCGATAGGAACTCAAGATAAATTATTAGACTCCCTCAATAAGATGGAAAAAATGGGTGTCGTGCGTAAGGTCACACATCCAACACCGTGGGTCAACGCGATCGTTCTAGCTCCTAAAAAGGATGGAGACTTGCGCATTTGCTTAGATCCCCGACCATTGAACCGAGTTATACGTCGGTCGCACTATCCTTTGCCCACGTTAACTGATATCGCTATAAAGCTAGAGGGCGCAAACATATTTAGTAAACTGGACGCCAGATCTGGTTTTTGGATGGTCGAGATGGATAATGAGAGCGCAGACTTGTGTACGTTTGGTACACCCTTCGGTAGGTACCAATTTTTAAGGTTACCATATGGGATTAATTCTGCGTCTGAAATTTTTCATGCTAAGGTGCGGCAACTACTGGAAGACCTTGAAGGTGTAGAATCCTTTGTAGATGACATAATCGTCTGGGGAAGGACGGAGGCAGAGCATGACTCGAGATTGAGAAGTCTGCTCGACAGAGCTCGCCAGGTAGGCATACGCTTCAATAGATAAAAATGTTAATTTCGTGTTAGTGAAGTTACTCGTACTTATTTAGGTCACACATTTAGCGGCATGGGCATGCAAGTGGACAAAAACAAATTAAAAGCTATAAGTGAAGTGCCAACACCTTGTGACCGACTGTCCTTAGAGCGTTTTTTAGGTATGGTTAATTACCTATCAAAATTTATAAGTCATTTTTCGGAACTAGCAGCACCCTTGAGGTGTTTATTGAAGAAGAAGAACGTTGAGTGGTCATGGGATGCTGTACATGATGCGGCAGTTGCACAGTTAAAAGAAGCACTGTGTAGTGCACCGGTATTGGCGCTCTACTCGACAGAGAAACCGGTGCTAATATCGGTGGACGCCAGCTCGTACGCGTTGGGCGCAGTGTTGTTGCAGCATGACCGACCTGTAGAATTTGCATCCCTCACTCTCACCGACACTCAACAAAGATATGCTCAGATAGAGAAAGAGACTCTCGCCATAGTGTTTGCACTCGAGCGTTTCCATCAGTACACGTTTGGTAGAACGGATGTCACTGTGGAGAGTGACCACAAGCCTCTTGAAACATTATTCACGAAGTCCCTTAATACTGTCCCGGCTCGTTTACAGAGGTTGATGTTGAGGGTTCAGGGCTATGATTTTAAAGTGACTTACAAGCCAGGTCGTTACATGTTTCTAGCGGATGCACTTTCTCGTGCAGCTCTTCCTGAATTATTACATGAAAATATATCTCAGGAAATAAATGATCAGTCATGTTTCTTAATTCAAAGTGTTGCCAGATTTAGTTCAGATAGATTAGATGATATAAAAAAGAGATAGCGAACGATGAGGAGAGCCAAACCTTGATTAAATATATAAACACGGCTGGCCGCAACATAAATATGACGTAGTACCCATTGCGAAAGCCCACTGGTCGCATAGAGATTATTTTGAATATATGGGGTAATTTTCAAAAGCGATTTAGTATTCATTCCTTCATCACTTCGCAGTGAGATGTTAAAACGTGTACACGAAGGCCATTTAGGTATTGAGCGCTGCAAGCGGCGAGCCCGAGGCGTAATGTTTTGGGTCGGAATGTCGCGCGACGTGGAGGTGGCGGTGCGCCGGTGCCGCACGTGCGCCGAGCACGCGGCGCGGCCCCCGCCGGAGCCCATGATCCCGCACGCCGTGCCGACGTTGCCATAGACTAAAGTGGGCTCGGATATCTGTGAGTATGCTCACAGGTATTATTTAATACTGGTAGATTATTTCTCGAATTTTATCGAGGTAAATACCTTGAATAGTTTCGGTTCTAAGACGGTCATTCGAGCTTTAAAGGAACAGTTCGCGCGTCATGGTATCCCAGAGAAACTTGTAACTGATAACAGACCGGCCTTTTCTTCGCAAGAATTCAGGGAATTTAGTAGTGAATGGGGATTCGTTCATACTACGAGTTCGCCCAATTATGCTCAGTCAAATGGTTTAAGTGAAAGAGCAGTAAGAACGGCTAAAAACATTATTAAAAAATCGACATCCATGGATACAGAATTTTATATTGGTCCTAAACTTACGAGCGACTCCTAGGGATGGAATAGGTTCCCCGTCAGAACTACTGATGGGCCGGCGGCTGCGAACTAAATTGCCCGCTCGTGATAGTAAATTGCAAGCGCAGAGAGATAACAATCCAGATTATCATAGCATAATCAAAAAGAAGGAACGTAGTAAAGAATATTACGATCGACACGCTCGTTCTTTACCTGAGCTTCAACCGGGTGATGAGGTCTTGGTCGCCGACGGTACCAAAAAGAAAAAGATGATTGTCACTTCTAAGTCTAATTAGCCACGGTCATATTTTCTTACAATAATGAATCGGGTAAGATATATAGACGAAACAGGCGTCACATAAGTAAATTAGTTTCTGACTCGGGTGCTACCACACCACAAAGTGGATCATCCTCTGTTTCCCACAAAGAGAAGGAGATGGATGATGCTGATAATGATGGTAGCGATCGAAGTGGTGATGGTCAATATTTGTCAGCGTACGAGAACGATCACGATGGTCCTGCGCGCCAAAATAACTTACTGGTGGTAGAGCTCTAGTGACGGAGCTCGTGGGCGTAGGCACCACCGCATTACCTGATTTACTTGCCGCTAAATGGTAGTGTTCAGCACTATCGTGTTCCGGTCAGGTGGTTATGTACGGCCCTGTAATTTCCGGCACAGAGGCATAACACCTTAGGCCTCGGGAGTGGTAACGCATTTGCATTTTGACCTTGGACTTTGTGTGGGTGTCTATAGGCTGCAGTCATCACTTAACATCAATGTGAACTGCATGCTTGTTTGCCACTTCAATTACATAAAAAAAAAAAATAAAAAAAAAAATAAGCCAATTGAACATAAGACGTACAGGGCAGCTTCACGTAGGGCTCGTGATCTTATAGGATCGATGTTCCATAAAAAGTTATCTACTAGATACATTATTTAAATTTGTGAGACTGGTAAAATTGTACCTTAATTTAATAATTGTTTCTGAAACTTTATTACGCATATATAATTCAGTAAGCATAAATATTTAATTATATCGGTAATAGTGTGATAAGCACTTATGCATTTGTATTAAAGTGTTTATTTAAAATATTTGTCAACTTGTAATTTAAAAAATAGACACCAAGTGTTATGTAATACTTTACTGAAAACTTTCTATCTTACTTTTAAGCTTTTATTTTAAGGGAAAGATGCAACATATTATTAATGTAGGTAGTCGATCTTCGCGTTGTGGTGATGTACCCTAGATTAATAAAGTCAGTCGTAATCCAGCAAGCTGTTTTACTTCAACCATCTGACCGGAACACGGTAGTGCTGAACACTACCATTTAGCGGCAAGTATGTTACATACTGCGGTGGTGCCTACGCCCGCGAGCTCCGTCACTGGAGCTCTACCACCAGTAAATTAACCTAATCTACCTACATTGTAATCTCTGGTTTCATAAAGATGTTTCTAGACTACAGTATTACTTAGGTGCCTACCACCTATGTAAGCTATATACACCAATGTTTGCTACTTCATGACAAAAAAATCATCAATGTCCTCTATAAAGCATACGAATTTAGCAGTATCCACCTACCGCGGTAGTCATACTAATGTATTTAAGAGTGACTAATCGATATCGTTTTATGTAAATAGAAACGCGAACTTATGTAAATAGAGACGCGAACGGATGTCAAAGATGACTAGTATAGCCCATATAAGCAAATAGAAAGGTAAGGAACAATTGTTTTTTTTTCGAAGGCAATTTCAAAATCATGAATCATTCTAGAGTTTTGCGATCACACATATTAAAGGTTTTAGAGCTCTAGTGATGTGGCTCACGTAGGGTTGTCACCATCCCGCGCGATGTGAGACCTCCAGTACGTCTGCATGGCACAAGGTATTGAAGAGACGTCCAAAAATATATAAAACAAATAAATGAAAAAAGAATAAGCAGCCTCGGTAGCCTAGTGGTAGCAGGCCACTACTACTACGTCGAGGTCCTGGGTTCGATTCTCGGGTAAGGGGGTTATCAGAGATAATAGTGTTAAGTCCTTTATCTCTGGTTCTATCGGGATTTTTCCATTTTCTGGAAATTTCCCAGTAGGTACCTCGAAGTTTGGTAATGTGCCCGGCGATGACAACAGGCTCGCCATCTGTTACATGGGCCAAAATGTAACAGGCGAATCGTGGGTGTTTGCATGTATGCTTGAATGCATGCATTTACCTCTGCCTACCCCTTCGGGGATTACAGTGAAGTACCGTTTTTTTTTTAAAAGAATAATCAGACCAAATTCTGTGCGCTGCCGACAAAGTGAAAAAAACAGTGAATATCCATGAATATTCAGAGCAAAATAAGCTAACTTGACTTTTGATACAGCATAACTAATAAAAAAGAATATTGGAAATCGATTATACCAAGACTAAATAATTTTGCAGCAGGAACACAATCACTAAAATTGCACCGTGTATTCTGAAATTACACTATAGCTAATCTAGGCCAATTATTACTATCCTAAGCCTATCCCTGAAGTCACTACAGCTCTAAAAGCAAAGTGACATAGATTCCTCAAAGCCTCATAATAAAAGCTGCGGGCTCCAGTTAGTGTGAAACAAGTTGAAACAAAGGAATCACAAATTATGATCTCGGTGCAACAAAAGACAGGAGTAGGGAAGTGTAACTTTTATGCGGGGACTGTGCGGGGCAGAATGTACGAAACGCATTCGTTGGTCTACTTTCACACTGACTGGGATGCTGAGCGTGAGGTGTTGAGCAGATATTAAATTGAGCATTAAATATTCGTTGGTTTGTTTGGGTCATTCAATAATACTTATTTATTTATTTATTTATTCTTTCTTGCACAATTACGTACATGCGGCGGACTTAATGCTAAAAAGCATTCTCTCCCAGTCAACCTTTGGGTAGTGATAAATATTAACTTATTTTATAAATTTTAACTTTTATAAATTTTAACTTATTGGGTAAATAATTTCACATTTTTTTTTCTTTAATTTAGTTGTTGTAAAACCAGCATTAAATAAATAAATAAATGGTTGTTAAGTGATGGCTGCAGACTATTGATATATTACTGCACTGCACTGCAGACTATAGGTATATTTATCGGAAATATCGATAGTCTGTGAGAGTTAATACGGAGCTATACCAAAGAATATGTAATAATACTACGTGTAGAATGGACACTTCGACGTCCCGCCCGATTTCCCCGCCTCACCCAATCTCCTCCACTCTTATGGGCGACGGTTGGTATTTTCTACGTGCCACGCACACAGGTGCACGTGTAAATACACGTCACTGGTTGATGTCTGTGTAATAGAGACGTCCGACGGAGTATCCGCGGTGTGGCTATACATTACCTATTACCGAAGAATGATTACCATTTATCGGCTGAGAATGCAATTGTGCCATGGTATGTATTGTTTTCATCTTTTATGACATTTCTAAAACAATAACAGGGCGCTATTGTAATAAAAAAATCCGTATTCTCGTCTTATATACATACAGTCGCACTTATTTCGTAATAAATATGTAAGCCAAGTACAAGAATAATGCCCGACAAGTAAAAGGATAGGATCTAATGTCGAATTGAAAATTAAAAAATAATATTAAGTATACTAAGTAGAAATATAAATCAAGAATGGTCGTTGTTATTCAATTGTTCCCTTTAAATATTAATTTGTTTTCTTGGACATATTGAACCATAATGTGCTTGAATTTAAGTCTATATAAATATACCTAAGGACATAACAAAGGCGCAGTCCAAACTGCGATCTGACTTCGATATTTTATTAACAGAATGCGCTAAAAATTCGCTTATACTCAATGATTTTAAAACAAGCATTTGTATGCGAGTTCTCTTTATATTGCGTTTATTCCGTTCTTTCACTTACATTTATATTAAAGCGGTACTAAACTTTAGATTTGTATTAAGGTTGTAAATTGTTCCGTACTCTAGCCGTTCTATGTGAAAAATCCTTAAAGAAAAGAGAATATGCGGGAAATGGGTAGCGGCTATTGTGAGCGGTGGAGCGATTTTGTATTCTATTGTTATTTAATTCAGAACTGTCTGTGAATGTGCTATAAAAGGAATATGTTGGAAATAAAAGACACGTAGTCAATTGCTAAAACCTATACTGTGCGTTAGTATGAATTTTGCTGAAACTTTAAGACAGAACCTAAATGTAGGGTAGTTGTAACATTTGGAATTGATGTTGTAGTTATGTTACCGCTATTGCATTCGTAGGTGGTAGGTACAGAACAAAAACATAGAATCAATTTTTTTTATGTAATGGTAGTGGCAAACAAACATGCAGTTCACATTGGTGTTAAGTGATGACTGCAGCCCATAGACACCCACACAAAGACCAACGTCAAAATGAACCGTTACCACTCCTGAGGCCTAAGGTGTTATGCCTCTGTGCCGGAAATTACAAGGCCTTACATTACCACCTGAGCGGAATACGATAGTGCTGAACTCTACCATTTAGCGGCAAGTATATAAGGTAATGCGGTGGTGCCTACGCCCGCGAGCTCCATCACTGGAGCTCTACCACCAATTTTTTTTTAACCTGTATTCACCATCAATAATAAATAAGCCCAATCATTAGTAATTTTTCGCTTCTCGCCCCATCGCTATCACTAAAGACTCACCCTATATTCGCCTGCAACTCCCAACTTAGACAAACTTGCTCCCGTACAAGAAATATACATTTTCCTCCGTCGAATACAAGTTTGTGGGGCTCGTGCGCTGATTTCGCTCCACTTTTGTAAATAAATAGTGAACGGGTGCCTTTTATTAGTAACTAGCTGCGCTGGCGTTCGGTGGCTCCTATACTATGATTGGGTTAATAATAAATTGTATATTGAAAAATTGATCGTGATAGATTTTTACGTCAGAAAAGTTTTGCAACTTTTATATTGTAAAACATGACTTCATATCCGCAAAGGAGGTCTTCGATAGGTTTACACAACATGTTCTATTCGGAAACTGGCCGCTAGACCACATGAGCACTTGATCACCTTATGCGAAGTTGAAATTGGTTATGCAGAGATCTAGAAATGTGTTAAGAAAGGATTTTAAAAATTCAAATCCTATAAGTTATGTTATATTAAAACAAAGTTATCGGGCAAAACCAAGTCATCAATATTATAAACAGAAACATTAGCGAGAAAACTATAAATTAAACATAACATTGACCGTAAACGTTCATTTCTGCGAAATGGCCATTGCATTGAATCACTCAGTATACATACGTCTATTGTGTAACAACTAACAAGTATAAAGGATAAACCGCTGTCCGTGCGCTAGCGCCTACAAATGGTTAACACTTGGTGATTCAAAGAAAAGACGTGGGGCCATGTCAACAGCAATCAGAGCGGTTTCATAAGCGAAAGTGGATAGATTTGGTGACTTTTTCCGCGTGGCAGGTATAAGTGATGACCCGGTTAGTCCAGCGGTGTGAGATTACCGTTTGATTCGGAGGGTCGCGGGTTCGATCTCCGCACCGGGACAAATATTTGTATGGTCTACAGATATTTGTTTCGGGTCAGGGTGTTTGTGTATGTGTTGTGTGTGTACAGCGGCACCCACGACACAGGTTTATACCTAGTGTGGGGCTGTGAGTGTAAGTGTATTTATTTATTTATTTAGAAGTGGTTCAATGATTGTCGTAAATGGTAATTGTTACAGAAAGTATAATACACTACCTAGCAAAAAATATTACACATCGAGTTTAGGACAATCGACTAGTTCCAACTTTATAGAGTGTTATCTCTATCTCTCTCTTTCCTAAAGTCGATGTACAACATTTCGTGGTGGAGCCTTTATGAACATCTTATTTGAGTTTGTCTTCCTCGTACCTAAATCGGTTTAAAAGAACTTTTAATTACCAAGTTCCAAGTCTTTAAACTATAGTTTTCAATATATATAGTTCAAGAGGAAAGGTTGGTGACAAAATATAAATCCAATATATTTTGTAAGACCTATAAAATTTTAAGGTATATGGTTGTTACTGATTACTACTTACTAGTAATCACTTTCCTTTAACCTGAGGCTATCATTATTACTTTAACAGGATTAATAGAAGCGGCTTGCTCTCACAAGCTGTATGAAAGGACTATAAATCGATAACATAAACAGAAACATTAAGTGATCTAGTCGCTATACCGTAAGAGGTATAGCGACTAGATCACTTTTTATAATATAATCTATAATCATTTTTTTACTGACATATAAAACAAAATTAAGTAGATGAAGAATACATTTTATAAGTACATACAAGACACAAAAAAAATTCGTGGCCCAACAAATCTGTCTGAATTGAAACGCTCAATGATTTATATCGGCGATTTGTAGTCTGCGCGTGCGCCGAGTTTCGTTATACCTTTGTTCTAATGTCGTAAAATGGTCATTCAATGTTAAACCGAACGAAATGCACGTTTGTAGGTCACTTGGTATGCAGCTAACATGTTCAATATTACTGTTAATTTGAATAAAAAGTTCAGTTTTGTCAATTTGTAGTATCGAGCGCAAATATTTCTAATTTCAGTAGCTACTGAGATACTTAATGCTATTTGTTTCATGTTTACAAAGTGATTCTCATACAATATATAAAAAGTGATGTAAAAACATAAAGGATAATAATGGCAACCCATTACACAGTACAAAAATGAATATATATTCATATCTGTACCCATTATATGTCCCAATGTTGGGCACGAGTCCCTCTCCTGTTTGGGTGGAAGCCTGGAGCTTACTCTACCACACTGCTCCAATGCGGATTGGTGGAGGTGGGTGGGTTAGTGGCCAACCCGTTGTCGGATATTTTCAAACCGCCCATAAGGCCTCCGACAATCTGTCGATAGCAACCGTGACCGACGGCTTAACGTGCCCTCCGAAGCATGGAAACGCGCATTTTTTAATTTGCCACCAGCGGTCTTCCATCACACACCCGACTGCGCCCGTAATGCTTAACCGAGTAGATCGCTTACGACCCACACCAGCCGCGGAGCACCACCGCATTACCTAATATACTTGCCGCTAAATGGTAGTGTTCAGTACTATCGCACACCCAAATCACCGGGTCAGATGGAATACAACCGTAATTTTCCGCAAAGGGGCATAAGACCTTAGGCCTCAGGAGTGGTAACGCATCTGCATTTGATCTTGGTCTTTGTGTAAATGTCTATAGGCTGCAGTCATCACATAACATCAATGTGAACTGCACGCTTGTTTGTCACTTCAATTACATAAAATAAAGGTTGGTTGTAATGAGTGAGTAATCTTTCAAGTTTACATTACCTTTCATCACGAAGAAAAGCAATTGTACTCCTATTTCATAGTACGAGTATAACACACGCCATCAAATTCGATTTTAATAAAACTGTTACTCAAATATTTTCAACACAATAACCTGGTGAAGCGTATAGTGGATACAGGGCTTTGTTTATGTGGTCAGGGTCCAAAAGAACGAATACCCACAAATATTAATTGCGGTAAAACAATAGCTGCTTTCATTTCATTTAACTTAGCATTTATGATTTTTGAATTTCGAATGTTTAGTTTGTGACAATGTAAAATTTATTTTGTTTTAGAGTATATTTTTCGTGTTTTTGGCATCACTAGTCAATTCCTAGTGTTTTTTTAATGGCTGCCAACTAGTTACAGTTCCCAGATACTTCGTTTCCGTAATTCTTGACGACACCACCACAATCCTCCTGCCTATGGTGTATTAGTGGTCTAGTGGTAGCAGTCACTACTACTACTCTTGGTTCGATTCCCGTATCTAGAAGAGATAACGGTCTGAAACTCTTTATCGCGGATAATTTCGTGATTTTTCTTTTTTCTGGAAATTTCCCATAAAATCATCGATCATCAGCTTGACCGATTAGCATGAAATTTTGTGAGTTTTTGCTGGGTATGAGTCGTCTGTAAAATATTTATTTTATCCCAAAATGGTTAGAATGGCACTCCCCTATTTTTTTACTTATTTTTGGGATACATTATTTATTTTTTACTTTTTAAGGTATAGCATTAAAATATACGTCTTTATAATCCTGAATTTTCACATTTCTAGGATGTCTACCACCAACGCCCATTTCTTAATAACGGTATTAGTATCTCTACTTATAATGTTCATTGGGACAGTTAGTTATTTATAATATATATTACTTGCTGCCCCAGTAGCCTAGTGGTAGCAGGCCACTACTACTACGCTGGAGGTCCTGGGTTCGATTCCCGGGTCGGGGACTATCAGAGATAACGGTTTAAAAACCTTTATCTCTGGTTTTATTGGGATTATCTGGAAGTTTCCCAGTACCTCGGAGTTTGGTAATGTGCGCGGAGATGGCAACAGGCTCGCCACCTGTTACATGGGTCAAAACGTAACCGGCGAATCGTGGGTGTTTGCATGTATGCTTCAATGCATGCATTTACCTCTGCCTACCCCTTCGGGGATTACAGGCGTGAAGTTACGTTATTACTTGCTGCCCCGACAAACTTCGTATCGCCTTAGAAAATAAAAAAAAAATGTCCAGAAATAAAAAAAAAATTGTTGAGAATCACTCTTATCACTTAGGGGTATGAAAAATAGATGTTGGCCGATTCTCAGATCTACCCAATAGGTACACAAAATTTTATCAGAATCGGTCGAGGCGTTTCGGAGTTGTATGGTGACTAACATTGTGATACGAGAACTTAATGTATATGTAGAGAAAATAGATAGAGAAAGTACTATAAAAAATTCCGACCGAACCGAGTTCAAGGAACTGTCTACCTAGTAAAGTATCATCTGTTACAATTGGTCAAACAAAACCAGCAAAATTACCAAACCACTATTTCCCAAGAACTACTATTTAGCGGAGTATCACTAAACGACCCACTTTGTTAAATGTGAAAGAAACTAAATATGGGTTTTGAATCAGCAATTCACAATGCTCTAATCAATTCAGACAATTAGTTTTAACTAGAATACCTGTAACGAGTTCGTCGTGATAATATTGGGATGGCAAGAAAAAAGTTTAAAAGATAGTTCAGTTCACACATCAAAAAACAAAGTCCCCCACCGCGTCTGTCTGTCTGTTCTGTGTTGTGATTATGTCTTGTAGGACAACCGTACACATTTTCGTGCGGTTTTCATCAATAGATAGAGTGATTCCTGTGAAAAGTTTGTGTATAAATATAGTTTGTTATAAATTTATGTAATGCGGTAATTGGAATGCTATACAGTGAAATGAAAGTTTTCAGATTTATCTAGTGTATATTAAACTAAAATGATTATTTAAAATCGAACCCGACGTTTCGGTCGCTTTTCGGGTTCCGTGGTCTCGGGCAGATTGAGGTGGTATTATGGTGGTCTGACAGCAGTTTGAAAAATTTTTATGTGCAGCTACCTCCTTATTTATCTTATATTTATCTTTTACTTTACAGTATTAAGCATTTCATTTTATTATTTAAAAGTTTTTCATGTTACTTTTTTAAGTAACAGTTGGAAGAGCGGCTGGACTAGATTCCCAATGGCCGCGAGTTCGAGTCTCGCCTGAAGTCAAATTTTCCTTTCCATTTTTCTTTAAAAATATATATCCATAAGTTACAATATTCAACGTGAAGCATGCTACCTTCATACAATAAAATGGTAACGAATCTGCATTTTGACCACTGGTCTTTATGTGGGTCATATATGGGTTTACATTATACTTTGGGAGGTACATTCATATCGTCCATTGGCTGCAGTCATCATTTAACATCAATGTGAACTCCATGCTTGTTTGCCACTTTCATTTAATAAAAAAAACTTTGCTGAGTCTCTATTTGTAATATTTGTATCGATTTAACGACTACCGTACAATCTTTAACATATAATATACATACATTTTGATTTACTATCGATATAGAAATAAAAATGAAGTCTACAAATATCAATAACATTACAAAACGTGAACTCAATAGACTATTCATAAAAATATACGATGATATCAAGCTATGTAATCGTTTTGGTAACTAAAAAATAAAATATCACAAACCTAGTACATTCATATCGAACAGACATATCATTTACAATGTTATCGATTTAAAATATGAGCCAATATAAAAAAGGAAACTTCGAAAGTCGTACAAAAAGAGGTCATACAAAACACGGTCTGGATTTGAATACATTAGTTCGTACTTTAAAAAGACATTACAACTAAATCGTACATCGATAAAACACGGACAATGCCGCTGCAAGCGCACACTATTAATCAAAATGAGAGATTGTCTGTATAGGACTAGGTGCATTCATTTATTCTCCATCGAAGGTAAACGTGGGATGCTTGCGTCTAAACAGAAGTAATGGTCGAAGATTCTTTTCGTTATTTAACTGTAGCAACCTCAGCTAGTGATGCACACAAAAAATATCGATGTATCTACAATGACCGTAGAGTTACAGTGCTAAACTGTCAAAAATTTCACTGCTGGTGGAGTTCCAGTGACGGAGCTCGCAGGCGAAGGCACCACCGCAATACCTAATATACTTGCCGCTAAATGGTAGTGTTCAGCACTATTGTAATCCGGTCAGGTGGTAATGTACGGCCCTGTGATTTCCGGTCTTTTATACTGTCTTTTATACCGGTGGTAGAGGTCCAGTGCAGGAGCTCGAGGGCGTAGGCACCGTCGCATTAAATAATTTATCTGCCGCCAAATGGTAGAGTTCAGCACTATTCAGTTAAATGGTAATGTATGGCCCTGTAATAACTACTATAAGACTACTAGAGACATAACAACTTAGGTCTCAGATGTCTAGATGCAATCATCACTTAACATCAATGTGAGCTGCATGTTTATTTGCCATTCTTTACATATAAAAAGTCTATGTTTATCAATCAAAACATCGACATATAAAAATATCGCGTGCCTCCCTACCTTCGACGCATTTCGTGCGTTCCACCCATGTCCGTTTTCACGGGAATATAATCTTAAACATCATTACTTTAAGGATGTGTTTATCAGACGTGTGTCATACTAGTTGGTACATTAAATTTGGACAGGCAGTGTAAGTTATTAATATTATTTCTGTTTTCGAACCGTTATTCCTTGTTCATCCTTTGTTCTACGATGATACATTCGTTACAGTTTACTTTTGCTTTTTTTTTGTAGATGAACCAAATTCCAATAGCATTTCTAAAGAACTAAAAAAAAACATGTCAGTTGCATTCTCATACTTGTTTTTCATAGTAAACAAGGTTTATTTAACAGCAATCGGCGTTGGAACTTGTCGATCCCACCACGGGTGGAGGAAAATTCTACCAATAGTGGAGTCAACCAAATAATGACACCATTTTTTGGGAAGAAGAAGGTAAGCTACAAAAAGGAAGTACAAAAAGGCGGTATGGGCAGCAACGAACAGCGATAAAACCACTGAGCAGTAATTGATTTATCAATCCGCATACCAAGAAAGGCGCTTATGACATATTTACCCCTAATGAGACAAATGGGCATATTTGGAAATGTTTTTACGTACGTAACTTCACGCCTGTAATCCCCGAAGGGGTTGACAAATAAATAAATGCAGTAAATGTATGCATTCAAGCATACATGCAAACGACGACCCACGATTCGCCGGTAACCCGAAAGGTTTTTAACCGACAGTATTTTGTGAGAGCAGACATTTTTTTGTGTTAATGTTGATGATATAACAGGAATTTTACTGACGGTAGAGCTCTAGTGACGGAGCTTGCGGGCGTAAGCACTAACGAATTTCTTCTATCTGCCGCCAAATGGTAATGCATGGCCTCTTAACAACTATTACAGAGACAACAACTAACAGAGGTGCCAACGCGGCAAAGTGAGCTGCATGCTTGTTTGTCACCGTCTTTATATTCAAGAAATATGATAGAAAAAGCGAAATTAAATTTTCTAAAATTGGACCATAATACATAGGTATTTGTTTAGCCCTCTAAGCTAGTAGCTTCTTACAATTCTGACAATTAAAAGGCTAAAGATAGTACCTATCGACTAATAACAACACCTATTAACTGCATAACATTCTTAGACCTATGTAGTTAGAACAACAAAATCTTTTTTGATCCATTTATACACTATTGCCAAGGGAGCCACTTCTGATCGAACCTCTCAGCAACAAAAGGACGTAACCGCCCGCAAGTGAGTTGAGAAACTGAAAGTCGTTAAAGTTATCGAACAAGGCCCTTGTTCTATGGAATAGTTTGCCCCACTTCGTAAATATTTACTTTATATCTATGGAGATTGGATTCGTTAACTCTTATATGGCTTCTGCTCGTGTGATTATAGAGTAACTTAAGATAGAATGAATCTGATTTCGTAGTTTTAGTTTGCAATTGATGGGTATTACAAAATCGTATAATCAAAATTAGTATGGGCACCATTAAAGATGCAAAAAGGATTACAAATTTTATTTTTAGGTAATGGAAGAGGCAAACAAGCATGCAGTATGCAGTCCACATTTATTTTAAGTCATGACAGCAGCCTATAGACACTTACACAAAGACCAAGGTCAGAAATGCAGATGCGTTACCTCTTCTGAGGCCTAAGGTTTTATGTCTCTGTGCCGGAAATTACAGGGCCATATATTACCACCTGACCGGAACACGATAGTGCCATTAAGCGGCAAGTATATTTAAAGTTTTCTTTATGTTCATAAAAAATACTGCTTGTCTCTTGTGAGTAAAAATTATTTAATGGTAATTGATATTGAAAATAATTTATCTTATTATATATATAAAAATCAATTGCTGTTCGTAAGTCTCGCTAAAAGTCTAGAACAAGTGGACCGATTTAACTAATTTGGGTTTTGAATGATTTTTGGAAGTCCAGGGAAGTATTAAAATACTTTAAAAGGTATGTATGTATGTATGTATCTTCACGCCAGGTCCCTAACGGGGTAGGCAGAGAGTGTAGAGCGCCAGATATCCCGGTTCAGACAAACCTCTCGTGCCTCGTCTACCTTCATCATTCTCTTCATAGATGCACGCCGATTCCTAAGACTTTTGACCCCACCATCAGACAGAACTCGACCTATTTGGTCATGGTAGGTCAGCCTTGGTCTTCCTGGGCCTCTGCAACCATCCACATTCGCATTGTATATCTGTTTAGTCATTCGCTCATTCGACATTCTTTCTATATGCCCGAACCATCGGAGCATGCCTTTCTTCATTTTTACACCGATACTATCATGCACACAAAGTCTCTTTCTTACATCTTCATTACGAACGCGATCGGTGAGTGAGGTAAAAGGTAAGAAAATATATAGAAATTCTAAGGGAAATAGCAACTATAACAATTTAATTTTCTGATACAAACAGTCCGTACCTATCAAACCTTCGACACATTATTTCATTGTGAGTGAGTTTCACGAAGTTTGCCGGGTCAACTAGTCACAAATAAAAATTGCGAATATAGAATTCTTTTCGCAGTAAATTATCAAAAACATAAAAAAGAACGCGGGTTTTTATCTTCAAAAATTATTAAAAATTACCGTAATTAAATTCAGGGCACTAATTTTATTCACGCATTTTCCTATTCTTACGAGTATTAACGCATGAAGTTATTATGCAATTCACAATAAAATTAAAACCCAACGTATTCAATAAAACTACATTCCATTTTGGCTCTAAACACGACGCATTAAGATCTGTACTGAGAACTACCATTATGAATGTAATATAGAATGGTTGCGAAGGTTTTAATTCTTGGCTTGTTAATTAAGGCCCGTGTTTCGGAATAAGAGTGGGCGTAGTGGTCCCACCGGGATGCGTGAGGCTTAAGGGCCATCACACGCAAAATCTCCAAAAATGAAACACGATCCTGGAAAAAAAAACTTGATTTTGGAAACCATTTCATGCAAAAGCTGTTGTTAGGAACCGATTTCAGGACAAAATATAATAATAAAACGTAATTTTTGAAGTTAGACCGCTTTTTTCGTTTTTTTTTTAACTTGTATAAAAGTAAAAAAATATATATATTTAAACATAATTTATAAACAAATTTACCCCTATTTTTTGACCTGTAACCATTTTCCTCTCTCAATTATTATCAAAACAACATGCGTTTTGAAAATTTGAATAAAACAACTAATTGAAAAATGCATTGATATTACGAGATGTTTTCATCATTATACGTATATTTTTTTTAATAAATGAATAACGCGTTTGAATTTGTATACACACATTTTAGGTTATATGCTCGCTTGTCATTCAAGGCTGTTATCGGCATTGCCTGAGCCTTAAAGTGTTCATTAATTATTTCTTTTGAATGTCATTGGCATTTCTTGAGCCTTAAGGTACGATTCCGAACTCCGCTGCACGCAGCAGTGCTGCCGCAGCACCATATTTCTCAATTTTCTACTGCATTGCTGCCGCGACTTTGTCGCGTAGCTCGGAATGTAATTTCTTTAAAACTTATATAGAATATATGGAGACCAGTAGTGCTGCGGCAGCACTGCAGCTTCAGCACTGCTGCGTGCAGCGGAGTTCGGAATCGTACCTTTAAGATGTACATTTATTATTGGAATGAAATAGATCGGCTTCTTTTGAAAGTGTTACTGATTACTAAACAGCCATAAATTCTCATAGGTATTAGAAAACTGTTTTTTTATGTTATGAAGGTGGTAAACAAGCATGCAGTTCATAATAATATGTATGTCAAGTGATGACTGCAGCCTATAGAACTGTACAAAAACCAGAGGTAAAAATTCAGATACGTTCCCACCCCTGAGATAGAGACGAATTCAAATCCCTCCCATACAGTATTCGCCTTAACAAATCAGTAATGAAACACTATAATCGATACAAAATATCCTCTATCGACTCATTTTCGAACATTATTCTTAATTAAAAATGGAAAGCTTGTAGGAAACTTTATTGTTATTGTTTTCACGCATTGCGGCATCGCCTTTAAGCAAATACGAGTGTTTATAATCAATAGCCGACGTTACATATCTATATCTATACAATTAAATTGGGGTGCCGGTTTGTAATATAAAAATAACCGATTTTTACTAAATTTACTTGTACTCGTATGTATACACGGTACACAGTATTTTATTACAAATTTTGTCTGCCTGTCCGTCTGTTTTTAAACGGCTGGACCGATTTTGACGGGACTTGATAGACACTGGCAAAATAAAAGCTCATGTAAAAAGGAGTAACTTAGGCTTCTTTTATTTATGAACTACATTATACTAGATGTGCCCACGACTTCGTCCGTGTGGATACTGAAGAATAATTTCGTTAAATACTACGCGGACAAAGACGCAGGCACAGCTTATTTTAATAATATGAGATTTTAAGTGGTAGTAAAGTTATAGTAACGAAGCTCGAGAGAGTAGCCACCGCCGCATTACCTATGTTTAAGGGCTATTCACTTAGCATCAATGTGAACTATACGCTCATTCATCATTATTAAATAAAAAATATATGTTAAGTATTTTTGTTTATTGTTTTGGTAAAGCTGTGTTAGTACAAAGTACAAATTAAGCGCGGCAAACCATCGAACAAAGGTGCGCGCGGCGGCCGCGCACTATCTCACACAGACGAGAAAAAAAAATGATGAAGAAGTACATAAATAACTTTGTCTGTGATATGTTATATTGCCTCGATTTCAATAAAAACCGAACATATTATTAGTAAAGAAATAAATACCTATTACAGTCATAAAAAAAGAATGAAAATGAAAAGAATGCAGCGGTGCTCTAAAAAAACAATTTGTAAGTAAAGGAATACCGCTACGCAAGGTTATCGCGATAGTACCGATGTTCAATACGCGGGCCAAACAATTACAGCCCATTAGACGGATCGATTCAGTACCGATGCTCTGGCCGCATGTCACACCTATGCGTAATCATTTACGAATCTCCAGAAATATTATTTTTTTCTGGCGAGATTCGGCAGTCTACTGTTAGACACTGAATGTGCCTAACTATGTATTGAAAGTCAATTGGCTTGCCTACTGTCGTAATGAAAATAAACATATTATTATAATAATGACCTATGTAATATTATAATAATACACAACAGATTTTGAGGGTTATAACAGCGTTATGTATTAGGTGCGAACCTAACGTGTATATTTTTTGTGCATCTTATATGTTATTTCATGACAAGTGTTATACAAGTATTCAGTTCACATTGATGTCAAGTAAATACTGTAGTCAATAAATAATCTCAAAAACTAGAGATTTCAAGGCGACGCGGTGCTATTCATGACGTCTAAATTTTCTATTGTATACATAGAATCCCGATGATTAAGATGGTTAGCGTTAAGTTCGCCATTTGTAAATATGTTTTATATTGTGGCAATAAAGTATTAAATAAATAAATTGACGAGTTAAATTACAGGGCCGTCCATTACTACCTGACCGGAATACGATAGGAGTCAACACTACCACTAATCGGCCAGTAGATTAGTGCAGTGCCTACGCTTGCAAGCTCCGTCATTGGAGGTTTCCAACCAGTCATCACTCCAGCCGATTGGCGTCCATTGCTGGACAAAGCCTTCCCCAAAGACGCCCTCAAAACAGAATTGCGTGTCATTAGGGGAGAATATGCCATAGACGGCACGCTTGGCAGGCAGATTGGTGATCGCAGTGACGGTAGTTTTATCATGGGACGCTGCTGTCCATCCCGCGTTGTTATATTTATTACCGCCCTATTGGTATGGTTTGACCGCCATTGTTCGGTTGATTGACTGCTATAGCTTAGTGGGTGGTGGGTCGTCCCGACGCCATCGTACCAAGCCAACCAGTACAAAAATAATTTGACTCCTATTCTGCGGTGTTCACTTACCATCAATGCAAACAGTTTTGTGTACAAACAACAATACCAATCTCTCAGTTGCATAACGGTGTAATAGGGTGACATGACGGCAAGAGGTTAGATGGTTCATGTGATGGTATCTCTCACGTTACTTTGAACAACATAAGGAACATCTAATGAGGGACATTTGCCTATATTTTCACTGATGATAAAGCTGGAGCAGAGTTATGGCAAATAGTTCGTATCTATCAAACCTTTGACACATTATTTCATTCTGAGGCAATACGTAGTTTGCCGGGTCAGCTAGTTGAAAATAAAATAAAATTTTAAGTAGGAAATAATCAAACTAGCATCTAACTTTCTCTTTTATCAAATAGCAAGTAATAAAATATTTGAGCATAAAAGCAATTATTGTATTTGTAATTGTTTAACAAGTATTTAAAGTAGTAAGTAAGTAGTAAGTAGTAAGTTTAAAAAGTATTACAAAAGTGAGAAAAAAAAATTGCATTCACATTCGAAAATGTATTATTCAATTCGAATTCGGAAATCAATTTCATGTGTGTGCGTACCGACTGATATAATTTTTATGGCTGAATGGATTCCGATGTATGAGGAACTGTATCTGTACGTCTGTCTGTACCAATCTTTCAATACGATATATTTCACTGGTGGTAGAGCTCCAGTGACGGAGCTCGCGGGCATAGGCACCACCGCATTACCCAATATACTTGCCGCTAAATGGTAGTGTTTGTCACTATCGTGTTCCGGTCAGGTGGTAATGTACGGCCCTGTAATTTCCGGCACAGAGGCATAACACCTTAGGCCTCAGGAGTGGTAACGCATCTGCATCTTGACCTCGGTCTTTGTGTGGGTGTCTATAGGCTGCAGTCATCACTTAACATCAATGTGAACTGCATGCTTGTTTGCCACTTCCTTTACATAAAAAAAAATGACTTTTCCTTTTTTTTCGCTTTTCGCCATCATGGACTTAATTTGTATTCTGACAGTATTGATATTTTTATATACAAACTAGCTGTTTCCCGCGGCTTAGCCCGCGTGGATTTCGTTTTATAATCCTGAATTTTCTTTGCTATAAACCTCACGGAGTCCGAGACCTTTCGAATGCAAAACCATGGAAATCGGTTCGTGCGTTCTGGAGTTATAGCGTCAGGAAGGAAAACCCGACTTATTTTTATATAATAGATATAAAAAATTCATCTTATAATATAATTAACATCCGGGGAAAAACTCATTTTTAAGAAGTGATTAATTCATTAGGTAGATAGAAAAGGTACGTAACTTTCAATGTTGCACAGTAAGTTACCATTAGCTTAATCATTTAAAGTAATGGTCATTTACTGTGCTCTTTCGTGCATTCGACCATTCGTGCAATCATAAAATTAATTAAATCATAGAAATATATTCATAATTGTTACTGGTGGTAGAGCTCCAGTGACGGAGCTCGCGGGCGTAGGCACCACCGCATTAACTAAACTGCTGCTAAATGGTAGTGTTCAGCACTATCGTGTTCCGGTCAGGTGGTAATGTACGGCCCTGTGTTTTCTGGCACAGAGGCATAATATCTTAGATCTCAGGAGTGGTAATGTATCTGAATTTTGACCTTGGTCTTTGTGTAAGTGTATATAGGCTGCAGTAATCACTTAACAACAATGGGAACTGCATGCTTGTTTGCCACTTCCACTCATTAAAAAAAAGGAAATTCAAACAAAAGGTAATATAATAAATCAAATCCATGATTTATCATTACGCTGACATTATCGTCCTACAAAACACGATCTTGCTCATTTGAAGCGTACTAGGTATAATAATTGTGACAGTCAAACCAAATAATACAGACAAACCCGTATGCCAAAGCTTGTGCACGGTAAAGCTCTGAATCCCGCATTACCATGTGTAAATACGGGGCCACATTAGCGAGGCTGACAAATTATTTCTGAATATTTAATGCCCGAATCACATTGCGCCCATATTGTTCGACTGATAATAGACAGACTGTTCCGAACCGCTGGCCGCTCGAAATTGATTCTTATTTTTACTTACCGACGATGTCATTTACAAAAAGAGAAACGATAACTCACGGTTCAATCCACAAACATGTCAGTTTTAATCCTAAAGGCTTTGAAAATACGATTCAGTTGCCCTTGGTGTGATTTCGAAAAATTCGCTGTGTTTGTATAAGCCTTTCGCGTACTGATGTACAGAGCGCAGCAAGATTTATTACACATCGCTTAGGTAAAATATATTGAATAATTTCGCCTTAGTAGAGCGTTATCTCTTTCGCACATAGTCTGATGTGACGTTTGTCGACAATTTTGATGAAATTTTGACCAATACCGGACTAGTGCTTACGTAGGTAATATCGTAACGTAGTAGTAGCGTCGTAACGAGGTTTCAATCGAACGCTTGGTAGTGTAGTGACGAGATGAGGGCACACGTGCTAGACGCAGGTGGCCTATGATGTGGACAGACCAGATAAAATCTGCACTGGGCGGTCCACTCCATGAAATATGCTGCAGTAAAGCAAGGAGGCGCTACGAGTGGCGAAGGATTGTGAAGCGAGCCACTACATCTGGAAATACGACCACGACCACGACCACTCTGACAAGAATGTAACGCAAGAGAAGAAGTGTGCACCACAGATAACGCTCTACGAAGCCGAAACGAGCCAATCGTCTCTTATCTAAGCTCCATTTGCAATCACAGATCAACACGGGCCACCGGCTGACCGGAGGGGAGTAGCTCTATATGTGCAATAATTCTTGACGGACCCTGTAGGCTTAAATCTGTAAAATATCCTGTCATAGTTTTTTAAACTCTAAGTGATTCTTTTTTTTATGTAATAGAAGTGGCAAACAAGCATGCAGTTCACATTGATGTTAAGTGATGACTGCAGCCTGTAGACACCCACACAAAGACCAAGATCAAGATGCAGAAGCGTTACCACTCTTGATGGGTAAGGTGTTATACCTCTGTGCCGGAAATTACAGGGCCGTACCGAAACACGATAGTGCTGAACACTATCATTTAGCGGCAAGTATATTATTTAATGCGGTGGTGCCTCTGCCCGCGAGCTCGTACGAGCGAGTAAGGCATTATTTATTTATTTATAATGATTTAAAGTTCAGATTGACATGGCAAAATAAATTAAATGCTAAATTCATAACTATCACAATATTAATAAGGAAGTCCAGCAATAATTTAGAAAGCCGTATGTACTTTTGTTTTGAATAAACGCCGCAGTTCACGGCCTTTGTGTGCAAAGTGCCTTATGGATTACAGCCTGAATTGGATAGTCTTTGGTTCTCAATTTTTAGGGAAAATCCTCTCTCAGATTTACGTCTTTTGTCGTTAGTCCAGTTACATAGCTCGTATCCTTTTGTTGAACTCAGACTTCCTATTACCGATGTAGGTCAAAGGATAAAGTATATTATTATATAGCAGAGAGATGCGGAGATGTAATATTCGCCCATATATATCCGAGAACTGGCCGTTGATCATACAGGCACATTATGCTATCGTAATAAAAGCTATATTTGATTGATTTTGTATAAGCGAAGAGTTTCTTGAATGTACATATGTCTTGTGACATATTTTAATTTTAATTAAACATATAATAATTTTAATTCATTCCATCATTAAATTAAACATTTTATTGATGTATATCAGACTATCACACTTAATATTATAAATGTGAAAGTTTATTTGTTTGGATGTTTGTCCGTCAATTACTCCGAAACTGCATAACGGATTTTGATGAAATTTGTTATACAGATAGAGTATTAGCTGACTTAGATACTTTTAATTCCGAATAAATTTTCCTGTGGGATGCCATGGGAAGATTTGATGAGTTTCCACAGGTTACGCAAAACGCGACCTACACGCGGGCGGAGCCGCGGGCAACGGCTAGTTCTATATAAATGCTTTAGGCTTTAGCTTATAATGGTCCCAATATAAGTGCGTTGCCGCAATGTCTCTTACAGTATCATCTAAATTACGATTGCCCAAATTCTTTCTTATTACACATGAAATTATTCCGCGCTTGGTTGCCTCTGCTTTGGCGTTCATCTTTTATTCAATAATCATATCAAAATTTGACACTTTAAAAAAAATAAGCAAATGACGCAAACAAGCAGCATTTACCAGTTAAATAAGCGATTTACTTTTAAAATTCAACATTAAACGGCACGACTGCCAATTGCGAATTTACATAAACGTCAAATGGGGGGTGACAATCAAATCAAATTAGCCGAAACTGTCCGTGAGTGGACGAGCGACGTAAATCGCGTAATAATTGCAGGCCGCGTTCGCACTCGCGAGTTGAACGCGCTGTTTGCGGCAACCCGGCACGTTTGGTGGATGATAAATGATCAACATCGAATAATATTATTTTATTACTTGTTTATTTTTTATTACATTGGTTTATTTACTTTAAAAACGGGTGATCGGGATACCTAAACCGATTTTACAACGGCCCAGAATATTCTGCCTGTGTAGATGCAGTTTTGTGATGCATAAATCACAAAACTGCAGCTTGAATTCCATACCGCTGAACGTTAAAATTTAAATGTAGTGGTAGATAGAAAAAAATAATATCCAATTATTATCTTTTCTATGTCTTCTCTTGTTTAGTCGTCAAAGACGAAACTGTCAGTGAGTGTACCCGTTGTATTATAGTTCGCAAGTCGAACGCGCTGTTTGAGACAAATCGGCACGTTTGATGGATAAACGATCAACATTGGTTTAAATAATATTATTTTATTACTTGTTCATTATTTTATGGATTATGATAATTATAATGACAACCCTTGATACGTCCCACTGCTGGTCACGAGTATCGCCCCTTCTTGGAAGGAGGCCTTGAGCTTACTCCACCACGCTGCTCCAATGCGGGTTGGTGGAGGTAAGGGTAAGTGGCCAACCCGCTGTCGGATGTTTTCGAACCGCCCATAAGGCCTCCGACAAGGTTTACGACCGATACCTATTGATAGCAACTGGGACCGACGGCTTCACGTGCCCTCCGAAGCACGGAAACGCGCATTTTCATTTGCCACTAGCGGACACCCATCACTCACCAGAGGGCGCCTATATCGCTTAACCGAGTAGATCTTTTGCGATGTATCGCGAAAAACTGTATTTTTTTACCTTTGACCTCGTATAACTTCCGGTACAGACACAAAATTATATGAGACTTGAGACAGCTTTCAGAAAGCCAAAATAAAGTTATATACATTTTTACTGGTGGTAGAGCTCCAATGACGGAGCTCGCGGGCATAGGCACCACCGCATTACCGCGGCAATACTTGCCGCTAAATGGTAGTGTTCAGCACTATCATGTGCCGGTTAGGTGGTAATGTACGGCCTTGTAATTCCCGGCACAGAGGCATAACACCTTAAGCCTCAGGAGTGGTAACGCATCTGCATTTTGACCTCTGGTTTATCTGTGGGTGTCTATAGGCTGCAGTCATCACTTAACATCAATGTGAGCTGCGCGCTTGTTTGCCACTTTCATAACATAAAAAAAATACAAATATTTAGTTTATTACCTTTTATTCATAGGTTAATCTCTAAAATAACTGGACTATCTCTAGTCTAAAACGTTTGAAATAAACAAAACCAATGGATCGGAGTTTATTTTTTTAATCCAAATTCACAATATTTCACAAAATCACGAATTGACTAGCAAAAGTCAATTCGTTCTATCAATTGAAATTTAAATAAACCCATACATTTACGTACAAACATTCGAAGCGTTAAAATATTATTTTGACGCAACTCATAATTTATGCAGTGCGTTAAAATTTATTCACAATTCAGAAATAAACCTGTTTACGTTGCTACATCTGTAACATGTCCTTTTTTCGTATCAAAAAATATTTTTAGAACCAAATATTTCAAAAGGCACGTCTCATTAAAAAGAGTGATGTTTTTTTATACGCGTCTATTGCTGACTTGATGTATAAGTGGAATTGTAACTCATGTATTCGTATATGCTATATGCGTATGCTTGTACTTTTACAAATTTAGCAAATTTTTTAAAGGAGATGTTGCAAAAATGTATGGACCTCCGGCCATGTATTGTACACAATATCATTAACAGGCAAGATCAGTATAAAAACGTTTTTTACTGCACATATTCACTTATTTAGCTTTGTTTGCAGTTACAAAACATTATTTGCAGTTAGAATTGCAACTCAAAACCAACATGGCGAATATGGCGGCCGATGTCATTTTGACAAATGCTACTAATAACCATATTGAAAATGATAAAATCGTTTGAATGAAATTTGGTTGTAACTCTAAAATATATTCTTGAATAAATTAATTGTATTTTTTTCGGATTCTTCTATAATTTACCCATTTTTTCAGGTACTGTACGTACCAGAGCCGAACTCGCAACATCTCCTTTAGCAAATGTTCTGAATACATAGGTTCACACATGTATTTATCCGTATATATCCATGTATATATAAATAAATTTAGTATGCAATCACGCAGAGATCAAGTGTATTAAGTTCCTATTATTTGATTAAGTCGGCGAATAACTAAAAAAATAAAGCACATAACTATTTATAAAGTAAAAACCGGTCAAGTGCGTGTCGGGCCACGCGCAGTGTAGAGTTCCGTAGTTACAGAGTAAGAGATGTCATTAAAAAATAAATCAATACTTTCTATAGAGTTATTTGAAATTTTCATGTAAAATACATTTGAGGTTACAAAATACATTTTTCCACTATTTCTCGCAAACTTGCAAGGCTAAGAAGCTTAAGTGGTTACCCTAATAAATATATTTTTTCCTACCACTTTGTCGGCGTGATTAAGGTGTATACTTGTACGAAATTTCAAGTCTCTAGTACCAATAGTGTTTGCGCTAAACCGCGGACGGATCAACAGACAGACAGAGAGACAGACAGACGGACATGGCGAAACTATAAGAGTTCCTTGTTTACTACGGGACCCTAAAACAGAAAAAAAAAATGACTTCAGGCAGGACTTAAGCCCGTGAATATTGGGATCTATACTTTAGCCGCATTTCCAACTGAGATATCGACGTCCACTCAATTTTACCTTTACATTTTTCTTTAATAATATTTCAGTCGCATGTGTTAGTGCGCATTGCATTAAAACAAACATTACTATTTAGTCATTCAATTCAATGTTCAATTTCAATCATTCAACACAAGGTTCCAGGTTAATATGCCCAATTGGTCATGTCTATCGCATCCCAAAAGCCTCCTGGCCGACCTCAACGGGTAAATGGCAAGCGCGAATGTCTCTCAGTCTTTTTTCTCAACGGCCTAAAACAGACTCCTGTTGGCGAGCGTTGGTGAAGTGAGATAGATGCGATATGGGGGGTGTAGCTGTAGCTTTACCGAAATAGTACGTTAAAGGTTATATTCAAGGTCAATGACACACATTGTGGTCTACTACGTCTGCTACTGAAAAGTTATTTGGTTTTCAGTGAGCTCTATTTTTCCTTCTCCTTCTTAATCACTGCATTACCTAATTTAATTCTAAAGTTTATTTTAGTACCTAAAACAAATACGCCTTCAACTAGATTCCCTAACCTGTATATATGAAAAGCCACCGAAACGTCGAGTTCGACTTTAAATAATCATTTTAGTTTAATATACGCGAGATAAATCCGAAAACTAGTTTCATTTCAATTATACAGGTTGATACAGTTCTGACACAGGTTATACCTGTGTCAGAACTGCCTTTGTACTATACACATTTTCAGAAAAAGCATAATTATGTAGGAATTTAATAATAAACCTAAAAATATAGAAAGAATAGAATAGAATAGAATAGAAAATATTTTTATTTCGAATAGATCTTTACAGATACTTTCAAAACGTCAATAAATCATAAACTACCTAGAGCGAATAACCATTACATATAGTAAAAGCAAAATCATATATTAATAGTAAATTAAAAATTAAAATTTAAACTATTTGGTTAAAACATAATAATCATAAAATTTTTCAATTCCTTCAATGATAATAAATGAAGAAAAAGAAAAACTTATTCGTCAAGATCAATGTTATTCACTTAGCAGAGTTCCAAGTGCAGTCACTACTGAGAAGAACTCCGCTACCCAACAAACTCAGTAAGAGCTCTTTTAAATGAAAGCTTAAATCTAGTACAGATTATCGTGAAAAATCAAATAATATAACGAATTCTACTATTCAAGGAATAAACACGGTGTCCTATTAGGCAGTCACACCCTACAACCATTAGGGATAAAGTATTTATGCCATTTAACTTTTAAAATAATACATTTTACGCTAAACCCTCTCAATCATACCGTGCGCCGATGTAATTGGCCCATTACTACCGAGTCCTCTACAATTATCTGTTTGACTATAATAATTGTAAAAATAGAAAAAAAATGCAGCACTGTTGAACGTAGTAGTTACAAATTGCGCTAATTATGCAATTTGATTTAACATGTTAATTAAACAGCAACCGTTGGTGTTATTTGACTAGCGTATTACGCGACATGTTTTTAAATAATGTTTTTACTGGTGGTAGAGCTCCAGTGACGGAGCTCGCGGGCGTAGGCACCACCGCATTACCTGATTTACTTGCCGCTAAATGGTAGTGTTCAGCACTATCGTGTTCCGGTCAGGTGGTAATGTACGGCCCTGTAATTTCCGGCACAGAGGCATAACACCTTAGGCCTCAGGAGTGGTAACGCATTTGCATTTTGACCTTGGTCTTTGTGTGGGTGTCTATAGGCTGCAGTCATCACTTAACATCAATGTGAACTGTATGCTTGTTTGCCACTTGATTTACATAAAAAAAAAAAAAAGTGTAAATGCGTTGACACTTAGGGTAGGAATGGATAGGCTTGAATCGTCTGCGCCCTGCAGTACCGGGCTTGTACAATAGGACTGAGGTATCCTCTGCCTGTCGTAAGAGGCAATTAAACTGGTGGTAGAGCTCCAGTGACAGAGCTCGCGGGCGTGAGCATCACCGCATTACCTTATATACTTGCCGCTAATTTCCGTTTTTTTTTTAATGTAATGGAAGTTGTAAACAAGACTGCAGTACACATTGATGTTAAGTGATGACTGCAGCCTATAGACACCCACACAAAGACCAAGGTCAAAATGCAGTTGCGTTATCACTCCAGAGGCCTCAGGTGTTATGCCTCTGTGCCGGAAATTACAGGGCCGTAAATTACTACCTGACCAGAACACGATAGTACTGAACGCTACTATTTAGCGGCAAGTTTAGGTAATGCGGTGGTGCCTACGCCCGCGAACTCCGTCATTGGAGCTCGACCACCAGTAAAAATGGATGTCATTTAAAAAGTAGCCTATGTTCTTTCTCAAAGTCAACTCTATCTCTGTACCAAATTTCATTAAAATCCGTTCAGTCGTTTGGACGTGAAAAGGTAACAGACAGACAGAGTTACTTTCGAATTTAAAATATAAGTAGGGAAGTAGGGATTAAGCATGGAACAAAAAGCAGAATCAAATTGCAAAAGAACACAGATCAATCAACCTTTTAATAAATTGGCGCAAACGTGCAAATGAAACAGTGTAATTACATACTTTTCATTGCTTCAATTTGTAATTGTTAACAGGCGCGTCCAGTTTAACTTTGTTACATGAAGTGCTCGTCCGTGACGCGACAGATTACACTGTTGTTTTTTCGCCTCACGGGAAAAAAGTAAAATTCACTGATGGTTTGAGATTAAATTAAAAAGAAAACCTGAAAAATGTCAGGCGTACTCGTGTACTCCTTGTGTTAACAATGAGGCCTCTCCCAAAGATTGCCACAACGAACGGTCCTGGGCCGCCCGCATCCAGCGATCGGCAGCGACCTTCACCAGGTCGTCGGTCCAACTCGAGCGAGGCCTGCCTACGCTTCGTTTTCTGGTGCCTGGTCGCCACTCAAGAACTTTTCTGCCCCGATGGCCGTGGGTTCTGCGAGACTGCCACTGGAGTTACGCGATCGGTGAGCTATGTCAGTAACTTAGGGTCTCATGCGGATCTCCTCATTTATGATTCGATCTCGCAGGGAAACACCGAGCATAGCTCTCTCCATTGCTCTCTGCGTGCCCCTGAGCTTTCTTATGAGACCCATAGTGAACGACTATATTTACTGGCAACACACACTGGTCCAAAACATTATGGTAAGTTCGGCGAGAAAGTCCAACTGCAGCTTACATTTTCGTTAACTACCTACAGATTTGAAAGTCGTAGATATATTATAAGTATTGCTAACATTGAGGTATTTGTTTTGATACAAGGTGTTATACATTTCCTTGCTATATACGCAGATGCTTGCATAAACTTAAGTCTGGTGAAAGGCATCATCCACAGATAAGGTTGTCTCTGGCATTATCCATCCAGAGTAAAAAAGCTGTAAACTACCAATAAACTCTCATACTGGTTTTCTACTCCCAGTAAAAAGTGTACGACTGTAAAACCAGACAGCAGGCACATAAAGAAAAATACGAGTAAAAGACACACATAATTACAACACAAAATCAAATTCTACCCAAGAACCGAGTCCATGACAAAAACAAATCATCAAACATCATTCTGTCCATCTGTTTGTTACCAAACCAAATCGCTTAAACATTGCTGAGCGTTTAACAATAGCGAAACAGTTGCTGCCAATCAAAATTTATCTTTACGACCATTGTAATAAGGTCGGAATCAAGTCAATGTGTTTCGCATGAAACTCGCTATAGTGTGTCAATATGGGAATTAAAGCACGCACGTTTTATGTTTGCACAAGCATGTTTTGACTGCGATAATGAGATGCGATGGTATGTCTCTCATAATATGCAGCTTTCATAGCGACTTCTGGTTCAGTTGGATTATGGTAATGACTGTGGGAATCGGTATGGTAAGTGGATTTAGATTTGCACCAATAGTGTTCGGAGGATAAAGGTGAGTGCTCACTGAGGCCAATGGCTTGTGAGCAACTTATGAGTGCGCTCGATTTTGGTTAGATGTAACAACGCGCACAAGTACAGTATGTTCATGTGCGTGTACCGACAGGTCTTTACCACAACCAATCGATCGCAGCTTTCGTGATTGACAACTTCTTGCTGACAAAACGCATATCAAGTCGCTGTCGTCACGTGACAAATAGAGTTAGCTTTAGTTAATTAATAATAATAATGTTAGTTTTAAGAAACATAATAGTATTCTTTTATGTAACGAAAATGCCAAACAATTATGCACAAAAACCAGAAGACGAGATGCAGATGCGTGGCCACCCCTGAGATCTTAGTTGTTGTCTCTGTGATAGTTGTTACGGGGCCACACAATGTGTTACCTAGATGGTAATGTGTGGCACAGGTAACCAGAACACAATAGTACTCAACGCTACCATTTGGCAGCAGAAAGATAGGCAGTGAAAATCATCACTATTCTCACCACACACCAAAACTCTATCACCAGAAAAACGTAATATAAATGCAATATTCATCCAAAGGGATTAATAATTGTAGCAAATCCCAGTACACAATACTATGACAGAAAGTGCGCAATAGAACTGAGCTCAGATGTCAACGCTATCATGAAAAGAGCAGTTTGGAAATACGTCAAGTGTAAGCCTGCATTATAGGGACTAATATCGGACGATGGTCAAGCCACCGAGTGCAGCATTATTTAATTTGCTCCTAATTACTAGATGCAGCCCGGTGGAACAATAGCCCTGTGATGGCAGTTGAAATTTGGATACGTCTTCTGGAATACATGCCTACTTTAGTTTTATGTATGAAAAAAAATAATTAAAATAAAAAAAAAAGTTGTTTAGATATTTAAAAAAACCTTTGAAGTAAAATTTGAATGAATACAATATGTTGCAATATGTTGTTATAAGATATACTTTTTGCAATCATTTAATAAAAGGGAAAGGAATAAATGTTCTGTGTGTGTGTTAGTTTTTGAGTTATGCATTTCTTAATCTCTATGTCTGGGCCACCTTGTATACCAGCAAAAAGGCCATATCATAAAAACGATCTTGAATAAGGCTCTTGAAAAGAATGAAACAATACAAGTAGGTACAACTCTAAAGCATATTAAAATGAGAGAGACTGCAGGATATACAAAGTAACTTAATTAACACGTCATCATCATCATCATTTCAGCCAAAAGACGTCCACTGCTGGACAAAGGCCTGCCCCAAAGATTGCCACAACGAACGGTCCTGGGCCGCCCTCATCCAGCGATTGCCCGCGACCTTCATCAGGTCATCGGTCCATCTTGTGGGGGGTCTGCCTACGTTTCGTCTTCCGGTACGCGGTCGCCAATCCAGATCTGTTCTGCCCCACCGCCCGTCAGTTCTGCGAGCTATGGGCCCTGCCCACTGCCACTTGAGTTTCGCTATTTGGTGGGTTATGTCGATTACTTTCGTTCTCAGTCGATCAACACGTAACTGTAATAAATAAAATTATGCCTCATCCACCCCAAATTCGCTCCATTACCAGACCAACATAACATTATTGAGTGGCATCGCACTATCAGCTTAACTGAGTTAATTACAGTGTGGATTGAAATGTCCTCCGCGATGCGCAGCCGTGGCCGTGTATGACACCTGAGTTGGCTCGTGTTTCCTTAATGCTTTGTTGATAGGGTTGTTTTTCGATAATTTGTGATGCGGTCTGTTGTGACGGTTCAGATAATAGCATAATTATTTTTTTTGCCAACTTTGATGATGCTGCAGCGCATCTTAGCCTGGGTTGCATCACGACTTTTGTTAAAGTTAATGTTATTAGAGCATTTCGCATCATTTTCTAGCTGAAAGAAATCTGTTAAAGTTAGAGCAGGATGTGAAATGTTACAATAACTTTAAGTTTAACAAAGCTCGTTGTGCAACCCAGGATTAGTGTAATTATTTGTTAACTTTTTCTTTCAAAATTTTGTTTTTGTTTTGAGTCATCTAGTCTATTCTTGTCTATTATATCTGTTTTATTTGATTGTCTTTAACTTCTATAATTCTTTAGGTAATATTGACTAATGAATGTAAATGGCTCGTAGTTTCAGAAATAAGTTGTGGTATGTTTTGGCAACCACTAAGCTATTCTAGACAGATTCTGTAAACGAACAATTAGGAAGAAAAAAGATGAGAGTCAGTTTTTACTATGCGCCAACACAAAAATTTGACACCATGAAATTAGCTAGTTAACTTTTTTGTTTTTCAAAAAAAATACCAGTTTAATATTTTTTTATGATCTTTTAATAAAAATCATCATTACGGGGTCATACATTACCATCTGACCATAACACGATAGTGCTGAATACAACCCTTTGATGGCAGATGAGCAGGACCTACGCCCTCGAGTCCTTATCCTAAAATTCTACCACTAGCGATCCAGTTCAACGAAGAAATATCATCACACAGTCGAACAAAGGGACGACGCATTACGATTTAAAACATTGGTCACTAGCAAGGTGTGAAGGTAGCTATAACTTATGACTCAACAACAAGCCGCGAAAAGCAAACTGCCCACTTAAGGGCACGCATGTCGGGGACGCGAGGAAATGGGATCTTAACATCGCGGTCGAAGAACGGAAGTCGAACATTTAGGGGCATTTCTTGTATATTTACGACTTTCGGACAAAGTGGGTAGCTGTGGGGACACTTTACAATATTATAAAGGCAGCAAAGTGCAGTAGTAGTAGGTTATTAGAGAGACTTTTAATTGTCTTCCAATAATATGGATTAAGACTTGTCTACTATTACTTGGATTGAACACTTTTCTTTGAATCCTTGTTATTATACTCCCTAGCATCTTGAAGCGACTCTAATGATCATGTGTCTAAAATGTATGAATATCTCAATTGCAAACCTTACTTTTCTCTACTCTTTGAATAAAATGAAAGTTTTCTACACTTAGGTTACTATAAAAAAAAACAAATAATCTGTTGAGGATTTTTTCCTGCGTTAGTCAATTTGCTGATAATATCATAATATGTGTGTGTACTCTTAAGGTGTGAAAGTGGCAATAATTTATGGCCCAACAACAAGCCACGAAAAGCAAACTGCCCACTTAAGGGCACGCAGGTCAGGGACGCGAGGAAATGGAATCTTAACATCGCGGTCGAAAAACGGAAGTCGAACATTTAGGGCATTATTTGTATATTTACGAGTTTCGGACAAAGTGGGTAGTTGTGGAGACACTTTGCAGTATTATCAAGGCAGCGTTATGCAGTTGGTTATTAGGGAGTTTTTAATTGCCCTGCCAGAGTTTGGAGTTTCACTTTAATCTATACCTACTATTATAAAAAAATGGTGTATTGAAAGTATGCGTTTTGACAGTTCTAAGCCTACTTTGCTCAAAGTAAAGTCATAGTACGGTCTGTAGTACACTTGTAGTGGTAATTAGTGCCTTAGCTTTTTTGCCAGAACTTACAGGACCGAACAAAAAATGAGTATCGTTGTTAAAAGAACAAGTCATTTTTACTCTCAAGCATCTACTCAAGTAAATCACATCAGACAGACGTCCGCTGTCGGCCGGATAAAAATGACGGGTATCATGTCGTGACGACGCAAGTTAGTGCATTGTCCGATCATAAACTATATATTACGCACGCCATATACATTCTGCTTTCTAAGGGCGACGCAGACGGACGACTTGGCAATGAAAATAAGATATGTACATTTCTTTTGCAAATTTTATTAGATGGTCATGTTATTTCTGTTACAGAGGTAAAAATGTGTGGCAATTTATCTGATTTTGAATTTCGGCCTTTGGACTTTGTGTTGCATGCTGCAGTAGTCCCTTACCATCGAATGATAGGAATAGTTAGATATGTGTTTATGCCACCTTCACAAAAAAGGATCCTTGTAACTTGGTAGTGCTAAATTATTTTCAGTAGATTGATAGGTCAGCTGAGAGTGAGAGTGTTTATGTTATTTAAAACATTTAAAAGAGCGGAGTGGTTTTATACTACTTGTTTAAAGCCATAGAGAACTATTTTGACATGAGTTGTAAAGAAATCGATTGATGTGCTATGAAAATATCTAAGAAGAAGTTCACAACTAAGAATTACCTACAGTGGGATTGTCATGTCAAATAGACAAAAATCCCGAAATTAATACACATAACACAAAAAATAATATAGAATTACCTAGGTAATTCTAAATTCTAAAAATTATGAGCCAACTTTAAAAGATATGATTGTAAGTTCATTCTTCTTTAATTATGAATTTGAATTAAAGAATGATTGCTACGAATTTAGAAAATTATGGGGCTCTTTGTATTTCTGTGTCTTCATTTCTTAGTTCTCATTCAATTTTAATTACACAAATCCTCCAACAGCAAACCTTGCAGTTAATGATCAATTTAAAATCGCATGTCTGCTAACGGCCTTATATAGTGCATTACACTCTGATACCCGTTGTGAATCATAATCAAAGCTGTTAATAGCGCAGTACTTGGTGATAGTGAATTATTTTGTCATTGTTCTAAATATACCTAGTGCGTTTACGTCCTGAGATAATTTAAGTGCTTATTGTGTTTTATGTAAGTTATCATATTCTGTCCTGTACATATCTGTACAGAATAAGGCTGTAGAATCATCAGTTTGTCGTATAAAAAAGGATGTTGATGCTTGAAGACTGGTCAGAGTGGAGGCAATTTTTTGTATGTATGAGTATGTGAATTAAGACTTATCTGAAAAGGGGTAGATAGATAGTGTGGAACGCTTAAGCTTCCAGTATAATCAAACCTCACGCTAGTTTTCTTCATCATTATCAACGTGCCGGTTTTGAAGATTTACCTTTTAGGTTAGTACCTTTTGGTCAACGTATTTTGTCGAGCTTATAATCCTCATCGATACCTATAGTCTTGGGGTAAACAGCGGATGATGTAAGAATTCTATAACTACACCAATTTGCTTAAACCCTTGCTTGCTTACACACGGGAGAACGCTGGCGGCGAATTAACAATTCAACTCTCATATTTTTCT
Organism: Macrosoma leucophasiata; assembly: GCA_036365455.1. Taxonomy (NCBI): domain Eukaryota; kingdom Metazoa; phylum Arthropoda; class Insecta; order Lepidoptera; family Hedylidae; genus Macrosoma; species Macrosoma leucophasiata. Next base: position 2,037,411 of record JAWQUS010000014.1, on the reverse strand, counting down.
CGCGAACTGACACGGGTTAAGGAAGAATCCCGGGAAATGAGAGCAATAGTATCTTAATTGCCTATACTTACATGTTGCCTTGATTGAAAATAAAATATGCCTGCCTATCCAAGAATGCCTCCTTGGAGCGATTTACCTCAAATTCAAGTGTCATGATTACAAAATAGATGAATCAGCCCGGTAACTTCAGATATAATCGGCTGTGAGAGATGACAGATAGACGCCCGAAGGAGTAGGCAAAGGTAAATGCATGCATTCAAACATACATGTAAACACCCAGGTTACGTTTTGGCTGTGTGATGTAACAGGTGGCAAGCCTGCTGACATCCCCGAGGTCACTACCACACTTTCAGGTCCTGGTAACCTCCAGAAAATGGAAAAACCCAATAGGATCAGAGATAAAGGATACACCATTATCTCTGATAGCTGGGTCGAGACCCGGGAATCCAACCCAGTAGTAGTGTCCTGCTACCACTTTGCTACCGAGGCCATTACGAGTATAAAGATTGCATTTTTTTCTTTTGAGGCACCGCACCATAAAATATATAAAATTGGAAAACAAATATGTTCTCCTCAAAGTTTCAAAGCAAGCTCAAATCTTAATTTAAATCACCAACAGATAAGTTTTATTTTACACAAAACCCCTTTTATTTGGCCGCAATTACGCATAAAATCAATTATACTGTTCCGTGACATAAACGATAAAATGATTAAAATATTTCAAATTTGTATTCAGCTTGGCACAATCAACACTTTTTTGTCGGTCGTGGTCGCTCGTTGACTAATGAACTAATTTATACAATTAATCGTATTATGCCACGTAAATAAACGCCTTTAGTATTTCACACGAAAAAACCTTTAGGCATAATGATCAGATAATTTGCAACCGTTTAGTCGATTTTCTGATACTAGTTGTTCAAGCTGTGTATCTTCTACAAGCCTATCTAGGCTTACTACGATGTCGACTGACTGGTAAAGATCACGGGCCATCCAGGACCTATTCGAAATAATGATGATGATTCTGACACTAGCTGCCTAGGCTGTGTGGGCAGGCCTACCACGAGATGGGTAAAGATCGCGGGTCATCGTTGGATGAAGGCAGCCCAAGTTTGTTGAGGCAATCTCTGGAAGAGGTTTAGATCCACTGTCTGCTGAAATGATGATTAGCTTTTCCATGCATTTTAAGCAAGAGATATATTAAAATTTTAATTTTTGACAACTCGCAGGAGCATCTCTAGGTGTATTTATGTAATGATGGGGAAAAATACCCATGGAGTTCACACAACTATTCCATATGGTTGTCATTTAGCTAACATCCATACAATAATCTCAGGTCAAAATGTGAATGCGCATCTGAGGATTAATTTGTTTCACCTCTGAAATTATAAGGCCATACACCATCATCTAACCGGAACACGATAATGCTGAACAATACCATTTGGTGGCAGATATATGGCCTCGTAAAAACTTTCACAGAGACGTAACAACTAAGGTGTCAGGGGTGACAACGCACCTGCATTTTGACCTCTGGTCTTTGTGTAGGTGTTTATAGGCCGCAGTCATAACTTCATCAATGTGAACTCCATGCATGTCCATTGCATAAAATATAGATTGACGACTGTGACTGACGACCCGGTTAGTTCAGTGGTGTGAGATGACTGTTTGATTCGAAAGGTCGCGGGTTTGATCCCCGCAACAAATATTTGTATGGCCTACAGATATTTGTTTCGGGTCTGGGTGTGTGTGTATGTGTTGTATGTGTACAACGGCATCCACGACACAGGTTTATACCCACTGTGGGGATGAAAGTGTAGGCGAATTAAAAAAAAAAAAAAGATAAGTTATTGCAGTGGTACCTACAAACTCGATCTTTAGCACTGGAGCACTATCCTCAGTAGAGCTTTTATTGGTGGTAGAGCTCCAGTGACGGAGCTCGCGGGCGTAGGCACCACCGCATTACCTAATATACTTGCCGTTAAATGGTAGTGTTCAGCACTATCGTGTTCCGGTCAGGTGGTAATGTACGGCTCTGTAATTTCCGGCACAGAGGCATAACACCTAATGCCTCAGGAGTGGCAGCGCATTTGCATTTTGACCTCTGGTCATTGTGTGGGTGTCTATAGGCTGCAGTCATCACTTAACATCAATGTGAACTGCACGCTTGTTTGCCACTTTTATAAAATAAAAAAAAAAAACCTTATTTTACTCCAAGCGCTTAAAATTTGCAAACGGATTTAACAGGGTGTAAAAACGTACCCAAGACTTTCTAAACAGAATAATGTCCAATTCAATTAACATGAAATTTCCAGGGTCGTATTCAACCGTGTAATTACTTTCATATATCACCGGGAGACGAATGGAATAGTTCGAGTGTTGCCATTCTCGAAATAGGGAATTGACTATCGGGAGATCTCTCACCAGTTTTGGTTTTAAATCAACATCAATTGGAGTCTTTGGAATAAATAAATTGAAATTGATAGAAGTGTTTCTTTAACCGTGTTTTAGGTTTAAAATATAAAAGTGTTTATTTTTTGGACAGAGAAAATAATGTTGTTTTTTTTTACAAAGTAGCAAACGACGGGCTTAGTCCACGTCAACTTAAAATAATATGGATTTAATAAAAGGTTCGAAATACATGGGAGGGAAAGATGTTCATTCTAGCTTATACATTGGAGAATAAAATCATCATGTCAGAGTTTAATGCCACACCCCTCTGACACCGGTTGAACTTATTTTATGATATTTTTTGTGAATAAAAGGTCCGCGAATAGGCCAAGGTAGAATGAATTCCATATTACGAGTATTTCAAATTATAATATACTTATGTATTATAAAATAAATATAATGAAATACAATGTAACTTTTTACGCCATAATTTTGTATAATTGATGTTTTTGTATACAGACAACAAAAATAGCAAACAAACAAGTCCATATTGATGGTACTTGATACCTGCATCATAAGAGACACTTTCATCAAAAATCCTAATAGAGATGCGTTGTCATGAAGTCCTACAATATGAAAATTAAATAAACAGATTTTTTACACACCTTAAAGCAGTAAAATGCAAAATACTCTAATAAAATATTTAGAAATTCTAAACTACTCAACAGTAGCGAAATTTCTACAAAATTGGAAGCGGAATTAAGCATGGTAACATTGCTCCCTCAATAACTTAGACCCTCAGTGCTTGAAGATTCGATTAACGCGATTAGCAGACCCTGGGTTATACAATACATGGAAAAACAATTAACGGATACAATAACGGAGACAGACCATTAAGTTTCGTCTTTGTTGACTGTGTCTTGTGGGGAAGGTTTATTGGGGGTTGATAAAAGATTTGAATAGACTTAAGAAACAGAAAGTCATTATAAGGAGGCATCTACGGTTCACCAGTTACGCTTTTTGGGTTCCGTAACTCAAAGGGAAGTTTTTTCCTTTTTCCAGGAGCCCGTATAAGATTACTCGTACGTCTGTCCGACCATCCATCCGTCTGTAAGGTAGAGCTCCAGTGACCGAGCTTCCGGGCGTAGGCACCACCGCATTACCTTATATACTTACCGCTAAATGGTAGTGTTCAGCACTATCGTGTTCCGGTCAGATGGTAATGTATGGCCTTGTAATTTCCGACAAAGAGGCATAATACCTTAGACCTACGGAGTGGTAACGCATCTGCATTTTGACCTTGTGTAAGTGTCTATAGGCTGCAGTCACCACATAACATCAATGTGAACTGCATGCTTGTTTGCCGCTTCCATTACATAAAAAAAGCAATTCAAATGGCTTATTATATCTTCAATTAACTGTCGTAAGTATATATCAAAAACAAGAATGTCATAGTAGCAGTATGGTGATATATACACACAATATTGTTGTCATACGGTTGAGACAATGTTTTAATACTAATATAATATATCATAAAGTACTTATTTTAACAATTACTTAATATATATCTAAAACAATAATTAAAGAATAAAAATAAAAAAATTATATGTATCGACGACATTGGAGCCACCTGTATATTCGTTGGGAATAAAACCGGTTATCATCGTTATTCATTGCAAACAGGCGCAACCATCGGAGTTGTTTACGTCACATGCGCAATATTGTATTAAATATTGTATTAACAGCCGCCTTTGATCGTTGAATGACAGTGATGACAGTATTATTATAGCTATGACAGAAGGTAGATACCTAATTATGTAGATTCTGTTGTATTGACCCTTACGGGGCAGGCAGTAGTACAAACCTATTTATTGGAAGTTTTTGTTATAAAGCCGTTATTGATTAGCATTTAAGACGAATGGAAGTACCTTGACAAACCTATTCAAGGTTTTATGGTGCTTTTTGTTTTACACTGTATGTACTCTTTATATTGAAATAAATAAATACAAATAAAATACAATACAAAAATTACATAAAATAAATATTCCCGACAAAAAAAAAGATTCAAATTAAATTATTTTTTGAGTATTTTTCCATGATTCAACGTATTTTTCTCTATCTTTTGATATAGGATACAAGACGCGGGCCCAACGTGGAATTTGTAGGTCCTTTGGGTACATAATGACGGAAACAAACTGGTTTTTTTTTTTTTTTTTATGTAATAAAAGTGGCAAACAAGCATGCAGTTCACATTGATGTTAAGTGATGACTGTGGCCTATAGACACCCACACGATGACCAGAGGTCAAAATGCAGATGCGCTGCCACTCCTGAGGCATTAGGTGATATGCCTCTGTGCCTGAAATTACAGGTCCGTACATTACCACCGGACCGGAACACGATAGTGCTGAACACTACCATTTAGCGGCAAGTATATTAGGTAATGCGGTGGTGCCTACGCCCGCGAGCTCCGTCACTGGAACTCTACCACCAGTAAAAAGTATTATATTAAGTAAAAGGTTATAAGCAATAACGTAAATAAATGCAATCTTAAAATTAACGCATTAATGATAAGACGTTAAAAACATAAAGATTTTCAATGTTTATTTTCAGTTCTATTTTATATGTACCTACCACAGCTGTTAATATGACTTGATTTGACAGCCGGTTCCAATGTTCCTACCAAAATTGAAGAATTGTAACCGGCTGTCCAGATCAAGTCTTATTAACAGCTATGGTAGGTATATATAGTATAGAACTGAGTTTCACCTTGCCAACAAACTGCTTCGTCAGTTCGGAGAGATTTTAGTTTAGTGGAAAATTAAATTTAAAAAAAAGCATCCAGCCTATTGAACCGATTCAAATAAATATAACTACGTTAAGGAAAAGCGAATTCAAAACTGAAAAGTAAAAAATGATAAAGATGTAATTGTAATTATATACTAGCTATCATTTATATGTGCTATTTACTAATAGGTTTGAAGTCGGTGCCAAGCCTTAAACAAATCATTATATTTTGATCACTTAAATATGAATAGGAGCAAATTAATACACGGAACAAAACGTAACCGGCGAATCGTGGGTGTTTGCATGTATGCTTGAATTCATGCATTTACCTCTGCCTACCCCTTCGAGGATTACAGGCGTGGAGTTACGTTTTAATGAAATGAAATGCCTGCTTTAGTGATTTTGGCTTAGCACCGACTTCAAACCTATTAGTAAATAGCACATATAAATTATAGGTAGTATATATTATAATTACAATTATATCTATATTATTTTTTACTTTTCAGTTTTGAAGTCGGTTTTTCTTAACGTAGTTATATTTATTTAATACTTTTTAGTTTATTGCTGCATTGCCAATTAGATTAATGTTCACATCTGTTAAATTTGTAAAATCTGAAGAATCTGAGACAATTAGATACCTAATTTAAATTACTTAGGTGTGTCGATACAAAATTATTACACGGCTATACGAAATCAATTAAAAAAAAATATCCAGGAAGGAGTAAATAAGCTGTGTTGTGTCATCGATGAGTAAATGTGTCACTGTCACTTGTTGTCATCTTGTTGTCATGCGCATTAGGACTATCTAGGACGTCAGTGGATTCAACGCACTGTATGACAACTCGCCGTCTATTCTAATTCCTTTAGTCTGAAGTGAAAGTAAGTAAAAAAATGCTCATTAAATAAAAACTAATGGGCCTATCTGAATCAATTTTTTATGGGACCAATTCGAAACTATTCCAAATCAAACAAAACAAGAATTACGTATATCGGTCCAGAAATCTCGGCGAAATTCGCGTACACACATAAAAAATATATATATGTATACCGACCGAATTGAGAACCTTTTCGTTTTTTGAACTCGGTTAAAAATGTTATTGTGTCTTTCCATAGTAATTTACAAAACGTATTAAATAGTCTGACTGTTATCATAGTAAGATAGCAAATATCGAATTCACTTTCTCGCGCGCAAAGGTAGGTAAGGCAGAAACACATTACCTAATATATTTGCTTAAAAACTGCCTTAAATAATCTGATCATGGTCCACTTGAATAGTCTATTGAAAAGCACAGGGATTTTTGACATTATGGTAAAACAAATCAGTCGCCTACCATCCATTTGAACTGTACCTACGCGTTTTGGTAATGATAATAGTGGTAGCAAACCTACCATTATTACAAAGAAAATGATTACTATCGTTATACGATCGAAGATAATGAATCTTCACAAACTACAAACAAGTTTTGCAGGTCGCTTCATTTTACCTACATAACCCAATTCTCGGTATACTCTAGGAACAGTTTGCGTAGTAACTTGAAAATGAATCGATGTGGCTGCTCGACCGTGAAGTTGTACCGGAGACGAGCTGACAGAGTGCTCGATAGTTTGACTATGTATTTACATTTATTTAGTTTGTAAGTTAGATAGAGTATTCCCGAGTTTTAGTGTGAGAACTGTTTTTTGAGTAAAATAAGTGCATTGTGGCATTCATATTTTTGCTTGATTTGTATCTTAAAACCTCTATTAAGATTAAGATATATAAAAGGAGCATTCCAATCTTAAGTACAAATAATTTTAGGACTGTACCTACTTGAAATTAAATACTTAACAGAGAAAAAAGGGTTAAGAAGTAGGTACTCCCACAAATGGATTACCATATAAACCCAATTTCTCACCTTAAAGCCAAAGGTCTTAAATCAAAATATATTGTTTTCTTGTCTACATCGTATAAAAAAAGGAAAGTAATGATGTAATATGTAATGCGTACCTAGGTTTTACAGCATTTTTTAGTGGGGGTAGTCTCACTAGCAGCACAAAAGCTTTACTTTCTTACGCCATTATGAACGTACATAAAAATACACACCTGCCAAGTAGAAACAAGGCCCTTTGCTTAATCTATAAAGTTCCAGGGTATCCTCCACAGGTACCTACTTATCTCATGTTAGTTTAGGATACCCCACCCGTCTTAATAAAGTCCTTAAGGCAAAACATACACTCGCCATCGACCCCCGAATGATTAACATTCGATACTTAGCTTACAATCGAGAGCACTTGAATCGATAACGTATTAATCGAAATTGGATAGAATTATTTATTTGTGGTATTATTTCACTGGTGGTCAAGTATTAGAGTTCAAAGCTACAGCGTAATAACTATCTGCTTGACGTTATGGCAGTATTCAGCACTTTCCTTTTGGGTTTACCTAATTTATGTCCCGCTTAGTGGTAGTGTTCAGCACTATCGTGTTCCGGTTAGAATGTATGGCCCGGAATAATTGTCACGAAGACATAATAACTAGGGTCTCAGGGGAAACAACGCATCTACATTTTGACCTCTGGTCTTAGTGTGGGTGGTATATTAGGAACTTCACTATTTTCCCTTTCTTTACTTACAATCATCATCATTTCTGCCGAAAGTAGTCCACTGTTGGATCAAAACCACTCCATAAGGCTCCCCCTTATGGATACGCCTTAATCGCCACGCTTGGCATGCGGATTTACGATCGCAGTGGCGGTAGTTTTATCGCAAGACGCTGCTGTTGGTATGGTTTGACTGCCATTTTTTGATTGATTGACCCCATGACCCACTAGCTGAAGAATTGTATTCCATTAGAAGAGAATTCTTCCGAGACCCTACCGTCACTAATGGAGGAACCCTACAGTCACATCCCGACGCCGCGAGCTCACATACAATATCATTGGTCAATCTAGCTAGTGGATCATCGACCTCAAGTCTTATTTCTCGTATCATCGGGACGCACATTGAAAACGAAATTGAAGTCCCATTCAATGCAAATACAATCGATATCGATGATCGATTGATACATCGGGACATCTTAATGTAATGGTAATCGATTTTTCGATATGTTCGTCATCCGATCGGTTTACAGAAGATCTTAGTGCCATTGTATTGGTTTTTGGAGTTCCGCTGAATGGAGCGGAGGAAACCGTATAATTTTTATCATTAATAATATCTGCTGGTGGGCTAAAGTAATTTTACTCGGACTCTCGCAATTTCTCTCGGATACCTATCTTATCATATGATATGCGTGTAATTTTGATTGCCTATCTCATGAGACCATTTTTGTGAACATGGTGATAGTCTACAATTTAAAAAAATCAACGGGTTGCAGTCCGCTTGTGCTGATAGAAGTGTAAACTTGTATGTATATTAACGTTGTGCATTTTTGACCACCACCACCATCGTGACCGCGGATAGACCCCACGACCCTCGAATTCAGCGATCGTCACACACCGCTAGATTAAGATGGCCAACAAACACGTTTTAATAGGATTTTCTTTGTTTTAAGAATATTTGTGACAGTATTATTATTATTATTTTTTATGTAATGGAAGTGGCAAACAAGCATGCAGCTCACAATGATGTTAAGTGATGACTGCAGCCTATAGACACCCACACAAAGACCAAGGTCAAAATGCAGATGCGTTACTACTCCTGAGGACTAAGGTGTTATGCCTCTGTGCCGGAGATTACAGGGCCGTACATAACCACCTGACCGGAACACGATAGTGCTGAAGACTGCCATTTAGCGGCAAGTATATTAGGTAATGCGGTGGTGCCTACGCCCGCGAGCTCAAACACTGCAGCTCTACCACCAGTGAAAATTATTACTATACGATAAATATCACTCGCTACTATGAAACCCTTTATGGGCCATCCCGACTCGTAGTTGGCCGCCTTTTTATATCGATTCTTGGAAGATGACCAAACTTGTATTGGAATGGAGAAATTCTGCTTCTTTGAAACTGAGACATGCTTTAAAATGAAAACCGGCTCAATTTTAACACATTAAATCAATCCCGATTCCTTTGTTGGGTTGAAAAATTTTATTTTGAGTTTTTGTGAGCACCGCAGAATATAATGACAGTTAAATTCTTAAGTATTTTGTGTGGTTAAAAAATATAACATAAGTTAATAATGGCATGAATATTTTCTTGGTTTTATTTCGTCCTAAGTTGATGTGAAAGTGCATGCTTGCTGTAATTTAAAACAATTTACAACAAGCATGCCTCGATTGACTCGATCTAACCTGCTAATAGGTAGGACTGATATCACCCAACCTGGGTTCGAGACCCGGGTGAAGGAGGTTCCCCCCTGGGGCGGGGCCATAAGCCCAGCTAGAGCCAGGGCAATGGTTGCGCCGTATAACTGTGGGCGTCGTCATCTTGGTGGGGACGCCCGCCACCCTTTGTTGTTGCAGCTGAGTGCCGAAGAAGCCCGCTGCAACCACCGACAATAGAGAAGAGGTTGAGAGCGCAGCCGGACCTGGATGCCAACATCATGGTGACACGAGTCCACGGTGCCCACCTTCTCCATCACAGCCGTCAAGGGGGTGCCAAACGCCGCCCTACAGCCGCAGCGCAGAAGAAGCTGCAGCAGAGGGGGATGCCCCGGTGCTGCATCCGCGTCGCGCGAATGGTGCGCGCGAAGACCAGTGATGATGAACAAGCATGCAGTTCATATCGAGGTAAGGGTCATAGCTCACTACAGCCACCCGGCACCCGACCAGCACCGCCTCGTTGTACGGCGTCACTCGTTGTCGACGGGTGGTCCCGAGTGAACGACACGATGTTACTTGTGAACTTGGGAACAGCGAATTGGCAATGCAAAGTCAACACAAGCTAATGGTCAAGAAGTGGTCCACCCGCGTGTCGAGGGCTTGCGGTTGAGGCGATATGGAGCGGAGTTGATGTAATGGGCAGAGACCGCTCGAGGCGGTCGGGCGCTGGTCGTGTGCCGGGTGGCTCTAGTGAGTTATCACCTTAAATAATAGTCCAAGGAAGAGCGCTGTAGGTAACTCTTTATATATTAAAACTGCAGTGGGTATAAAATAATTCATTACATACATTACCAAAACAGCTTAGACAACAAACTTAGCAACATTAGTTCGATCAGAAGATACTGTTCACACGGACATGACCTACCGCCATTAAATGTTTATTGTTATCGACAGTATTGTTATGGCGCGTGGATGAGAATAAATCATACATTACAAACAGTCACGAGTTATGATATCATCTTTGATAATATTGTTTATAAATTATCGTTTATGTGTAAAAGGGAATTATTCTAAGATAAATGTTTAAACAAAATCAGTTTTGGTGTGTTTACAAGAACTGCGTTTAAAATATCCTAGTCGTAGGTTTTTTTTCAAGTAATGGAAGTGGCAAACAAGCTTGCAGTTCATATTGATGTTAAGTGATGACTGCAGCCTATAGACGCCTACACAAACACCAAGCTCAAAATGCAGATACCACTCCTGAGGCCTAAGGTGTTATGCCTCTGTGCCGGAAATTACAGAGCCGTCCATTACCACCTGACCGAAACACGATAGTGCTGAACACTACCATTTAGCGGCAAATATATTAGGTAATGCGGTGGTGCCTACGCACGCGAGCTCCGTCACTGTATCTCTACCACCAGTAAAAGTTGGAGGTTGAAGATTATCTATGTATGTCTATGAGACCAAATCCTCCCTTAAGATTGACACAGCGAAAGAGCCTTCCTAGGCCGCCCTCATACAGCGATTGCCCGCTCCACCTCGTAGGGGGCCTGCCTACGATTCGCCTTCCGATACCCGGTGCCATTCGAGAAGTCTTCTGCCTCAATGGCCGTCAGTTCTTGTAGCTATGTGTTATTATGTTAAAACGGTGGCAAACAAGCATGCAGTTCACATTGATGCTAAGTGAATACTACAGCTTATAGAGATTGACGTGAGTTCAGACTGGAGCTCTGTAGGAGCACCAGCAGTAAAATTCCATAATAATTTCATAATCTATAAACAAAACTGTATCCCCCTATTCATAAACGTATTTTAGCTAAAGTGTTGCTAATCTCTCCTTTGTCTTTTTCTATCCTACACATTTCACTATGAAACTGACAAAGACAAAGCATAACGTATAGCTAACGACTATAGCTAAAACGTAGCTAATGTACGTGTATGAATATGTATGTCTTTAGATTAATATTCCAAATAAATATTAATTACAATAAAATGCAGATTGTTGCATGTTGGTGATGTGATAAAGGTTGTAACATAAGTTTGAGGCTCATGAGAATCTCATAAACAGTCTAAAAACTGCACAGTTTTTAGTATCCCAAGACCTGCAAACCTGACTTACCTACCTCTCGCATTTAGATGGTTGGTCAGTCCAATATATAGACCAACTGTTGCGTGCGAGCTCACACTATTGAACCAGACCTTTGCCAATCTACCCCCAAACTGAGAAGTTACGAACTTTACTGACTCCTAACTTGAACTTGTAATGTCGGACGTCCGTTTTATGTGTCCGGAATCTTCGCCAGAGGAATACGAGTTTGGTAAAAATATCGACTGAAAGTTACTTTTAAACAGCTTTTAGGTGTGATACTGATATTATATTATTATGTGAAATGTAGGTTAGGGTGTTTGTTGTGTAAGTATGTGAAAATGAGGATTTGGTGCCAAATGCTGGATCTTCTTCTTAATCGGGCACTCTTGTCAGAGTGGTCGTGGTTGTACAGATGAGTTAACTTGTTGTGTTGTTCTTGTCTAGTACGGCTGTCTTGGTGATCTGCTTCCATTTTTGACGGATAGAGGCGTTGCGTACGCACTGGACTATTTAGTAGCGTTACACTTAGTAGCGTTTTTAATTTGGTCGGTCCATCGGGTTGGTGATCGGCCGCGTCCTCTTTTGCCTTCTATTTGACCTTGGACCACGAGTCTCTCCATCGAACATTCATTTCTGGAGATGTGACCAAAGAACTTCAATATTCGTAATTGCATAGTTGACGAAAGGCGTTCTTTAATTTGAAGCTCTTTTAGGACAGAGGCATTTGTACGGAAAGCCGTCCACGGGATCTTCAGGAGGCGTCTCCAGCACCATCTCCAAGGCATCGATTTTGCGACGGTCTTGCAGTCTCAGAGACTATGTTTCTGCTGCATAAAGAAAGATTGGAAACACAAGGCACTTCATCAATCTGACCTTCGTGGTCTTGGTGATCCTCTTGTCCTTCCAGATCTTTCCTAGCCGTTCCACTGCCGACCGGGTAATGGCACACCGTCGTCGGATCTCTTCTCCGCACCCTTCTGTGTTGGATATAGTAGAACCGAGGTAAAAATTCTGGATAGATGAACATAATTTTTGACTCTAATTTAACTATAGCGTAGTCAACCAATAGAACCAGAGAATCACTAAAACTGTATTTATGTATAAATTTTGTGCGTACAACTTTGTGGAAAAAGTTTTTTCGCATTTTTTAAGATAATTCATAACATTTTTTAATATAGTTTATTTAAATTTAACTAAAGTATGTACGTACCTACCATTTTGTTCGATAACCTTTTGCCATCTTGTAGGTAGGGACATGATCCCATTGCTATAAACATTTTGGGACTTCTCATCGAAATACCGCGACAAGTGGATTTGGCAGTTCTCTCGTGTTGTTAACCTAACATTGCATAAAGAATTCTGAAGAGACCGAAACAGGTGGAAATCTGAAGGTGCAAGGTCAGGACTATACGGCGGATGCATTAACACCTCCCGGCCAAACTCTCTTAATTTTTGCTGAGTGGCTATACATGTGTAAGGTCTAACGTTATCATGATGAAACACCACACCCCTTCTGTTGATCAATTCCGGCCGCTTTCTCTCAACTTCTTGCTTTAATCCCATCAGTTGTTCGCAGTAGAGTTCAGAATCGATAGTCCTGCCTGGTGGTAATAGCTCATAATGAATAATGCCCTTCCAATCCCACCACACACACAACATCACCTTATTGCGAGTTAACCCGTGTTTCGCCATAGTCTGTGAAGCCTGACCGGCCTTTGACCACGACCTTTTTCGCACGTTCTTGTCGTACGTGATCCACTTTTCATCACCAGTTATCAGCTTCTTCAAAAATGATTCGGTTACATTACGTCGTAATAAAGAATCACAAATGAGTACACGGTTCATTAGGTTTCTTTCAGTGAGCTCGTGAGGTACCCAAATATCGAGCATTTTTTTTGTACCCAGCCTTTTTTCAAATGCGCCAAAACTGTTTTGTGATCAATTCTTAGTTCTTCAGCTACGTCGTAACTACTGATATGTCGATCTTGCTCCACTTTTTCAAAAATGGCATCCATTTTATCCGTAATAGGGCGACCAGAGCGAGGTGCATATTTGACATCAAAATTTCCGGATTGAAAACGCTTAAACCAAATTTGTGCTACTCTCACAGACACTGCACTAGGTCCATAAACATCGCAAATTTTTTTCGCTGCTTCCGTTGCATTTTTACATTTTTAGTAGTCAAATTTTAAAATGTACCGAATTTCTTCATTAGATTCACTTATCTTGACAGTACGAAAAACAAATAAAAATCACACATTTGCCTAATTTGAATTTATGTTCTTTAAAATTTTAACTTTCAATCATACCAAAACCAGCCAGATACAAATACTACAGCCAAAGAGATTTCATTCCAAGTTCATATATACTATAATGCGAAAAGACTTTTTCCCCAACCTATTATATTATATTCTTGTATCTGGCTTTTGGCATCACATGTTTAAGGGCCTATCATTTACCCTACTCTTACATCATATCTCAGTATGTTTAAAATTTGATACGGAGACAATGTTTATATACTTTTCATTTTTACATAGACATGTACATGGTAATTTAATGTTTATAATTATTTTACATATTGTATGTATGAGCGTTGTCAGAGGGTAAATATCCTCTTTCCCCTTCTCACATACATTGCTGAAAATATTATGATTTGAAGCATTTGAATACTTATAATACGTATTGATACAATTTCATTTCGATGTGAAAAGTAGTAAAGTGGATTTATCATGCTGGGAAATTTTGTTTTAGAAACAGATCACCCTATGACAAAATTATGTAAACATGTTTTGTTTTCTTACCAAAGCTTTCAAATGTAAGCAATAATATACGAACGATGGTCTATGTTACCAATCACCAATATTCAGGCATATTATTATGTCTGTTTTTTTAAACCTCCATCATTGCATCAATTACTCAACAGATGATGTTTGTTGGTTGGTTCGAAATAAACAAATGGTAATTATGAACAATGGGTCCCACACCTGCGGGTCGTGACTTCCTTCGATCTGAGGTTGTACCGCGTTAGGGTTCCGTGTAAAAACATTCGAAACCACAGGCGTGTGTGGAATGGTGCATAAGTTTTTGGTTTTCTGTTTAATGATGGAGTTTTTAGTACTGGTTCTAATGCAATGCAGCGTAGATCCTAAGAATGATAGAAGTAACCTCTGCCTTAAAGAAATCATGCATTTTGTTAAAAAAAGTAGTGCTACGCACTGCAGTATTCCAAGCATGAATATGTTATAATACTACGTATAGAATGGACACGTCAACGTCCCTGATTTCCCCTCTTGAAGCCCGAACCTCATCTTGAGTACCTACCATGCCGAAAGCCTCGTACCACCTCGTACACTGAGGTTGCGAGCGGGCAACTGTGTGTGTGCGCTTAAAAACACGTCCTGATTGATGCCTGTGTAGTAGGTAACCAGAATAAGCGTATGGAATTTTAGCTGAGTGTCCGCGGTATGTTGCAGTTACGTGCATTACATATAAGCAGAACGGGCGAAACCTACCTCAATATGTCGCGGTAGGATTGAGTTGGAATACTTGTTTTGCTTAGAAATACTAATTTATTATTGAATATTTTGAGTATTTTAATACATTTTTTTTAAGGTGAGCCCTACTTATTTGCCTATATGCAACGCAAGCCTCTGAAGTGAGGAGCTCCACTAAAATTATGAAAAACGTTATCCTTCTACAGCTTAAATTTTAATTACAATCATACGGAACCTTTCCAATGTTTAACCTCACACTAAGCTGTCTTTTTATTCAGAATATGTAAGGAATCACCTCTTTTAATTTATATTGAGCCTGATAAAATCACAGGCTCTTTTATTTACAAGTAAATATTGTTTCGTGACTAAGTAAGTGCAAAGCCCGAGGTCTGAACTCATTTCCTGGTAAGATCAGAAGTTATCGTAATATTTTTAATGTAATGAATGTGGCAAACAACTTTGCAGTTCACATTGATGTCAAGTGATGACTGTAGCCTATAGACACTTACATAAAGACCTGAGGTCAAAATGCAGATTAGTTACCACTTCTGAGTCCTAAGGTCTAATGTCTCTGTGCCGGAAATTACAGGGCCGTACATTACCTGACCGGAACATGACAGTGCTGATCACTACCATTTAGCGGCAGATATATTACGTAATGCGGTGGTGCCTACGCCCGCGAGCTCCGTCACTGGAGCTGTACCACCAGTAAAGTATCACTGAAAACACGAACTGACGAAACATGCCCATTCTCTCCCCCCTGCTATATTTAAAAAATATATATATACATAAATGTACGCCTCTACTATATTTTGTACCTACCTTTGATTTATTGTGATATCACGATATTGTTATATTACAAACACTAAATAAACTGAGTGGTAGAGTTCCAGTGACGGAGCTCGCGGGCGTAGGCACCACCGCATTACCTAATATACTTGCCGCTAAATGGTAGTGTTCAGCACTATCGTGTTCCGGTCAGGTGGTAATGTACGGCCCTGTAATTTCAGGCACAGAGACATATCACCTAATGCCTCAGGAGTGGCAGCGCATCTGCATTTTGACCTCTGGTCATTGTGTGGGTGTCTATAGGCTGCAATCATCACTTAACATCAATGTGAACTGCATGCTTGTTTGCCACTTTTATTACATAAAAAAAAAAAAAAAAAAAAAACTGCATGCTTGTTTACCACTTCCAATACACATATTGCTAGTTAAACATTACTTTTTTCATAATTTTCCATTTATTTTTGAAAACAATTATTTTTTTAAATTTCTGTATATAAAAATGCACTTTAACCTATCCGAAAATTTCTTAATTCTGTCAAAACTGACTTAATAAAATAAAGTAATTGTAAATCGGTAACCCTTGGTTAAAAGCAAAATTCCACCGACGAAGGTTAGTACATTAAAAGCCCCTAATGGTCTCTGAGGAACAGTTAAGAATGTGCTATCACGGGCAGGTCAGAACGGTCAAATGTTATCATGCACATGTCGATCGGGACTGGAAACAATAGCAGTTCCATTGTCTATAATCCATTGTTAGTTCCAAGTTTAATTCGTTGTTTGGTATGAGAAAGTAACGTTGGGTGGCGAAGTAAACTTGTAATGCTAGTAAGGTAGAAGTTACTGGTGGTAGAGCTCCAGTGACGGAGCTCGCGGGCTTAGGCACCACCGCATTACCTAATATACTTGCCGCTAAATGGTAGTGTTCAGCACTATCGTGTTCCGGTCAGGTGGTAATGTACGGCCCTGTAATTTCCGGCACAGAGGCATAACACCTTAGGCCTCAGGAGTGGCAACGCATCTGCATTTTGACCTTGGTCTTTGTGTGGGTGTCTATAGGCTGCAGTCATCACTTAACATCAATGTGAACTGCATGCTTGTTTGCCACTTCTATAACATAAAAAAAAAAAAGCTAAAACTAGGTGGTAGAGGTTCTGCACTCAAAAAAAAAATCAAAATTCAAATCATTTATTTCAAATTGGTATACAAGGACACTTTTGCATTGTCGGGTTAGCTACCTAGGGAGAATTACTTATAATAATAATTCAATAGGTATAAATAAATACCAATTTAATAATAATATTTAAACGATACGTGAATCATCAAATTTTTCAATTCCTTCATAGAAGAAAATGAAAAATCTGTTCGTTATAATCATAGTCATTCACTTAGTAGAGTTCCAAGTGCAGGCACTACTGAGAAGAACTCCGCTACCCAACAAACTCAGCGTGTTGCTCTTTTGTAAAAACCTTAGATTTAATACAAATATTATTAAATAAAATAAAGATAATGTGAACGTCCATGGCATATAAATATTTGCATATTAACACATACGCAAATACCCATCAACAGCTTAATATCGTGATAGAAAATAACACCCGCAAATCACAACAGACCAGTCCCCACAATCAGCACCCGTTCACGAGTATGACGCATGTCGCAGCCATTGCTCTCCTCGACCATTTTGACGGGAAGTGAGCAACCCGTCACACGACGCCGCCGAAGGCAAAGACATTAAAGTGAGCATAACTGTTATGATTACTACGATTACTACTGGTGGTAGAGCACTGGTGACGGAGCTCGCATGCATAGGTACCACCGCATTACCTTATCGATCTGTCTCTCCCCTTCTTAGGAGGAGGCCTGGAGCTTACTCCATCACGCTGCTCCAACGCGGATTGGTGGAGATATCGGTTAGTGGCCAACGCGCTGTCGGATGTTTTCAAACCGCGCCCATAAGGCCTCCAACATGGTTTAACGACTGCTATCTATCGATAGCAACCGGGACCGATGGCTTAACGTGCCCTACGAAAACTCACAATGCTATTATCACAATTTACCGACGAAGTCAATAGTAATCGAAATAATAGACAGCACGTCATATTATTATTCATCGATTTTAACAAAGCATTCGATACTTTACGGCATGATATGTTAATAAACAAACTGCATAACACTGGTATTCGAGGACCTATCTTAAAATGGTGTGAAAATTACTTAAAAGACAGGAGCTATTGGGTCAAAATTGATAATGAATTAAGCGACCGTGTTATTAGTCATACAAGCACTGCTCAAGGCTCAGTAATTGGCCCATTGCACTATCTGGCCTATGTTAATGACATGGGCAATGTAATAAAAAAGTGCCTTGTTTACCAATTTTCGGATGACACATGTCTTCTAGCGTCAAATAAAGATCCTAAATTAGCCGCAAAGTCCATACAAGAAGATTTCACAATGCTGTGTAAGTGGTCTCACGATATGGGGCTTGTTATCAGCACAAGTAAAACCAAACTAATGCACATACACTCTAGTTATATAAACAATACGGAATCAATATTCGTGAAAGCGCATAGCCACAGCTGCACTTGAATAAGCCAAGAAATTGTGATTGTCCTTGCATCGAGAAAGTAACTCATTTTAAATATTTAGGGTTAACAATTGACCATAGGTTTAATTGGAGTAGACATATAGATACTATCTGTGACAAACTAAGGGCTTTATTATCAAAATTTAAAATTATAAAATACCTTATAAAATGTTGTTGAACCTTTATTATGCACTAGCGGATTCTACAATTTCATACGGCTTAACGAGCTACGGCCGAACATTCAAAACGTATATTGATAAAATTTACCATCTCCAGATCAGATTATTAAAAATAATAGTACCTAAAAAAATAAAATGCAAGTGTATAGATAATTTTGAAAACTGTTTAAATTTACCAAATTATTACCAATTCAAGACAAAACAAAATTATCTATACTTATCGAAAAATATCATAATAAAAAAATTCAAAAACCAGTAACACATAAAATAGTCACGCGAAAAATAATCCAACAACAATTTAATATTATTTAAAATCAATAATTATGGTAGGCGAGCATTAGATTTCATAGTACCTAATATACTTAATGAAATCCCTAAAAACATAAGAAATGACTTAAATGATAAAAACTATAAACGCAAACTAAACTATTATTTCTTAAATATTCTATTGAGTAATTAAATTCACACCTCAAACCTCGCCCGGCTGCAACTATAACCGGTTTTACAATGTTTAATGTAATGATGCATTCACGAACATATACCTACAAATTACCTTTTTATTATAAGAGTGTCTAGTACTACCACAAACCTCGTAAGTTAGGTTTATTAGTACTATTTAGTTAAGGCCGCATTGTATTTTTATTTGAAAAAAAAAAAGCACGGAAACGCGCATTTTAATTTGCCACTCATCGCGGTCACCCAGCGGTCACCCATCACACAATCGACCGCGCCCGTATCGTTTAACTGAGTAGATCGATTCCGATCTACACTAGCCGCGGGGCCATGCGTATATAGCCTAATTATACATACATAATTATACCTAAAGAAATATTTCTAACTATCAGGAGCTCTACGAGTTATTTTCCTCAACCATTAGTCATTATCAAAAATTCTGAATCATTACATATACAATAATTAATACTACACAATCGCAAGTTGAACGTTCATTAATTCAACGTAAAAGGGTGTAACTATCACTTCTATTAGATTCACGGATACATTATCTTTGTCCTACACTTAGTGTGATATACAGCATTGAACAATGACGCACTAACCGACACGATGCAATGATATTAAGCATTTCTATTTTGTAATGTTAATTATTTCTTATGAATAACAGAAGAAGTGAAGAGTTCTAAACGTCAAAGTATTATAATAAGTAATAATAAATCAGTAATATGGTCTTTCCAAATAGGTCGAGTTCTGTTTGATGGAGGGGTGAAAAGTCTTAGGATTCGGCGTGCATGTATGCAGAGAATGATAAAGGTAAACGAGGCACGAGAGATATGTCAGGACCGGCATATCTGGCGCTCTACACTCTCTGCCTACCCCGTTAGGGACCTGGCGTGAAGACACAAAAACTGTTCGTTTACCACACACAAAATATTTTGATAATAGAACAGACCATATGTACCTACGGCGTGCAGGACTGTGAACATGTTAATCGTTCTAATTTACTCGCATGTATTAAAATTGAGAATACAAAATAATATTGAATGGTAAAAGTCGGGTGCGAATAGTTGTTATCACAATCATCAACTAGATATTTAAGTCACTTTTATGGTTGCAGATAATGAGAAGGTCTAATCATGATTAGACGATTTATTCTTTAGCTCCGGGTTTACGGACTCGGCACTAGCTGAATTGGATATATTTGGATTTGTAAGCGAATAATTATTACTATTATTTTGATTCTTTGTTATTTTTATTGCATATCAAACTACTACATAATCATTCAAATAATAATTCATTTATTCATGTACATAACAATAAAACGAAAATGAAAATGTTATCTTAATTTTTATATAGAAGAAGGTAGCTTAATCTTTTGTGATGATAAGGTCATTGTTAATTGATTCAAGAAAATCTTTTTGATTTTGTGATACGTCATGCACCTACAAATAAAATGAGATTTGCAAAGACCTATGAAAATATGTTGCTCAAATAGTTAAAAGGATATTTAAAAAAAAAGAGACAAAAGATTTGTTTTGTGACTTCAGAGCTAAGTAAAAGCCTAACTAAACCTTAACATAACACCAGTACTCCATTAGAGACTCCATAAATACAACTTTATCCAACAAGCAATCACATTATCGCTGAACATTCTCGAAGACAGTAAATCTCACTGGTTACTTATGGGGTTGAGTCAGCACAAACTAAAGCGCCTAATGTTAGTGGGGAGCAATGCAAAATTTTACATTCCCTGCGTGCCGAGCTCTAAAATTATTGATTTATTCATTAAGTTCCCTCAACTAAGTTCTAAATTGTCGGTTTTATGAGTGATGACGCTGCGTAGCGAGGATGATAGTGAACGAATTTATATGGGTGAAGTTGGTTTGAGTGAAGTAACGGATTCTGGTTTATTGGATTTGTATTTTATTGGTGGTTCCCAGGCTATTGATTTATTATTATTTATTTTTCAATATTAGAGAAATTTCAAGTCATGCAAACTATTATAAACTATTATATACATGTTCATGAATATTCATTTGATAATATTATTGTCTAATGTTTATTTTTGTTTTCTAAATTAAGTAAAGAAAAAAATATGTTTTTTAACTTAATATCACATTTTATTTTTACAAACGGAAACGGGTAATTTTAGTACTTACGTATTGTCGAATATCAAATTAAAGAGCTCATTAAATTTATCCTCCGACAACACTCGCACGACAGACTAAATAATATACAATAAGAAATAAGTAACTAACTTAGGCCTATAAATATATACATGATCATGAACATCCACCAAAATAATTTATTGAAGCTTTTCAGTGGTGGTGGCAAAATTTAGGCGAAGTCGTAAAAGAAACAAAAAGTGTAAAACAATAGGACAGGAGACAGTAAGATGCTAAACTGGAACTAAGCTGAACTCCGAAACAACAAAAGTTAGGGCAAACAATCGCCGACAGATGTCATGTCGCGCTTATTGTTTCTGTTTTTAAAGTTGCTCTTATTAAATTTGAGAGAGACGCAACAACCCTTGAGATTAGAAGGGAAAGGTTTTATTAGGGGGCGCGTAACGAGTAACGATAAGGAGGAATAATGTCCCTGTAGGATCTGGTTTTGCGGAACAGTGGAGTAGATTATTCTTGTTTAGTGAAGAATGTCTTCTGAGAGGATTGATTTTTAATGCCAGTGACTAAGCTACGAGATAATCACAAATAAAAAAGATGATATTTTTTTAACGGCATTTTTTTAAATACAAGAACGTTAAGTAGTAGTAGTACCGTTACAAACCTCTGTTGTTTTTCAGATGCACTGTTATTATTTGCCAAGTGTATGTTCTTTCTATTTGATAAATAAAATTAAAAAAACGATACGATTTCGAACTCCGGTACACTACACTATACACTAGAGCTCCCCCCGGCTGAGTGTCTACTCGTCTATTCATTATATGTAAGAATATAAAGAGAAGGCATGATAAACATGAAGATAAAGAAGTTACTCTGCACGAATACTAAACTGAGACCTACTTAATCTTTATCTTAAGAATCTAGATATTTAGACACTAGGAGCACAACCTTATTGATATGAGAAATTGAAAGCAGTAACAACTGTTTGTTTTATTATAATTATGGGTAGACTATATGATGTACGTTGACTTGATTTGTGGGTTAAAGCAAGGTCTATATTCAAAACATCTTTATATTCCAAATATCACATTACAAGTTTATCATGAATTTCTTTATCCACTAACAGATATTCATTGACATCAACCTAAGTCATGTCACCACGGATATAATCAATTGGTTCACTATCTCCAATTTTTTCATCAGACCCAACAATTTTATGTCATTAAGATAACGTATCTGTATCTTTTTTTTTACCTCGAACACATTCAATACAACGTAATTATGGGATTATTTCTAATCTTCTTATCTGTAATGGCCAGCGTCTTCCATATCAATTACCTGTTTCCCCGCTTGCACCTAAAAATTGAGCCATGGGAAGGGGAGTTTAATCTGCAGTTCAATCTTGACTTAAATGAACACCTAGATCCCTGTATCGATTGTTTGATGGCATTAAGCCACCGGCTTACTAATGAATTGATTTGGCTCGCTGTTTACGCTCATTGACAAATTGGTGGATTTTCTTGGTAGGATCTATTTTACGTATATTTAGGAGAATCGAGTGTTTATTTATAAATTATTTGAATAAATTGTAAATGTTAGTTTTAAGATAAATTGTAATTGTATAATTAGAATACATTATGTATTCTAATTATACAATTACAATTTAATACTAAGCAATAGTACAATTAAGAATAATTTTCAAATAAGAAGTAGCATAGGTATGCGTATACCAAAAGCAAGAAGTTGTCCTAAAATATTTTTTCACAGTTATCATTTGTGGTCGTTAAATAGTTAGAGCTTGTTCATACAAAATATTACTCATATTTTCTATTTGTATTATAAGATTAAGTAACAAAGCGAAACAAATAAAAGTATTGGAGGATTCATAAGGCTTTAATTTTATCGTTATCAATGTAAATGGCCCCCATTTTCTCCTTCAATCACACTGAGGGAGATACGGAAGGACATTCTAGCGACATAAAAACAAAAGGATGTGCAATTCAATCCACTATTGCTAGATGTGATATAAATCTTGTCTTATCACAGGTCAGATAGGCTGCACACATTTATATTTTGAACGAGGAAGGATGCATTTGCCGTGCCAACCCTAAATCACAGAGTAAAGAGTATAAAAATGATAAGAAAAATAGGATAGTAATTTTGTGAAATATTTCCAAATGTGAAGGAAACATGCAAGATAAGGTATCAATAGATTACATGGATTTAGGTAAAAATACATTTTGAGACGGATCAGAGTTGAAACAAACAATGGGTTTATTGAGTTTTCAATTGAGGTTATTATTAGAATATATTTACATATTCTAATTGTTTTTAAAGTTTCTATTGTTTTGTAACAGCTGACGAGGCGACAAAACTTTCGTTTGTAAATATCGCACCCTCAGAAATTAATTTTGAAGTTTAGGTGTACTTTACAAGTTTTTACTTATAAATATGCCAAAACATTGTAACTTTCCTTTCATAAAAATAATTATAAAACGCCGGTTCAAAATATCTTTATTCAGTTTATTCATTTATTCATATAATTAGGCTCCTGGAGAGCACTTTACCATCGTCATTTTTTTTTAAACTAACCTAGAGTGAATAACCACTAATAATAATCAAAAACACATAATAAATTAAATAGAAACTGAACAATTTTGTATAATATGGAAAGCATAAATATTTTACAAATTCCTCCATTTCCCCATTTTTTGACGTTATTAGTCGCATTATAATGTACTAAAAGAACAAACAGCAATAATGTATGAAATAGTCAGTGACGTACATGCAGTCAGCGTTAGTAGTTGGTGATGACTGTTATTAATCCGAGGATCAAAATGCAGATGCGTTACCACTCCTGAGGCCTAAGGTGTTATGCCTCTGTGCCGGAAATTACAGGGCCGTACATCACCACCTGACCGGAACACGATAGTGCTGAACGCTACCATTTAGCGGCAAGTATATTAGGTAATGCGGTGGTGCCTACGCCCGCGAGCTCCGTCACTGGAGCCACCACCACTAAAAAACTTCTTGTTTGTCACCATCATAAAATAATAAAAATAATCATCTAACTACACTTTTATGGGTAACACAGGCCTGAAGCTATGTTACATAAAACATTCCAAAAACCTTTGCATAAATAATTAAATAGGAAGCGTACTCGAAACTTAAATATATTACCTAAGTTACAGCAAAAATTGCGACTAGACGCGAACTTAATACAGCCAGTTTTGATAGTTTTAAAACCTAGACGCAGTAAACGGTGCTTGTAAAATAAAAAGTGTTTACCCGGATAACCGGAGCGGAGTTCAGATAAGTTTTTATTCTTCAGGTACAATCCCCGGATCAGTGTAATACCTCAGGTTACATTTCCGTCTTCTTGAAATCTAAAAGTCTGAAAAATGAGTAAAATGGCTGAGTTATGATAATATTGAACAAAGTAGATTATATTACGAGGAGGAAAGGTAACATTGCAGTAAAAAAAACTTCGCATACATTTTTTAATTCAATTGTCATGTTGTTCATTGGTAAGCCGACTGATACTACTGTACTGCATACTTTGTAATGTATTCTTTAAAAATAAATTACATACCTTTTTTAAGGATTAATCCAACGATACCCTTCGAAAAGATATAAAAAAATTGGAAAAAACTTTTTTTATATCTTATAAAATTTTTTTTCAAGGTTTAGGGCATGATTTTCTCCACATGGTTGAAACGTACCTATATTCGTATCAAATTACAGTTTTCTGGTACCAAGACTCTACGAACTCAGCTGCAGATAGACAGACAGACCGACCAAAGCTATAAGGGTTCCTTACAAGAATCCCTTAGAGTAATATAAATAATAATAATGGAAACAATGTATCTTTATAGATTGTACTATTTATTTTTCGCAATAACACATGCGAGTGAGCTAAAGAAATAACCGAAGTTTATTTCGGTAGCTTAGTGGTTATCTTTAATTTCTTTTAAAGTGGTAATTTTTGGTAAAGCGGCTGGACTGGTTATCCTGAGGTCACAGGTTCGATTCCTGCCCGAAGTCAAATTTTCCTTTCCGTTTTTATCTTTAATAACTTTATATATCACAATATGTTTAGTCGTGTGCACTAAAAACTAGCCAATCTGCATCGTGATAAAACACTAAGTGGAAAGGAAACCTATTTCCTTGACTCATCAACTCGGAGCTAAAAGCACTGAACGAGGAAACTTGTAAATTGCAAGTGCGCTTGTAACGTAAACATCCACTAATAAGGAATTTGAACAGCTCCCGCCGACATCGGTTCAGCTTCAGACGTTCATTGGAAACAATTTTATTATATAAAGTTATCTAAGTTGTACAATAAACAGAATTAAATAGTATTTTATAGGGCATTCAAGTGGCATTTTATTTTTTATGCAATGAAGGTGGCAATCAAGCATATAGTTCATGGATGTTAAGTGATGACTGTAGCCTATAGACTTCTACACAAAAACCAGTGATCAAACTGTAAGCGTTGTCACTTGGTAGGAGCGCTCGCTACTCCTCGTTGTTGCAGTTCAGTGCCAGATGGAGCTGCTGCACCGACCCACCACCAAGAAGAGAAGGAGAGGAAGTTGTGTCGCAGGGCTGGTCCTTCAATGGTCGACACTTGCCCGCGACGCCACTGTGGTCACCGCCGCTGCTGTCGAGGCGACCGCAACTTGCAAGACGCCACGATGTCACCGACCCACAGCGACGGGAATAGATACCTCTGTTAGTGGAGTGGAAAAAAAAGTAAAATAATAAAAAAAAAATCTAAATATATATTTCGGTACGATAAATTTAAGAAATGTATATATAACTCCACATAAAGCTGTTCAACATTTTATTTTATTGAGATAATTGTAAGGCAGCACATTTGGTCAAACATTTTAAGTCAACATTTTGTGGGAAACCCCAGCATTTCGTGTTCACTAAGGTGATATTGCGTTTAGCCTCCATTTCCACCGGAAAGGCTGTGTGTAATTCTCGTGCGCGCTCTGTGCAGCACACCTTTGAGGTACCTTTACATAAACATCCATTGATAAGGAATTTGAACAGTTCTCTGGAACAGCAGTTGATACAATTTCCTTTTCTCTTTCGATAGTGCATGCGAAAACCAGCTTGAAGTTTTGCACACTACACGTGGATATTTGAGAGCCTTTTAAACAATGGAAGAAAAAAGAATTAAAAGTAAATAATATATTTACTTTTAATTCTTACTACAGCATTATTGAAATACGTAACATGGACAGACCATAACACAGACATAAGACAGACCGTAATTGTGGTCGTTAATCCATGTCCATAGATTAAAATTTTCTCATATCATAAACATATATGTATATGTATCTTCACGTCAGGTCCCTAACGGGGTAGGCAGAGAGTGTAGAGCGCCAGATATCCCGGTTCAGACAAACCTCTCGTGCCTCGTCTACCTTCATCATTCTCTTCATACATGCACGCCGTTTAATATCGTTTAAATCATTTACGTTAATCATTAACATGATTAACGTAAATGATGTTTACTGGTGGTAGAGCTCCAGTGACGGAGCTCGCGAGCGTAGGCAACACCGCGTTACCTAATATACTTGCCGCTAAATGGTAGTGTTCAGCACTATCGTGTTCCGGTTAGGTGGTGTACGGCCCTGTAATTTCCGGCACAGAGGCATAGCACCTTAGGCCTCAGGAGTGGTAACGCATCTGCATTTTTACCTCTGGTCATTGTGTGGGTGTCTATAGGCTGCAGTCATCACTTAACATCAATGTGAACTGTATGCTTGTTTGCCACTTTTAAAACATAAAAAAAAAAAAAAAACTTTACTAGCGGAGTTTAAACCACCAACATCCATGATCAACGCTGTAAAAATATTGGAAAATTTTTAAACAGCAAAATTTTTAACAATATTCAATAAAAAAATTTACATGTATGTTCTCGTACATATGTTTCTTCACGCCAAGTCCCGCACGGGGTAGGCAGAGAGTGTAAAGCAATATTAAAAATCATTTAATCACTTGCAAATAGTAAAATTTTCTTGAGACTTTTTTGTTGCTGTTGTTTCTTCAAGCATGCATGCCGATTGAACGTAAAACGTACTTGAATGTATCTATAAAAATTAATAAAATTGTAGTGTCTGTTGGTAATTATTATTAAAATAAATGCTTTTTACTAAATCCAGATGTATGAATACATTTTTTACAATTTTTGTCCGTCTGTCTGTCTGTCAGTTTGTACCCGCTAATCTAGGGAACGGCTGGACCGATTTTGATGGGACTTTCAGTGGCATGTAGCTGACGTAATAAGTAACTTGGGCTACTTTTATACTAGCTGCGCCCACAACTTCGTCCGGGTAGATACTGAACAATAATAAATTCTCACGCAGACAAAGGCGCGGGCACAGCTAGTCTATAACACAAATAAATTATAGCGATATATATCCGAAACACATCATTCGTAGTTCAAAAGATAAACTTATCAACACCCTTAAATGCCACGGTTTACCCCAAGGTAAGTCATCAAAACATCATAATAGCCAAAACGTCCGCCCCATTCTTCAAGCTCATTAACCCTGAGAATGTCAGATACCTGCAAAGATGAATCACTCGAATCCTTAGGAACGCCACCGCCGTCTGAACCACACAGAATGGCCGATAAACACGCAATAAAAATATGAAAGCCCAGTAAAAACGACATTATTCGCCAAATGTCCACCTTTTGTTAAATGAAGCCGTCAAATTGGTCGAAGGGTTAACTGACGATATTTCTTTTACGGTGCCGTTAAATGTCTGTTAATTTATACGGTTTGAAGCTAATTGTGATGTTTGAGCGACAATATTCTTTTGTGGCATTGACAATGGAAATTATTCTTTTTTTTTATGGGAGAAATTACAGTATTTTTTAAATTTTAATTGAAGTTTTATTCGGATGCCTATCTTTTCTATTTAATAGAGAGTAATATTTTTCAAAGAAATTTAAAGTTACGCTCAGTACTTAGTTCGACAATCCACGATGAAAAAGTTTATGATCATATTTATCTATTACACATGGATGATAAGTGATGAGTGCAGCCTACGGACATCTCCAAAAAAACAGATGTCTAAATGCAGATGCGTTTCTACCCCCGACAAAGTAGTTTTTTTTTTTACGCTTACACCTACAGCTCCACATTAGGTATTAAATAAATCTGTGTCGTAGATGCCGTTGTACACATACAACACATTTACAAACACCCAGACCCGAAACAAATATCTGTAGTTCATACAAATATTTATTCCGGTGCGGGGATAGAACCCGCGACCCTTCGAATCAAACGGTGGCTTCGCACTGCTGGACTAACCAGGTCGTCGTATTATGTCTCGATAATAGTTATTACGGGGCCATACATTACCATCTAACCGGAACACTATAGTGCTGACCACTACCATTGGGGGAAGATGGATTAGTTGAAGCGGTGGTGCCTACCGAAGGCACCACCGTAACGCCTTCGAGGTTTCCCTTCATTGGACGCCCAGTTATAACCATGTACTTTTTTTTATGTATTGAGAATTAAGTGGCAAACAAGCATGCAGTTCACATTGATGTTAAGTGATGACTGCAGCCTAGAGACACAAAGACCGGAGGTCAAGATGGAGATGCGTTGCCACTTCCGAGGCCTCAGGTGTTATGCCTCTGTGCCGGAAATTACAAGGCCGTACATTACCAACTGACTGGAACACGATAGTGCTCAACACTACCATTTAGCGGCAATTATATTAGGTAATGCGGTGGTGCCTACGCCCGCGAGCTCCTTCACTGGAGCTCTAACACCAGTAAAGTCACCAGTAACTTAATGTCAATTATACATGTTTGTCATCATCATTTACTTAAAATCCGTGGAAATTATTAAAATTCTACATAATCATATTTAAACATTCTATCAAAATATAATATGCCGCAAAATGTCGCATATCAAACGACGCTACAAATTTTAATATCGCCGTCTTCCCGTGATTTATTCCTCTTACCGCTCCCAAGAAATTATCCTCGCGAATTAATCGCAATATCGGAACTGGCCAACCGTTATTAGTACCGTCTATAGTTGCCAAGGTGTTCCACCCCTCAATAAATCTTGTCTAATTTGTGTGTAATTACAGGACGGTACAGTTCTCGTTGTAACAAGGAGTGCGTAGCAGCGGGGAGTAAGCGGCACGTGCTTACGCGTGCCTGCGCGAATTTTAACGAGGAATAGCCCAAACGACAATTTGATGATAGTGAAAATTAGATCCTATTAAACAGCATTCTAAGTCTAGATTACAATGACGAACATTTTGGAATATAAATTGAAGATGTTTTCGAGCAGACCTCCGCTAATTTCACTATTATTTCCTAGGGACAAGATACGAAATTCGGTAGCATGATAGTTTGAACAGTCTGTAGTATTACAAAGTAACGTGTCGAAAGGTCGATGTTAAAATGTAGATAGTAATGTGTTCTTTGACCCCTTGGCGAGATGATAATTTTAATAAAGAAATTATAGGGGTGCACTATTTCAAGTCAAATTAAAGTTGCGTTATTCTCTAAAGCCCTTGTGCTCGCAGCGGGACGAAGGTTTCATGTGGAAGGGTCATATTTTTTTAACTAACTAAACGGCGCCTGTCTCTGATTTCGATCGTTAAGTAAAAAATGCGTTGTAGTTGTAACAATATATTGGGCGTAGGTGGAGTTAAAATTGATAGACCGAAGCAGAAAGACAAGTCTGAAAATCGGCCAAGGGAAGTTCAGACTCGCATTCACAAGGTTCCGTACATTACTGATTTGCCTACGTTACCATAAATTACTTTTTATAGGTATTTCTGTAATCTTAGGTATGGAACATTTTTATAATATTTGTCACAATTTTAGATCCTTCAGTTAGTCGGAAATAAGGGAAATAGTTACTTTAAAAAATATTCGTCTTTCATTCTAAAATAATTTCAAACTACTTATGTAATAGTACCTATAAATTAAAAAAAAAAACGATATCCTTAAAAATTAAAATAAAATTTACATATTTCAAACAGATTTCTACAACTGACTTCTGGAGTATCGAAAGTAAACATTTATGATTAGGTACAAATAATATCAAGAAGTAAATAATGGCAAGTATAAAATAATGAATGCAAAGTATTTGTTCACGTAAATACTGAACTTAGAAATCGTATTAACCGACCTAAATCATTTAAACGGTCACATTCCGATTTTTACCGAACGACATTTTAGAATCTTTCTACTTTTTATCAAAATCAGGAATTCGTGATAAATGGAGAAAACTTTCCGAAACTCCGCTGCGTTCGTGAACTTTGAATCGATTGCAGTTGTACAAAGTGGAATATTCTTTAAGCTTTTCATCCGAACATAATTAGTGCAGTAGATTTTATACGATGAATAAATCCAAAGTTACAATTGTCATTTGAATCGCACAAATAAATCTGTGTCATTTGCTATACAATCGTCGTCAAACTGTTCACTCGCTTCCATTCGGCGATGTCGATCGATTAACTCTTTTATAACTATTTGATTTAGTGTCGAATTTTCTGTAGCACACCCATCGACGTACATATTCAATGCAACCCCAAAAAAGTCGTTTCGAGTGTCGATACGAGCCTCTATACCATTTACGAGCTTGATTGAAATTTCGCAATCAACAGGGGGAGTATGATCAAATTATTCGTATACATTTTTTGCCCTCAAACTTGCGGAGGTTATTCCATTATAATGGCCCTATGGAATAGAAAATTTACGGGGGATTTAAGATTCTAATCGTGGACCACTCGGTTGTTCAAAGTGATTATTCGAGAGATAACGCCCGGAGCGGACTGGAGCGGCCCACGCGCTGTGCGATACATGTCCGAGTATGTTTTATAATGCTATCAGTAGGTTCCGTACAGGAGAAATAATTTGCTGGAGTAATTCTCTCTTTAATTTAAGTTGGTGTCCTTATTTAAATATTTTCTGAAGCTACCTAATTGGTAGATAAGAAACTCGTTTGGGATTGGTACCGATTACCGTTTATTTCTGTATTCAGATTTCCTTCTGTCCAAAGTTACTTGACGTAAAATGTTTAATAGGGACGAAAACAAGGAGATAATATTGGTTTTGCCGTTTCATTCTTCACGCCTTGAAATCACCACAGAGGCATAACATCTTAGGCCTCAGGGGTGGTAACACATCTGCATTTTGACCTTGGTCTTTGTGTGGGTATCTATAGGCTGCAGTCATCACTAAACACCAATGTGCCACCTTATTTGCCACCTTCATTACATGAAAAAAAATTTAAGACTGTTGCCAATTGTGTCATCGAAAGTTGACTTGAGCTGAATATTTTCCAAAAACTAGGACATATTTGCTTCACAATTGATTTGGTTGCCATCGCAATAACGTCGTCTGTACATTCAAGACGCATTCTTCAGATTTTCAAACAAATGAAGTATAAAATTTATATCGTGTCGCACGACAGTAACTAGGGTACTTCTTACTGAAGAAAGTTAACTAAAAACAATATTGTCATTCAATTTGAATTGCATGATGTTGGCTTGTATTGTTATGGTGACTTCGGCAACTAGAACAGGGGTCTACTAAGGCAGCAGCAATTGTTTCAAAACTTAAAAATATCGCTCTTTATCTTACAACAACATTAATGATGGATTATTTGGATTTGAACATTCTGTCTACAATATTTCCTTCAATCTTATAGAATAACTAGCTGTGCCTGCGACCTCGTCAGCGTGAGAATTTATGATTGTTCAGTATCTACACTGACGAAGTCGCGGGCGCAGCTAGTATAAGAGTAGCCTAAGTTACTCCTTATTTCATCAGCTATCTGCCAGTGAAAGTCCCGTCAAAATCGATACAGCCGTTCCCTACATTAGCCCCGCCAAACAGACAGACAGACAAAAATTGTAAAAAAATATTTTGGTACATGTACCGTGTATACGTACATATGCATTTGGTAAAAATCGGTTATTTTTATATTACAAGCAGACACTCCAATTTTATTTATTTGTATAGATATATTATGTAAAATGTAAAGTTCAAATTAATTTATGTATAATTCGTCAATTTCTATAGCATGATTTGCTGTTGGAGTCAAAAGGTCGGGATGTGAAAAATATATTCTAGTTATGTTTGCAGTCATTGAATATAATATTAGCTCATCTGCGGGTAAATACGGCATAATATTTACATCTATAGGCATATTCTTAGAGACTGGTGTTAGAAAAAGTTTCATAATATATTGATTTTGTTCTTTCAAATTAGGCAGTTTAATTTAAACATCCAGATGATTCAATCATGAAGCGCAGATATCGATTGGTTTAGTTAGTAGGTCCTCAGGAAATGTTACTATGGGGAACACGAAGGCAAACTTTTAACCGTGGCATGTATGTAACCTTTTTATTATGTTATAATTTTTAAGTGAATCTTCTAGGGGTTCTATTTTTGTAGTTGCATGTTTACGTTCGTAGCGATTTATTTCTTTCAATTCTTATCAACGTTTCGAATTTAATAGTTAAACCGTTTTTATTTCTTCAGTATTTTAATACCGCAATATTTTATTTTATTTACTTCTTTCGTAAGTCAAAGTTTTGGCGTGATAACGTCTTATAAATCCATGAATGCAGGCTGCACGCACAAAAAAGTGTCATGTTCCCCTTGAACCGAGCGTGAGCAAGTGAGAGCGCGACACAAGTCATAAAGAGACAAGATCAGCATAATGAACCATTCAGCTAGTGATTAATGTTCTCTTATTTTATCATGTAAAATTATCGGAACAATTTCAGTTATAAGGCCCGGTCCGGAAATTTTATGGAGGGTAAAATCAAGTGTAACCCTAAAGTTGAGGCGTTACTCGCAATCTCCCGCGAGCGCTGCGACCGTGTGGACGTATTTCACTCAGCCACACACTAGTGGTCAACTTACTTAATGATTAAAAGATGCCGACGAATTGATAACCTCCTCCTTTTTTCGAAGTCCGTTAAAAAGTACACACCGATGAAGACGAAGTTGCGGGAAAAAACTAGTGAAAAATATTTTTATTAAGTACGTCTTTTTTTTAATATAATTATATAGATAGCTTAATAGCTGTCTACTTTTATGAGACTTTTTGGTAACTTGGCTTTTCGGGAACTTGACATTTGGGGAACTTGAAATTTTGGGAATTTGAAATTTCGGGAACATGATATTTTGAAACCGCTTGACATTTTAGGAATTTGATATTCTGGACTGAAACGCGCTCAACGATTAAACTCCCGTCGTGCGTCGGAACTGACACACACACTTTTTTTGTAGAAGGTTGTTTCGGAGCAATAATCGTCCCCGTTTACAACAATAATGATTCAATGTTGACTTTCTACTTTATAACATCGCTTCAATAGTGCTAAATATACTCATTTTTATCCATTTCATATTTCACGCAGTTGCTTCACATTAGAATCTAAAACAATAGTTAAGGATACTATTGAAACAAATTTTTAGTTGTTTCACATTTCATGAATATAGTACTGTCATCATAGTGCATAGAGCTTTTGTAAAGATCTCTCGCTCTGTCTATACATATGTAAATGAAAATTCCACGTTCATAGACGTTTCTTGTTTATTTCGAAAACTAATGTGAATAGACGACATATATAACTCACCGTGGAACCCGAGATTATGATTCTTTATCATCGCCCTGATAGTACGATACGAAAACCTGTATACGTTAACGAAATTTGGTCTCTTTTTCAAAGATTTGAGGTTCACATTAGAACGGCGATGGTTTACACATAGGCCTTTTTGTTCGAAAAAGCAGTGTTCGCAACGCTGCGACACATTTTTCTCATTTCAGTTGCATATTTTATGGAGCACGAACATATAATGAAAGGAATCTTGTTGTGAACAAACAAATTACAATATGCGACGCCGAATAGTGTATAGCTGGACAAGTAATAACGTTATTTTATGTCAGCTCGTCTCTCAGTTATTAAAAAATAAAATCAGAGTACTTTTTTATTAAACATAGATTTAATTTTTTTTTTGAATATCAATTGTTTTTATCGCACTTATCTCGGAGTTTGAGATACTATCCCCCTTATTCATAATCGTATTTTAGCTTAAGTGTTGCTAATCTCTCCTTTGTCTTTTTCTATCCTGCACATTTGACAATGCAACTGACAAAGACAAAGCATTCTATACCTAAAACGTATCTAATGTACGTTTATGAATAAGGGGGTAAATATATAAAGGTTACAAAGCCAGTCTCTATGTTATGTTAAAATGTTTGTAAATAGCCTAAATGTAATAATTTTAAAATAAGGTACGTAGAATTAAAAATCACCACATATTCATAAATACTGAATCGTTAGACATTAATCGTACAATCGTATTTCATTAAAATAAGCACAAACAAAGTTTGTAATAAAAATACTTAGTAGTGTAGTTGAGTGTAAGGAGTCGAGCTATAATCTCACAGACTCAAGCCAACCTCACCTGCTCGTGGTGCACTCTACTGATACACAAACGAGGCTCTGGCGAACCGCCCGCCAACACGCACTGGACCAGCGTAGTGGACTATGGTCCGAACCTCCGAATTATGACTAGTACACCCACAAACTTCGCCATTGCCGGTCCCAAGCCCGGATGAGAAAGGAGGAGGGTTTGCTTGGAGGAGATTTGCAACGCCGGGTCACGGGCGGCGGTTAATTAACCCGTTACCTTCGTGCATCATTGTATGGAGCGGCTCACAATGGCCGTGAGGTCTTAAATTGCCTCTAAAAGATTGCCGTGGAAGGAATCGAGTGGCCACCACGCGTACAAGCCCAAGAAAATCCCCCTATGGAAAGTGCAACCAAGAGAATTAAGTCGTTGGACAATCCGACTAACAATCGGCGCCATTCGGTTGCCGGGCCAGAAGGTGTGAAATTGGCGACCGAAGCTGCTACTGGGACGGGCCACCGGGTCCCAGTTAGTGGATATGCTACTGGTGATCCAAAAAAGGACATCTCAAACAGAGAACAACGTAAACTCGCTACATGGAATGTTCGTGGGTTATTGGCTCCGGGAAAAATGGACATTGTAGAAAAAGAAGCAGAATTGCATAAGTTGACTCTACTGGGAATGACCGAGACGCACATGAGAGGACAAGGACACCTGAAAACCACGAATGGAAATACCGTATACTTCTCTGGTTCCACAAATTCCAGCACAAATGGAGTTGCAGTATGGGTATCTGAACACCTAAACCACTATGTATGTATGTATGTATCTTCACGCCAGGTCCCTAACGGGGTAGGCAGAGAGTGTAGAGCGCCAGACATCCCGGTTCTGACAAACCTCTCGTGCCTCGTCTACCTTCATCATTCTCTTCATACATGCACGCCGATTCCTAAGACTTTTGACCCCACCATCAGACAGAACTCGACCTATTTGGTCATGGTAGGTCAGCCTTGGTCTTCCTGGGCCTCTGCAACCATCCACATTCGCATTGTATATCTGTTTAGTCATTCGCTCATTCGACATTCTTTCTATATGCCCGAACCATCGGAGCATGCCTTTTTTCATTTTTACACCGATACTATCATTCACACAAAGTCTCTTTCTTACATCTTCATTACGAACGCGATCGGTGAGTGATACACCGCAGATCTTGCGCAAAGATCTCATCTCGACCGCGTTCAACTTACTTTCATGCTCTTTCCTGGATACCCAGCTGTCGCTTCCATATAAAAGCGTTGGAGTAAGTACAGCATTATGTACGGCTAGTCGAGCCCGCTGGCTGAGATGTTTAGATTCTAGCAGCTTACCCAACGCTCCATTCACGCAATTCCCAGCAAGCACTCTTCTTTCTATATCAGTGGTGTACCTACCATCCTTGCTAAAAGCACATCCAAGATATACAATTTCATCAACCTGTTCTAACACTGCATCATCTACTACTACCCTTGCATTTGTTCTCTGTTCATCTCTTTCAAATACTAATACTTTCGTTTTATCCACATTCAATTGTAAGCCTTTCTCCATACAATCCTCTTTCATGACTGTGACTAGTGCTTGTAGCCCAGATGGTGTAGAGCTAACAATTACCACTATGTACTGGGTTATAATCCGATTAGTGACAGAATAATCACTCTCAGACTGAGCACATGCCCCTGTACCGTCAACATTGTCGTAGTATATGCTCCAACTACAGC
Organism: Macrosoma leucophasiata; assembly: GCA_036365455.1. Lineage (NCBI taxonomy): Eukaryota > Metazoa > Arthropoda > Insecta > Lepidoptera > Hedylidae > Macrosoma > Macrosoma leucophasiata. The sequence continues at coordinate 2,001,103 of JAWQUS010000014.1, read as the reverse complement.
TGCGAAGGATGACGTGATCAATGATTTTTACACCTTGCTTGAATTAACTCTATCTAAGATTCCAAATCGAGAAATTATACTAGTGATTGGTGACTGGAATGCAAAAATAGGCAACACAATCCTGGATGAACACTTTAGGAACACAGTTGGGAAGTTTGGACTAGGTGATAGAAATGAGAGAGGAGCGAGACTATTGGAATTTTGTGTCGATAGAGATTTCACTATTATGAACACCTGTTTTCAGCATCATCCAAGGCTATATGTGGAAATCGCCAGGTGATCGATACCGCAATCAAATTTACTACATAATGATTAATGTCTTGCGAGAAAAAACCGGCGTCATAGATGTAGGCCTGAAAACAGCAAGCTTAAAATGGGATTGGGCGGGTCATATTTGTAGGATGTCTGAAGAAAAGTTGACAAAAAGGTCTACCGACTGGATTCCGGATGTTCGGCGTTGTCGAGGCCGACCTCGAAAGCGCTAGCGAGATGACCTCGACCGCTTTGAACCAGACCAGCTTGAGGTTGCGAAAGATCGTGACAGGTGGAAAAAATTAGGGGAGGCTTTTGCCCAGCAGTGGGACAGTAGAAGCTTTAAAAAAAAAACTGGTTGCCTGTAAAGTCGATTTTACGGGCGAAGATTTTACGTGACAACGTCTTTTTCTCGGTAGAAAGGCATTCGCCGGTCCGGCAGGCCTCTCTCTCGTTCGGTGACTCATCATTACGTTACCGGGCGTTACACTTTTTCATGAGTGACTCTGAGGCGCAACCTAATTTAAGACGTTGTCATGTCAAAACTGGTTGCCTGTAAAGTCGGTTTTACGGGCGAAGATTTTACGTGACAACGTCTTTTTCTCGGTAGAAAGGCATTCGCCGGTCCGGCAGGCCTCTCTCTCGTTCGGTGACTCATCGTTACGTTACCGGGCGTTACACTTTTTCATGAGTGACTCCGAGCCGCAACCGGACGTTTAAGACGTTGTCACGTCAAAAAAAAAAAAGTAGTTTAGTTGTAAATTTGGGTTATTCGTCAACTCGACACGGACGACCGGACACACGTGTGTCCAGTGTGTGTCCAAATGGTTAGGGGTGTATCAAAGGAAATAACTAACTTTATTAAAAACTAGCGGTTCGCCCAGGCTTTGCACAGCTGCAATGAATGAAATATAGTCTATGTAAAAATGCAACTTTTTAGAAAGCTGGTCAAAGAATTTTTGTCGGTCCAGTAGTTATTGTGTCAAAACGTTACAAACGTCCATACAATAACACAAAATATTGTTTTCTCGTTATATTATTAGTATACTCGTTAGCATCGTATCTTTTTTTTATGTTATGGAAGTGGCGAACAAGCATGCAGCTCACATCGATGTTAAGTGATGACTGCAGCCTATAGACACCCACACAAAGACCAAGGTCAAAATGCAGATGCGTTACCACTCCTGAGGCCTAAGGTATTATGCCCCTGTGCCGGAAGTTTACGCTAAACCCCTTGTGGAATAGACAGAGAGTGTAGAGCGCCAGATCCCGGTCCTGACGCACATGACTGACTAGTGCATCTTCTACATTCATCATTCTCTTGATATATGCACCCCGATGCCTAAGACTTTTCACTTTATATTAATATTTGTAGATTAAGAAAAACAGTGGAATCATACCTACAGTTGTGCTAAGAATATGAACAGTACTCGCATACGACTCTTCCATGCAATAAATAAAAGTAAATAAAATATAATTTCCAATAGCATCTTGGACCACATTATCCACCCACTCGCTACTCAAATACCAGTTGTGATACAGCATGTGTGGTCTCAGCTTATTAAGTTATTAAATATAATTATGGAATAATAAACACGCGAACAGGAATCTGGTGCAAGTTTTAATACGCTGAGCGTCATGTTTTGTTTGGCTTTTTGGAAAGAAGAAAACTATTGATCGTGCCGAAAGATGGAAAAAGCTTTATGCAAAAGAGGTACATTAAGATCTTAATAATTCAAAGGATTGTTTTATTTATTTCCTTAATATCGTGAAAGTTAAAAAAGTCAAGTCTGTTATGGTGGAGGGTACTGCACTCGAAGTTGTTGACGATTATGTATACCTGGGACAAACGGTCCAGTTAGGTAGGTCCAACTTCGAGAAAGAGGTCAATCGCCGAATCCAACTCGGTTGGGCAGAGTTCGGGAAGCTGCGTTATATCTTCTCATCCAGTGTCTGAAGAAGAATGTCTTTGACCAGTGTGTGTTGCCAGTGATGACATACGGAACCGAAACGTTCTCGCTCACTATGTGCCTCATAAGAAGGCTCAAGGTCACTCAGAGAGCAATGGAGAGCTATGCTCGGAGTTTCTCTGCGAAATCGAATCAAAAATGAGGAGATCCGCATGAGAACCAAAGTAACCGACGTAGCCCACCGAATAGCGAAACTCAAGTGGCAGTGGGCAGGGCACATAGCTCGCAGAACTGACGGCCGTTGGGCAGAAGAGTTCTGGAGTAGCAAACGCGTACCGGAAGACGAAGCGTAGGCGTAGTCCACGAGGTGGACCGACGACCTGGTGAAGGTCGCGGGCAATCGCTGGATGAGGGCAGCCTAGGACCCTTCGTTGTGGCATTCTTTGGGGGAGGCCTTTGTTCAGCAGTGGACGTCTTTTGGCTGAAATGATGATGATGATGATGTGAAAGTCATAAATAAGCAGGCAATTTGCATTGGTGGTAATACTGCAGCCTTTAGAAATAACCATTGCAAATGTGTTCAGTTGATCGTCGCGCGCGCGAAGCGCGCGGCGCGGATGTAGCACCGGGGCTGGCCCCCTCTGCTGCGGCTTCTTCTGGCCTGCCATGCAGGTCGGCGTTGGGTGCCCTGGGATTCAAGGGCTTCGGTGGAGGAGGCACGCATCGTCAGTCGAGAGACGGGTGGGGGTTATATATTTTTTTTTATATAATTTTTTTTTTTTTTTATATATATTTTTTTTATAATTTTTTTTTTTTTTTTGTTTTTTGATAATTTTTAATTTTTTTTTTTTCTTCCTTTTTTTCCCCGTTTTGTTTTTTTTTTATTATGTTTTTTTTCCTCCTTTTTTTTATTTTTTATTTTTATTTTTATTATTTTTTTTTTAATGTCAATTTTTTTTTTTTGCCCCTCCTTGTACTCCCTTCTGGCGTGCATACCTGCCTCTGCTGCCGTCGCTGTGGCTCGGTGACGTCGTGACGTCTCGCAAGTTGCGGTCGTCTCGACAGCAGCGGCCTCCAGTGACCACGGTGGCGTCGCGGGCAAGTGTCGACCATTCATCGACCGGCCCGGCGACGCAACTTCTTCTTCTCCTTCTCTTCTTGGTGTTGCATCGGTGCAGCAGTTTCACCTGGCACTCGACCGCAACAACAAGGGGTAGTGAGCGCTCCCACCAAGATGACAGCGCCTACAGTTAAACGACGCAGCCGTGCCACTGGCTCTAGCTGGGCTTACGGCCGCATCCCAGGGGAGGAATCTCCTTCGACCGGGGTTCGAACCCGGACTTTGGGGATTTGGTCCCGCTTATAGCAGGTCAGGCCGAGTCAAACTCGCTAGCGCTGCGGGTCACGAAGCGCGGGATCGGGGCGGACCTAGCCTCTTCATCGTCGTCCCGGGGTGCTCCAATTATTACCGGAGAGGAGAGGATTTCGCGTGGGAGTGGTCTCCCATCAGGAGGCCTACAGTGCAGTGGGGCAAACCCGTGGAGGTGTTCGTGCGGCCCGTTCTCAGCGCGGTCGTACATACCGCGCGCAAGACGTGCCACAAACTCCCTCACGGATTCCACACGCAGGTCCCGTGCTATGACGTCGTTTCGAACGTACCTCCCCGCGTTGGTAATTAGACGGAGACACACGTTCTGCTGGGTCTGAAGGCGCTTTTGCTGCGACGCGGAGCATAATGCGTACCACGCAGGCGCCGCGTACGTCAGCCTTGACCTGATGTACGTTTTGTACAGACGTAGCTTGGTGCGCAGCGGCAGTCTTGAGTTCAACACCGGACGCAACATCGATCGCGCTGCAGCCGCCTGACACACCACGTGATCCACAGTGGGTGTCATGCGCAGCGCCCGATCGATGATGCACCCGAGGTATTTAGCCTTTGTCTGCCACTGCACCTCCTCTCCACGAAGCCTGAGCGGTGGCAGCTTGCAGCGGATTACTCTTGTTGGGAGTGCGGCCGTCTTACCCACATTGACGGCCATCCGCCACCTGTCAAACCACTCAGGCAGTACATCTAGCAGACGTTGCATACGCTCGCGAGCGATATGCAGCCGGGGCGACGACGTAAGGAATGCGCTATCGTCGGCAAACAGGGCTAGCATGACATCCGGTGTGGTTGGGATGTCGTCTGTGTACGCCGCATACAACGACGGCGACAGACAGCTGCCCTGTGGTACTCCTGCACAGATCGGGTGTTCGGCTGAGTCAGCTCCCTCCACCGTTACGTAAAACCGCCGGCCCTCGAGGAAGCTCGCTACCACCCTATGCAGGCCCGATGGAATCTCTATCTTCGCCAACAGTCCAACATGCCAAACCCGATCGAAGGCCTTCTCGATATCGAGAAAGACTCCAATCGAATACCGGCCTTTGTTGTACTCGTCGGCGAGATAGTGGAGCACCCTCGCCAGCTGGAGCGTGGTCGAGTGCCCCGCGCGGAAGCCGAATTGCTCCTCCCTGCACGGGAGATGCGGTTTCAGCCTCCGCAGCAGGAGTCGCTCAAACAGCTTGGCGAGGTGTGATAGCAGTGTTATAGGGCGGTAGCTAGAAGCGTGGCGGCGGTCCTTACCCGGCTTTGGGATAACTATTATTTTCCCGAGCTTCCAGGGCTCGGGAAAGCGACCCGTGCGAAGGATGCCGTTGAATAGCCTGGTTAGGGATACCAAGCTACTCCACGGCAGATGCTGTAACGCGGCGGTTGGGATACCGTCAGGCCCTGGCGCTTTCCTTGGATGTAGCCAGCTGACTGCCCTCCTCAGCTCAGACGGGGAGATAAAATCGCCTCCCCGGAGCGGAACGGGCGAGGCCGACAGTAAGTCCCTAACGCGGCGCTCGCAGTCATCGTAATGCTCGACGATAGCAGGGTCCTGCGAAGGGGGATGGGGGGTGAAAACGCCCTCCAGGTAGTTAGCCAGTATTTCTGCCCGGTCTTTGGCCCCGTAACACCGCTTCCCGGCATTGTCGAGAAGTGGATATACGGGGATCGCCTCCTTGGTGAGTGTGCGGGTGAGGGCGTACAGGCTTGTTTCATTGACGGCTGCCCGGTCTATTACCTTTTCCCAGCCGTCTCCGCGAAACGCACTCACCGCAACACTTATCGCCTCGTCGAGGCGATTCAGGTCACGCTTCACTGTTGGACATCGCGTGCGCGCCCATAGACGGCGCAGGCTGCGCTTTCGCTGGAGCTTGCGCTGGAGCGAGACAGGCAGGGCTGCCCTGCGCTGCGTCGGTGGTCTCGTAGATGTGGCCGCTTCTTGTGCGGCTTGGATTTCGGCGGTGAGGCGACTGGTTGCCGCCTCGACATCCTCAGCGGTGTGCAAGGCGCCCACTGGCTCTGACTCGCTCATAGCTCGCTCGAAAGTGAGCCAATCGATACGTCGGCGTGGCGGGCGCGCGATCGTGAAGTCCGTAGACAGCGCGAGCGAGACCAAAATGGGGAGATGTTGTGTTGTAAGATCATACAACACCTCCACATGGACCGGGCATGGAACTCCCTTATGGAATGCCACGTCAAGAACATCAGGTCGGTACCTAGGTGAAGTGGGTATATGTGTTGGAGCATCGTGTTATTATATTGCATATTGCAAATGTGTTATCAGGTCTAAGATTTTATGCCTCAGTGCTGAAGTTACGAGGGTATACATTACCATCTAACTGGAACATGATAGTGCTGATCACTATCAATTGAATTAGCTGGCGTCGGTACGTGACTGCACCGCTCACTAGCGGAAGAATTTTCTTCTATTGATAAAGAACTCTTCCACTAATGCAGTCATTCAATCGAATAATAGTGGCCAAACCGTTCCAATGAACTGGTAGTAAGTGCAATAACGCAAGATGGACAGTCCTGCGATAAAAGCATACCGCTACAGCAATCTGCATGCCAAGCGTGGCGATTATGGCATATCCTATCCCTATTTTACTGGTGGTGGAGCTCCAGTGATGGAGCTTACAGGCGTAGGCACCGCATTACCAAAGGTACTTGCCGCTTAATGGTAGTGTTCAGCACTATCGTGTTCCGGTCAGGTGGTAATGTATGTCCCTGTAATTTCCGGCACAGGGGCATAACACCTTAGGCTTCAGGAGTGGTAACGAATCTGCATTTTGACCTTGGTCTTTGTGTGGGTGTCTATAATCTGCATCACTTAACATCAATGTGAACTGCATGCTTGTTTGCCACTTACATAACATAAAAAAAGAAGTAATTAGTATATGACAATCAGTTATAATTTTGCGTAGGCTTACCTATAAATAATTACTGCCATCCTAACTAATGACCGTTAAGTACTTATAAGTCGATAATGGATCTATTGTCCTCTTCGTTATCGGAATCAGCTTAAAGCGTATCTCATTTAAATTCGATTCTTATTAATTGAATTATCATAATCTGGCCATGACGAAATGTAGCCATAAAATTTGAGATTTAAATTTGTAGATGTTTAAATTTTTCATGAATCAAGTTTGATGTTTTAATCACTTTCATTATTTTGGATATTTTAATTTTTGGCTTTATGTCGCATCGGTGGAGTTCTTTTTTTATTTATTGTAATGGAAGTGGCAAACGAGCACGAATTTCACATTGATGTTAAGTGACGACTGCAGCCTATAAACACCCACACAAAGACCAAGGTCAAAATGCAGATGCGTTACCACACCTGAGGCCTAAGGGGTTATGCCGCTATACCGATCATTACAGGGCCGTTATGAGTCGTTGTGATCACTTATTAGCAACTTCGCATGCTCGCTTACTATCTGGCACGTCAAACATTTGAAATTATTTTATCCATTACCCCAAAATAGAGCACCCATTAGATGCTACGTTCTCAGATGACGCGCCGTAATTACAGTCCGTCAGATTTTCCGTAGAGCACATAATTTACCATTGCCGGAAGAATTCGCGGGAGAATTTTAAAATGTATCTCCATTTGCAGTTCCCATTTAGGCTCGTCGTACACTTAATGAGGATGCTTAGTTTTGAATCTCGAGATGGAAATTGAATAGCTCCTATTGGTTACAATTGAGTACCAATTTACTAAAAAACACAAGAAAAAAATATATACGTAACTCATGCTCAACACGAACGTGGGATATATTTTTTGGAATATGTTACAAAAATTAAATATCAATGAAATTACTACTACTATATAATAGGGAACTTAATATTACTTATTTTCATGAAGCACATTTTTTTATGCCATGAAGTGGTAAACCAGCGCACAATTCACATTGATTGTCAGTGAATACTAAAGCCTGTAGACTTCTATATAAAAACCTGGCCATTAAAAGCCACTCACAATTTGGTGTCATGGTTCTCAGATAATGACGGCGAATTCATTAATTATTCGAATGAGCTGAAGAGGAGTGAGGTTTTATAACTAACGTAACTTCACGCCTGTAATCCCCGAAGGGGTAGGCAGAGGTAAATGCATGCATTCAAGCATACATGCAAACACCCACGATTCGCCGGTTACGTTTTGGCCCATGTAACAGGTGGCGAGCCTGTTGACATCTCCGGGCATATTACCAAACTTTGAGGTACTGGGAAATTTCCAGAAAATGGAAAAATCCCAATAGAACCAGAGATAAAGGCTTTTTCACCATTATCTCTGATAACCCCCTACCCGGGAATCGAACCCAGGACCTCAGCGTAGTAGTAGTGGCCTGCTACCACTAGGCTACCGAGGCAGTTTTATAACTATTCATTTCTATTTTAACATTTCTGGTAAAATCTAGATGTATTTCAGTCGTGTACGATGGGTTTAAAGCTAACAATTGTGTAGAGCCTGCCGCGGTAGCTTCTGACCGAGCTATGCATTATGCAGCAGCCACCCAGAGTATTAACATTTACCCATTCGAGGCTCAATTATTGTACCCATAATCGGAGTAAAACCCTTCAATAGCTGCGTAAGTATATATTTAAGTAGTGTGACATACTGTTTCATAGTTTGGAGAACAATTTAATAATCTACTGTTCATTAATGACGACATTTCTAAGTAACTATTGAAATAAAATGCGAATGTCACAGAATATTCGCATTTTATTTCATTGTGTCATAATTCAACTAAAATGGTAGAAGAGGCAGAAAATATGCATTTAAGCATACATGCAAATTTCGATCGATTCTCCGTGTCCCTTGTTGTACCTTGTAATAGGTGGCAAACCGATTAACATCTCCGGGCACATTAGGTACCTTTGGAGTTAGATAATGGATGGTGTTGTAAAACTTCCAGAACGGAAACACCCCTATAGCACTTACCTACCCAACCCAGGGATCAAACCCAGGACCCCAGCGAAGCAGAAGTATGTAGTTGATTGAAACTGTTCTTTTAAGTAACTTTTTTGATTTTTTTTCTAATTATTCTTATTCATTGATTTAATAGAACCCACAATTCAACATAGGAAGTAATCATCGTCAATATACGTATATTATGTATACACAAGACTTGGTGATATGTTATTGTAATCTTATGTAACAAGGGAGTCTTTAACCCCGAATAGAAAAAAAAACATTTTTGTCCCTAAGTGTTGATTGATCCAAATACAAAATTACTGGCACCAAGTCATTGTTTTAGTTTCAGTTGGCAAAAATATATTTCAAACTCACCCAGCATTCTGTTTAATCAGTCGTCCATTCATCGAAACCGTATGTAGCTAAGGCACTAGTCTTAAAACCATACGACTAACAAATCAACGCACTTATAATAATACCCGTCTATCTCATCACTGGCCCGACCACAAACATATTATTTATCGAGCCCCAACTAAAGCCTTTTACGGGCCATTCAAAATAAAACCACTTACCCTTATCTATTGATTTATTCTGCCCAGAGACTTTATGAAATGAAGTACTATCTGCCTCCATATATCGTAGGGTATTAAGAAATTAACTATTATGAGTATTACATGGTTATTACAAATGCACGTTGTACTTGAGTGTTACCATTCCAAGGCAATAAAAATAGTTTTATCAGATTTAATGTACTTTATGGAAGTCGGTGAGATAACTGCTTCTTTGACTTAGTAGTAAGGTCATACTGCTGAGTGTAGTAAGCGAGGTGGAGGAGCTTTCTGATTCAACTGACCTGAATGGAGAGGATATCGTTCATTAGAATACGGCTTAGAATTCTCTAAGCTCTAAGCCTATGTTCTATGTTGCTTATTTCAATGCACGATAAATAAGGAAAAGTCACAGGAAAGTTCACGTAGAAACATATCATTAGAAATACTGTTTTTGTCTTAGCCTCAGAGTCTGGAGGTAGCAGGTCGTTACTTCTATGCCCAAGTCTCAGCATCTGTTAGGATAACATAGTGATGTTAATACCCCGAATCCTAATGATTACATACGACATACTTACAAGGCAAATTGTAATTTACTCTTGCCTATCCCTAAAGGGAATATTGGCAATTTTACTGCTCCTTCTATCTCAAATATTCATCTGAGTGGGACTCGATCTGTGGGGATTATAAGTCTATTCCTACCGAAGAAGCCCGCTACAACCATCGGGAATAGAGAAAAGAATGAGAGTGCAGCAGGACCTGGATGCCAACACCTTGGTGAAATGGGTCCACGGTGCCCACCTCCTCCATTACAGCCCCCAAGAGGATGCCAAACGCCGTCCTGCAGCCGAAGGGCAGAAAAAGCTGCAGCAGAGGGGCCCCAGTGCTGCATCCGCGTCGCGCGAATTTTGTGAGTGAAGACCAGTGATGAATGGCCTAAGTCACGATCACCCGCAAAGACTAACATTCATGTCTTTTAGAGGGATAACATGATGCAAGACAAAGCCTTTTTGACTTTTCAATCGATGCACCCATTTATTCCCTCGCTAAGATTAGCAGCACATATTGGTCAAAAAATTCTACCAGTTTTGATTAGATTTGACCTCAACATTAAGCACTTAGCCTGGGTTGCACCACAATACTTGTTACAATAACTTTAACAAATGATGTAGCTGACCCAGACTTAATGTAACTCCTGCACACAAAACGAGAAACACTTTATAAGACTAGTTTAGAAACGAACATAACTTGTACTTTAAGTGTATACTTGGGGTAGCAAGAATCATAAAGTTGATACACTTGATATTTCAAGGATTAAAAAAATCACGCCGCTGAAGGTCTGATCAGCTTTACCAAGCGACAACATGTAGGTTGTTAATAAATCACGTGTCCAGTCCGCTGTTTATTTTCAATTACTGCACGGCGGGCTTCGCGTGAATAATGCCAGAACAGCTGTTCCCCTGCCAGATTAGTGAAATATTGTCGTTATAGTGGGAGCTTATTAATTAAAAAAGTTTAAAAACTGAACGAAATGACTGCGTTGCTTTTGGATTGCGGCGCAACTTTGGGAATGTTCCATGATTTTTCTAGACGTGATAGTTATAATGAATTTAAGAGACAAAGAAGATGAGGGAGAGTTGGGTAATGATACAATATTAAAACTTGCAAATGTTCTATACATTTTGACGATCTGTTTGGTCCGGTGGTGTAAGTATCTTAAAAATCTTACTAGAAATAAAAAAATACAAACTAGAAAGTGATATATTTTAAAATAAGAGCTTAAAATTACACACCGCTGTCTTCCTATACTTGTATGCCTTCAGAAACCGCTGACTGCACGGTTAATAACTATGAATTGGTATGTCTACAGAAAACTGACTACATTGCCTATAATACATATCTATTGAAGAAATTGAACTTAAAAATGTTGTATTAAAAATAAGAACAAGCAAAAATCAAAATGTTTTACCTATTGAGCTGTACCTAATTCAACGAATGTATTTAATAAAGTGGACCTAAAATACACCCTTAGGTCATACCTACATTATTTTCTCTTACAAGTTCACCATAAAGCTATTATAATAGTAACAAGGATAGCTCCCGGGAACTTCCATTTAAATACACGCCATTATAGTTTTAAACTGTCACAATTATGCCAGTATTGTTACTTATTTTAGTTTCGCTAATGTTGTCAATTGCTATTCGTAATTCTACTTTGAACAAACCTGTATAATTTTGCTTTGTCCATTGCTATAACTTATGAATTCGTTTTAGTTAACTTTTGTAAATCTATGTAGTAATACGAAGTTAGTACTTTTAGAAATAGTTAAGGATAACTAGCTCGCAGTTCACAGAGATGGTAAGTAGGAAATATATATAGGTTATAATGCAGATACGAGATCTATGTTGATCCCTGGGACCTCAGTTGTTTTGACTCTAGATTAGTTATGACGGAACCATACATTACCACCTAACCAGAACACGATAATGCTGAATATTATCACTTGGAGGCAGATTAATAAGGTAAAGCGGTGATGCCTACAACCTGGAGAACGGACACTAGATCAGAACTCTAGTGTCTGATTGAATCTTGCTCTGTAACACTCTTTAAGATAATGATATTATTATTTTGCGACTGTACTGTGGCAATATATTGCAGGTCTTATGGTTATCAACGTATATCTAAATTTACAAAGGAGTATAGGCTTTGGAATATGCAAATCATCAATGTAAGCGACTTAAAATTACGAATACTACTATACATGCTTATTTTCACTTAGTTACTGGATAGCCGAATGTTCAATTCTTAGTTCCTGAACAATTGCATAAACCTAATTGTCTCATTATTTACTGCTATTCTCTGGACAATAGAAATCCAGGCGACGTAAAAACTCTTGGCCATCATTGAGGAAGATGCCGTTTACACAACGTTAGGGTTTTATTGACGTGTCAAAGTGGAGGCTAGCTAAGTTTGGAGTGTTGCCAAGCGGGATTATATTTTAGGATCTCTTACATTCGATGTGAGTGTTACCAGTTCACTTTAAAGTTTTAAATTGTTATTTTATTTGAGTCTCTTTGGTTTATTTATTGTTTTGCTAGGGATGTTGCGGAAATGTGTAGTTGGTGAGTATGGCAGAGTTTATTTCGATTGCGTAGTGAACAAGGAACCCTTATAGTTTCGCCATGTCCGTCTGTTGGTCTGTGTCTCTCTGTCTGTTCGTCTGCGGTGTAGAGCAAACACTATTGGTACTAGAATTCAATTCAATTATTTATTTGCATTCTGCAATTGTAGTGTCGTTGGACAATATTAATATTAGAAACTTGACATTTGGCACAAGTATACACCTTAATCACGCTGATAAAGTGGTAGAATAAAAACGCGAAAATAAAATTAAATTAATCTGCCCTACATGTAGCGCGCGAATATTTTTATATTTATTCGTTTTATATATAGTGAGGAATATCGTTGGATAGGTCTTTCAAAAATTTTTTTTTCTTTATATTATTAAACCTTAATAACTACGGAACCCTGCACTGCGCGTATCCCGACACGCACTTGACTGGTTTTATTATTTGTAAAGTTTTCATTATGTTTTCGAATTTTTTGGATTCTATCCTCATCAATATGGAGAGTAAGTTAATTTTGAAAAACTTGATTTAAAGCAAGTTTTAAATTTCGTTATTTTCTACTCTTAAACATTTCGTGATAAGGTCATTTAATTTCAATGTGCTTCAAATTGATTTAAAAGTATCTGAAGAGAGAAGAAATACCTACGATTACCAGAAATTGTTTCAAATATTAACACGCTAAGCAGGCCCTGCAATGTAGCAATGAGAAAAAAGAACTCCACAAAAACAGGTTGTCTATTTATACATAAATAATTCCAAGAATAAGCAATTAATTTAGCCCCAAGTAAACTGTTTTTCGAGACCTGCACGGGACGCTAAATTCGCAATTATCCGAGCTCTATTCCGAAATCACAGCACACCATTACTGTTGGTGTATTTCTCACGGGGAAGCAAGTCCGTTTAGCTGGTGACGTTGATGTGTGAAAAGATTGATGCGGTTTATTTATTGACTGCTCGTTTGGCGCTGTGACGTAGCTAATGGACAGGGAATCGATAGTGGTATGGTTGATTACCGAGTCAAGTTCAAATACAGTCAATGGAATGTTGAAGGGTTAATTATTTCAAGTTTGTTTTAGTCATGGTCATTTAACTAAAATGTTTTTTTCACAATGTGACATTACCTACTCGTATATTATAAACTGGCATAGGTACATTTGGATAATTTAATAAATCGTTTTGACCTAACAAATTTTTGGGATCGGTGAACGACACCCATTATTAATAATTTATTTTTTGAAATTTTTGTGATTAGTATAACTAACCTAAGATGCAGATGGATAATTTGGATGGATGGATGGATTCTTTATTTATTGCCATTCAAAAAATAAGCAAAGAACTGAAACGTGGGATTGATTTAATATCATATTAATTTCTATATACGCGAGATAAATCTGTAAAATTAATTTTAATTGCATCTCAAAACATGTAAATATAAGTCCAGTTATGTTAATAATATAATGCTAATTAGATAGGGATAAGAAATAAACATATCATATCTACATTACTGGTGGTAGAATTCCAGTGTAGGAACTCGAGGGCGTAGCCACCATCGCATTACTTAATCCATCTGCCCCCAAGAGATAGTATAGCACTACCGTGTTCCGGTTAGATGGTGATGATGACCCCGTAATAACTATCGCAGAGACATAACAACTAAGGTCGTAAACTTCTGTCGTACTTTAATCGTGGTAGAGTTCCAGTGTAGGAGCTCTAGCGTGTAGGAACCACCGCATTACCTAATTTATCTGCCGCCAAATGGTAGTGTTCAGCACTATCGTGTTCCAGTTAGATGGTAATGTATGGCCCCGTAATAACTATCACTGAGACACAACATCTAAGGTCTCAGGGGTAGCAACGCATCTGCATTTTGACCTCTGGCCTTTCTGTATCTATAGGCTGCAGTTACCACTTAACATCAATGAAAACTGCATGCTTGTTTGCTTTGTAACATAAAAAAAAATATTTGCGTCACATACCACATCCATTCAGTGCTTATTATTTCATACATTCACACTCCCAGCGAATTCCGGCCTAAGGCTGAAAGAAAAAGTATAACGGCTGGATACCGTGATCAGACAATTTGCCACAAACGGGTGTTTCGAGGCAATCGAAACGCTATTGCACTATATTTATGCCTTTACTGGAAACTAAAGGGCAACAATGATGCTTTTGAGAGTGGATTGACTGTAAACAGCTTGTATGCTGATTCGTTTATGGTGCAATATTGTTTAAAACAGATAAAGGATAATGTGAGGATAAGTGGTTGGAAAGGTTAATATGTAGAAATATTATTATGCTTCTCGATTCAAAGTTGGTACTTCATAATTTGGTTACTTCCTTGTATTTTGACCTTTTAGTTCGGTTTGAGTTTTTTTTACGAGGTGGAAATGTTTTTGCATTCACCCGACTCTTTGGGGGAAAGGCGGGATATGAGGGCCTTAGACCCTCTAAAACTACCTCGGTGCCGACTTCAGTGCAGAAAGGCCCCCCCTTTCTGCAAACAAGCAAACAGTTCACATGGATGTTAAGTGATCACTGCAGCCTAGAGAAACTCACACAAAGACCAAGGTCAAAATGCAGATGCGTTACCACTGCTGAGGCCTAAGGTGCCTCTGTGCCGGAAATTACAGATCCGTACATTACCACCTGACTATTACCACCTGACTGAAACATGATAGTACTGAACACTACCATTTAGCGGCAAGTATATTAGGTAATGCGGTAGTACCTACGCCCGCAAGCTCAATCACTGGAGCTCTATCTATAAATGACGACTGCAGACGTATAATGCTATCACCCCTCAGGCTTAAGTGATTATGCCATTGTGTATTACATGTATCTTCACGCCAGGTCCCTAACGGGGTAGGCAGAGAGTGTAGAGCGCCAGACATCCCGGTTCTGACAAACCTCTCGTGCCTCGTCTACCTTCATCATTCTCTTCATACATGCACGCCGATTCCTAAGACTTTTGACCCCACCATCAGACAGAACTCGACCTATTTGGTCATGGTAGGTCAGCCTTGGTCTTCCTGGGCCTCTGCAACCATCCACATTCGCATTGTATATCTGTTTAGTCATTCGCTCATTCGACATTCTTTCTATATGCCCGAACCATCGGAGCATGCCTTTTTTCATTTTGTGTATTACATGGCCATACAATATCATCCAACCGGAACACGACAGTGATTCATACTCCAATTTAGCTACAGAAAGATTTGGCGATGCGGTAGTACCAACGCCCCCGAATGCCTACCACTGAAACATGGGTTAAGTATGTAGAGAGACGTGAAGGCTTATTACTTCCTACCCATTCTATAGCCCATCTAGTCTGGCAAGTCGCAGTGAAATATAACTAAATATACCATTAATTCTATCCACAATTCCCCAATGACAGTAGAGACGAGCTATTCAATTACAATGAACAAGCAAACATCACTTTAGCCGTTAACTCCGTGTACTGGCGGCGGACTGGTTTATTATAATGCTACCAAAAATAAAATGCTACTAGTAAAATAC
The DNA here is from genome assembly GCA_036365455.1 of Macrosoma leucophasiata. Taxonomy (NCBI): domain Eukaryota; kingdom Metazoa; phylum Arthropoda; class Insecta; order Lepidoptera; family Hedylidae; genus Macrosoma; species Macrosoma leucophasiata. The sequence continues at coordinate 1,985,464 of JAWQUS010000014.1, read as the reverse complement.
GGTCCGAATTCCTGTAATAGTCTCGGAAAAAATATTACGGATACAATACCTAAAAAATCTGTGAAAGTCATGAGACCTAACCAAGTGCTAGCCACATTTTGATTCTAAGCTAAGCTCATCTGATAAATTATTTTTATTCCTGGGGCGAAGACTACCTGACATTGAAAGGTATTTTCTATGTTACCTCCAGAGCTTGAAAATATGCTTGATCGTGCCGATCTCATTTCCAATATTGAGTAAAATCTAACTATTTAGGAGAAATGTTCGTTTCTCAAAGACCTCTCTAGCTATCCCTTTGGACATAGAAAGGTATGAATTTATATGTTATTTGTAGAATAATATGAGTAACCATGCACGCTAAGTTTAGATAAACAACTTAACCACATTGTATACCGTCATTAGTAAAACGTTTGTATTCAAGGAAAATGACGTAATAGGACTTTATCTCTCTAATGTTCATGGAATGTTTGCGATAGGAATATTGTGTTTTTTTAATGTACTTCACTCACGTTCTCTGCAATGTTGAGTTGTGAAATGGTTTTACCTGAAATAAAAAAAAAACGTTAAAACGTACTAGTAAAAATGTAATTAAACCTATGACTTATTCAAAACAATAAATTCAAAAAAATAAATTTAACTCCATGCATAATTTATTCATGGAATAAAAAAAAAACAGAAAATATATTAAATTACTAATAATAAAATCCAAAAATTGTACGTTTTCGTGATTGTGTGACATATGGATGCACAGCCTTGTAATTTCCAGAACAAAGCCATAACATCTTAAGCTTCATGAGTGGCAACGCATTTACATCGAAATCTCTGGTTTCGTGTAGTTAATGAGACTACAGTATCACTTACCATCAATGTCAACTGTATTCTTGTTTGCCACTTTAGGATATTGAAAAAAATGACAATGTTTGGCGATAAACGAATAACATTTCTAAATATTATTGACACCGATTCCTTTCAAATTTATATTGTAAATGGTATCAATATAATTTTTGGATAACAAACACCGACCGTTATTTAGTTAGCCCATAGACGAAGATTTGTTTCACAGAAATACGAGTAACCTGGTGGTAGAGTTGCAGTGTGTGGAGGGTGTGGGCACCACCGCATTACCTAATCTGTCTGCCACCAAATGGTAGTGTTCAGCACTATCTTGTGTCGGTTATATTGTAATGTATGGCCCCATAATATCACAGAGACATAACAGCAAAAATCTCAAGGGTGTATCCACTTGGACCTCTGATCTGTTTGTTAGTGTCTATAAGCTGCAAACATCACTTAACATCAATGTAAACTGCATGCTTGTTTGGCAGCTTCATAACAATTAAAAAAACCTATCAGAGTTCCACGAATCATGTTAGATCAAACTTGAAACAAAAAAAGGACACACACAAAAAAGACACCTCAAAATTAGCGGAAAATCTTCAGCCTCGTGTTTAACCACGACCCGAAGCATGTTCCAAAATCAAATATGAGCGAAAGACAAACATTGTGTGTAACAATGGGCGCTGGGCGAACAATTCTTGATCCTTTTTACGTACTAAGAACAACCGACAATGGACCACTGGACGATTATGTATTCCGATGCAAATATTTCGTGAACCGCCTCTAGCGCGAATTAATTGAAAAGGTCCCGCATGACTTTGATTTATGGTGGGTAGAAAGGATTCTTGCGTATGTGCCTTTAATTGCTGGACGTCCTCTTTTGTTCGCCGGTTCTTCTTTGAAGGGAATCTATTATCTGATGACAGAATGGATGTTGCGCGTGTTGTGAAACATTAACGCTGAATAAAGAGGTTTTGGTATTTAATTTTGATAAATTTGAAAACATATTATATTAGTTATAGTATTTTTTTTTCGCAATAGCTGGCATTGTGGAATGTGATCCCACCGCGCACTAGCGGAATAATTTGTTTCTATTGAGAGTTCTGTTACTAATGCTGTCAGTCCACCGAAAAATGGCGGTCAAACCATTCCAATGGGGCGGTAGGTAGTAAGTGCAATAACGCAAGATGGGCAGCAATGACCACGATAAAACCACCTTTTTACTGGTGGTAGAGCTCCAATGACGGAGCTCAAAGCAATGAAAGTGGCAAACAAGCATTTACTTCACATTGATGTTAAGTGATGACTGTAGCCTATAGACACCTACACAAAGACCAAGGTCAAAATGTAGATATGCGTTACCACTCCTAAGGCCTAAGGCATTATGGCTCTGTGCCGGAAATTTATTGTATTTTTTGTAAAAGTTGAATTTTCTGATTATTGATAATAAAAAAAAAAAATACAGGGCCGTATATTACCACCTGACCGGAACACGATAGTGACACAAACTACCATTTAGCGAAAAGTTGAATAGGTTTTTTTTTAATGTAATGGAAGTGGCAAACAAGCATGCAGTTCACATTGATGTTAAGTGATGACTACAGCCTATGGACACCCACACAAAGACCAAGGTCAAAATGCAGATGCGTTACCACTCCTAAGGCCTTAGGCATTATGCCTCTGTGCCGGAAATTACAGGGCCGTTAATTATCACCTGACCGGAACACGATAGTGCTGAACACTACCGTTTAGCGGCAAGTATATTAGGTATTGCGGTGGTGCCTACGCCGGCGAGCTCCGTCACTGGAGCTCTACCACCAGTTAAGCGTAAGGTAATGCGGTGGTGCCTATGAGGTAGGAAGTAATGCGTTTTACAACAGAATCGATCAAAACAATAGGTAGATCCAATCATATTCTTCATTAAATGACATCTAAAAAAGTGAATCATAATCAGTTTTTAAACGGCATGTAGGTCCATAAAACGCACAGATAACAAGCACCGAAATATTCTTTACAACCATTACAACAAACAGCATACGGACTGAGAGCTTAATACCTGGAATTCCTGGCTCCAAGTCCATTTTCCCTTGATCCCTGCTTTCCTCTACAAGTTTAGCATCGGACTTGCAAAGATAAGGCTAGTGGGAGGCAGGGCAGCTTTATTAAAGCTGGTTGCCGTACGAGAGATCCTAGTTACGACCGACGATAAACTTTCGTCTCGTGAAGAGTGAGAGCGTTTAAATTGTCGACGCTCGACGATGCTAACCTTACATTCTTAGTGCTTGTAGCGGTAGCAGAAAAGTTAGTAAAGCAAATGGTTGGAACTAAACTATTTCTACTCATTTATCTCACGAATTTCAAACATAATTTATTTTCACAATCATCCGAATGTTTAGATTTGCTTTTCAGCTTCCGGGGTCTGGGGAAACTGTTTCACTTCTTCTGTATTGATTTCGTAAACGCTTGCCTTGACCTGGGCTTGTACCATGGCGTCTTATTACGATTCAATTTAGACATTGCCAAAATTTTGTTTCATTTGTCTTATAGGAGAGCGCGTTTGAAGAAACAAGACAAAGATAATAGCGATTCAGTTTAGGTTGACATTAAAGGTACGGCCGCTCTGAATGCAAAGTTGAACAATTCATATAAATAGTGATGGCAAACTTGAGTTATTTGCTCGCAAAAATTTAAGATATTATTACATTAAAATAGAAAAAAATTGAAAATAGAAATAGTTTATTTTTTGACACACACACACACACTAAATAAACAAATGATAATAATAATAAAGAAAAAAAAACAATAATAAAAACAGAAACAACTTAACACAACTACCGGCATGATGTATGTGTGAGACCAAAAAAATGGTACCTATCTCAGCTGATTGCTGTAGTTGGCACTACAACGCTGGTGTTCTGATAGGACCACCGTAAGTGGCTTTGCGAATTACAAGCCGCCCAACTACATAAAACTTCCATGCATGCTACTGTTATATTTATATACAACATTACGTAATATTACATAAATATGGATAAATAAATAAATTATTAGAACAAATAAATAAAATACATGATAAAATTACACACTCTCTGCCTACCCCGTTAGGGACCTGGCGCGAAGATACATATATACATACAATAATTAATCCAAATATTTGGTGGCGTGGTATCAAACATGTTTGATGATACAATAAAAACAAAACATGCTGTCATCTGTCACTATGACAAGTGACAAGTGACATTACACACTATGAAAGCAAATGTTACCCCGTTATGTATGGCCCCGTAATAACTATCACAGAGAAAGAACACCTAAGGTCTCAAGGGTGGCAATGCATCTGAATTTTGACGCCTGGTTTTTGTGTAGATGTCTATAGGCTGCAGCCATCACTTAACGTCAATGTGAACTGCATGCTTGTTTGCCACCTGTGTAAAAAAAGCCCATATTGTAAGATTTTCGTGTGAATCTTGGTAGCCTAAAAAGGTAGCAGACCGCATTGTAATCCGTCAGTTTGTTGCGCTGTCGTGTTCCGGTGAGATGGCTTAGTAATTTCCGCCACACAGGCTTAGGCCTCAGCAGTGAGAACGCGCCTAGATTGAAATCTCTGATTTTTATTACATTAATATGCTACAGTATACATTTACCATCATTTTTTTACTGGTGGTAGAGCTCTAGTGACAGAGCTCGCGGGCGTAGGCACCACCGCGTTACCTAATATTCTTGCCGCTAAATGTTAGCGTTCAGCACTATCATATTCCGGTCAGGTGGTAATGTACGGCCTTGTAATTTCCGGTATAGAGGCATAACACCTAAGTTCTCAGGAGTGGTAACGCATTTGCATATTGACCTTGGTCTTTCTGTGGGTGTCTATAGGAGTCTTTCATTTTTTATTTTTATTTTATGATATTGAAGTGGCAAACAAGCATGCAGTTCACATTGATGTTAAGTGATGACTGCAGCCTATAGACACCCACACAAAGACCAAGGTCAAAATGCAAATGCGTTACCACTCCTGAGGCCTAAGGTGTTATGCCTCTGTGCCGGAAATTACAGGGCCGTACATTACCACCTGACCGGAACACGATAGTGCTGAACACCATTTAGCGGCAAGTAAATCAGGTAATGCGGTGGTGCCTACGCCCGCGAGCTCCGTCACTGGAGCTCTACCACCAGTAAAAGGGTGTCTATATTTCTGTGGGTGTCTATAGGCTGTAGTCTTCACTTAACATCAATGTGAACTGCATGTTTGTTTGTCACTTCCATAACATTAAAAAAATGAGAACTATATTGTTTGCCACTTCATAACATACAAAAACTGCCCTTAACTGACTCGCTTGTAATGCGATACATATATGCTGAATTTCACGTAAAAGAAACAAACAATTATGTCAACCCTACGCAAAGTATTTTAATGAACAAAATAAATGTTGCAATGAATGTGATTATCGCACTATACTCGTACATTACATAGCAAGTGGGGAGGTAGGGGTCCCTACAATGGGTGCGCCGAAATTAAACATTTTGCCGCCTCTAACGGGTTTTTGCGGGGGGAAATGCGTGCAACACGCACGCACACTACAAAAATCGTCTATTACTACGAAACTCACACCTTGACTTTGACAAAATACAGAAACAATTTCACGCACACATTTAAACATCTAGGCGACAGGTATAGGCCCATTTGGGCTTGTACTTTGACAGAGCGAAAAGCCTGCATATGGCTACTCCCCTCCGGTGTCGCTCTATGGGTAAGGTAAATCGTAATATTGCACCCGTGTGATGCCGGGTTGAGCCGCTAGAATATTTACAAATAGGATGTGTATGTATGTATGTATGTATCTTTAAGCCAGGTCCCTAACGGGGTAGGCAGAGAGTGCAGTGAGCCAGATATCCCGGTTCTGACAAACCTCTCGTGCCTCGTCTACCTTCATAATTCTCTTCATACATGCACGCCGATTCCTAAGACTTTTGATCCCACCATCACACAGAACTCGACCTATTTGGTCATGGTATGTCAGTCTTGGTCTTCCTGAGCCTCTGCAACTATCCAAATAGGATGTGCATTATTAGTATGATTGAGTAACCACTAAATCAGCGAGGTAGAGCTCCAGTGACGGAGCTCGAGGGCGTAGGCACCACCGCATTACCTAATATACTTGCCGCTAAATGATAGTGTTCAGCACTATCGTGTTCCGGTCAGGTGGTAATGTACGGCTCTGTAATTTCCGGCACAGAGGCATAACACCTAATGCCTCAGGAGTGGCAGCGCATCTGCATTTTGACGTCTGGTCATTGTGTGGGTGTCTATAGGCTGCAGTCATCACTTAACATCAATGTGAACTGCATGCTTGTTTGCCACTTTTATTACATTAAAAAAAAAAAAAAAAAAAGCGATGAATTATTTTTATTGTCTTAATACAAAGTAATAGATAACTCTATGAATGCAACAGTTATGTCAAAACTTATCAGTTGGTTATTTATTTCACAGAACTGTTATCGTTTGAACTTTGCTATTCTAATATCTTTATTTTGTAATCACCAATTAAGACATTAGTCTTTTTCAATGGCTTTAGTTTTGACAACATAAATATTTATTATAATCATGAGTCAAGTTCAATTTATATACTGACGTGTGTTTAATTGTTATTGCAATTCTAATAAATCATAGCACTGGCTCAGTAGTGTAGTGGTGCCAGGCCACTACTGTTACGCTGGGTTCGATTCTCGGATCGGAGGCTATCAGACACAAAGGGCCTTCCTTTGTGCTTTATCTCGGATTCTATTTGGTTTTCTCATTTTCAGGAAGTTTCCCAGTACTTCGGAGTTTGGTAATGTGCCCGGAGATGTTAGGCTCGCCACCTGTTACATGGGCCAAAACGTAACCGACGAATTGAGGGTGTTTGCATGTATGCTTGAATGCATGCATTTACCTACCCCTTCAGGGATTACGGGCGTGAAGTAACGTTAAATTATCGTATTGAGATTCTATCTGTTTTCATCGAATGGCAAATTTCAAGATATTTTTTTATTAATGATTTTGTAGTAACAAGCGAGGCCTCTGGGCCAGCTTTCCTTAAAATGCCTTCTAATGCAAAACAAAGTAATTTTATAATAACTGTCTCAAAAATTAAGCATGCCATATCTAGTAGGTATAGCTATTTATCTGCGATAATAATGTAAACACTGTATTAGAATGTTCATCCCGGACAGAGATGTTATTAGAAATTCAGATTTCAGGCTTTTGTGTGGATGTCGTTTAGTTTTTACGAGTTACGTGTGGAAACACCTTAATAAAGGTAAGAGTAATCTTGCAGCTTATATAAATCTATTAAGTGAAGACCCGGTAGGGTTGAAACGGTCATTGAATTAGGTATCGCCGTCTCTATTAACAACTGTGTTTTACCAGGTATTTAGTTTACGTGTACTACATTTACAGCTTACTTGCTTGTATGTAGATCTACAGTATTTATATTTAAAACCAACGTGGAATGCATGCTCATTAGTTTTTTCTACTCCCGTCAGCTCACGAGAAAAATATGATAGTTGATTATCTATTGTTATGCGGACGATAACGTCTTCTCGATACCCAAGTGGTCAAGTTCCAAAAATAATATGGACTGCATATCCGTTATACTAGCGGCCCGCCCCGGCTTTGTACGATTGCTACCTACCCTCCCCTATTCGTCTTAGCGTAATATTATATAGCCTAGCTAAATACTAAGCCCTCCTCGATAAAACGGACTATATAAAATTGAAAGAATTTTTCAAATCGGGCCAGTAGTTCCTGAGTATAGCGCGTTCAAGCAAACAAACAAACTCTTCAGCCTTATAATCTATACATCTATACAAATAAATAAAATTGGAGTGTCTGTTTGTAATATTAAAATAACCGCTTTTTACTAAATGCATATGTATGTATACACGGTACATATACCAAAACAACATTTCTTACAATTTTTGTCTGTATGTCTATCTGTCTGTCTGTCTGTCTGTTTGGCGGGGCTAATCTTGGGAACGGCTGGACCGATTTTGACGGGACTTTTACTGGCAGATAGCTGATGTGATAAGGAGTAACTTAGGCTATCTCCAACATACCTACATACAATTAAATAGAATTAAAGTGTCTCCGATTTTGACGGGACTTTCACTAGCAGATAGCTGATGTAATAACGAATAATTTCACTACTTTTATACTAGCTGCGCCGACGACTTCGTCCGGGTAGACTGAATAATCATTTCATTTTGGACGAAGTCACGTGGACGAAGTCGCGGGCATAGCTAGTGTTATATAGATTATCAAGAAGATAAGAGTACATGCTTGTGTACCAAATGTAATTTAATGAAGATATCTTTCAAAACAACACAAAATGAAATCCACCTAAAACTTGAATCCATTTCAACTGTAAATATTGAAACAAAGCAATGTCTCATTTCTCCACGAACATATAATAACATTATTGAATCCATCAGCGTATCTATTACTGGGTTTGGTTCAGAAAATCCCACCAAATGAGATGGACTCACATCTTAACCCGGCCCGGCCACTGGGCTGTGTTAAATCCGAGACTTGCCTTTATAAATCGAGTATAGTGCAATTTGGACGTAGAGAGCGTTCATTACGTTTTTTGTATTACAAAACGCAAAAAACCTAACATGTTCCCTCATTAGATGTGAAAACTTTAACAAATTTCGTGTAAATGTAGTCATTTACTCGAAACTGTGGAGTTGGTGCATGAAAAAGTACTGTTTACTAACTCTTCGGGTTAGTGCTTGAGAAAGTTTGTAGGTATATGAAATATTGGACAATTTATATTTCTCAGCAACTCTCCTTATATCATGGTAAGAGCTAATTATTGTTTTTTTTTTTTTTTTATGTTATGGTAGTGGTAAACAAGCATGCAGTTCACATTGATGTTAAGTGATGACTGCAGCCTATAGACACCCACACAAAGACCAAGGTCAAAATGCTGATGCGTTACCACTCCTGAGGCTTAAGGTCTTATGCCTCTGTGCCGGAAATTACAGGGCCGTACATTACCACCTGACCGGAACACTATAGTGTTGAACACTACCATTTAGCGGCAAGTATATTAGGTAATGCGGTGGTGCCTACGCCGGCGAGCTCCGTCACTGGAGCTCTACCACCAGTGTTACATTTGACGACCCAGTTAGTCCAGCGGTCTGAGCCGACGGTTTGATTCGAAGGGTTCGGGTTCGATCCCCGCACCGGGACAAATATTTGTATGGCCTACTGATAACGTTTTCGTAGGTTTTCGCGAGCTTCATACACTGTAGAAATTAAACTTGCGGATTTTCTCGCGTATACAACACTCCCAAACTTCTTACACCCGACGTTTCGGTCGCTTTCCAGCTACCGTGGTCACGGGCAGTCTGCCCTACTGATATTTGTCTCGCGCGTTTTCTCGGTCTGGGCGTTTGTGTATGTGTCGTGTGTACCCCAAACTAGGTATAAACCTGTATCGTGGGTATCGTATACAGGTTTATACCTAGTGTGGGGTTGTGAGAGTACCTAAGCGTATTTGTTTATTTATTATTTACTAGCAGTTGCCCGCGGCTTTTCTCACGTTTAAAAAGTAGCCTATGTTCTTTCTCAAAGTCAACTTTATCTCTGTACGAAATTGCATCAAAATCGGCTTAGTCGTTTGGACGTGAAAAGGTAACAGACAGAAAGACAGCAATTATAATCTTAGTAGGAAGGTAGGGATTTAGCATTGGATTGCTCATGGACCTGTTACGAAATAAATTACTATTTTTGAAACTGACTATACTTACTATGGACTAACTGGGTCGTCAAATAAAATGATAAATAAACAATTGATTTGATTTGATTTGAATCGACAGACAGACAAACGCACGAGTGATCTTATAACTGATATACTACTTAATAAGTGTTCGGGTTTTTCTTTTTAAGATACCGAATCCTAAAAAGTATAAACAATGGAATTGATTCCTCTGATTGTACTTACTCTGCGAACTAACAAGGACCACACCCCATACTCGGTACAATTCGGGTCCCAATACAATTTTCCAGGCGGATGCATTTTGAATTTATAACTAGCAAATTGGTTGGACCAATTTCTAGTTTGAATATCTTGAAATTAATTGGTCAGTGACCGGTGGCGTAATTAATGTATACTAAACAGTTGTTTTCTTTCATAAACTAGAAACTAGAGAAGCTTAATGCATGGTTAGACCATTATGACAGTAGATCTGTCCTCTCATGCAAGTTGAGATTTTTTTTTTTTAATGTAATGGAAGTGGTAAACAAGCATACAGTTCACATTGCTGTTAACTGATGACTGCAGCCTATAGACACCCACACAAAGACCAAGGTCAAAATGCAGATGCGTTACCACTCCTGAGGAATAAGGTGTTATGCCTCTTTGCCGGAAATCTTTATGTAAGTGTCTATAGGCTGCAGTCATCACTTAACATCAATGTGAACTGCATGCTTGTTTGCCACTGCCATTACATAAAAAAAAGTCTTTCTCCTCTGTCAAAGTACGAGCCCAAATGCCCTATACCTGTCGCCTAGATGTTTAAATGTATGCGTGAAATTGTTTCTGTATTTTGTAAAAGTCAAGGTGTGAGTTTCGTAGTAATAGACGATTTTTGTAGTGTACGCGTGTGTCGCACGCATTTCCCCCCCGCAAACAATGACAGACTGTTTTGCATCGGTAATACACGCTATGGCTACTCCCCTTCGGCCCGCCGTGACCGGTGGGCCGCGTTGCTCTATGCCAGCAAATTATAGAAATTAACGCAACGAAAACAAATGTAGTGTACCTATAGGTCGTCATTTTTATGTCATGTTACATAATCATATCCGGAACACAATAAGTAATCTTTGAATAACATTAAAATAGATTAACTAAAAATTCTTTTGACAAACAGATAGGATACAGCTAAACATACAATAGCGACAAGAACCATAAATCACTTATAATACTCAAAACAAACTAATTATATATACAGCTATTTGTAAAGGAGTTGACGCGATTTAGAAGTTCCCAAAGAAACATAAACTTAAAAAAACATTCATGCAGCTTATTAAAGAAACGTCACTCGACCCCTTTTTTTCGAGTGCCATTTAAATGCCCATCTCGGGTTACAGCAAAAACCAACCCTGCGCTGTGGGGTAAAAAGTTGGTAAAACATCGTTTGAAATATTACCATATGAAATAAGTGTGATTGCTGACGCATTGATTTTATGTTTGTTAAGTAAAGTGTTTCTTTCTTTCCATTCAAAAATCGATACTAAAGACCTTTCTTTAGATCTTTGTAATTCGCTCAAATTAAAATACCTACTTATATTAATATTAATAAAACCAGACCTAAGGTACTGGATTCAATGTTTAGGTTAAGGTGCATTCACAGTAGTTTGGTAATGTGCCCAGTGATTTCAATGGGCAACCACTTATTATATGGAACAAAATGTAACTAGCGAATCATAGGTGTTACCTAAAATGCTTGAATGTATACATTTACCTATGCCTACCCTTTTGGGAGTTACAAGCGCGAAGTGACGAACTCACTAAAAGCGTCGAAGCTTAGTAATACGTGATAAAAGTAAAAAGTAATCACAGGTAACTCTTAAAAAAATGTTCTTGCGGAAACTACAAGTATGTTAAATGGTAGTGTTCAGCACTATCGTGTTCCAGTCAGGTGGTAATGTACGGCTCTGTAATTTCCGGCGCAGAGGCATAACACCTTAGGCCTCAGGAGTGGTAACGCATCTGCATTTTGACCCTTGTCTTTGTGTGAGTGTCTATAGGCTGCAGTCATCATTTAACATCAATGTGAACTGCATGCTTGTTTGCCACTTCCATTACATAAAAAAGTGGTTGTATTATGTCTTATTTCAAACGAAAACCGCAGTGATGTCGTCAAACATGTCATGACCTTGAACGTATTTAATTATGATTCATCAAAACAAACTCGTCACCCCTTAACGAAGAAACTTTACACACTATAGTATCTCGATGTAAACAATAAACAAAGGGAACTGGCTCCCTACAAAATCACTAAGTTAAACTCTCTGACTGTCACTCCACACAATTTCGGACAACGTAAACGATTCTTAGGACACGCTATCTTAAGCTTCAATTGAAATTGAAATCTATTATAATAGTGAAAGAGACAACTTTCAATATTCGTTTCCAAATACCGTCCAATATTTTAACGGTCTCTAAGGTTTAGGTGATAAAGTTGAAATTGGTGATATTATTCTGATTACCAAAGTGACCGTTCGCTAGTACGTAAAAGGGGCTGCGTACAATAAACTAATATGAAATTGGAAATGCGTGAAGTCTATAGCGTTTGACCTTTTGTTATTAGAGGAGAAAATAAATTTCGAGTCTGCAAGTTAGGGTACCATATTCGAGATAGAAAAAATGGATGCTTGGTTTTTATCTATTGGAGTCCATGTGACGATCATGTTTCTGAGAAACGCCTTTAAATAACTTATCTCTGAAATTGAGTTTAAAATATAAGTTAAATATTCTCTTACATATTCAAATTTAAGTATTCTATCAGTGATCATAGTAATTAATGTGTTTTCGTATGTATGTATGTATCTTCACGCCAGGTCCCTAACGGGGTAGGCAGAGAGTGTAGAGCGCCAGATATCCCGGTTCAGACAAACCTCTCGTGCCTCGTCTACTTTCATCATTATCTTCATACATGTACGCCGATTCTTGTGCGCCAGTGGGCGCAGCTAGTATAAAAGTAGCCTAAGTTACTCCTTATTACATCAGCTACCTACCCGTGGAAGTCCCGTCAAAGTCAGATGCACTCCAATTCTACTTATCTGTATGTAGGTATGTGTGTATGGATGTATGGAGATAAAAGTAGCCTAAGTTACTCCTTATTACATCAGCTACCTACCCGTGGAAGTCCCGTCAAAGTCGGATACACTCCAATTCTACTTATTTGTATCCATACATACCTTATGTATGGATGTATGGAGATAAAAGTAGCCTTAGTTACTCCTTGTTACATAAAATATCTGCCAGTGAAAGTCCCGTCAAAATCGGTCCAGCTGTTCCCGAGATTAGCGGGAACAAACAGACAGACAGACAGACAGACAGACAAAAATTGTAAAAAATGTTGTTTTGGTTTATGTACCGTGTATACATACATATGCATTAAGTAAAAAGCGGTTATTTTTATATTACAAACAGACACTCCAATTTTATTTATTTGTATACATTTAATATGGAAGGTAATATACAACATAAGACCTAAAGATTCTGTGAAATTTTTAAGCGACTACTTGCTGCCTTTATTGTCGTGCAAGAAATATAGGAAAAAAAACACCTTTTTTGTATTCCCCCTGATTTTCATATTCTTATTTTTAGTTATTAATTTTGTCTTTATAGCGGTTACAGATATACATAATTTGTGAAAATGTTAGCTTTCTAGCTATCACTATTTATGAGATACGGCTTGGTGACAGACAGACGGACGGACGGACAGACAGACAGACAGCGATGGATTAGTAATCCGTAGGGTCCGCTTTTACCTTTTAGTACGAAACCCCCTGAAAGATAGAACTATGATACAGAATAGCTTAAAATATTCGATACGATTCTTTAAATTGACATAACTTTTTTATTTCTGGACCGATTCACATGAAACAAACACTAAACATTATGTGAAACTTACCACAATATATTAGTTAAAACAATAGATCGAATAAGCCGTTTCTGAGATTAGCATGCACAAACACACAGACAAACAGACATTTTTTCGAGACAAAAAGTACCCCATGTTGTGCGCCAAAGATTAAAGTATAATCATACCAAGTTTCATTCTAATCGGACCGGTAGTTTTTATGTGATGCTTGAACAGACAGACAGACAAACAGACAGACAGACAAAAAAAAATATAATCACATATTTGTGTTCGGTATCGATCTAGTAACATCCCCTGGTATTTATTTTTTCAATATTTTTAATGTAAAGAATTTGAACTTCTACAGTTTTATTATAAGTATAGATCATACTTGATGATGATGAAATCCTCTCTTCGTATTACGGTTTGTTATTGAATCAGTAAAATTGATTATCCATATATCCTCCTTTTAAGAAAGCACGCTCTGAGTCACATAATACCTATCACACAGACGTAACAACTTAGGATTTTGGGGCAGCACCGCATCTGCAAGATGATCTTTGGTTTTTGTTCTGATGTCTATAGGCTGCAGTCATCATTTAACATCAATGTGAACTGCATGCATGTTTGTCACTTACCTTACGTAAAAAAAGATAGACATACAGTCAGACAAATAGAAGCCCAAGTGATCTTTTAACCGTTCTATTTCTTTCTTTGTAGGTACGAAACAATAAAAAGGATTTATAATATGAATAAAGTTACTGGCACCGGCTACTATCTAATAAAAAAAGATAAGTAAGACAGAAATATATTTGGATACACCTCAATTAGTGGACGAGCTTTGAGATGATAATGTGCTCCCGGTAATTATCTTTATCTGTAAGATACATTAATCGCTATCACAGAGAACACGTGGTAGACCACCCGGGCGCTGAGATGTTTGACATGATTTTTTACCGATGCCCTCTTGGTAACACGTGTTTGCCGACACTACGGGTGCAGAGTGTAAGATACGACCACGATACGATATTTCCAATGTAAAAAATGTTTACTTCATTTATAAATTAACTGCATTGTTTTAATGGAGAATCTGAAGTATCTTTATTCTAAAAAGTGCCTTAGGATCTCTTCGTAAGTTCGTTAATACTTGTAAACACCCATGATTCGCCAGTTTCGTCCCAAGTCCAGGAGGTGGCGAACCTATTGGCATATCCGGGCACATTTCCAGACTCCTAAGGCAACAATAGAAAACGTCTAAAAAATGGAAAAATCCCAATAACACCAGAGATAAAGCACAATACACCTTCATATCCGATAATCCCCGTCCCGGGGATCGAATCTCGAACTCCAGAGTAGCAGAAAGTGGCCTGCTACTGCTAGACTACTTAGACAATTATAAATATGCTACAGAAAAGACTGTAATATAACCTCACCGAATATTAGATATATCGTAAGCATGTCGGACAGTCTAAACGTGCTCTTCTATTGACAGATTGTCTTTTGAGTAGGCAAGATTTATGTGAACTGGGTTCCAGTGTCGTGGGACAAGTGGTTTCAGACGTGATGGTTGAATGCAGGCGGAGTTTAGTTTTTGCGGCTTAAAAAAGCTCAAATGTGGCGAGAACATGTGATTTTGGTGGTATTATTGCGGAAACGTGGAAGATCAATATTATTGTTTGAAATTGTTTGGGAAGCTGAAGTATTTAGTGTGTTAAAGTTATATGATTTACTAGCTGTGGACCGTGGCTTCGCCCGCGTGAATATCGTTTTTTAAATAACTAAGTAGCCTATGTTCTTTCTCAAATTCAACTCTATTTCTGTATCAAATTTAAAATCGGCTCAGTCGTTTGGACGTGAAGAGGTAACAGACAGACAGAGTTACTTTCGCATTTATAATATTAGTAGGGATTTTTACCTCATGTTAGTGACTTAATATTGGCGATTGACTGATAATGTACTTATATCATTGTATATTACATTATTTGGAATAAATATATTACTTCAGCAGCTTAGTCGTAAAGCGACTGGTTATCCTGCGACAGGTTCGATTCCTGCCCGAAATCAATGTTTTCCTTCCATTTTTCTTTTATTTCTTAATTCACTCGGATGTGTTATTGCGAAAAATTAAATATTTCAATAAATGCATAATTTAATGTGTGATTGGCAATGTTTTAAGAAATTTCTAAAGTATGGAAATGTTATTTACATATTGTACTCCAAATGTCCTTTGCCCTCATAATACAATGTTCCCACCCAGAAACAATAGGCGACCCAATAACCTTCAAATGTCCAGCGGGTGCGAAGGAAGTAGCCAATGATACACAATCGCTGGTTCGTGTGACGCAATTTACTATTGTATCATTTTGATTCGAACCCTGAGCACACCTACGCGAATTGCGCTTGCGCAAGAATGGTTTGACATTAGTTATTTTGATAAAAAAATGTTTAGAAAGTAGGTAAATACCATTTGTGTTGCATTACTGGTTGTATAAAAAAGATGATTTAATGTCTGTATTGTCGTGATGAATAATGTCGGTGAACATAGAGGTAGGTAATTGAAAATTAAATTTTAAGATTAATAAAGTTTGCTGCACTTAGTAGGAATCACCTAATATTGAAAGTCCTCGAAAGGGTTCGGAATGGATTTTTAGTTATCGTGAATTACTTCGAATCGAATCTTAATGCTTACCTTTAGAAAACAAAAAAACCGAATACGAATACAGTTTCAGGTAAATTTAGCTCGCACTCGGTCCAAAACCAAAATAACCTATAGGAGGATTTATAAAGTAATCTCGAATTAATACAACATGAAGTTAATTGTTTCGATTAACTTCATGAGCGGTTAATGCTTTAAAATTCTTGACAAAGTATTTTCTTTTAATTCTTAACAGAAGGGTTTTGAGAAACCCATGCTGTAAATAAACCAGTTTCAGCCTTTCAAGGATAAGTGGTTCCAGTCTCTTTAATAGTATATCCGTATATAATAATAATAGTGCTAAATACTGCAGTATAAGGAGAATAAGATTTAACAATCAGGAGGTGCCTACACCCTCGCTTCTGCGCTAAAACAACCCGTCGGAACTATCTCTCTGTTTAAAACTGTTTTTTTTTTGTAATTTCATAGAATATACTCCTTATACTATCTATAATATAAAAACCAATTGCTGTTCGTTAGTCTCGCTAAAACTCGAGAACAGCCGGACCGATTTGGCAAATTTTGGTTTTGAATAATTTTAGGAAGACCAGGTTTAAAAGGTTTAAATGGTAAAAAAATATGAAGGAATTGAAGAAAAATAGTAGAAACCACAATTTTCCGTATCCACAAAAATCCGTATCTATCAAATCTTTGAAATGATACAATGAAAAAACATTATATCATTGTGAGGCAATACAAAGCTTGCCGGGTCAGATAGTCAATGGATAAAAACCTGCACAAACTTAATTTCATACTGCGATGAATAAATATTTATAAAATTCACAGGTAGCATTTAGTCGTTCAAGTGTGTGGCTACCATAAATCACAATTGACAGCTATTCATGCATCACCGAGTATATTGTTACACAATGATATGTTTGACCTATATTTAAGAATTGCAATATTTATACCATATCATACTATTCTTTAGCGAATATAATAAATAATAAATAATGGCAACCCATTATACGTCCTACTGCTGGGCACGAGTCTCTCCTCTTTTTTGGGGGGAGGCCTGGAGCTTACTCCACCACGCTGCTCTAATGCGGATTGGTGGAGATACGGGTTAGTGGCTAACCCGCTGTCAGATGTTTTCAAACCGCCCATAAGGCCTCCGACAAGGTTTAACGACTGCAACCGGGACCGACGGCTTAACGTGCCCTCCGAAGCACGGAACGCGCATTTATAATTTGCTACTAGCGGTCACCCATCACACATCCGATCGCGCCCGTTATGTTTAACCGAGTAGATCGCTTACGATCTTCAGCGAATGCTTCATTGCAATTAAAGTAGGTATGACTACTTATCTTGATGTTGCAGATTCGTTCCCTGCCCGTTGTCGAATTTTTCTTTCCATTTTTTCTTCAATTTCTAGAATTCAACAGCATGTGTTATTGCGAAAAATAAAAATATGAGAATTAAAATATAACTATGGTAATATATAGCTCTGTAAAAACTATGATAGAGATATGAACAACTAAGGTCTCAGGGGTGGCAACGCATCTCCATTTTGACCTCTGGTCTTTGTGTAGGTAAGTGTCTATAGCCTGCAGTCATCACTTAACATCAATGTGCACTGCATGCTTGTTTCCCACCTTTAATATAAAAAATAATAATAAATATAGAATCAGTACGACTATATCTCAAATCACGGCCGAGGTCACACAACAAAACAATTTAATACAGTGTACACAAAGGAAAATTGAAACGCGGGAAAAACTAAAACACGGCGGTAGATAGGCGGGCAATCCGACCCAGTTGCGGCAAATTGGACCACGGTGAAGATTTATCACTCGCCGGTTGGTCTGAGTGATGCAATCGTTTTGTTGACCAACATATCATAATTCTGGTCTAGCAAAATATTGTTACAGTACAATTAGTATACAGCCAAAAATGTTGCCTCAGTTGCTCAATCGTTATGGGTTGGCATGGAAACAACAACAACAACAACAACATCCACAACATAAACAACATCAACAACATCAACAACATCCACAAGATCAACAACATCCACAACATCAACAACATCAACAACATCAACAACAACATCCACAACATCAACAACATCAACAACAACATCCACAACATCAACAACATCAACAACATCAACAACAACATCCACAACATCAAAAACATCAACAACAACATCCACAACATCAACAACATCCACAACATCAACAACATCCACAACATCAACAACATCCACAACATCAACAACATCCACAACATCAACAACATCAACAACAACATCCACAACATCAACAACATCCACAACATCAACAACATCCACAACAACATCCACAACATCAACAACATCCACAACATCAACAACATCATCAACAACATCCACAACATAAACAACATCCACAACATCAACAACATCAACAACAACATCCACAACATCAACAACATCCACAACATCAACAACATCATCAACAACATCCACAACATAAACAACATCCACAACATCAACAACATCAACAACAACATCCACAACATCAACAACAACATCCACAACGTCAACAACATCAACAACAACATCCACAACATCAACAACATCCATAACATCAACAACATCAACAACATCAACAACATCAACAACATCAACAACAACAACAACAACAACAACAACATCCACAACATCAACAACAACAACAATGGCCTTTGTTATGTTCCACTGCTGGCACTTTCCCCTTTTTTCTGAGCTTACCAGTAGCAGGAGGTCTAAAGCTAGTTAGTAGTTTACTACTACTTTAATTATGTTGATAGACACACAATTCGAGTTACTTGCGAATAATTGGATGACACTCAAGATTTGTTACCCACCATTGGGTCCAATCCATCCAACACTTAGGTATGTAGACCAAGATGCCATAATTCCGTTCCTGCTAAATAAAAGGGTATTCCATCGGTTTGTTGAATAAAGTAGACCTTTTTTAAGTAACTACGTGGGGTGGTTTGAGGTAGTAGACTAATAAGGTAGTCGACATAGTAGACATCAATCCGACCCAGTTGCTGACAATTGGATCACGGTGAAGATTTATCACTCGCCGGTTGGACTGAGTGATGAAATCGTTTTGTTGACCAACATAATTATCATAATTCTGTGTTTTTTATGCCATGAAGTGGCAAACAAGCATGCAGTTCACATTAATGGTAAGTAAAACTAAACTGAAACGTCTACATGAAACCAGAGATTTCAATGTAGATGCGATGCCACTTCTGAGGCCTTAAGTATTACGCTTCGGTGCCAGAAATTACATTAAAACTACCATTTAACGGCAAGTACTCGTAGATTTAACTGCCTCAGTAGCCTAGTGGTAGCAGGCCACTACTACTACGCTGGAAGTCCTAGGTTCGATTCCCGCATTGAGGGCTATCATAGATAACGGTTTAAAATCCTTTTTCTCTGGTTCTATTGGGATTTTTCCATTTTCTGGCACTTTCCCAGTACCTCGGAGTTTGGTAATGTGCCTGGCTGTCCACCTGTTACATTGGCCAAAACGTAACCGGCGAATCGTGTGTCTTTGTATGTAAGATTGACCTCTGCCTACTCCTCCGGGGATTACAGGCGTGAAGTTACGTTTACTCGTAGATTATTTAGTGCGGTGGTACCTAGCTGTTTCTACAAAATAATGGTATTTGAAAACAGTTTGCATATTATTATTAAAAAGAGAGTTATGTATGTAAAAGAAACATAGAGAATTTGTAAATTCTAATGGTTGTTTCACATTTTCTGCTTCATTAAGGGAATTGGCGTGGCGACAAATAATATACCAGACAGTAGTGCATACTAACAAATCTCATGATAATTTTGGTTCTTGAAAAGAGTGGTGCGGTGAATATTTCTTATGCAATGAAAATCGCAATCAAATATGCAGTTGACGTGGATGGTAAGTGAGGACTGCAGTCTATAGACACCCATACTAAAACCAGAGAGCAAAATGTTACATACGATACGTTGTATATGTATACATACGTTGTCGCTCCTGAAACCTTAGAGCTGTTATGTCTCTGTGATAAGTTACGCGGCCATAGATTACCATTTTAGAAGTTACATTTTAATTCTCAAATTTTATATTTCGCAATTATAGATGCTACTGACGTTTAGAAATTGAAAAAAATGCAAAGAAAAATTTGACTATAGCCAGGTATTGAATCTGCGACCTCAGAATTCTCTTCCCAGAAGAGAAATTTTTCGCAAGTGGGCGGGGTCGTCACGTCCCGCCGAATTTCGTATTCATTCGTCATAAAATACGTAAATTTATCGCCGGAATACCTGACAAATTCGAAATCCAATCAGTTTAGCTGAACATCAGTGAGCTCAACAGATCCAAGTCAGCATAAGCCTTGAAGGGCGGGTATTTGTGATGGTGCAAAACACTAGCGCCACGCCCGTACGATTTGTGGCAGGTTGGAATTATGACGGGGATGAATAGCGGCTAACTCTTGGTGTGTGGTACAAGTGATAGACGACGAATTTTTTATTAAATTAAAAAGAATAGCATCTTTTGCCTAAGATTCACATCTTAATTAATTTTATTTTTAATGAGTGATCATTGCAAGATGAGTAACCTACCTTTTTTCCAACTATATAATAGAGTGGTGTAATAATAATCAATCATAAAACCCTCTAAAGTAATTATCGAAACTTAATAAAATTATTTAGACTGCAAATACGTAGTATTTAGTTACTTTTTTATTATTATGTAATTGAAGTGGCAAACAAGCATACAGTTCACATTGATGTTATGTGATGACTGCAGCCTATCCACACAAAGACCAAGGTCAAAATGCAAATGCGTTACCACTCCTGAGGCCTAAGGTGTTATACCTCTGTGCCGGAAATTACAGGGCCGTACATTACCACCTGACCGGAACACGATAGTGCTGAACACTACCATTTAGCGGCAAGTAAATCAGGTAGTGCGGTGGTGCCTACGCCCACGAGCTCCGTCACTGGAGCTCTACCAACAGTTACTTTAGTTAATCTATAAATACTTGATGGTAGTGTTCGGCGCTATCCTGTTCTGGTTAGATGATAATGTATGGCTCCGTTATAACTATCACATAGACATAATAACTTTAGCAAGGTAGGTACCTACTCGTATCTACGTTGAAATATTTTCTTTTTATCTATAATGTTTATATGCTGCTAATCACTTACCATTAATGTAACTGTATGCTTGTTTACCACATCATTAACAACACTTTTTTATCCCTCCCGCCCTCAGCTTACACCTGGACCACACGGTAACCAGTAATTCAAAGGTCCAGGACGGACCCATTTCATTCGGTATTAGGCGTGATGGCCAGGATTTCTTGCCTTGAAATTTTCTCGTCAGACATAATTAATAGGGGACACCCGTTAGTATGCCCCATTGAATGCCGAGTGACCCCGTGACAGGGCATCTGTTCTTGCCATCTGCGAAGCTTTGAATTTAACGAATTCTATTGACGTACTGGGACAAAACAAAAATTGAACGCAATAAATCAAATTTACTAAAATTTTAAATTTATCACTGTTTTGTATTGAAACTCGTCATCAATGGCTGAAATTTGACCAATTACATCCTTTGCTTGAACTAAATCGACGATTTCTAGTAAAAAGTATTTTACTTCTTTAATTATTAAGCAATTAATTCTTCTAAATATGTAGCTAATATTTCGATAGTGTATTTATATTGCACACAAATAACAGAAGTGCTACCTACAACTAAACATAATTACACGCGCAATGAGCTCAAAATGAACATAAAATATTATTGGTATTGATATAAATAGAAAAGATAATGACGTTCGTCATTAATCTACCACTTGAGGATTCATTGAATAAAGAAAGAGAAAGTTAATTATGTTAGACATGACGAAAATATAATTATTTCTAAGAATTACTCGTCATATACTCAATATAATATAACACGGGATTCGGTGGCTCACTAATTATAATCCTATTTAAGTACCTATAGATGTTTTATATTATTTTGCATGAACACATGCTTGTGATATATATTTTAAAGAAAAATGGAAAGAAAAATTTGACTTCAGGCGAGACTCGAACTCGCGGCCATTGGGAATCTAGTCCAGCTATACTATAGATGTTTAATAGCGAAATTCAGGTGGTAGTGCGAAAGGCACATAGCTCAAAAAACTGGTGGCCGTTGCAACAAATAGGTTCTCATGTGATGACCACGTATTGGAAGATGAAGCATGAGAAGGACCGCCACAAGATGGTGAAGGTCGCGGCCCAGGACTGTTCGTTGAGAGTGGCCTTTGTCCACCAGTATTTGGCTAATTATGACGATGTAAGTGTGTCGGATTGAATTTTCGGATAATGAATAAATTATTTTTTTGTCAATCGAAAAGCAATTTCATGGCATCACTGCACTTTTTAAATTTGCCCGATTAATTTAAAATGGGCTCTAAATACACGTAGCTTAAAAAATACTTAAGGTGGCTCCTTATATTCATAAATCTATATTTTTAAATACCTTTGAGAGAGTGTTAAAAATATATAAAAAAGTTTGATTTAAATGCCTATAGGGACCTAATCATATCAGGATTACTTTAATATAGTTAGGGTACAGACTATTTTTCTTATCATTCTAAAATATAGGGTTCCGTACTGCGATCCCAAAAGCAGCGATGCTGATCGTACGTGAGATTCTAAGGGTGGGTTTATCTTACGAAATGATGGTTGAATTTTAAAACCGACTCTCCCCTATTGGCCTATTACGATGACCTGTCGTAAAAATTGTTTTTCATGTGAATAGGGTCTGTAAGCGCAGTACCTATTGAGATCTGTATCTTTGATATTTTCTCAATTATATCTTATTTCGTTGTAGGTATATAGGCATAAAATGTGTATAGAATACTATATGTATATTACTTTTATTTAATATTAAAATTTGATGACGA
Organism: Macrosoma leucophasiata; assembly: GCA_036365455.1. Classification (NCBI taxonomy): domain Eukaryota; kingdom Metazoa; phylum Arthropoda; class Insecta; order Lepidoptera; family Hedylidae; genus Macrosoma; species Macrosoma leucophasiata. The sequence continues at coordinate 1,962,378 of JAWQUS010000014.1, read as the reverse complement.
TGCTATTATTGTTCTGAATTAATATTCTGAGTCTTATTTGCTATTGAAATGTTTAACATCAGAAGCCGTCGGCTAAAGTCAACTATTAAATAATTAAGATGTATACTCGATGTAATAGAATAATAAACGGGTCACCATGTAAGGATACTAAACAACCCTTCGAATATGTCGTAACGTTGGGATCTTAATTAAACTTTGCTCACATTCAGAGATTCAATTAGGGCCTAATATTGACATTAGACTTAGCAGGACCCACTACGACCGCGATCAACACCTAACATTAGCATAGTTGATTAAAAGGCCTCCCCGGCGTTGCTGTTAACTCGTAAATGTCAGGCGTACAACATATCATAAATCATCTTAAGATCACGGTTCAGTTACAAACATTTTGCTACGGCGGTCTAAGCATACGACCCTGTGGGACACCTTGCGATATCAACCTTACAGCGTAAATTTTAAGGTCGCATTTTAGATATTCTTAGCTTGATTTATGTCGGTTTTCAACGTGACCAAGAAAGTGCAAGTCTAGCGGAAAGCTAGTAAGTACTGAATCAGCTGCTAGGTACTGCGTTATACCGAAAACGGTGTGAAGTGCGAGACTGCGGGATTGGGTCGCTGAGAATGATTTATAGTTCAATTACGGACGGCTCATCGGCCATTTCTGATACAGTTAATTAATAAGTAATTGCCTGTATAGTTTTCGCACTATCTCGATAGGGTAATCAATCAACTTGTATGACAGCAAGTTCGTGTTTTAGGAAGTGGACTTACGAATTATATAAGGCGCTTTATTCTAAATTAGATTGATTTATGGACCTTCATCCTTCAGGTTGCCAGAAAGATATGCCAATTGATTTCTTATTGTTCTTGTTTCTTATTGCTTCAGGGATTTTTTTATTTATTTAAAAAAATGTAACTTCACGCCTGTAATCCCCGAAGGGGTAGGCAGAGGTAAATGCATGCATTCAATCATATATGCAAACACCCACGATTCGCCGGTTACGTTTTGAGTACTATATTATAATTATAAACATGCATAACGTGTATAACCTATTAGATTTGTATTAATAATAATTTTACTTACAATTTATAAAAAATATGTTTGTATAGGTACCTACTATAAATATTGAATGTCCGAAAAGGATAAACTGTTGTGTCGACTTTATTTTAAAAACATCTGTTATGTACACAGTTACTGTTCATAAATAAATATTCTATTCCATTCTATTCTAAACATTAATGAATTGTAAGTTATGTATAATTAATCTTTATTGGGTAAAATGTCTTTTTCAAGTTAAAATTATCAAAGTACAGTATAGTTTGATAATCTTTACAATGTTTTCTAATTTGGCCATCCAACCATCCACATGAAACTTGTAAAGGCAGAGAACAAAATGATCTAACAAGTGAAACATCCAGCTACATAACCTAACTTGTGAGGCACTTGTCGAACATAGAACAAGGGTCAATACATTCTGTGGATACGATAAAATTAATTGTACAATATCCCACGGCTACAATATTTTTTCTATAGCCAAGGCACTTTGTTAACGCTTGTTCGCCCACACTTTTCTATGGTTACGTGAAACTATAAATTTTCATCTATCATAGAACAGTTTTAAAGAAAAAAGGAGTACATTAATTTTAATCATCGACATGAGATTGTTTTATGTAATGACATGACAAGCATGCACTTCATTGATATAGCTGCAGTTAAAAGTTTGAGACTATCCGGAACACGATGATTCAGAACACTATCATTTGGTAGCAGATAGATTAAATATCGCGATGGTGTGGAGTCCCTGGAACTCTACCACCAGTAAAGCATTTATATTTATACCAAAAAAAAATGTGTACTATCGATTCGTATCAATTCGTTTTACTAACACCATTACGCTATTTAGACTAAACTAATACTGATAAGGTGAGAAAGTTCATAATGAAGTTTGAAAATAAAATGATTCCTGCGATTAATTTTTAATTAAGCAATGGTTAAATTATTGATGAGATGAAAGACAGGAATGTATCCACAATGTTTATCTATCGTTCGTTAAAGAAAGATTTATACGACAAGAACCAAGAGAGATTTTATTAAAACATGAAAACAGAAAGGCTTCAATGAGGGGCTGTAACAGCAGATTTTTTCTCAAAGGGCGCATTCGTTATCAGCCTGACACATTGAATGCTTGGAATATGGCACAGTTTCTGAAATGACGTCTATACTGAGCGATAAGTTAAAATAAAAAAAAAATGTATATGGTAGAGATTTCTTGAGTACTGATTGTTTCATAATGTTTATTCATTGAAAACCAATGGATAAAAATATTGTAGGTAAGTTTGCATATCGTGAATCCCTTTAAATACGTTTCTTGAAAAACGTTACGAACCCGTTTGCATAATGCTAACTTTAAAATTGTTCCAATTATGTGCGTTTGTTTGAAAGCATCTACATTTTTTGTTTTTTATTTTGACAGGTGATAAAAAAAATCATTATAGCATTGTTGTAACGAGTTCTTTTATTTCTTATTTAAATAATTTAAGTACTAATGTTATGGATACAGTAATATCCGAAGTAAACACATGTTGTCAATCTTTTCTTAGTCCTAGTTTAGATAGACGTAACTTTTTTGAAATAAAATGTAACTCTGAGTGAGTTACATATTATTGAAAAAAAGTAAACTAATATTGTGGTAAAATGCCTCTGTCTTTCCAAATATGAAAATGGTGACATCAAGTACATGACCACTGGTCTTATATTATTATCTTTAGAAGAATTTATGTAACTTTACGTTCAAGGTCATATAGATTTTTATAACTTGTTTCAAACTAAAGATTAATGACCTTAAAAATAGTCATACATAAATCATCACTCATATGAATACTGTAGTTCAGTTAGATTGTTTTGAAAAATCTAAATAAAATAGGTAAGAACTAGGAAAAAATAATACTTTAAGTATTTTTTAATTACTACTAGGGATACTAAATATATATACTGAATTATACTGAATGAACTGAAAAACCCTCGACAACAGGCGCTATTACAAATTTCTTATTGTTTTCACAAAAACACGTTCTGTAAGCACAATTCTATTCAACAAATTAACAAAGATATTCTTTGTAAATAAACTCTTTGTTGTCAAAACACCTAGTTCCATTTACACATCACGATGTCCCAGTAACATGTTGAACCGCAAGTTATAAACGAGCCCAGCTGAATCAGGTCACAGTATCACAATGGCGGGGCCGAGTTTGCGACGTTCTGTGTCTGTACAATGCATCATATATTAGTACAACTGGACCAAAACTGTTGGATGGTCGTGGTCGGTTAGCTGAATTTTTAACTCGTTTGCCTCTAATATTAGCTGCTTCGTGAATTTTGAGGGTTAACTTTGCTGTGTGTTAGCTTGGCTATTCTATAGTATGTCCAGCCTGCTGTATCAATAAATACATTCTGCGATGTTCACGTCTCTAACTTAGTTTAACTCCGCGACCATCAAAGCGATTTCAATTTTATTACCCAGTAGTGGTGAGGCCACTTTTAGTAAGTGGGCTTCGGTAGCTTATTGGTGCTGGACTGGTTATCTTGAGCTCTGAGGTTCGATTCCCGCTCGAAGAATTTTTTAATTTCTAAGTTTACCTACATAGATGTTATGTGATGACTGCAGCCTATAGACATTTACAAAATGCAGATGTTTTGCCACCTGTGAGATCTAAGTTGTTATGTCTCTGTGATAGTTATTACTGGGTCATACATGTACTGCGTTTAGGAGTAAAAGTTTTCAACAGTGCTTTAGCTTATAAATACATCAATGAAATATAAGTCAAAGGATATGTATGTTAAAAACTTAACGCCCTCAAGCATTTGATCTACGAACAAATTAAACAAATCAATGCAAATTTCAACTCCAAAACAATAAAACGCCAACGTTAATGAGAATAATCTTAAACAATCAAACTTGTTCCAAGATACTTACAAAACTGGAGGTGATGATCCTAAAATTCTTAAAGAAGATCTCCAAAAATAAATTAAGATTAATTATACTGCCGCGCAAATCAAATTCCACGGTTCAAGTGACCCCCTAACGGCAATAAAAAGACAGTCTGCACCCCATTCTATAAACTAAACCGTGCAAGCAATAATTTATTCCAATTCTAAAGACCTGCCTTTGTTTCAACCCTCGCCCCCTCCACTTTACCCCCACTTGAGATCCGATGGCCCTTTAGCATAGTGTTATTAGTCACTGAATGCATCATAGTTTATTTTTTGTTTTAGTATTGCTTATTGTTTGTGCTCCAATCAAGTTTTGTTTGGGGTGGATTATTTTGCTTTTGGATGTGAAATGTAAATATTTTCGTCGTGTATAGTAAGTTGTAGGAGAGTGGTTTGTCTGCATTTGTAATCACTTGTTGAGAGTTGTACATGTTTCAAATTTTTTTCGATGTTCCTTTTACGTTGCAAATTTACAGTTTGTCCAGTCTGCTGTGTAAAGAAATACATTTTTTTCACAGCAGATCGTTTTATTAAGTACTAGCTATGCCCGCGACTTCGTCTACGTGAGAAAAAATATGATTGTTCAGTATCTACCCGGACGAAGTCGTGGGCGCAGCTAGTATAAGAGTAGCGTAAGTTACTCCTTATTACATCAGCTATCTGCCAGTGAAAGTTCCGTCAAAATCGGAGACACTCAAATTCTACGTATTTGTATGTAGTTATGTATGTATGTATGGTTGTATGGAGATAAAAGTAGCCCAAGTTACTTCTTATCACATCAGCTACCTACCCATGGAAGTCCCTTCAAAGTCGGATACACTCCAATTCTACTTATTTGTATGTAGGTATGCATGTGTGAATGGACGTATGGAGATAAAAGTAGCCTAAGTTACTCCTTATCACATTAGATATCTGCTAGTGAAAGTCCCGTCAAAATCGGTCAAGCCGTTCCCAAGATTAGCCCCGCCAAACAGACAGACTGACAGACAGACCAAAATTGTAAAAAAAAATGTTTTGGTATATGTACCGTGTATACATACATATGCGTTTAGTAAAAAGCGGTTATTTTAATATTACAAGCAGACACTCCAATTTTATTTATTTGTATCTATATAGATTTATTATGGATTTTTATATATCCAATGCAAATGTGAGATGGTTGCAGAGGCCCAGAAAGACCAAAACTGACCTACCATGACCAAACAGGTCATGGTAGATCAGTTTTCAGAAAATCACTTCTAAAGGAAGTATTAAAAGCTCGTCTTATAAACAGTATTCAAGGATCGTGATTGGTAAATTTTGGTTAAGTATGTATGTATCTTCAACAAGCAACCGGGACCGACGGCTTAACGTGCCCTCCGAAGCACGGAAACGCGCATTTTAATTTGTTACTAGCGGTCACCCATCACACATCCGACCGCGCCCGTAATGCTTAACCGAGTAGATCGCTTATAATCTACACCAGCCACCGGGCCATGCGCGCTTCTTGGTGTTAAATAGGTTATTACGGGGCCATTAATTACCATCTAACCGGAACACGATACGCTGAACACTGCCATTTGGCGGCAGATAGATGAGGTAATGCGGTGGTGCCTACATCCTCGAGTCCCTACACTAGAACTTTATCACCAGTAAAAAAGGAAGATATGGGATAAAACGTAATTGGTCAACGAACGCAATACCACACCGCGGACACTCCACCAAAATTCCATACAAACGCTTAATTTGGTCTCTATTACACAGACATCAATCAGTGAAATGTATTTACACGTGCACCTGTGAGCGTAGCACGTAGAAAATACCAACCGTCGCCCATATAAGGGGAGGAGATTGGGTGAGGCGGGGAAGAGATTGGGTGAGGCGGGGCAAATTTCCCCGCCTCACCCAAGTGTCCATTCTATACGTAGTATTATTACATATTCTTTGGCAATACGTAAGTTCACGCCTGTCTTCTCACGGGGTAGCATATCATACGTACAAATACGTGGCACATTATTTGTATGTACAAAACTCAACTATTAATATTGCACATCGAGTCTGCGAAAGAGACGATCGGCTCGTTTTGACTTCGTAGAGCGTTTTCTCTGTTGCGCACTGCCTACGTAAGCAGTGTGCAGTCCGGTATTGGTCAAAAAAGGATCAAATGGTAGTCAAACGTCAAAAAGGTACGGTGCGAAAGAGATAACGATACTAGCCGAAGTCTCATTCCTAGGCTCGATGTGCAATATTTATTGTTGAGCACTGTATGGCATGTAAGACAGGCGTGAAGTTGCGTATTACGTTCGTTTAAAACATAAATAAAGTTCCGATGGCAGATATGAAATAAGTTATCCGATTAAGCTCATCATTTCGACGACCCAGTTGGTCCAGCGGTGTGAGACGACCGCTTGATTCGAAGGGTCGCGGATTCGTTCCCCGCACCGGGACAAATATTTGTATGGCCTACAGATATTTGTTTCGAGTCTAAGTGTTTGTGTATGTGTTGTATGTGTGCAACGGCTCCCACGACACAGGTTCATACCTAATGTGGGGCTGTGAGTGTAAGCCTATTTTATTTTTTTATTTTATTAAGACATCACAGGATCGTAGCACAGATTTGATAGCAAAATGAGTCAAAACTATGGATGATATCATGAATTGTTTACAAAAAACCATAACACTTCCTTTAACTCCGCGACCACTTAAGCGATTTTATGGTAACCGCAAAGGATTATCGCACATCAAATAACTAACAATAATCCGAAACAATGTAACATCGGATCATCTCACAAAAATGATTCCTGGAATTATAAGGCTTTCGGCTGACGAAAGAAAGAAAATATTTTTCATTTTGAGTAAGATTTTGTCGTAGGGTAAGTGTTTGTAATTTTTTTATGCTTGTCAATGGTATTTTTTGAAACAATAACCAAATTATATTTTCGATGAAATAAACACAAAAATCTCACTTCCTTTTTCATAAACGTATTTTAGCTAAAGTGTTGCTAATCTCTCCTTTGTCTTTTTCTATCCTGCACATTTGACAATGCAGCTGACACAGACAAAGCATTCTATAGCTAAAACGTATCAAATGTACGTTTATGAATAAAAGGGTTAATTTTTAACTCAATAGTAAGTTTCTTATATATAAATTTGTAACAAGTTCAAACCTTTACTTCAATTTTTAAGGCACACAGGTTGTGGCAAATACACCGAAAGAAGTTTATTTCATCCAAAACTTTTAAATAAGAAATATTTAGATTTCTATTAAATAATCTCAAATATTTTCTTTCCGTAACATCGAAAACTAAATATTACTTTCCATTACACTTTCCATAGAAAATAGTGTATTATCAGAGGTATTAGTCGACATTCAGACCCTCGTCTGCAGTAAGCCTAACAATCATAGTGTTAATGCGATTTTCAAGGGAATCGCCAACAAATGTCATCCCGGGTCTTTTTACAACCGAGCCGTCATATAAAAATATTAACTTTATTGGAAATTCGGCTTAACTTCGCTTTAAGTTATGTTTGCACCTACGACGTTATGGTTAGAACGTTTCTGTTCTCAAAAGTTGATAATGGGCTGCGATTGCCACAGATTATTCTGTAATAGATGGGACTTTTTTAAATTCTAGAAAATATGGGTAAGATGGATTATAAATGTTACAAAGATGGACGAGTCTATTTCATATCTGAGTGATTGAAGGTTAGAAATTATCCATAGCCATCTATTTGAAATACGAATATTAAAAAACCAACAGTGTGGTTTATTTTTTTATTTTGATAAGTTCATTTGTTTCAATGTCATGCCATTTTACATATTCATCATTATTTTAATTTCAGCCGAAAGACGTTCACTGCTAAACATAATCCTACCCCAAGGATTGCCACCACGAACGATTCTGGGCCACCCTCATACAGCAATTGCGTGCTACCTTCATCAGGCCGTCAATCCACCTCATAAGGGGCTACTTTTGCTTCGTCTTCCAGTATTCGAGAACTGGTTGTGTTCCAACGGCCGTCAGTTCTTCAAAGCTATGATGTGCCGTGCCCATTTGAGTTTCGCTACTTGGTAGACTTTTTGCGTGACCTTGAGCCTTCTTATGAGCTCCATTTACTTATTTACTCTGACTATTTAAGACCTTTGAAATGATGTCTCCATTTCAATTCTCTCTCGACCAAAACGTAACCTTCAACTGATACTTTAGTAAACGTATTCCAATGTTGTTTTTCTGAATCTTGGCCATTTTCTCATAGACATAAATCTGACACAGTTGTAAGCAGGAAATTTTAAAATCTAACACAACTTTTTAGTATACCCATAATTATCAAAACTAGAGCGACTTTTTAATGACAGATTAGGTGAAGAAGTTGTCGCATCTGTAGACCTTTTTCTTTGTGTACAAAAGGTCAAACTCAATTGCCGAATACCTGTATTTATGATATCTTATCTAAGTATAACGATCACAGACGAGTCAGCAGAGTGGAATGCCGTCTACAATACCTGTATCAATTAACTTTGGTATGCTCGGATGGAAAGAAAAATATCTTAGTGCTATTTTTATTTTAAACTAGCGACCCGCCCGTCCTTCTCTTGGATGGTGCTAATGAAACAATTTGTCACTAGTAAGACAGATTTTTATGCAACACCATTTAATTGCTGACTTCACAAAATCTTTGTATATATGTTTCTTCACGCCAAGCTCCTTACGGTAGGCAGATATCCCGGGTCAGCTAGTAAAAACTAAAGCTCTGACGGACGTGTAGATCCTTTTGAAACCTAAAATATTCTGCCCCATACCTTCACTTCGGAATATTAAGGATAGGGTTTTACCCAACACAACCATACTTCAATTTACCATTAACGTGTTGTTTATCACCTGTATGTGGAAAAAACTGTGTTGTAAAAATTGGCCCACATCAATACACGTTCATTAGAAATTGCCCGTAGTAAGAAATAGTGGAATTTTTCATTGTTCGCATAAATGAGTGTTATTCTTTTATTGGCGAGACAAAGGCGGCACTTAGCCTCGAAGCGAGGCACCAATATTTACCCAACCTTCGCTTGTGCCCTCTTCAGAAAGAGGGCTGAGTGATAGGCGGAAGCGATTTGACGTTCTTGCTATTTCAATTTATGTAACAACCTTTATGATGACGCCATTGTAAAGGAAGAGAGACACGTTTTTGGTGCCAGTTGTGGTCTTGAATGCATTTAATTTAAACGGCACAATAGCTTGGTTGTGAATGTAGTTTGTATAATTGATAATTTAACAGACTTACAACTAACAAAAACTTAGTACTTTACTGCTAACGCCAGTTCATTTGAGACCTAAAATATTCAGTCTCTGTGTGGGAAATGCCAAGGCTACGATTAGAAGGATATACGGTTTTGTCTAACACAACCGTGTTCCAATTTGCCATTAACGTGAACTTATTTGTCACATTAATATCCAAAATATGTGTCGTAAAAAATTGGCCCACATCAATCAATACAACGTGTATTGAATGATGTGGGCTTGGATTAGAATTTGCCTATAGTAAGAAATAGTGGATACTTCCATTTAAATGAGTGTTATTCTTTTATTTTCAATAGTACCTTCAGAAAGAGTGACGAATAGCGGCGCCTTTCGCCGCTGTTTGACATTTGACATTCTTGCTGTGATAATTATTATGGAGAGATACAATTTATTGCAAAAAGATTTCTTGAATCTTTTAAACCCGATCGGTATCAGATCGACCGATTATAATAATCACATTTGAAAACTTGACAACTCCAAAACCTGCTTTATGAAAATATTTTTTTGTATTGCCAATAGCGCACTATGGTCTCACCCGAACCCTAACTTGCAGAAGCTCTTGATTATAAAAGAAAACGTTCGATGCTCTATTGTTAGATGGGAGTAGTTGCAAGTAGAGCCCTGTTTATATACAAAATATGGGGTACGGGGGAATGTGTTGAAATAACATTACTATAGAAACGTTACCGTTTTGTTGGGTTAGGACATATCCCTGTAGTTGGAGGTAAGTAGAATGGTAGGTACATTCTGGATAAAGATCCACACTTATATTAAACTGACTTCAGAATTTTACTTGTGTTTTAAATTTTTTTTTCTGTATGGTAGCCATAAGTGTATATGATTGCAACGCTTTTGTAGATAAATTTTAAAATGGTCTGAATAATATTTTGTGTAGGTAGATTGTCGTATTTTTATTTCTCACAATTTTACTTGCCGCTAAATGGTAGTGTTCAGTACTATCGTGTTCCAGTCAGGTAGTAATGTACGGCCCTGTAATTACCGGCACAGAAGTAATACCTAAGACCTCAGGGGTGGCATCTTCATAGGCTACAACATTACTTAACGTCAATGTATACCTATTAACAGACACCACCGCATTCCCTAATATAATAATAATGGCAACCCATTATACGTCCCACTGCTGGGCACGAATCTCTCCCCTTTTTTTTTTGGGGGGAGGCCTGGAGCTTACTCCACCACGCTGCTCCAATGCGGATTGGTGGAGGTGGGTGGGTTAGCGGCCAACCCACTGTCGGATGTTTTCAAACCGCCCATAAGGCCTCCGACAAGGTTTAACGACTGCTATCCATCGATAGCAAACGGGACCGACGGCTTAACGTGCCGTCCGAAGCACGGAAACGCGCATTTAATTTGCCACTAGCGGTCACCCATCACACTACCCGACCGCGCCCGTATTGCTTAACCGAGCAGATCGCTTACGATCTACACCAGCCGCTGGGCCATGCGCGCTTCCCTTATATACTTGTCGCTAAATGTTAGTGTTCAGCACTATCGTGTTCCGGTGGTAATCTACGGCCCTGTAATTTCCGCAACAGAGGCATAACACCTGAGGACTCAGAAGTGGTAACGCATCTGCATCTTGAGTCTTTGTGTGGATGTCGATAGGCTGCAGTCATCACTTAACATCAATGTGAACTGCATGCTTGTTTGCCACTTTCATTACATAAAAATAATATTAAAAGAACATTTTTAGAAATCAAATAAATAAACTGGACTGGTTATCCGGAGGTCGCAGGTTCGATTCCTGCCCGAAGTCAAATTTTTCTTTCCGTTTTTTCTTTAATTTCTAAAGTTCACTCGCATGTGTAATTGCGAAAAATAAATAGTACCAGAAAATTTTTACTTCAGGCGAGACTTGAACTCGCGATCAATGGGATTACTAGTTCAGTCGCTGACAGTCGCTGTCCCAACTGAGTTACCCAAGTCCACCGCCCAAGTCGATTGAATTGAGTAATAGAAAACCGTAGACCCTTTTCATCTTGAAACCCTAAAAAATAATATCTTCAACTCGAGAAATCGCAGTTGAAACATGAATGTCCTTTGCCACACATCACCGGCTCGGCTCATAGGAAATGAGGGACCAAAAACAATATTGCCTCAGGGGACGCTTCCATCAAATCAACGCTTTTCTATTAATGCCTACCCTCTTCTGATTAAAATGCCACTATGAAAACAGCGGTATTTATAAACAGGATAATTTCAAAAGGTTGCGTAAAGTTCGAGGTGTGATATTTTTTTGTAGCTCGAATTTTATTGACAGTAGTTGAGACATTGTTTTTTCACATTGTTTTCGGATGTAATAGGATTGTTTTTTGGTAAAGGTTAATACTTATTGGATTGTTTATTTTAAGGTCGCTTTTACAATAGGCTGAATGCTATATTGTTTGTGCGCTTTACCTGTAAACTCCGTAACTCACATAAAAGTTGTAATATTTTTAATTTTTTACAATCACACATGCGAGTGAAATTAAGAAAATTAAGAAAAATGGGAATGAAAAATTTGACTTCGGGCAGGAATTGAACCTGTGACCTCAGGATTAAGTCGGTGGGACTTCGGTAGCTTAATGGTTAAGCGGCTGGACTGGTTATCCTGGTATTATTGTGGAAAATAAAAATATTACAAGTATTGAGGGCATAGCGACATCTTAACGATGTTGTATAAACTGCAAGGTCTATCATATCGGTTGTATATGCTATGCATTAGTTATCAATGGATGTCTTTCAACGACCCTAAATCGGTAAAAAAATCAAAAAGGGAAGGCAAAATTTGACGTATCGGTGTGGGCCTTCGGTAGCTTAGTGGTAAAGCGGCTGGACTGGTAATCCAGAGATCGCAGGTTCGATTTCTGCCCGAAGTCAAATTTTTCTTTCTCACTTGTATTTATTTTCTAAAGTTGACATAAAAGTTTTGTGAAATGCAGTACACCCACAACAGTGTTGTGCGTCTTTAAAGGAGAATATTCCATAATCGTCACGCTTGGCATGCAGACTGGCGATTGCAGTAGTGGTAGTTTTATTGCGATAACAGCAAAAGCGTTCCGCGGAACGCTGTTCACCATCTTGCGTTATTGTACTTACTACCGCCCCATGGAATGGTTTGACCGCCATTGTTCGGTTGGCTGACTGCACAAGTGGAAATATTGTCGTCCATTAGAAGATTTTTTTCCGCTAGTGGGCGGTAGGGTCGTCTCGTCCCGAAGCCTTCAACTTCTTTACATTACATTTGTCTGTGATTCGTATTATTTTGCCATAAATATCAACTAAATCAAAATTTTCCTGCCATCCTTCTATTACCCATTAGATTATTCGTTTTGTTTTATAAGTTATTATTTTAATGATTCTATTTTTTGTTCCATGGCATGTTTAATAATTATAAATGTTAATTAAATCAGTTTGTATTTAACTTGAGCGAGAGTCCTGGTACCCATAGCACAAATTAAATTTAAAAAAAAATATTCAAAAAAATTACAATAGTTTTAGCGTTTTATTAAAAAAAAAAATTACACGAATGTATCAATGTATTGACATGAATGCATCAATGTACATGACCATAATACATTTGTTCTTTATTCTTGTTCTTTATTCTAGATACCGTATATATTATTATGTACCTAATAAAGTTTATCAACTAAGTCTTGTTCATAAACCTGAATTCCTGTCAATTTCCCATAGGAATCAAACATAAATAATATAACATAACAAACATAGATATATTATTTAGAAACCAAAAAGCAATATCCTATATTATTATCAAAACACTCCTAAGGGTCGACGTCCACCCCGACTACCCTCAGGGGTCATCGCACCGGCCTTTTTCCACCCACTTTGTTCCTTCACCTGATACTGGTTACGATTATGAATGGGTTTATAATTAATGGATCGTTTCCATGGATAAGACGGCTAACTATAGTATACCTAATGGAAGCTCAAACATCGTGAATATTTCCAAGCTCATTGATATTTATTTATTTTCAGTGCATATAATGTGTGTAACAATTTATTCTAAATTATTCAGTCCAATTTGTTTATTGCATAAACATGGTTCGTTATATTATAGCAATATGATCAACACATGAACCCTGCAAAGGCATAACAAATGTTCTTAGGTATATCATATCTAATAAGTCATTGAGTAATGACTCAATTTAAAAAGTTAATTTAATGTCGGGATTACAATAATTTAATGATCTTAACTTTAAATCGATTACTATTTTAAACTATGGTAAATCTATGGTAAAAAAATAATATCTAGGTATACATGTAAGTTTACAAATTATACGAATTCTCAATCAAACAATTCGTCCGGGCTAGTTTTACCGAGCTAACACGTTCCGATCATGCACAAAGAAATGTATGGTCTCATATTTTATTAAAACATCAAAAATGAATTAACCACATGTGATGCAATAAATTATTTGAATTTGAATTTTGAATTTGAATTAACTACTTAAATAAGTCTTTGCTCCATTACCTGCAACAAGATAAATAATAACTTAAAAAAACAATTATCTAAAACATACTAGTATAAAAATTCAGGTTATTATTTTTTTTTATGCAATGGAAGTGGCAAGCAAGCTTGCAGTTCACATTGATGTTCAGTGATGACTGCAGCCTATAGACACCCACAGAAAGACCAAGGTCAAAATGCAGATGCGTTACCACTCCTGAGGCCTAAGGTGTTATGCCTCTGTGCCGGAAATTACAGGGCCATACATTACCACCTGACCGGAACACGATAGTGCTGAACACTACCATTTAGCGGCAAGTATATTAGGTAATGCGGTGGTGCCTACGCCCGCGAGCTCCGTCACTGGAGCTCTACCACCAGTGAAACTAATACTATAATAGTAACTGACTAAGAGGAATTACTTAACATCAATGTGAACTGCATGCTCGTTAGCCACTACCATTACATAAAAAAAAAATAGACACCACAGTAGACGGACAGCGACAGAAACGTCGGGTAGGTGAGGAAGTAGGCAGTGCTTGGCAGTACTGCATTCAACAAACTGCTTCATTAGATTGGCGTGCTTTCAGTAAGTCAGCAAAAGAAAACCTGTGGCAGATTAATAAATTAAAAAAGTATTGTCCGAGAAAAGTCCGCAATGCCAATTTCCACAATGTGTGAAGCTCGCAAAATCCTGCGGAAACGTAATAAAAAATCGTACCTGCCCTGAATAACACATTTTTTGGAAGTCGCATAATATTATCTAGTTCCCTGCACCCTGGCAATAACAGTGTAAAGAAGTTTTCGCTTTTTCTTCTGCATATCAATGAAATATTGGAGCAAAACTCCAATTTTCATTGCTATGCCGATGATAGTACGGGAGATGCACACTACACTAGCCGTGCAAATGCCTCTCGGACACTTATCGAGGAAAGCAGGACTAGACTTGTGTCTGAAATCGAGCACTCTCTGGAGCGGGTCTCGGATTGGGGTCGACTTAATTTAGTACAGTTTAACCCCTCGAAGACACAAGTCTGCGCGTTCACCGCAAAAAAAACCCCATTCATTGTAGCACCACAGTTCCAGGGCATTCCGCTCGCCGTTGATAAGAGTATCGGTATCCTGGGCGTTGACATATCGAACGAAGTGCAATTCGGGAGTCACATTGAGTGTAAGACCAAGTTGGCATCCAAAAAGTTGGGGGTGCTTAACAAAGCGAGGCAGTATTTCACATCGGGGCAGCTACTACAGCTTTATAAGGCCCAAGTGCGGCCCCATCTGGAATACTGCTCTCATTTGTGGGCGGGAGCCCCCAAATACCAGCTTGGTCCACTTGACTCCCTACAAAAACGCGCCGTTCGTATTGTTAACGATCCAGGACTTACCGACAGGCTCGAACATCTGAGCCTGCGCAGAGACATTGGGAGTCTGTGCGTGTTGTACCGTCTCTACAATGGTGAGTGCTCTGCGGAACTGTTTGACATGGTGCCACCGTCTCTTTTCCTACACCGTACTACCCGCCGAAGAGAGAAGTTCCACCCACACCGACTGGACACCTGGCAGTGCTCAACGGTGCGGTTTTCACGTTCGTTCCTGCCCAGAACGTGTAAATTGTGGAACGAACTTCCCTCTGAGGTGTTCCCTAGGTGCTACAATATGGGGTTCTTCAAAAATGGCGTCAAAAGAGTCCTTCAGGGCTGGCAGCGCGTTGGCAACTCCCCTGGTGTTGCAAATGTTCATAGGCGACGGTGACCACTTTCCATCAGGTGGCCCGTTTGCTTGTCTGTCAATCTTCAGACATAAAAAAAAAAAAAAAAAAAAAAAAAAGAAGTGTAACTCAGTCCAAACAATGGTTCCTCGTATTTTGGTGGACCGTGGGCGGGGCATAAATATGGTCCACCGCAGCGCATCAGGCTATCGAACGTCTCCTTGCCATTTGGCGAAATGATCTGGTCGCCACCAATCGCATGGCAACATTGTGTATGTTGAAATTGTGTGTCTTTGCTATGATTGATAGTTAGTTTGTTAGCGTAAATGGAGCCAATGTCGAAACGATGATCGTATGACAGTTACATTTCTATACATTTATTGGAAGCCTGCGCCGCATGATCTCTAGTAAGTTCACAAACAACAGAATAATCTTGACACTGAAACCCTCTCAATTGACGTCCCCCGTAAAGCCGGGTTTACATAAACAGCTCCGGACCTCAAACCGGATCCGGTAAATCAGGATTAAGAGTTCAATTATGCACTGGCCCTAAGCATGTCGATTAAAAAGTTCCTTGAGCCGATTGTGGACTCTAAATACTTTTGTTTGCTAAAAGTTGAACCACTAACCTTACTTAAAACAAATGTTAACTATCTGTTTAATATTTAGGCTTGAAAGGTTTGCAACCTTGATCTTGAATAGCAAATCTGTTCCAAGAGAATCGAAGTATTGGAATGACACTTGAGAGTTTTCAGATTTATCTCGCGTATATTAAACTAACTACCTCGGTAGCCCAGTGGTAGCAGGCTACGTCTACTACGCTGAGGTCCTAGGTTCGATTCCCGGGTAGGGGGTTATCAGAGACAATGGTGTAGTCCTTTATCTCTGGTTCTATTGGGATTTACTTTAGTACCTCGAAGTTTGGTAATGCACCCGGACATGTCAACAGGCTTGCGACCTGTTACATGGGCCAAAAACGTAACCAGCGAATCGTGAGTGTTTGCATGTATGCTTGAAGGTAAATGCATGCAGCATTTACCTCTGACAACCCCTTCGGGGATTACAGGAGTGAAGTTACGTTACGTTTTTATATTAAACTAAAATGATTATTTAAAATCAATTTGACATTTTAGTCGGTTTTCAGCTTCAGTGATGCTCACTTGATCAAATAGACTATTACCGTCTCAAGACAAGCCGCCTAATTCAGTATATTAAAAAAAAATCTGAAGAAAACACCTTTCCTATATTTACTGAATTTAAAATACTGTACCTATCCAATTAATTACAAGTAAACGCAAACTCAAAATTAATGAAATATGATACCTATTTTAATATAAAATAACGATCCGTCATTAAAAAATCCTGACTCATTAACGAAGGCCTCTCATATTCACATTCTACTTGTACGTTTTTCCAGATAAAAAAGTTATTTGGTTAGAACAGATGGCCGGCGAGCTAGAGTGACCTGGATTCCATTTTAGGTCATTATTTAACTGGACCTGGATATTGACGCATCATGTGTTACATTCGGAAATGAGCGCTAGTCGATAATAAACGTTCGACCCCGGTTTCATGTAATATCGGAAAATGTGTACGAGCTTTATTTTTCGTCTCAATTAAATGGTTCAGTTGTTTTTCTTTTATTTCATTAATTGGGGAACAACTATAGAGTTTATATTTGCGATCAATTGGTGTTTGCTGTGATAGACACGGCAGAAAGTCGAATAGAGTCTGAATTTTGTTATTCAGACACTATTCGACTTTCTGCCGTGTCTAGCAAAAGACATATGGTTGTCTGTTAATAATTTATTTTTAAAAATAAATCCCTACTATCCCTACTAATATTATAAATGTGAAAGAAACTCTGTCTGTCTGTCTTACCTTTTCACGTCCAAACGACTGAACCGATTTTAATGAAATTTGGTACAGAGATAGAATTGACTTTGAGAAAGAACAAAGGCTACTTTTTAAACGACCTCCACGCGGGTGATTCCGCTCGCAACAGCTAGTAATAAATAAATCCCTACTAATATTATAAATGTGAAAGTAACTCTGTCTGTCTGTCGGTCTGTTACCTTTTCACGTCCAAACGACTGAACCGATTTTAATGAAATTTGGTACAGAGATAGAATTGAATTTGAGGAAGAACATTAGCACTTTTTAAACGACATCCACGCGGGCGATTCCGCCGGCAACAGCTAGTAATAAATACATAAAATACGCTTACACTCACAGCTACACATTAGGTATTATATGAAACTGTGTCGTAGGTGTCGTTGTACACATACAACACACACACAAACACCCAGACCCGAAACAAATATCTGTAGGCCATCGAAATATTTGTTCCGTTGCGGGGATCGAACCCGCGACCCTTCGAATCAAACGGTGGTTTCGCACCGCTGGACTAACCGGGTTGTAGAAAACATGCGTCACAAGCCGAACTTCGGCCGATCGTGCCTCTCCATCGGTTGCCCCGCGTTCTTGCTTGCACGCTCCGCTCAAGTAGAATTTAACGCTTTTTCGTGCGTGCATCGGACATTCGCTTCCAAAGTATAATAATTCCGTATAAAAGTTCTAACAGGTAAAGGAGTGGCCCCAAGTCTACTGCGCGGCACCGTTCGCCGTGTGACAACGCGGCGTCGTGCTGTAGCGCGGCACCGTGTACGGTTTTTTTTATGTAATGGAAGTGGCAAACAAGCATGCAGTTCACATTGAAGTGATGACTGCAGCCTATACACAAAGACCAAGGTCAAAATGCAGATGCGTTACCACTCCTGAGGCCTAAGGTGTTATGCCTCTGTGCCAGAAATTACAGGGCCGTACATTACCATCTGACCGGAACACGATAGTGCTGAACACTACCATTTACCGGCAAGTATATTAGGTAATGCGGTGGTGCCCGAGCTCCGTCACTGGAGCTCTACCACCAGTATAAATAAGGTGGCAGGGATGCACCGCACCTCGTAAGTTGCCGCAACAATGGTTCAGTTTTATCTTGATATGGATGATATGAACTCACAGCCGCCATACGGCAGACGACGCCGCTCCGTATACATGGGTCCCCACCATTATAATCATCATTTCATGGGGAGCAGCGTTGTGCGATAAAACTACCACCACTGCGATCTATCTGCTAATCTTCCTGCCAAGCGTGACGATTATGGCATATCCTATGGTCCAGCTGTGGACATCTTTCAGCTGTTTTTTTTTTATGTCATGGATGTGGCAAACAAGCATGCAGCTCACATTGATGTTAAGTGATGACTGCAGCCTATGGACACCCACACAAAGACCAACGTGAAAATGCAGATGCGTTACCACTCCTGAAGCCTAAGGTGTTATGCCTCTGTGCCGGTAATTACGGTCTTTTGAGTATGAGACCAAGTTGCCATCCAAAAAACTAGGGGTGCTTAACAAAGCGAGGCAGTGTTTCACATCGGGGCAGCTATTACAGCTTTAGAAGGCCCAAGTGTGGCTCCATCTGGAATACTGCTCTCATTTGTGAGCGGGAGCCCCCAAATACCAACTTGGTCCACTCGACTCTCTACGCGCCGTTCGTATTGTTAACGATCCAGGACTTACTGACAGGCTCGAACATCTGAGCCTGCGCCGAGACGTTGGGAGTCTATGCGTTTTATACCGTTTCTACAATGGCGAGTGCTCTATCGAACTGTTTGACATGGTGCCACCGTCTCTTTTCTTACACCGCACTACCCGCCGAAGAGAGAAGTTCCACCCTCACCGACTGGACACTTGGCAATGTTCAACTTGGCAATGTTCAACTTGGCAATGTTCAACGGTGCGGTTCTCACATTCATTTTTGCCCAGAACGTGTAAATTGTGGAATGAACTTCCCTCCCTCCCTGGTGTTCCCTCGGTGCTACAATATGGGGTTCTTCAAAAATGGCGTCAAAAGAGTCCTTCAGGGCTGGCAGCGCGTTGGCGACTCCCCTGGTGTTGCAAATGTTCATAGGCGACAGTGACTACTTTCCATCAGGTGGCCCGTCTGCTTGTCTGTAAATCCCTTGACATAAAAAAAAAAAATTACAGGGCCGATATGATGATGGTAATGAAAAATTTTATTTAGTGCCAGATAGATGGAATAATGAAGAATGCTTATGCCCTGCAGTTCCACTACAAAACATCTACCACTGGAAAACAATTGTAAAAACAAATGTTATTATTTACTAAACTACGAGTATCTCAATCTTTTTCTATTTCAATTTAATATAGTTCAATACAAATCCATTAGGAATATAGAATATGTTAACGAGCAACCGTATGAGCACGCATAGCACGCATAGCACGCATCGCGGGGCTCGCTTGTAATGCATTAATGCATCTTCCATCTCCCAGCCCGCCATGAAAGTCTGATAGCTTATACCTGTCATCAGGCATTCACGAGCGAAAATAGACGACGGAATATAGCTCAGATATTGTGGAAGCGAATTTTATATTCGATACTGTTTTGGTGGAACTTTAGAATGTTAATAGTCTTCAACGCTTCAGCTGATAGACGTCCACTAGGGATCTCTGACTTCTCCCAAAAATGCTTTTAGTATTTTCCTACACTTACGTGCCTTCCGAAGCACGGAAACGCGAATTTTAATTTATTTTTTTTTTTTTTTTTTTTTATGTAATAAAAGTGGCAAACAAGCATGCAGTTCACAATGATGTTACGTGATGACT
The DNA here is from genome assembly GCA_036365455.1 of Macrosoma leucophasiata. Classification (NCBI taxonomy): domain Eukaryota; kingdom Metazoa; phylum Arthropoda; class Insecta; order Lepidoptera; family Hedylidae; genus Macrosoma; species Macrosoma leucophasiata. The sequence goes on along the minus strand of JAWQUS010000014.1, from coordinate 1,942,243 downwards.
GTAGCCTATAGACACCCACACAATGACCAGAGGTCAAAATGCAGATGCGCTGCCACTCCTGAGGCATTAGGTGATATGCCTCTGTGCCTGAAATTACAGGGCCGTACATTACCACCTGACCGGAACACGATAGTGCTGAACACTACCATTTAGCGGCAAGTATATTAGGTAATGCGGTGGTGCCTACGCCCGCGAGCTCCGTCACTAGAACTCTACCACCAGTATTTGCCACTAGCGGTCACCCATCATACACCCGACCGCGCCCGTATCGCTTAACCCTTCAAACAACATCGCCTAAAATATGCGCTGATAAGATATATATATATATATATATATATTATAAATACATATAATATATAAAAATATGCGCTTTACAGCGTAATTCGCAAATAAACTCTATGTTGTTAAAAATCATGTTTGACATTTCATTGGGCGGTCTGGCTGTATACGACCGTCCGAACATACTTTTGAAGTTTCCGTTTCAATTTACGCTGGACGTATGCGATCGTCCAACCTCTCAAAGGTTAACCTCCAATCTTCACTAGCCCCAGGGCCATGCGTGCTTCAGATCAATGCAATCATTATCTTAACAAACACTCACACTTTCAACATAGACAATACTGGCATTCGATTGGTCGCGACATTACGCGGTCACTACGCCGAGCGGCAAGGAAACGTCTATAAGCCTGACGCGGTACACTACATTACACTGAAATATTATTTGGCTTACTTTCACTTCTTTACATTATTATTCGTAGCTTTCACTACCTACTATATCTCCCGAAACAGAAACAATAAACACAGTGAAACGTACAAAAACGGCGTTTCCATTTTATTTATATTTTTCGTATCGGGCGAGTGAAAAAATAGTATTATTTTTCTTGACACCACATCCGACCGATTTCGAGCGTAGAAAAATAAATAAGCAAGAGATGTGAGGCGACGGAAAAAAAATCGGTGACATGTAAAAATGTTAGTATTTGCATTGTGCGCCCTTGGCGGTCGCGGTTGACCGACTGATCGGGTGAGCGGTCGGACAACATGCCTGAAACCGATGGTTGTTTGGCCTTCATTTTTTTAACGTTTGTTGTTTAAGTTCAAAGCACTTTTCAATTGAAGACAGGCATAAGTTTTCACTTAACAGAATGGTGGTTGGGTCTGTGGAGGAACGGGTGGTAGTGTTCCTACCACGATAAGGGAAAATCCTCCAACCAGGTAAGGTGATAGCGTTTACGATGGACGTTGGGAAGTTGTATATAAGGCAACTCTTGAGATAACTTCGTAAGTGCGATGTTATTCGATTGACACGCCATCTACCGTACTAGACAAGTACTGTGAGGTTTCATTGTATTCCACTCGTTGGCGTTTTAATGTAGTGGATGCTACAGGTCCTTGGTTTGATCTTTAGGTCGAGGAGTATTTATTATATACTATTCCTAAGCGAAAATTTCCATTTGCTCTGTCCTGAATGTCAGTAGATTGACCTTTTTTATACCGAAGGTGGCAAAAAAGCATGCTACTCACACAAATGTTAAGTGATTACTGCAGCCTATAGATATCTACATAAAAACCAAAGGTCAAAATGCAGATGCGTTGCCACCCCTGAGACCTTAGGTCTGTGTTACAGTTATTACGGGACCACAAATTATCTAACCGGAACACGGTAGTGCTGAACACTACCATTTGGCACCACGTAGATTAGGTAATGCGGTGGTGCGTACGCTCTCGAGCTCCTACCCTGAAACTCTACCAGTAACAATAGAGTGTTCATGGTTATCCACCAAATTTGAAAATGATAAATTGTGGATGACATTCAACACTAGCGGTTGAATTGTTGGGTTGAATGACGTTACTAGGAAGAATTTTCCAATAGAGGACGATGGGGTTGTCACGTCCCGAAGCCTTCAAATTAAAGAAGAAAAAAATATAACTACCTCGAAATAAATAAGTTCTATCTTCTATCTAATGCCTTCATTTCGCAAATCGCCCAATACATTCAAGTTTATATTTTCATAAGACGCTATTCAGACTGTAATGTTATTGCCATTGAAAAAATGAGAGTCAAATTTAATCAAGTACAACGTATGTATTGTGCGTCTGTGGATAAAATAAACGTGCCCTAATATAATTGTCATACGCGCAATTTCATATGCTTTACAATATGCCAAGTGGTCCGATTGGTTGCGTAGTGATGTTTGATGTTATATCGATATCTTCTGTTACTAGCTCGTGTTACGATATCTTTGTAATCGAAAAGCGTAAAGAAGAGGAGAACTTCCCCTGGACATAGTATGATAATGTTAACTGTAACTGCCTCGGTAGCCTGGTAGCAGCAGGCCACAACTACCACGCTGAGATCCTGGGTTCGATTCGCGGGTAGGGGGTTATCAGAGATAATGGTGTAAAGTCCTTTATCTCTAGTTCTATTGGGATTTTTTCATTTTCTGAAAATTTCCTAGTACCTCGAAGTTTGCTAATGTGCCCGGAGATGGCAACAGGTTCGCCACCTGTTACATGGGCCAAAACGTAACCGGCGAGTCGTGGGTGTTTGCATGTATGCTTGAATGCATGCATTTACCTCTGCCTACCCCTTCGGGGATTACAGGCGTGAAGTTACGTTACGTTTTATTATACGCTAATACGCAGTATACTTGAATTTAATTCCTCCATCTGGTCACCATTCTATAAAAATCACAGTGACAGAATTGAGAGTATTCAGAAACGGTTGCTTAGAAGTGTTAGCTACAGATGTGGCATGGGTCGCAGGCTGAATTCTTACAAAGAACGATTGGAACATTTTCATGTTGTTTTCCTTGAAAACCGCAGAATATATTATGATCTTAGCCTCCTTCACAAGATATTACACTCTAATTTAGAGCCGCCATCGCTCCTTACTCAAATAAATATAAATACCAGATTTAGATCTCGGAATCGTAACTTTAATATATTTACCTTGCAAGTGTTTAAAAATAATATCTCCTATTTCAATCCCATAGTAAGAATGTGTCGCCACTACAATAAAATTCTTGTCTCTAACAGAGACATTGACATCTTCCACCTTAACTTGCACCAATTCCAGAGGCAAATAAAAAATCATCTGAGTGAAATGTAATAACTATATTTATATTTTAATATGTTCAATAATTAATAATAATAATTGTATTTTTATACTGTTTTTCCAAATTGTATTTAAATTATTTGTAAATTTTCTCATAAATTATTGGAACACAGAAAACTTTAAAAAATTGTAACGAAAAAAAAAACTTCATAAAAATTAAATATTAATTTGTGTAGCTTATAGGCATCCATGTTTTGGATTACAATTTAGATCATTAATCTTATACAAACTTCTGAATGTTAAATTAAATTGTTATCTGTTTTGTGTGCTATATTGATAATAAATAAATAAAATAAATAAATAAATGTGTACTCTAAGATATTTTACAACCTTAGTTCTTGACAGTGAGTCACATTTGCACGAAATTTAACAACAATAAGAATCCTCATGAACTTTTAGATTAAACAAAGACTTGGGAGCTGAGGAGACTGTTTTATGAAAACAAATAAATTCAGTTTTGTTTGTATTCAGGGTCAGTAGATTATTTTGAAGCCAATCATGTACAGTTCTCATGCCCAGATCAGCAGAAGAGAAAGCTTGAGACCACGTTGATCCATAAAACAATAAAGCGGTATCATCTGCATAGCAAATGATGCTGCATTTTTTATGGGCAGTTCATGGATGTCATTGATATACAGTGTGAAAAGCGTAGGACCCAGAATGCTACCCTGTGGAACACCAAAATCAATTGATCTTGTGTGGCTAAGTACTACTCCTATCTTAATACACTGTCTGCGATCAGTTAAGTAACTTGTGAACCAATCCAATACAACTCCCCGGAATCCCATGTGTTCTAGCTTTCTCAATAGTATTCGCACTGATACTGTATCGAAGGCCTTTGCAAGGTCTAAAAATACACCAACACAGCTTCAGAGCTGTGTTGGTGTATTTTGAGATCAGTCTCGATCTAGTATTGCTGATACCGTGGATGTTAAAAGTGAAACCGCTCCTTCCGTGTTTTTTCCTTTACGAAACCCAAATTGTCTAGGAGAAATTTTATTGTTTGATTTCAAAAAGCGAGTGACGCGTTGATTTACCAATTTTTCAAGCAGTTTCGAGAAAGCGTTCAAGAGGGAAATGGGTCGATAGTTGTCGAGAACGGTTTTGGAGCCACTTTTGTGCAGAAGTGTAACACAGGCTACTTTCCATGCTTCAGGAAAAATACCAGTTTTAAAACTTTGATTAAATATGTGAGTAAGTGGTGCATTAATTTCTTCTTTGACATGTTTCAACAATGAATTAGTGATACCATCTATGCCTGGCGATTTATTGTTATGGAGAGCTGTTATCATTTTATTAACTTCTATAATGTCTGTAGGCGATAAAAAGAACGATCTATCTAAAGTACGTTTAGCGGTCGCCGATCGCACAACATCGGTTTATTTTAGAGAGTATGTTGTTTGCCATTTTTAGCCCCAGAGTGGAAAAATGTTCGTTACAAGCTTGAATGCATGCATTCACCTCTGCCTACCCCTTCGAGGATTACAGGCGTGAAGTTACGTTACGTTATAATCAATGTCAAATTTGTGAACAAAAATATTAAAGGTGATAAACAATTCTGTTGTTTATTGGATAACCTCCTCCAGTAATTTATTCCTCATACAGTAAAAAGGGTTTTCCATCTATCTCTTATCCAGGAGCTCAGAGAAGATATATATTAAAGAACCGCATATTACAGTAGCAGAAAAGTCAGCAGTTTGTCTCTGTGATACCTACTTACGGAGCCATAAATTATAATCTAACCAAAACACGACCGTGCTGTACCCCACCATTGACAGCAGATATATTTGACTAATAATAATAATTGCAACCCATTATACGTCCCACTGCTGGGCACGAGTCTCTCCCCTTTTTGGGGGGAGGCCTGGAGCTTACTCCACCACGTTGCTCCAATGCGATTGGTGGAGGTGGGTGGGTTAGTTAGTGCCCAACCCGCTGTCGGATGTTTTCAAACCGCCCATAAGGCCTCCGACAAGGTATAACGACTACTATCTATCGATAGCAACCGGGACCGACGGCTTAACGTGCCGTCCGAAGCACGGAAACGCGCATTTAATTTTGCCACTAGCGGTCACCCATCACACTACCCGACCGCGCCCGTAGTGCTTAACCGAGTAGATCGCTTACGATCTGCACCAGCCGCGGGGCCATGCGCGCTTTTCATTTAACTAATGTAGTGGCCTATATTCTCGAGCTCCGACACTAAAACTCTATCACCTGTAAAAATTCTTAGCGTTGACAAAAATCTTACTTTTATCATTTTAAAATAATTATTTAAGAATATTCTTAGATACCAAAGGCAATCTACAACATGGTACAACACTATTGAACTTTTGCATATGAATAAAGACTGATTGAAATTTTACGCTCGTAGGAGAAATTTTTACGCATACGTTGTTGGGCCTTATTCACACCTACCCTCAAAGTTGGTTTACGAGTATGTTAATCATATCCCTTGTGTTTACCTATAGAAGTGGTGTTGGGGTAGTGAAATATATTTTTATGGTACGGTTTCACGCTGCATAATGGCTGAACCGTTCGGATATGTTATCCAAAAGCGCTGCTTTACGAGGATTTGAAGCTATTTAGGAAGTTTTTCAATGTACATTTTACGTCGAATTTTGTAACGGATTTTTTTTGTACAGATTTTGTTTTTTTTTTTGTATGAGTCTAAAGAAGCAAACAAGTTTACAGTTTATATAACGGAAGAGAAAATAATACAGCGTTTGATCAACAACAGAATGTAGATGAAGTTCGGGTTTTGTAGCTCTTTGAACAGATTCGGACTTCCGAGTCTGAACCTATTTTTTTTTTTTTTTTTTTTTTATGTAATTGAAGTGGTAAACAAGCATGCAGTTCACATTGATGTTAAGTGATGACTGCAGCCTATAGACACCCACACAAAGACCAAGGTCAAAATGCAGATGCGTTACCACTCCTGAGGCCTAAGGTCTTATGCCTCTGTGCCGGAAATTACAGGGCCGTACATTACCACCTGACCGGAACACGATAGTGTTGAACACTACCATTTAGCGGCAAGTATATTAGGTAATGCGGTGGTGCCTACGCCCGCGAGCTCCGTCACTGGAGCTCTACCACCAGTAAAAATTCCAAAGAGAACAGAAATTTTAATGTTTATTTTACTACACTTACTCGTATTTCGCTTCGAAAACTGCATTTGTATTAATTAAAAAATAAACAACACAACAAATTTTATTATAAGTAATAAAATTTCATAACCATTCAAGCTGTGATTTGAAAAAATAAAAGATATTCGGCATAAGAACATGACATGTTATAGTCGGCATTATTTTATACACAAAAATAACTAAACTACTAAGGTATTTCTATAAACAATCCAGAACACCCATAAATCATTTATACAATCGTAACTCATAAATTAAACAAAATATATTTCCGTAAAGAAAGAATTGCAAGACGCCACAGTTTTAGCGAACTTAATCTGCTAAAGAAGAGAATTAACTGCGTCGTAAATAAATGAAAGTGACAAGACAGGGTGGGAGTTAAAAATAAATATACAGTCGAGTGTGACTCTACATTAACATTTCTATTGTTTATATTCCGGCAACTTGTATTAAACAGTTGAGAAACATTAGGAATTAAGGGACAGTTTCTCTGGTAAGACTGTTTGGCGATTTTGACAAGATTTTGGTGCAATAAATTTATGTTTATATCTGTTTGTTTAGTTATTCATTTATTCATTTTAGACTAATGGCAGTCTTTATGCCACAAAGCATTCTTTGACAGTGAATCAGAATCTGTGGACAAATTGTGTAGGGTTTAGTTAAAAATAATTGATGAATAAAAAAAACAGCAAATTTATCTAAATATTCTTTATATTACTACACCAATAAGTACAAAGACATATATTATTATCTAAATTTTGTTCTTTATTTGATACTTAATTTAATGTTATTACATAGACTTTAAGTTACGTTAAAGTACTTACTTTACTGTATTTAATGTTAATATACTTCACAGAAATTATATACTATTCCTACTACTTACGAAAATATCTGAAATATTGAACCTTCACAAAGATTTCGCGAAATAAAAAGCACGTAATATGATATGAATTATAATGCATATGCAAAATATAAGACAAAGTGGTGATTTGTTAACATAAAATTAAATTTTCTTGCTCTTTTTTAAAAACAAAAATATTTTAGTCATGAAAAGTAGTTATTATTACATGTTTATATTTTTTTATGCATTTCAATTTTGAACTTACTATCCGATACCCAGGATCACAAAATCGCGAGTCTAGCTGGGGTAACCACTCCTTAATACTTGACGGTAAACTTACAGGAACACAACATTCAAAATGCGTGCCATAACATCGGCCCGTCTCTACCCTCCAGACACAAAGTCTAAATTGTATAAACTATAGACGCACCACCCGAAAATAAAAGATGGCTGCTCACCGAAGAAAGCGTTCATTCATAGAGGGATGTTCCCTCTTGTTTCACCCTCAGGTTGTCGACGTAATTTTTTTAATCATGTTTTATACTCATATTAATTTACCTAACGAGCGTCTTAGTCGAGCTTTTTTTGAATGCCCCGCCGCGTTTTTCGATGAATAACGAATGAGCGCGGGGTTCAGTTTTGTGAGCTGATCATTTGGAAAATTACTTTTGGGTGTAAAATTGGCAACTGCAAGTTCATCATGCTCCTACTTCGAGCATTGAGACTGTGATTTTAATCAAACTTTTGTTCAGATGTTTTTTTGGGAAAAAATTCTTGCAATGCGTTTATCTGATGACTTATTATTAAACTGTTTCAGTAGTCTAGTGGTAGTTGACCAATGCTGCGATGCTTGGGCACTGGATTTGATCTCCGGGGACGGGGTAAGTGCGTTGAGTTTTTGTCTATTTCATTAAAGTTTTTTAGTGCTACCTTCGAAATTTGATGCGTACGGAGATGTTAAGAGGCTTGCCATTTATTTATTGCATGGGAGAAAAATCGCTGGCGACTTGTGGGTGTTTGCATGTGTTCTTGAATGTATTGGGGATGTATAGTGTCGTAATAGGTGCCTTGTAGAAAGTAAAATACTTGTCCAACGTCTAAATCAGACCATTTATGTCTTTTGACTCATCTGCGATTGGCAAATCGTTGCTATATCTCTCTGACTAGTATAAAAAAACTGCGGGATAGGAATATAAGATAGCAGAAAACTGCGGCTTCCTAATATTTTATTACAGTTTTTTTTTTGTAATGGTAGTGGCAAACAAGCATGCAGTTCACATTGATGTTCAGTGAGGACTGCAGCCTATGTACACCTACACAAAGACCAAGTTCAAAGTGCAGATGCATTACCACTCCTGAGGCCTAAGGTGTTATGTCTCTGTGCCGGAAACTACAGGGCCGCACATTCTTTTGTTCAATCCGTTTTACTTAATTTCCACTTTTAGTTTATCTATAATGTTATTTAAATAACGATCATTACATCTAAATAAGGCTATCACATTCTCCATCCAAAGAACTCAGCGATGATTAAACTGTTCCCCCAAAATAAATTCATTTGCATCCGAATGGCACTAACAAATATAAAATTTACATTGAGCCATCAATGCAACGCCCTGTTACAATTATGTTGAAGAAGTGAACGTTTAGCTGTGAACTGTTATTGTTATTCTGCACTGGAATTGGATGGGTAATGCGATTTTTATTTGGATGTTAGGCTAGGGAGCTTTTTTTGTCAGTTACAGACTGTTTTTCTTGTGTTTTGTATCTTGAAATAAAAACTCTTTCAGAGTGTCTTCTCTTCCACAAACTGTAGGAACTGCATGCTTAATGCTTATTTATTACTTTAGATATACAAAACATATGTGAATATTTTTCTCTATTTTTTACATCACATATTCACATGAGCAAAAGCTTCAGTGTTGTAATTAAAGGGCGGAGACACCACAGCCAGAGAATATGTAATAACACTACTTATAGAATGGACACTTCGACGTCCCGCCCGATTTCCCCGCCTCGCCCAACCTCCTCCCCTCTTATGGGCGACGTTTGGTATTCTCTACGTGCTACACACACACACAGGTGCACGTGTAAATACACGTCACTGATTGATGTCTATATAATAGAGACCAAATTAAGCGTTTGTATGGAATTTAAGCGGAGTGTCCGCGGTGTGCCACGGCATTACTTAATCTACCTGCCACCAAATGAGTTGTCAGCACTATCGTGTTTCGGTTAGATGGTAATGTATGGCTTGTAGTAACTATCACACAAACAAAACAATATACGGCGTAAGGCTGGCAACCCATTTTGACCTCCGGGTTTATGCTATTTAGCGTTATTTCAACATAAAAAATACCAAAATTATTTAATAATGGATAGACCAAAACATTGATATTCTCCGCTTTGGTCCTCCGTTTTGGACCACCTCGCTCGTGCTCACCGGGTGCAAATTCCTGAGGTGTTGTTTACCCTTAAGGCGATTTACTCCCAAGTATCTGTTAAGCCTATAATTAGAAAAGTTTTTCAATTAGTTTAAATTCGCTGTAAGTTGAGGAAGATTTTTGAAGCTTACATCTTGGGATCCTGTTTGATAAAATAATTTGGGGCGTTGTAATTTTCAACAATAGAGTGGAGTTTGTTAACTATGGGTACTCATTTTGCGCGGAATAAGACTTGAAGTGGTCCTAAGCTGAGAATATTGTGCATAAAATTAAAATTACCCTCTTTTGTTTCTTGTAAGGGATTGAGGTGCCGTCACGTCTGAATTCAGAAGGGGTAGACAAATATATTTATTTGTTTATGCTAAACGAAACGAAGATGAGCTGAGTCACAGGTTTCTCCTTCTTCAAGTTGCATATACCTGCCAAACATCTGCAGATATTCCTCAGTCTTGACTTCTGGTCCGAAAGAGTAGTTTTTCGAAGATTTTGGGAGGCAAAGCGTAAGCTGAGGCTACATTATGCCGCGACGCGAACTGCGACACATGAGCGAATAAAACAACGTAATGAATGCTCCCGTATGTGGCTACCCTAAATCACAACTGTACGTTGTACATTTTGATTCACTCTTCCATCGCATCGCAAGTCGCTGTCCACTGTAGCCTCAGCCGTACGCCTCGATGATAGTGTATTGTATGATCGGTTATTCATTTTATGAGATATTGACGACCCGGTTCGTCCAGCGGTGTGAGATGACCGTTTCATTTGAAGGGTCGTGAGTTCGATTCCCGCTCCGGAACAAATATACGTATGGCCTACAGATATTTGTTTCGGGTGTGGGTGTTTGTGTATGTGTACAACGGCACCCATGACACAGATTTATTCCTACTTTGGAGCTGTGAGTTTAAGCGTATTTTACAGCGTATTTATATTATGTATTAGTACAGTCTAAATAAAACGAGCATGTTAAGGTATTAGTAAGTATATAATTGCATTTTTTTTTTAAGTCCAATAGCAATGTCAAAAAACTCACACGTATTTTTTTAATTTGATTTGAATTTCATTCCATCACCAGTAAAAGTACTTGATTACATTAGGATCGTGAAATTTTCGGTTACTTGATCCTAAAAACGTAACTTCACGCCTGTAATCCCCGAAGGGGTAGGCAGAGGTAAATGCATGCATTCAAGTATACATGCAAACACCCACGATTCGCCGGTTACGTTTTGCCCCATGTAACAGGTGGCGAGTCTGTTGACATCTCCGGGCACATTACCAAACTTTGAGGTACTGGGAAATTTCCAGAAAATGGAAAAGTCCGAATTGAACCAGAGATAAAGTCTTTTTCACCATTCTCATCTTTTCATCTTGATCCTACTATAATAATATTCAAGTACCGTATTTCAACATAATATGAATATATTATGTAGGTACATACAATAAAAATTAATGAACGGAAAGGTCATGAATATGTCTAATATTGAGATATTACAATATTTTAATAGACTTGTAGGCTCGTATCAAAACGTCTTTATTAAACGTAATTGGTTACAACTTGAAGTCAAGCAATTATAACTGAATATTTGATATGTGTTCATTGTTTGGTATGGAAATAAATGGTTTCTATTATATTTCCATATATTTAATTGCCCGTACGATATCATGGTTACTGCTATATTTAGAAATAATAGAATTCAATTACGTATCTACATTATAAAGTGACAATATTGTGTTTATAAATAACTCATAATTTAACTATAGTTATGATCATTACTTGAAATTAATGCACGCGCATGCTCCGATGGTTCGGGCATATAGAAAGAATGTCGAATGAGCGAATGACTAAACAGATATACAATGCGAATGTGGATGGTTTCAGAGGCCCAGGAAGACCATGGCTGACCTACCATGACCAAATAGGTCGAGTTCTGTCTGATGGTGGGGTCAAAAGTCTTAGGAATCGGCGTGCATGTATGAAGAGAATGATGAAGGTAGACGAGGCACGAGAGGTTTGTCAGAACCGGGATGTCTGGCGCTCTACACTCTCTGCCTACCCCGTTAGGGACCTGGCGTGAAGATACATACATACATACTTGAAATTAAAAGAAAAACAGTTAATTTCAAAAAGTTTTTTTCCATGTCTTAAGGTTGACTCACAGGCAGTTTACTGGTGGTAGAGTTCCAGTGTAGTAGCTGGAGGGCGTAGGCACCACCGCATTACCTAATTTATCTGTCGGTAAATGGTAGTATTCAGTACTATCGTATTCCGGTTAGATGGCTTAATGTATGGCCCTGTAATAACTATCACAAAGACAGAACGCCTAAGGTCTGAGGTGTGGCAACGTATATGCATTTTGACCTCTGATTTTTGTGTTGATGTCTAAAGGCTGCAGTCATCACTAAACATCAATGTGAATTGCATTCTTGTTTATCACCTTTATAACATAAACGAAACCTAGCCTACGAAAAAAGATGATGGAAAGTGGTCATCCTATAAGCGTTTGTATGGAATTTTTGCCCAGTGTCGGCTTTATAAAGCGTTATCTCTGCTGTACACTGCCTACGGCTACGTAAGCATCCGTAGTCCGGTATTGGTCGAAATTTGATCAAATTGGTCAATATACGTCAGAAAGGTAAGATGCAAAAAAGATCACGCTGTACAGATCCGAAATAAGCCGACGTCTTTTCCTGAGGTCGATGTGCATTATTTCTTGTATATGATACTGTACATAGAATTTTCTTTCGATAGATGCCCACAGTGTCATCGCTGATAGTACAAATGGTTATTCAAAAACAATGAGTGAACTCACCCCGCTAGTTGCGCTGAGCCACGCACAGACGGCGCGGGAAACTTTTAGATTTAATTAAAGGCTGCAGTTCACTACCATGTGACGTTGGCAAACAGATATGTGGCGGTACAGACGAGCGATTTTGAGATTTAATTTTTAATTAATTATTGATAACATGTTCATTTTTTTATTTCAACCAATTAATTAATAGAAGTAAAACAGGAATAAATACAGGAGTCAGTCAGTCGATAAATGGATGCTACTTGAAGCTTTTGAAGTATTTTTGTATATATTTATGAGTATACTATCAACTTGGCAGCAACGTCCCGCTACTACTCGCTAATCTGCATGCCAACCGTGACGATCATGGCATATCTCCCTAGATATTGCACCACTGTAAGAATGTTTGGGAGGCATTTGTCCAGCAGTGGACGTTTAACGGCTGAAATGATGATCATGATTGACACCCTAAACATGATTTTATGAAATTTTAATGACGCTTATGTATGTTTTAATAGATATTTACAGGCGCTATGAGTTTTATTTAGTCCATGTTAGTTGTAACTCCATTTGTTTAATCTAAGGCAGAATTTTGCATTACACAACATTACAAAAATATCATACATATCTGTTTTATATTATTTCGCATTAACATATACTTGTGAAATATATTTTATTTTAAAGAAAAATGGAAAGAAAAATTTGGCTTCAGGCGAGACTCGAACTCGCGGCCTACTGGGAATCTAGCCCAGCCGCTCTTCCAATTGAGCTACTGAAGTCCTGCCCGATTTGTCAAATCTTTCCTTCACATTTATTGCATTGCTTCTCTCTCTCTTTTTCTTCAAAATAAAATATATCATACATATCCCCATATATATGATATTTTTGCACTAGACGTACACGATTAGCACGTTGCAAGGCACTAGTCTATTCGTCACCGGGGCATCGGCGAGCTGGAGGATTTCATCCTAAATCAGGATACAAACAAATGTCAAGTTATGATACAGAAAATAATAAGAAAAAACTGTGATATCGCATTAGCAAATTCGATATTTTTTTTATTTTAAATCAAAACAGTTTAGAGTGAATTGGCTTTTTTAAAAAACATTAATATATACGAGTAAAATAGTGACGCCCGTCTGCATTGCCCGCCACGTGCTGACGCAGCGCATCTGCAGCATTAAGAATTGTACGCACCGCCCTGTGCAGTTTTGCATACTCTTGGAGAAATATTGTTACTATTTTATAACTTAGGGTGTTGTATTTTTATGTGAAGTTTTTTTTTTGCATTTGTTTTCTTCTATATAAATAAACATGTATGGGTAAATGTGTTGCTAAGCGCAAAACGCAAGAATGGTTAAACTGATTCGGCTGATTTCTCATTTGTTGTGTTTAATAAAAACCGAGGAAGGAAAATTTTGTGGGGCGAAAAATGTAAAAAAAACGAGAAAAATGTAAAAACCGGTAAAAAAATTAGTACTAAAGTACTAGACAAGATACTTCTCTTCGTAGCACGATCATAGTAAGGGTAAGTCAAGTTACCACATTACAATACAAACTAAAAAAATACATGAAATCCACTCTGATATTAATCAAGAATGTGAATAAAACTCTAATAAAATAAACTTTGCATCGATAAGTAAGGTCACTAAGGAATGGTTTATGGCTATTTCAAGAATAACACTTATTTGCAACTAAAACTCAGTTATTTTTAGCTGAACTCTTGGTCAAAGAATCTATATATTAAACTACACACAGAACGAATTTACGCATATGCATGTAAATGTAATACAAGTTTGGTATATGATTAAACGTTTTATTTAGACTGCATCAATTACCGAATTTATCCTAAACTACCTATTATTTCGAATTTAATTCCTGTTAAGGAGAAAAATGTATTTCGGATATCATGTAGTTTCGTTTACGGTTACGGAGCTTACTAATATCCCTACTCTCACACATAAACACATATAAGGTCGTAAATGTACTTACTAAAACTAGAAATCACTAGAACAACCCTTTACAAACTCGATCTGACAAAGTGTAACAGAAATTACCCAAATAACCAAGTTCTTGAGCGAATATTTCAAACTCATACGCCAATATTGACTGAACGGACTAACTCTAAGCTACAGTCACAAGCGATGCGATTAGCGTGGAAGCGGAAAACAAGAATACAATTAACATAAGTGCATTGGATAGAGCTCCAGTGTCAGAGCTCGAAGGCGAAGGCCCCAACACATTACCTAATCTATCTACCGCTAAGTTATATTGTTCAGCATTATGACATTGCCGTCAAGTGGTAATATACAGCCCTTTAATTTCAATTTCTTGAGCGAATATTTCAAACTCATAGGTACGCGAATATGGACGGAACTGATTAACTCTGAGCTACAGTCACAAGTGATGCGATTAGAGGCTTTGTCGTGAAAGCGGAAAACAAGAATACAATTAACATAAGTGCATTGGGTACAACACCAGTGTCAGAGCTCGAAGGCGTAGGCCCCAACACATTACCTAATCTATCTACCGCTAAGTTATTGTGTTCAGCATTATGACATTTCCGTCAGGTGGTAATATACAGCCCTTTAATTTCAGGTGCAGAATCATTACAGGTTAGGTCTCAGCATTGTAATTTATTGGCTACAGTATTTACTCATCAGTGTGTACTGAATGCTTATTCCCCACTTCATTAAGTACATAAAAATCATTTACATTCTATATACAGTGTTGTTATAGATCATTCGTTTTTATCGAACTGGAAAACGAAAGATTTGAACAGTGTCATGTACTTAAGTTATTGCTAATGATGTAGTTTCAGTAACTAGTGAAAATCCACCTTATATGCCATCAAGTGATAGTTTTCAGCATAATCGTGGTAATGTTTAAATTATTTTATCGATGAACGTTATTTCAAGCGTTACTGTAATTTTTTTCTTTTTTTTCTTTATTAATAGCGTTAATTAATAAAGAAAAAAAAGATTTAACGCTATTAATAAGACTTAAATAAGAAATGCAGTATCCATACATTTACCACTAATGTGAACTACATTGTTTTAAAAACATGTTTACCAAAAGTACCTATTTAAGATGAAACGTGAGATAAATTCTTGTTCGTGTTTGTATAAATCGCTTAAGCGTTAGTTCTATGGCCACATTTGGGCTAACAGCCTACTAACATTGAAGTCTGGTGAAATTATTGGTACATAACAAAATATAGCCCGAGGCATACCTCTATAAATCGCTTTACATCCACTATAAAGTAATGAGATTTAACCCTCCCATCCACGTTTACGACGCGCTCGTGCTATTGGGATAGATCTAAACATTTTTTTTGTGACGATTTTTTATACGCCTTTGTACATAGAGCAACACGGGCCACCGGCCGCGGCGGACTGGAGGCACACACGCACACTACGAAAATCGCCTATTACTACGAAACTCACACCTTGACCTTAACAAAATACAGAGACAATATCACGCACACATTTAAACATTTAGGCGACAGGTATAGGCCCATTTGGGCTTGTACTTTGACAGAGGGGAAAGCCTGCATATGGCTACTCCCCTCCGGTGTTGCTCTATGCCTATGGGTAAGTATGTTGTATGTTACTGTAAAGTAATGTGTTCAAATAACACTAACGGTGAGATTCACAGACCGCACTACGACTTTACTTTGAGCAAAGTACGCCTAGAACTGTCAAAACTCATACATTTCTGACAGAGTCCACGCAGACAGAGAGCGGTCAGAGTTCCGCGTTCTAGTAACCGTTGACCGCTCAAGAGTTCCGACTCGCGCAAGTGGCGTTCAAATTCTCGCGTTCTAGTTTCGTATGTGTTTTTGTACATGCAACATGTCCATAGAAAGTTCATTTTCCTATGAAGAATTATGGGTCTAGAGCCTTGTGGAGCTTAGGAGCTTTTAAAAAGAAAAGAAAGCATTGCACCCAATTAACACAACGCGAGAAGAACAAGTCGAATTCAGTAGTATTTTTCAGGATTTACTTAATTTTTTGTATATTTTTATAATCTACATCACTTAAATCATTATTATAATAAACTCCTTTACCTAACCAATTCAATTAATATTTCCGTGTTTTCAAGGTCGTGTGTCCAAAACCACCACAACCAACACCACCAACACCACCACCACTACCACTACCACCATCATCACCGTCACCATGACCGCAACCATCACCGTCACCATCACCGCCACCACCACTACCATAACAGCTGTCATTAGGTCCCCGAAAATTAATAAAGAAATGAATACTTTCCTCCTTGAAGTTTTTCTCCCTAACTGCATTTTAAGGAAGTGAACAATAATAGTAAAAACTTACTTATCAGGATTATGCATAAAACAGGGCACTAAACACGGCATCGTCACATCATATCCGAAGTTGATGCCGACAGGAACTGGTTGGCGCAATAAAAAACGTATCTACATTAATTTACGACCGCAGTAAATAAAGTAGAGATGCGCTCTTTACTCCCTAGCGTTTACAGCTTACAATTGTTATTTGTTCTTTACTTTACCGTGGCTATATCTTTATTATAACAGTAGATGTGTTCCGACTAGAGTGATGATGGCGACACGTCTGGAGATGCCACTTGTCTACTTCTCCGGGCGATCGGCGAGTGCAGAAAGATCGATTTAATGTAGGACAAGTTTAAAAAAAACACTTATATTTATAGGAAGGAACAAGTTGCTTATATACAGACAAGGATAAAATAATAAATGACAAATGAAATGTCAGCAAAAAAAGTGCTGGATTGAAATTTAATATAATGTTTTGCTACTTAAATTCAACTTAGGTGACAACTCATCCGCAAATCTATTACTTCACTAAAAATACAGCATTCTTTTGCTATTTAGCTGACTCATTCTTGTTTTGTCGTACTGTGTTCAAAAGGACTTAGATTATATTTTCACAAATTGTTATTCACTGGATGATATTCAGCTGTAAAATATTTTAAGCCAAAGATGATTCACTTGAGAATCTAAAATATTAATAGACATCCAGAATATGCATACAAAATACTGCGAATATAATTATTATCATCGAAAATATCTCTCAAGCATATTTTATCTGAAAACGGTTTCATCCAATCTAATCAGTGCATCAACCTGTCTAGAATAGTACTTGTGCTAAGTTCTAAAATATACAAAGTTTGTTTGGCGTATAGAATGTTATTCTAAATAATTATCATGTCAATAACTTTTGCCCGCTTATTCGTTTGTATGAGCGTCATTGACCAATATAATGTAATATCATTATCATCATTCGAAGGGAAAGACGTCCACTGCTGGACAAAAAGTTCCCGCAAGGGAGCCAACAAGGAATGCTCGTGGGCGCCTTCAACCAGCGCTTAACCATGAATTTCATCAGGTCTTCTTTATGGGGGTCGGACCATGCTTTGTCTTCCAGTACGCGGTCGCCACTTTTGCTCCTATGGTCCTTTTCTATGAACGGACGAATCCAATCAAAACATAAGTAACCTACGTAACTAAGGAGGAATCCAATCAAAACATAGGTTACGTAACTTAGGTAAGTTCCGTAGGTTACCTATGTTTTGATTGGATTCGTCCGTTCCTTGCTGGCAATCCTCCGTCACGTATGCATGTTGTCTCAACTTTTAACAATTCTCAACTGTCCCGTTTTTACCTTTTAGATACGGAAACAACTATTGGTATCGTTGTATATTGAAAAGAGTTCTATCGAACGGAGGAATCCAACTAAAAACAAAAGCAGCCTACGTCACCGGCAGCCCCCTTCACGCACGAGTTGCTCGTGTTGTCTCGACAGACGAACCTTAAACACCCCACTATTTACGTGGAAAGTTTTAAAAGATTCCCCCCTAACCGGCGGGCTCTCCTTGTCAGCGTTTTCGGGATTTGATTTGAGTGTGCATTTCTTGAAATATCTGAATATTTTAGTAAAATATATCGTGAAGAAAGTATTTTACTAGAGGACGTGTCACATGGGTGTGTTTAATATAATAATATAATATAATATAATCTTTATTTGGAATCAATAACAGAAAGGCGATACATTAACAAGGGAAACGATGATACCTGCAGTAGTATAAACTGTGTCGCAGATACCAACGCCCACCTCCAAACATATTTCCAAAATCATAAGTAACATATTTACATTTTTTTTTTTAAATGCCTGTAAATCACAAAAAAGAAAAGATTGTAAGCAGATTAGCTGACTAAATAAGTAGCAAATGTAACACATATTAAATGTTTCGTGTGTGTGTGTGTGTGTGTGTGTGTGTGTGTGTGTGTGTGTGTGTTTTTTGTGTTTAGTTGTAGCAGACTTCTCACGATAAGCCGGCGGTATTTCGGGTACAAACCTTAGGGCTCTTTCAATTTAGGCGTTTTGCGTCGGACCGCTGCAGTGCCGAAGCGGTGCGTTTGTCGTATGGCGCACGGACGGTCATTTGTTTTCATACGAAACGCATGGTGTGGCAACAGTTTGGCGTCGCTCCTGTTGTCGAGCGTTTGCGTTTCATATGAAAACAAATGACCGTCCGTGCGCCATACGATAAACGCACCGCTTCGGCACTGCAGCGGTCCGACACAAAACGCCTAAATTGAAAGAGCCTTATAGTTTGGAAATAAAGCAATAGTATTTTAGCAGTTCAGATTTATTCGTATTAGGAGTTACCTCATGAACATACCTGTGATAGATATATCCTGTGAATATATCAAACGTGACACGAACGCAGTGATTAGAACTACAAATATATGACATGTCTACAATATAAAGTTCTGTTGATTTTAGTTTTGAAAACTAGATGCGTTGCCACTCCTAGGGCCATAGAATTATCTAGGGCCTAAGGTGTATGCCTAAAATATTAACTGAGTTGGGTATTTCAGAATCTTGAGCTAAATATTACTAGCTGACCCGGCAAACTTCGTATTGCGTCAGAATGAAATAATGTGTCAAAGCTTTGACAGATACGGACTATTTGTATGGGAAAATAAAGTGTTTACATTTCCCGTTCAATTTCTTCATATTTGCTTACCTTTTCAACCTTCCCTGGGCGTCCAGAAATAATTCAAAACTAAAATTAACCAAATTGGTAGAGCCGTTCTTCCGAGTTTTAGCGAGACTAACGAACAGCAATTGATTTTTATATATATAGATAGATAGATAGCTCGAGAATCTACCTATAGCCTACTTTTTTTCAAAAATAAACCCTAAAATAAGTTTGTATGGAATTCAGTCATTTCTGAGATGAATTCTACGCCATCGAAGGCGTGGGCTAAATAAAATAAAATCAAATGTGATGCAAAAACACTTACTGCCTGCCCGACGCGTATATTGAACCCACGCCTCAGGCCTACCAGTCCTGCCATTATCCATCGAGGCCATTATCTTATCTATCTTTAAATCTTTATTCTCACACCCTAACTTCATAGTTTCTCAATTTAGATCTAGTTTGCAAACTTAATTATTCGACCCCGTCGATATCTGAAAGGTATGTTTAAGTGGTCACCATAATAAGAGAGTAGGCGTCAGGAATCGTTGTGCGGTCTTACGTCTATAGTATAAGATACCCAAAAACAAATATCAACTCTATATTCCAGCAAATAGAAGTCAATTTCAATGTGCCTCATTTTCAGGGAATGCTTGATTTTCTGGAGCGTACTGTGTTGTGGAATAGATTTAATTGTGTTGGGGATAAGGTTGATTTTTGGCTTAGAGATTTATACTATTAAAATAATGAGGAGTCCTAAGGGTACGCCAGTAATTTCTCATGTGTTTTGCCTCCTTTATTTATTGTGTGGCGAATAAGGCTACTGCGGAGCTTTGTTGGTCTACCTTCATATTATAATGGTGATCGCTGAATGCCATTATTTCTGTTCGTGTTCGCTAAACTATGTTCTTTTGATACTCGTATGGTATTCGAGATGTGTAATTGTGACCGATTTGCCTCGGTGTAAATGATGTGACAGCAAAACGAATAAATTGAGCGTTACATTTGTTGTTATAAAAATGAAAATGTTAAAAAAATCCTAGGTATCTATACATCAAAACAAATAAATAAAATTGGAGTGTCTGTTTGTAACATTAAAATAACCGCTTTTACTAAATGCATATGTATGTATACACGGTATATATACCAAAAACATTTTTTCCAATTTTGGTCTATCTGTCTGTCTGTGTGTCTGTTTGTTCCCGCTAATCTCGGGAACGACTGGACCGATTTTGACGGGACTTTCACTGGCAGATAGCTACTTTTGTACTAGCTGCGCCCACGTCTGGGTAGATACTAAAAAATCATAAATTCTCACGCGGATGAAGTCGCGGTCACAACTAGTCTATTATAATTTCACTAGTTCTCTACGTGTCATTATGTTTGTTGACCGTAAGTCATTGACTTCTCTAACTCTAATGCTTTCGTTTGGGACATTATCTTGTCACGTTCGTACCGCATATTAAGACACTTTGCTCTTAGGCATATACCTGCGGATGCAAACACTTCCAGGAAATAGTTCGGCGGTACCAAACTGACAAGATGATGTCATAATCGAAAGCAGAGTTAGACTTCTGGGGGTCGCCCCAGAAGTCTCGTAAGTACCAGACTTCTGTATACCTTCCGATCACTATAAAACGTCGTTGTAGGTAGCCTACTACATGATACCGATCAAAGGTATCTGCTACCAATAGACTATTCAGAAAAAAGGTACAGAAATATCATGTTAACTTTAGTCACACCGCGGACACTCCAAAATTCCACACAAACGCTTAATTTGGTCTCTATTACACAGACATCAATCAGTGACGTGTATGTACACGTGCACCTGTGTGCGTAGCACGTAGAGAATATCAAGCGTCGCCCATAAGAGGGAGGAGGTTGGATGAGGCGGGGAAATCGGGCGGGACGTCGAAGTGTCCATTCTATACGAAGTATTATTACATATTCTCTGCCTTAGTAAAACTTTAATATTTACCTTGTAATCTTGAAATCTCCAGCTAGATAACATCGAAGGTGCATACAATAAACATATCTGTTATTTCATATGCAAATCAAAAATTAAAATGACAAGCTTGCATAACCCAACACGTACACAAGTGGATACAACTCGCACAATACAATAGTCTATTCATGCAACCGATACTGACGTTTGTGCTGAGTCAGCAATGCACAGAAAAACAGGTGAGACCACTTGCCAGTCTCGGCGGCGTTCGAGTGGCGCCCGTTCTTGTTTTTTGGGTTGCGTTGGGCAATGATCAAGAACCATAGATTTTCTTCTTCATGCTTCTTATACCACGAAGTTGTAAAACATACATGGAGACCATATGATCAGTGAATCATAACTTCTACATAAATTAATAGAGATCTCAAGATGCATTGGCACGTGTAAGGTTTTAAATGTTTCGGCTCTGTGTCAGAAATCACGGGATCTTATGTGAGATGATAGTAGCAAATTATCGTGCAGTGATTAGTTTGATCATTAAGCATCTATTGAAATTAAATTTATTTCGCGTATATTGAACTAAAATAATTACCTGCCTGACATCATGCCGGTTTGGTTACGTTTTTGGCTCGGCCATGTGTTTTTTTTTTAACAAAATTATATATATTGTTGGTGTTTGGTGTTTTGGTTACCTACTGTATTTAAGATTTTTTTTTTTTTTGTATGTAATGGAAGTGGTAAACAAGCATGCAGTTCACATTGATGTTAAGTGATGACTGCAGCCTATAGACACCCACACAAAGACCAAGGTCAAAATGCAGATGCGTTACCACTCCTGAGGCCTAAGGTCTTATGCCTCTGTGCCGGAAATTACAGGGCCGTACATTACCACCTGACCGGAACACGATAGTGTTGAACACTACCATTTAGCGGCAAGTATATTAGGTAATGCGGTGGTGCCTACGCCCGCGAGCTCCGTCACTGGAGCTCTACCACCAGTCAAGGTAAGATTTAATTTTAGCATTTTTATTGTTTTTTAGTTTCTGTTACGTAATAAATACTTTTACTATTTTGTTTGTTTATTTTTTTAATTGTAAAAAACACTGTTTATTTTGTGTTGTATGCCCTGCGTCAAATTTTTTTTTCTTTATCTAAATCCTATAAAAATGTGCGGAACCCGATGCGGCAAATACAAATCATACTTGAACGGTGTGAAGCTGGTAGGTGAGTTAATGACACTTGATACAATTTGGTTTGGTGACTGATATGTATATTTTACATTTCTATTTGGTTTTTGCTTCACAAGAGTGATCACCAATTATTTGTTTATTGCGTCGGCTAAAGTATGCTTGTTTATTTCTACTTATTTTTTCATTCACTTGTACTATTCGTCTATTATTTGAAAAAAAAAGAGTCATTATCATCGTTTCAGCTGAAAGATGTCCACTGCTGGACCAACACAAAAGGACAACGGGACAACGGACAAAAGACCCGGCAATATTCATTCTGACCTACCATGACCAAATAGGTCGAGTTCTGTCTGATGGTGGGGTCAAAAGTCTTAGGAATCGGCGTGCATGTATGAAGAGAATAATGAAGGTAGACGAGGCACGAGAGGTTTGTCAGAACCGGGATGTCTGGCGCTCTACACTCTCTGCCTACCCCGTTAGGGACCTGGCGTGAAGATATATACATACATAATATTCATTTTGTTCATCTGGCGGTTCTTCAACAAACAAGAATAAATGCATAACGACGCTGATAACACTCGAACGAACGACGATCTCGATTTACGATTCGAATTAACTCGGGAGTACGACTTTTGAATCAAGATCGAGTTCGAATCGAGAAACGAGATCGAAATCGAATCGTTGTCGGGAGTAAGCCTCATTTGAAAAATTATTTCAGTGTTAGATAGCCCATTTTTGGAGGAAGGCTATAGGCTACATAACATCACGACGACCCGGTTAGTCCAGCGGTGTGAGACGACCGTTTGATTCGAAGGGTCGCGGGTTCAATCCCCGCACCGAGACAAATCTTTGTATGGGCTACAGATATTTGTTTCGGGTCTGGGTGTTTGTGTATATGTTGTATGTGTACAACGGCATCCACGACACAGGTTTATACCTACTGTGGGGCTGTGAGTATAAGCGTATTTTATTTATTTTATTTTATCACGCTAAGATGAATAGGAGAGGGTAAATAGTCTGTCATTAATTTAGCCACATCAATTATTATACCTAAGCAACAATATACGCAATCAGCTCCAAGGTTGCTTCTTTAAGACACCTCATGTCTTTTTCAATTAATGCTTTATTCGGGCAACTTATTTTGCAATATTTGGACGGTCACACACCCTTCATCAGTTTGTCGGTAGATAGATCACCCATGTCTCGCTTACATGCTTTTTTTTGGGCAACCTGAGCCTAACATCTGGAGCCTAGGCTGGTTACCATTTCTATTCCATATTCCATTGAGAAAAAAAAATGGCTGTCATGTTCTAAAAATATTTCTGGCCGTCCGCACTTGATCCGTTTTTCAATTTGAACCCGAAAACCCGTGAAATGGGTGAAGTTATCGGCAGTCAGATCTGACAATTTTTAAGTAACCCCGGGGTTAGGTACATGGTTTTTTTTGTCTTGTCATTTACTTATGGTGCTCTGCCCTGTTAAGGGGAGGTTTACTGGCGAATCACAAAATATATTGAAATTACAAAACATACACTTTATTGAAGAAATGTCAGTCACGTTGGTGCCTTATTTGTGTGAAGGTAAAGTCTAATTTGTAATGATTTGGGATGACTGGTATCTTCATCGATGGTACTGACTTCGCCGTAAGGTTTAAATTTATGAAACAGGCGTTAAAAGCATGTACAAAGGCCTCCCCCAAAGATTGTAACAACTAATATTTATTTAATTTAAAAAGGCCTACCTACGCTTCGTCTTCCATGTAACCTGGATAGCATTAAGTTATAGTTCATTAACTCTCAAATGATAGTTTAGTACTATAATGTTCCAGTAAGATGCTTAAGTTTATACGGCTCGCAATTTCTATCATTGACGAAAAACAGTCATGCTTCAGGAGTGGCAATGCATTTATATTATTTTGAAGTGGGTGTAGTTGCACATCGACTTTGCGTTGCATCTGCGCTTTGTGTGTAGATGTATATAAGCTGATGAATAATACATTGTGAAAGCATGCTTGTTTGCTACCTTCATTAACTACACAAAAAATACTGCTAACTGTGCCCAATATTTTCAAATTGATTTGTTTTCGGAACTGCCAAATTTTGTTTCATTCGAAGTATTACTAGGTTTTCGCGAGCTTCACTGATTGAATCAAAACTATTTTGACGCATTTAATTACAGCAAATATAAAAAAAAACGGGTCCAAACTCGCTTCAGTTCAAGTTTGTTAAACATCATAGCACGCCTGAACGTCACGTCTGCAGATATTGCTCTTAACAAACGTTTTGACAACCACATTGTAACTCAATCTACCGTCAAACAAAACATGGATTCTCACGGACCGCACGCTGGTCGCCTTCACTATTGTTTGTAATTGATACCGACTAATTTCGAAACCGGTGAAGGAATCCATTAGATATTCATGGCCGATAATTAAAAGCGAAGCGCTCGAACTGTTTACTATGGAACAGTTATCAACAATTTCTCTTTTATGCACTGAAGGTAATAAGCATGCATTCATATGGATGGTAAGTAACAACTGCAGCCTATGAACACAACAAGTAGGTGATATTGTACGCGCAAAACTTCGTGACTTTGGTTCCTTTGGTCATGCTAATAGTTTTACCAAAATGTACTGCTTCAGATTTTTGGTAGTAATAGCAGACTATTGCTACGCTCAAGCCCGGATTTGAACCTCGGAACGGATGGTAGACTTTTTTTTTAGTGTGATGGAAGTGGCGTACAAGCATGCAGTTCACATTGATGTTAAGTGATGACTGCAGCCTATAGACACTTACACAAATACCGAGGTCAAAATGCAGATGCATTACCACCCCTGAGGCCTAAGACGTTATGCCTCTGTGTCGGAAATTACAGGGCCGTAAATTACCACATGACCGGAACACGATAGTGCTGAACACTATCATTTATTGGAATTTAGACATTTTCGGCGGTTTACCACCAGTATACTTGCATCTGCCTAACCCGTCGGGTAAGGCGTCAAGGTACAATAAAAATAAACTTTTTGTTTTTTTGTGATTTAAAAATTTTGATGAAATTTACATATTAAAACAACAGATAATTTGTTGACAGTCGATTTGGTTTTAACGGCTGCTATTGAGTCATAATGTGAGACAAGTTGTTTCTATTTGACCACACAAGGAATATATATTATCTGAGATAGAACGATTTTGGGGTTTATTCTGGAAGCAATCGATAATTTTAATATCGAGCCTGCGCGTTCGTTTCTGGTTCTGCGAAAGACAGTTTTTGGTACACCCTGCGACACACATAATAAAATAGAGAAATATTATAATATTGTTATTCTCCTACGATTACCACAACCGGAGCTCTACCAAAACAAATTAGACTCCCCCTACTGGCTATGTCAATAGCGTAAAAGATACCTCAATATGAACCTGTAATTTCTGTCATATTTTGAGTAAAATAACATATACTCGTACTTAGAGGTTGGGAATATATATATATAAGTTGCGGCTGTCGGCATGCATGTACTGTTTACCTATTAGCCACCTTTACTACATGAATAAAAAAGATTCGGACGAATTTAGAACCTCCATCTTATGTGAAGTCGGCTAAATAGATCCATCGCTATATAGGTATGCCATCAAAATTCCACTAGGCACCAAAAAGGAGAAAACCAAAATATCGAACGATTTTATAATTGACCCTGTATTAGACCACCAATACTATTAATAAACATATCACGTTACACGGTGGATGTTTATTCGTTTGTTTATTGCTTTCTCCTAAACGAGACGCCTCTGTGAAAAACTTACCGGTGACAGATTGATTACAATTCCCTTCTTCACGCCTGTATTTACTTTTACTTGAAAGGGTAGAAAAAAATTGTTGCACATATTTGAAAAAATCGGCTATTGAAATAAAAAAAATCTTTAGAGAGGACACATTTTTTTAATGTTGTAGAAGTGGCAAACAAGCATGCAGTTCACATTGATGTTAAGTGATAACTGCAGCCTATAGACACGCACACAAAGACCAAGGTCAAAATGCAGACGCGTTACCACTCCTGAGGCCTAAGGAGTAATACCTCTGTGCCGGAAATTACAGGGCCGTACTTTACCACCGGACCCGAACACGATAGTGCTGAACATTACCATTTAGCGGCAAGTAAATTAGGTAATGCTGTGGTGCCTACGCCCGCGAGCTCCGTCACTGGAGCTCTACCACCAGTAAACACATGGCCATTGTCACACCCTCTTCGGTTCGGATTCCGTCTATAATCTATAGGAGCTTATTCAGCCGCAGATACATAGAAGGAGCAAGCATTTGAGCGCTATGATTACACCTTACAAGAAAAACAATTTCAAAACGCAGGTGAAAATGCTAATAGTAATTTCACCAGCTGAAAATGCTAGAAGATTATCTACAATCATACACGTGTAACCTGAGTACAAAATTTCATCGAAATCCGTCCAGCCGCTTTAGCGATATTGAGCAAATAACAAGCAAACATGCATATTTCAGCATAACTGCTAGTATCACTTAACATCGACTTGTCTATACCGTAAGTAATACTTGCGAGATATCACTCTTTATTAACTTATTACTTTGTGAGTAAGTTTTATAAACTAAGAAAATTTCTGTTTATATCTTATGCATTCATATAAAACCGTTGCGTTCAGCATACGTGGATCAACACAGTCAGTTATTGGCGTGTGTGTTATTGACGTAGTACGGTCAACAAATAAAGAGGAATATATTACACAATATTTATTTTATTATTGGCAAGTTGAGTTAAAGGTCTTTCTTAAACGCTACTTAAAAAACGCCCTTTTTATGTCGTAAGGTTGACATCCAAGCTGACGGCCCACCTGATGGAAAGGGGTCACCGTCGCTTGAGAACATCTGCAACACAAAATTGCCAACGCGCTGACAGCCCTGAAGGACACCTCTGATACCATGTTTGAAGAACCCCATATTACACGTGTGAAATTTAAGAAGTAAGTACAAAAATATCTTTATTAATTCATCCATATACAGATTTTCAGCTTCCGAGATCACGGAAGTTGAAAAGCGACCGAAACGTCAGGTTGATTTTAAATAATCATTTTAGTTTTATGTACGCGAGATAAATCCGAAAACTAGTTTCATTTCAATAAAGACGCCAACACACATTTTATTTAAGTTCTCGGCAGCTGAGTATTGTACTGCCTCAGTAGCCTAGTGGTAGCAGGCCACTACTACTACGGTTCGATTCCCGGGTCGATGGCTATCAGAGATAACGGTCTAAACTCCTTTTCGTTTGGTTCTATTGGGATTTTTGCCCTTTTCTGGAAGTTTCTCAGTACCTCGGAGTTTGGTTAAGTGATCGGAGATGTCAACAGACTCGCCACCTCTTACATGAGCCAAATCGTGAGTGTTTGCATGTATACTTGAATGCATGCATTCACCTCTGCCTACTCATTCGGGGATAACACGCGTGAAGTTCCGTTGAGTATATTTACAGTCCTGAGATAAAAAATCACCTATACCGATTTTTTGTGCATAATTTTATACTAACTAAAATTATAGGAATGTGTACAATCAAGATTTTCTGTCAACAGCACCTAGCCTTCTAAAGTGTATTCAAGCTTAAATAAATTGAACTTGTCTGCAGCCACTACGTCACCTGACGTCGCGCTATAGCGGAGCAATTGAGGCTGCTTGGGAGACCGATTAAGGTTATCGGCTGCGGCTGATACCTAGCTCACATCTGGTCTAAGAATATTGCACAAACGTGAGAACTAACGGTGCACAGTCCTCGAATAACACAGATTTTGAGAGGAAATAGTCTGTCTTTGTTGATATGGTGAAATATCAGGAATGACTAGATAGTAAATAACGTTATACATATTTACATTTTTATATTGTAAACGGACTTAATCGCGTACTATTTTAATCGAAATATTTACCTCGACACTCGACGTTACCCTACTTTTGACCACGGCCGTAAGCATGCTGCATGGACGTAAGCAGCTCGTCTCTAGACGACACTGTCTACTTTACGAAACATTTTTTTTATGTAATGGAAGTGGCAAACAAGCATGCAGTTTACATTGATGTTAAGTGATGACTGCAGCCTATAGAGCGAAGAAGAACGAAGACCAAGGTCAAGATGCAGATGCGTTACCACTTCTGAGGCCTAAGGTGTTGCCTCTGTGCCGGAAATTACAGGGCCGTACATTACCACCTGACCGGAACACGAATGATAGTGCTGAACACTACCTACCTACGCCCGTGAGCTCCATCACTGGAGCTCTACCATAGCACTACCACCATTACCAACCACCATTTGCGATTGCAAAAGACTCTCAGCCTAAATAACATTTCCACAACTGCCTAAGAGAGACCTCTGCGTGCCCGATCCGTGGCTTAGGGCGTTCTCAGGCAATTTTTATTTTGAACACCTTTTATTTTCATAGTTACCTACCAGTCTTTTATTCTAGACAGATTAAACAATAACACAAGACCGTCTCATTCCGAAATTCATCCTTCAAAATCTATTCTAAAACTCGACAATCAATTCGAAATGAAATTTCTAAAAACTCGACCCCTAACACTGTTACGAGCGAAAGTCCACTCAAATTACTTTCTAACGTGCGTCCGGACATAATCGAATTGTGGGCGAGTGGCTGTCACTTTAATTGCTACTGCGAGAGGATAGCGAAAACTCCGTGCATTTGTCGCCAGATACATGAAATTAGTAGTGGTCGGTGATTTCAATTAGCGCTGGGGAATGACTGCAACTGATAAAGAAGATTCGAGATCAACTGGCTACTCTTCGACTTTGTGGTCGCGTTCACTTCAAATGTTAGTTTTCTTTTTATGTTGTTCTTCTAGTTTAAGATTTGGATTGTAAATAGAGAAATCATCTAGTTCTTTTCGTTCATGTTGTGTGTTGTATTATAATAATGGCAACCCTTGATACGTCCCACTTCTGGGCAGGAGTCTCTCCCCTTTTTGGGGGAGGCCTGGAGTTTACTTCACCACGCTGCTACAATGCGGATTGGTGGAGATACGGGTTAGTAGCCAACGCGCTGTCGGATGTATTTCAAACCGCCCATAAGGCCTCCGACAAGGTTTAACGACTGGTATCTATCGATAGCAACCGGGACCGACGGCTTAACGTGCCCTCCGAAGCACGGAAACGCGCATTTTAATTTGCCACTAGCGGTCATCCATCACACACCCGACCGCGCCCGTAATGCTTAACTGAGTAGATGATTATGAGAAACTTATGATCTAAACCAGCCGCGGGGTCATGCGCGTTATTGTGTTGTATTCATTTCATTTAATTATCGTTGTTCTATAATCTTATTTTGTTTGTACTTTTATTTATTTACGGAACGTGGTATACAAGCATGCAGCTCAAATTGATGTTAAGTGATGACTGTAGCCTTTAGGAACACAAACCAAAAAAATATAGATGCGTTGCCATCCCTGAGATCTAAGTTGTTATGTCTCTGTGATAGTTATTACGGGGTCATACATTACCATCTAACCGGAACACGATAGTGCTGAACACTACGGTTTGGTAGCAGATAGATTAGGTAATGCGGTAGTGCCAACGCCCTCGAGCTCGTGCACTGGAATCCTACCACAAGAAAAAATGTAGTAGCAGACTGCCCGAGACCACGTAAGCTGAAAATCGATTGACACGCCGTGTTGATTTTAAATATTATTTTAGTTTTTACCCGTAAAAATAGTTTAATTTCAATAATATTAATTTGCTTGAAGATTTATTAAACGTGAATAAAGTCTATAAAAATATTTTACATTTTCGTTCCGCTTCTTTAAACGAGTACTTCAGGCCGTCTCAAGATGATTTGGAGGTTTTACTACAAGTAATATGATTTCGTTTACGATAAAAATAAACTTCATCCTAGGCAATAAAACTGGGGATACTAATGACCGTGATAATTTTGTGATCACCGTTTTACTACTCACGTAATCTTATCTTGGCCGTGTGAATCATCAAATCACCCATGTTGAGATGGTAAGGTAATATCGCCAGAGTCAACAGCATCTAGTGGCTTTGATCAATATTTTTGTTTTCTGCAGGCATATTCTGTTACTAGGTGGCCATCAATTCGAAAACCACTTTGCAGTAACTACGAATATGTTATGGTGTTAGAATTATCGTAATTAATAGGTTGGGGAAAAAGTCTTTTCGCATTATAGTATGTATGAACTTGTAATAAAATCTCTTTGGCTGTAGTATTTGTATCTGGCTGGTTTTGGTATCATTGAAAGTTAAAATTTTAAAGAACATAATTAGGCAAATGTGTGATTTTCATTTGTTTTTCGTACTGTCAAGATGAGTGAATCTAATGAAGAAATTTGATACATTTTAAAATTTTACTACAAAAAAGGTAAAAATGCAATGCAAGCCGCGAAAAAAATTTGCGATGTTTATGGACCTAGTGCAGTGTCTGTGAGAGTAGCACAAATTTGATTGAGATTGAGAGCGGAAATTTTGATGTCAAAGATGCACCTCGCTCTGGTCGCCCTATTACGAATAAAATGGATGCCATTTTTGAAAAAGTGGAGCAAGATCGACATATCAGTAGTTACGACGTAGCTGAAAGACTGAGAATTGATCACAAAACAGTTTTGGCGCATTTCAAAAAAGCTGGGTACAAAAAAAAGCTCGATATTTGGGTACCTCACGAGCTCACTGAAAGAAACCTAATAAACCGTGTACTCATTTGTGATTCTTTATTACGACGTAATGAAACCGAAACATTTTTGAAGAAGCTGATAACTGGTGATGAAAAGTGGATCACGTACGACAAGAACGTGCGAAAAAGGTCGTGGTCAAAGGCCGGTCAGGCTTCACAGACTGTGGCGAAACCCGGGTTAACTCGCAATGAGGTGATGTTGTGTGTGTGGTGGGATTGGAAGGGCATTATTCATTATGAGCTATTACCACCAGGCAGGACTATCGATTCTGAACTCTACTGCGAACAACTGATGAGATTAAAGCAAGAAGTTGAGAGAAAGCGGCCGAAATTGATCAACAGAAGGGGTGTGGTGTTTCATCATGACAACGCTAGACCTCACACATGTATAGCCACTCAGCAAAAATTAAGAGAGTTTGGCCGGGAGGTGTTAATGCATCCGCCGTATAGTCCTGACATTGCACCATCAGATTTCCACCTGTTTCGGTCTCTTCAGAATTCTTTATGCAATGTTAGGTTAACATCACGAGAGGACTGCCAAATCCACTTGTCGCGGTATTTTGATGAGAAGTCCCAAAATGTTTATAGCAATGGGATCATGTCCCTACCTACAAGATGGCAAAAGGTTATCGAACAAAATGGTATATACATACTTTAGTAAAATTTAAATAAACTATATTAAAAAATGTTTTGAATTATCTTAAAAATGCGAAGAAACTTTTTCCCCATTATAGTATATTTATGAAGCGCGCAAGGCCCCGTGGCTGGTAAAGATCGAAAGCGATCTACTTGGTTAAGAGATACGGGCGCGGTCGGCTGTGTGAGCCGCTAGTGGTAAATTAAAATGCGCGTTGGCTATCGATAGATAGCAGTCGTTTAACCTTGTCGGAGTCCTTATGGGCGGTTTGAAAACATCCGACAGCGGGTTGGCCTCTAACCCTTATCTCCACCAACCCGCATTAGAGCAGCGTGGTGGAGTAAGCTCCAGACCTCCTCCCAGAAGGGAGGAGGAATTATAATATTATTATCGTAATTTTAACGTTACGTCGAGACAGCAATTTTATGCAAAGTAACTATCGAAATGATATCAACTGAGATACATAATATGCCTTCTTGTGGTAGATATTCAGTGTAAGAGCTTGAAGCCGTAAGTACCACCGCATTACTTTATCTATCTGCTGCCAAATGGTAGCATTTAGCACTTTCGTGTTTCGGTTAGATAGTTTTGTATGGCCTCGTAATAACTAACACAGAGACAACAAATTAGGTTGTATTGGCATCTTCATTAAAACCAGAGGTCAATGCAGATGCGTTGTCACCCTTGAGACCTTTTGTTATGTCTCTGTGATTGTTATTACGGAGCCATACATTACCATCGTCCGAAACACGATAGTGCTGAACACTACCATTTGGCGGCAGATAGATTACGTAGTGAGAAAAGTCGCCGTCAAGATGCCTCAATACAAACCGTAGTAGGGGTGAATGGTTTGAAAAGGATTTATGACATAATAGAAGCAAACATTTGTTGTTTACGCTTGTGATCATTTGAAATTTAATGGTGTTTGTCATTTGTTGAGAGTGTGGTCTGTTGCGGGATTTGTGGGATAAAGATTTTAAACTGTTTCCATAAAGTCACCGATCGATTTATGTGTCATACTTTTGTAGGGAAAATTGTTTTTGACGTCTTATTACAGAGAAAAGACTGATTTATCGTCAGAAATAGGAAACACAATATAGAATATCATAAAGAGGCAAACTATTTGTTTCGCTTATTTTCTTCTTTCATTTATTTTATCAATTTCTTCATACTTGCATTTGAATTCTGAAGAGTCGGGACCGCACGTTCGGACTGTACTTAGCCTATTTGGTCAGTCTACTATCGCATTATTTTTTCATCTTATCCTTGTCATTCGCTCTTTGTAGAAGAGGCACTGGAGATGAACAGTTAAGCTTCACGCTCTCTGCTTACCCTGTCAGGAACTTGGCGTGAAGATACATACATAAATACATACTTTAATTTCATATTAAGTATCATTATTGAATACATTGTTCAGCAAAGAAATGTTGAAGAATCTAAAATTTGCATTTGTTTTTTGCATTTCGAAAAACGTCGCGATGGTTAAGGGAGAACTATTATTAAATTACCAAAATATCTATGAACATCAACGATAAAATGTATGACATAATAAAAAACTAGGAGTCCAATACTACTTTTTCAGAAAGTAAGCAATACACAGTGTTATTTTAAAAAAATATAATTAAATTAAGTCCCTCCTACTAGGTGGGATTAACAATCTGAAGCAAAACGGCACATAAATAGAAAACTACTATGTGAGAAATCAAAAATGACGTCCGTCCACAAAATGAAATAAAAAGGTTCCATTAGCCACAATAAAATTCGTGATTCCTTTTCCACCCACGCATTCTTGGCCTGAGAATACAACGGATTATAAAAGCAGAAATAGCAGACGGAGGGACTGGGATCAAATTTATTGGATCATTATGGCCGCGAGCGTGTCGTAGTGGGGCAGTAATAGTTGCATCTTCCAATAATGCTGTTAATCCAATTATAGATAGTTTCAGGTTAACTGTAGCTAAATTTAACGAAATTGATACTTTTAAAGGTTCCGTACCTTAAAAGGAAAAAAGGAACCCTTATAGGATCACTCGTGCGTCTGTCTGTCTGTCTGTCCGTCTGTCACAGCCAATTTGCTCCGAAACTACTGGACCGATTGAGTTGACATTTTATGAATATAATATGTAAATTAGTGACCCAAAGTTAAACACGTCAAGTAAAATAATAAATTTTAAACAGGGGTAGTAAATCAGAAAATTAAAAAAAATAATCGTTAACTATGTCGTGTGACATAGTTTACGATTTGAATGAAAGAAGTTGTTGTCAGCATCTCAGATATATTTTTTTATAATTTTTGCATAAACAAATTTGAAGTTATTTAAGAAAAACGACGAAAATTGACCATTCTCCCCCCCATCTCCGAAACTACTGAACTTAAAATTTTGAAAAATATGTGGAAAATAGGTTCTTGCCTATAGATTACTGGAAAACCTATTAGAAGTATGTACGGAACCCTCACCACGCGAGTCGAACTCGCACTTGTCCGGTTTTTATTTTTAAATGTTACGAATCTTGTCATTGTTGTTCTAGCTTTAATTTTGTAGTAATAATTTGACTATGTTTAATGATTCTTCGATCCAAATTGCTGGACAATGCTGAATTCCCCTTACTGACATTTTTTTTAATATTTCATGAAAGTGTAAAGTAAGCGAGCAGAAAATGGTAAAATTCCAATAGAACCAGAGGATTATAAAGGATTTCATACTGTTATCTCTAGTAGCGAACCTAGGACACTAGCGTAGTTGTAGTGGCCGGCTACCACTAGACTACTGAGGCAGTTATAGATGAGACTGATTCTCCAATTTAAGTATCAATCTCGAACATTGAAATATAGAGAAACTATTTAAGACTGTGATAAATTTGTGTGCATGCAAAACTATTCAAGTAAATATACGTTTCTATAATCCACATTACTCCCCCAAGATTTACAACGTAGACAATATTTAACATCACATATAAATTCCCGACCAATTTCGGTATCCACAATCTGGAACCATGCGACTGCAACAAAATAAACCGATTTATGCGAAGCTAAAAATACACGAAAGATCTAGTATGCGTGGGCGCCATTGTACGCTCAATTAACTCACTTTGAACCTTATTTTAAGTGTTTTTGAGTTCATAATCCAGTAGTTACACGTTGCAGGATTAAGTTACACGCATAATGGTTGAGTCTGATATAATCGAGTGGCGGCTGGGTTTAATACTTGTGTCATGTCTGAAAACAGTTGCTTTTGAAGTTTATTCATAGCAATATGTTCATTATCTTGCTATAATATTGTCTTTGGTCGGACGGATGGTTTAAGAAATTTTCTTCGAAGACATAATAATATGAAGCTGATAGAGGTAAGTGCGGTTTAAATAAGAGTATTGTGTTAAATTGGGATAAACTCTCCAAAATAGTAAAAAAAATGAGTGGTTTTATCAAATTGTGCATGGATTCTTTTAAGCTCGTAGGTGCTCACTAAGCTAGGATTTTGCAAAATTCGACCCCTTAGGGTGAGTTTTTGGGGCTTATAAAATGTGTGAAACAGATACAGCACAGTATAAGGAACAATAACCGCTTTCACAACCCAATAGCGTATAAGTCGTAGTAATTTAGGGAACAATGCACCCGTGCGCAGCCGGGGCCGCTAATATACGATATCTAATTCGGTTCGTTACTCCAAAAATATGATAACAAGATTTCATCAACATCTTATGAATCCTGCCATTAAATCCATATCCGACATAATCCACACCTGCGCCTCTCTCCATCACATCCGGGGTCATTGCAATCCTGACTGTAATCAGCGTATATTGTACGCTGTTCTGGAAATTTTGCAACTACCTTACGAATGAAATTGTCGTGATTCATGGATTTGTGTACGGATAGAATACATATAACGTTGAAAACCAGCGTCAGGTACCTATTTTTATATGAAGGTACCTGACATTTGCTGAACAGGACACCTTTTTGGCAGCCGTGAGACACATATTACGTGTATAGGTATGTATTAATTTTTAGAAAATGTGTTGTCTTTTCTCTGTTACCTGTTACGTTTTATGTCTGTTTTATGTGTCTCGCTGTGTGTCAAATAAATGTTTCTTGTTCTTCTTCTTCATATAGTACTAGCGGCCCGCACCGGCTTTGCACGGGTGAATTTTAGGTACTAATATAATATTGCAACTTTAAATTGAGATGTACGCTCTCCTATCTGGTAAATTGGATCAAACTGCACACGGTGTGCAAAATTTGATTGAAATCGGTTAAGTAGTTTAGGAGTTCATCGCGGACAAACACGTGACACGTTAATTAATTTAAATTAAGAAATGTACTAGCAGAC
Organism: Macrosoma leucophasiata; assembly: GCA_036365455.1. Lineage (NCBI taxonomy): Eukaryota > Metazoa > Arthropoda > Insecta > Lepidoptera > Hedylidae > Macrosoma > Macrosoma leucophasiata. The sequence continues at coordinate 1,906,122 of JAWQUS010000014.1, read as the reverse complement.
CCGGCCACGCATTGCTAAGGCTGAAGTTTTTATTATATTAGCGCCATCTATTGAATACTTACTCAATCCAGTCAACAGTTGTCGACATCTGCTGGAATCGTTTGGCGTTAATAGATAAACATGTCGATCGGATAGTAAAGAAATAATTTTGCAATAAAATAATATTTCGGCTATAAATTGAGATGTACCTACGCTATCCTTCAAGTTGAGTCAAACTGCATACAGTGGGTAAAATTTGATTAAAATCGGTTAAGTAGTTTAGGAGTCTATCACGGACAAACACCGTGACACGTAATTTATATATAACTTACAGTTGTCCGCGGCTTCGCTCGCGTGGCGGTCGAAAAGTAGCCTATGTTCTTCCTCAAAGTCAGTTCTCTGCACCAAATTTCATAAAAATCGGTTCAGACGTTTGGACGTGAAAAGATAACCAACAGATAGACAGACAGACAGACAGAGTTAACGCCCCTGTTAGCTTCCCAAAACTCGACGCTGGGCGACGGAAGCCGCCGCAGCGACGCCACTTCGCGCCGCGACGACACCCCCGCCGCCGCAATACCAACCGCCGCGGCACCGCTGTCATCACGGCACCACCACACTTGGGAGGCGCCTACTCCGTCGCTGCCCCCTAATCGGCGACGCGGCGCTTACCACTGCGCCACCCAGACAAGACGCCGGTCCCATTACTATGGGAGCAGAAGATGCCGAGGAAAAGGGGCACGTGCCTCGAATCCTATACCGCGCCGCGCGCTGGCGCGCGCGACGAATCACGACGACGAGTTGCTTTCGCATTCATAATATTAGTAGGGAAGTAGGGATAACCTAATGAGGTGCCCATATTATTATGTTCTTATTTATGCTCCTATCACATTATGCACCCATCGATTTACAAGACCTTATCACGACAAAAAAATAAACAAATCGGACACAGAATCTTTCCATTCTTAACATCAGTAAAAATTAATCTCGAGCAATTGATAATTCCTTTTAACGATCAGACAATTAAAACAAACTCTCGATTATTCTCTCAACACAATTGTTCTTATCTTCAAGACCTTAGTATTCCAGCTCTCAGCCCGTAATCAGACAAACGAACAACCAGTAGCGATTTAACAATGTCAAAAAGAGTCAGTTCAAGAGGCGACCCTTCCCCCCACCCCCCTCCCTCATTTCACGCCTATTAGTTAAGCTTGTTACCTACGCGTGAGTCCCCATTAAAATGCAAATTGAACGACGCTGAAAATGGTTGTGTATTTTTTTTTAGTTCCATTTAGGTTATTGTGTACTTTAAAGATACATTTGGAGGTAATGGAGTAAGAAACCTACGATTGGACCTGGCTTTTCTTGGACCTCGTATCGACTTATTGTGGCTATTTGATTCAGAATAAAGAAAAACTTTCTATTGCTTTTATTGTTTTAATCAATTAATAACACGCAAAAAGCTTATTCGTTTTTTTTGTCATGATTAAGGCAAGCATACACCTTGATATAATATAGTATATAGGTAATTAACACGTTCGTTTTCTTTAGACTGTGATATAACTACAACAGTTGATAGCGCAAGTGCAACCTATATCTAAATTCAGACTGCAAATTGCATTGGGTGCGTTCCCTTGAATGTGATATTTTGTATCTGGGTGAAATTAGAAAACGGAAGCGTTGAACATACGTAGCAGATAGCAACCTTTACTAGGATCAGGATCAGAAGTTTTTTTTTCAATTAGAATTACAAGAATCTCTAGAGAAACGACAAAAACGATAGTAAACTGTTTTAGCATTTCTGGGTGGTGACTAATATTCAAAGGTCTTGCGTGTTCATTAGTTGAAGATGGAAATGATAGGTCCATGTTGGTGATCACCATATATCAGGGATGGCCATCTTGTTTAGGCCCAAGAGCGACTTTTTACTGACGTCACTCAGTGCGATCTACCAGTTACATACCTAATTCTTGAAATCAGTCAGTTCAATGAAACAGCATAGTTCGTTCACAATTATGGAGTATTTTATTAATATGGAGTATTTTATTATGAGGGAAAAAACTGAAAATCCTTAGTAACTTCTTTGTAATAATAGTGTGAACATTGCATATGAACATCTGCCGTTAGATTAGCAAAATTAAGTTGGTAGTTTGAAGTTGCTATCCTTAAAGTATGAGCGTCTGTCAAGCGAGATTGGTGTATATTTTTTGTTTGTTTTAAGTAGGAAAATGCTGCCACGATCGACTGGATTAATGGTCGCGATCGACCGGTTGGCCACCCCTGCCATATATAATCCGGAATAAACACCTCAATCCGCCTAAGTTATCCACTACGATGTAACTCACATCGTTACACTGTAAAAAAACAACAATATAAATCTCTTACAATTAAACTTCACAATTCATAGTATATTAATATGCTCATAAAGGCCTCATTTCTCCCTTTACAAACTGATAACAAAGAGATAAAGAGACATTCTTAGTCATTCACTTACAAAGTTCGTTCTCTGTTTCCATTCCTAAACTTTTTGACAGTGATACAAATAATTTCATAGCTGAGTGCCGAGAATTAGGCATTATATTAAGCGAGTTTCGACGGCAAGTAACTCTAACATAAAATACAAATATTGACAAAGATATACGAATATCTGTGGTAACATCTGTCAGCAGGTACGGTAATGCGGGCATACTGAGCCCTAAAGTTTGGACTAAAAATACTCACAAAAGAGACTATAAAAATAACATATTTCAATCTATCAACCGAGCCGTCGTATTGCATAGTAAGGAATATCGTCAATGGGCATACTAGAAATATACTGCGGTTTGTACTGAAACCTTTAATAGTGAAAGTTTATGACAAAATACTCGTATAGTTCGAATACTTTTAGACGTCATTATTGTTCGTTGGATGCGGAACTCGATTGCAGCTATTTTTCATATCATTAAGTGGCAAACAAGCATACAGTTTAAATCGAAGTCAAAGTCAAACTGTTTATTTATCAATTAGTATTTCAAGCATCTCAGGATAGTCAGAAATTAATAACTATGACATGACACATGACGGATGACGGATGACGGTTTATAACTGTAAAAATTGAGAATCAAAAATTTCATCAAGAAAAAATAAGTAGGTATACACTTATGTATATCAGTAGAATCATTTCCTCTTTTACAAACGGATAACAAAGAAGAAAATTGATGGTAAATAATGCTGTAGCCTATACAGATCTACATGTAACTAGAGATTTCACATAGAAGCGTTGCCACTGCTGAGGTGGAAGGTTTATTTATTCCTCTAGAAGATTATTCCTTTATGTCCGAAATTACAGAGCCGTACCTAGGTAACCTAACCTTTTTTTTTTTTTTTTTTTTTTTTTTTTTACGCGGGGAAACCCTCATGGGCACCCGCCGTCTAGGGGAAACGACGGCGGGTAGTGTGAGACTCGTACTCACTAAAACCCCGCGGTGTTCCGACTCTTCCGCCATCAGTGGCGGGGTCACGGGAACGCTTACGCACACATCCGCGACCCCGCCGGCGGCTGCTCGTCTCCGAGCCCTCCGCAGGTTGAGCTCCTTGGCTCCAACCAACACTAGTGGCGTGCGGAACACGTGCACGCCACCCAGCTTGGGACCTATCTCCATTTGGGCGACGGACATCCCCTAGTCCGACACCCAAAGGTCCCTGCCCCGACCACTCACAACGCCAGGCGTCCCAAGACGCCCGGGTGGAGGAGTCCAGGGGCACTCTGTCCGGCCCCGGGGGAGCGGGAGTGACAGGGATGAACTGACCTTCAACCGCCCCCCCGCGGCCCCACCACGTCCCTATCGAGCGGCGGGACCACCGCTAGGCGGCTGGGGATAGGGTGCAGGGCAACGACACACCCATACACCTCCTCCCCAGCCGCCTCCCCACCACGTCCCCATCTTACGGCGGGACAACCGCTAGGCGGCTGGGGATAGGGTGCAGGGCAACGATACACCCGTACACCTCTTCCCCAGCCGTCTCCTCACCACAGCAGCGAGTGGCGGGCAGAGCCACGCCAAACGCCGCCCCCTCTCTGGGTTCCTCTTGGCTTCTCCGGTGTGAGGCCAACCACCGGGTACTGAGCCCCCCCGCCACGACAAGGCGGAAACCCTCGGGGGGGTAGGTAACCTAACCTAACCTAACCACCTAACCACCTAACCTAACAACCTACCACCTGAACGGTGTAATAGTTGTGAACACTAACACTTAGCGGCAAGTGAATGAGTTTTTTTTTATATTTATGTCCAGCAGTGAGCATGTTTCGGCTAGATGATGAGTACATTATAACGAATTTAAAAGTGAAACTGTTACGTATAGATGGACTCAACAATTTAACAATGAATAGTCGATCAACTTATAAAATATGCTTGTGAAAAGGGACCCAACATTGCGCGTGTAACGACATGCACTTCACCGATTTTTGGATTTAGGATTTAATTAAAGTATTACTTTTATCTCAGTACATGATGTCCAAGACAAAATCACCCGCAGTAGCAATGCGGTTTGTAAGGAAATCCGAGCTTTAGACACTAACAAAGGACTAAAATAAACAAGTTCTTAAATAAATCAGTTTACAATACACTTAACCACAAGATGTATATCGTAAACAGAGATTTAATTAAACGTTGCAAACACGATTAAAACGAAAACAAAAGCGCGGGCGCCGATCTGTATGTCGCGCCATTTTGAGCCGCCATCTTGCTATAAAATTGCGCACCTAATATAATATTATATCTATGGAGGGTAGAGGGAAGAAGAACCGTTTATATTATGAGAGACCACCTGTGCCTGCGACTTAGTCCATGTGATAATTTATGATTGTTCAGTGTCTACCCGGATGAAGTCGTGGGCGCAGCTAGTATAAAAGTCTAAGTTACTCCTTATAATATAAGCTACCTGCCGGTGAAAGTTCCGTCAAAATCGGTCCAGTCCTTCTCGAGATTAGCGGGGACAAATAGACAGACAGACAAAAATTGTAAAAAATGTTGTTTTGGTATATATACCGTGTATATACACATATACATTTAGTAAAAAGTGGTTATTTTTATATTACAAACAGACACTCCAATTTTATTTATTTGTATAGATACGAAAAAAACCCTTTTTTTTTAGGACGGACAGATGTAGGCGGCGCGTCGCGACGGTCTACTGCACCGGGCAATAGGCGTGCTCAGAAGGTGCTCCAGCCTAAACAAAAGTTACCGTAACTGCCTAAGGGAGACCCCTGTGTGTCCGCAGTAGTCCGTGTCCGCACCTCGGCTTACGACGTTGCGGAGGGACACATGACATGTGCGATTAGGGGCGGGTGCAACTTTCGATGCCTGTAAAGCGTTAGATATCCCGTTGTCCCGTCAGACTAGAGGTTTAAAAAAGCTGAGGCTTCAGGATCTGTGTCTATTTCAAAAAATAATATACATATAAACTCAGTATCTATAATTTATTATCAATTTATGACCTTAATTTTATATTCTTCAAGATCCTTTAACTTTAATTCTAAATAATTAAATATGAATAAATTAAAACAAAACAAAATTTGTAACATAAATATATATTTAAAAAAACCTAATCATACAAACCACCCGTCGGACGTCCCCGGAGCAAAGGACCCCAAAATACTGGCAGTGTCGCCCCTTTGGATTGCAATGGCCAGCCTCAGCACCAAGAACGTCCCTGAGCGGTAGTCATGACCCCTGTCCCTGAGACGGCAACCGATCTCCCGAATAAAAGAAATAGAAACAGACGCCCAACTCGAAGCACCATTTTAAATTAATATTTTTACTTCATAAATAAGGTCCTCGTTACATCTACCCTCCATAATATTAAGTACCTATATGGATGTAGCGCCGCGGCCACACATGCTGGTCGTGGGCGGTGAGTGTGAGTTATAATGTCTTTGTTTGCATTTTCGATTGCATGTTTTAGCCTTAATGGTCTTGCTTTTTTGTGTTTATTGATTTTAAAAAGGTCAAGAAATATGTGATAGCAAAAAAGATTTTTGTTTTTTCGCAATTATGTCATACTGTAGGTACGTATGTTCTTAGGTTTTCGCGAGCTACACTCATTGAAATAAAACTATTTTTACGGATTTATCTCGCGTATATTAAACTAAAATGATTTTCGATGTCTGCCCGGGACCACGGAAGCTGAAAAGCGACCGAAACGTCGGGTTGATTTTAAAAATCATTTTAGTTTAATATACGCGAGATAAATCCGTAAAAATAGTTTTATTTCAATGTAGGTACGTAGTATATAGAGGTATTTTTTATACCTATTAAATTTGTAATTATTTCCTCTTGGTTTTAACTTATTGTCCCTATTTAACCCCGTCTTTAAATTATTGTCGTGAAGAACAGTAATAATAAGACGTTTATTTGGTAGCTTATTACAAACAAATTAAAATAATAAAAACTGTAGGTGAAGGGCCCAGTTTTTTTGGTAGAGTATAATAACTAAAAAAGAGTAAAATTTTACCAAGTTTTTGATTTACACCAAGGTTTTAAAGTATAATTTTTTGCAAAATTTCATCAAACTGGGTTACAAATGACAGCATATTTTATTATCAATAAAATGAAGTGCCTTTCGAATATGTGGAAAATACGAGTTCATAAAGAAATTAATTTCAATGAACTCGTGAACATTGAGAGGGGTGGGGGGGGGGTTGCGATCCCCGTTTGTATGGTTTTTGTCGATAAAATTTTAAGTATAATAATAAATAAGTCTGATCCCTAATAGCTATATAGGGATCAGACTTCTGATAAAGCCATATCCCTATATATAGTAAAAATCAGATTAGCTTCTGCTGATTAATAAAACAATTTAATGCCTAAAAATAAATATAAATTAAAATTAAAGTACCGCTGTCCCCGTCGGACGGAGGAGGGGGGACACGGGGCTCGGGGACCACGGGAATAACCTTCATTAAATTAAAAATAGGCTCAATGCTTTTTAAATGCAAAATTATTTGGTGATTAATATTCTTGCCCTCAAACGTTTGTTCGGCGTACAATTTTAATTCTGGTCATACTTGTGAATTCACAATTGGCCTTTGTGTTGAGAGTCATGGTCGTTCGTTTATTTAAAAAGAAACAGCGCGTACGCATTCAGCCTAGTTCCTGGAAGAACTGAATGGCTGTTTTATATCATTAAAATATTTTTTTCATTATGTGTCATTGCAAATAGCCCAAGACGAGATATGAAAATATTGTTGAAATGGTAGCGGAACTTTAACGTGACAGCTCGCAGTCTGACCATTATGTGTACTGAAAGTACCTAGGTAAGTAAACATTGACAGACTACTATTGCTCCCTCCTTTATCCGGGTACAACCCCGGATCAGGCAGTTAGTGTTATAAGGATTTTCCCATCACAGATTCTCTCTGGCTGGCGTCCGGACGCGATGACCCCACCGCCCACTAGCGGAAAAATTTTCTTATTCTGGAACAGCCAGTCAACCGAAAAATGGCGGTGAAATCATTCCATTGGGGCGGTAGAAAATAGGCAACACCGTCCTGCTATAAATCTACCGTCACTGCGATCGCCAATCAGCTTGCCAAGCGTGGTGATTATGGTATATCCACCTTATAGGGAGGCTTTGGTCTGTGGCTGACAGATCACCTCCAATAGATACCGCATTCAGGGCAACCGACGCTCACAACATATTAGTGCATTTTGTTAGCATAGAACGCAATGTTCGCAATCGCGACGTTGCCTGACAGCCAATCACAGCGCTTTAGTTACGTCTCCCGCAACCCCCGCGTACCTCAAAAACGGTGAACACGGATCCGAACAAATATTCACTAATGCGGTATCTATTGGAGGTGATCTGTGGGTCCAGCAGTGGACATCTTTTGGCTGATATGATGTAAATGATGTTGAGATTATTCCCAGTCGCGCTTTTTTGGTTTGATTATGTTTTGTGAAAACAAATAGAAACCGCCTACTATTTCTTAAAAATTTAACTTCACTTTATTTCTCCAATGGGTTGACCAAGGCTAAATGCACCCATTCAAGCATACTTGATCCGCCAGTTATGTTTATGTCGAGTGTAATTGGCGAAATTATTGACATCTCCAGGCATTTTTGGCAATTTTCTGGCGCTATCTCATTGTGCCTGGACACTAAGATGCGCCAGAAAATGGGAAAATCAGAAAACCTATTAGGATACCAGTGATGCTACAGCTTGCTGAGATGGGTGCTAATTTTTGGTTTCACACATTCGTCACATTTTACCTATTACGTACCAACGATATCTTCAGTATTTTTGTTTGCGTAAGCCAAAGAATGAAAGTTTTTCTTTCTTTCTACTTCAGACATACCAAACAACTATACCCATCTATCTATTCATACTCAATTCTAAATGAGTATAAAAGCAAAGTAATATACACATTCCTACATTAATAGAGATTTCCATTACAAAGAATCCTTTGACTGAGATAGCCGTAAATTTTTTTACGACTCCCACTTGACATCGGACAGATGTCTGGAATAAGTACATTAGAGTGGTTCAAACGGACGTATGTCTGTCTCGTTTACGGGTTGCAAAGTACCTAATCATATAAAATATATTTCCGAAGCTCTTATTTTTATTTCGAGATAGTGTTTTATAAGCACGTGGTTCACATTGATGATAGGTGAATATTGGTGTTGTTTATGTAAGTAAGGTAGCAAACAAGCAGGTGGAGACGTCGCCACAAGGTGGCCAGGTGTGATTTAGGTATCATGTATTTCCATACTAGCAGCTTGGATACGTAGCCGGCGATGTCGCCATGGCGTCCTAGTGAGTGAGGGCCCTTAGGCAGTTGCGCTAATTTTTATTTGGGCTGGAGCGCCTTCTGCGCTCGCAGATTGCCCGGTGACGTAGACCAGTGCCGTCTCGAGACGGGCAGCCTACATAAGTTTGTACCAAAAAAAAACTTGTGCACTATAATAACTCCTAAACAGTTGCCTAGTTGTGAATAATTTGGGGTGATTTGCCATAATCGCCATGCTTAGCATGCGGGTCGAATCGAATTAGAAATGAGGAGATCCGCACAGATCCGCATGAGAACCAAAGTAACCGATATATCCCACCGAATAGCGAAACTCAAGTGGCAGTGGGCAGGGCACATAACGCGCAGAACTGACGGCCGTTGAGGTAAAAGGGTTCTGGAGTAGCGACCGCGTACCCCACGAGGTGGACTGACGACCTGGTGTAGGTCGCAAGCAATCGTTGATGAATGAGGGTGGCCCAGGACCGTTCGTTGTGGCATTCTTTGGGGTAGACCTTTGTTGATGGTGAGTTGCCTAGTCTCCGTTGAGACTGGCTGCCGTAGTTGGTGGAGGAGATTATGGAAAGATCGGTATGATAGTATCGACATATAGACCTTTCTTTGTGACTTCTGAGAAGGCGGTGTTATTAAAGTCGAGCTTATTACTCAAGTGGTATATTTTATGGGTTATTCAAAGATGATGAGGAACACTGTCAGTGTTGTTAACCGAATTGTGAAATAGAGCCGTTTGTTTATCCACGTTTACTAACCAAACATTGACTAGGTGAAGAGTTGGAAGACATTTTCTAACTCGGTATCTCCTGCAACGATTAATTTGGACATAAAGTTTAGAATGTTCCCGTTTGTTGGTTTTAAACGTAAATTCACGTCTGTAATCATCGAATGGGTAGGCGGAGGTAAATGCATGATAGCATACATGCAAAAAACACCCACGATTCGCCGGTTACGTTTTGGCCCATGTAACAGGTGGCGAGCCTGTTGACATCTCCGGGCACATTGCCAAACTTCAAGTTACTGGGATATTTCCAGAAAATGGGAAAATCCCAATAGAACAAAGGAATCCCAATAAAAGACTTTACGGCTTTATCTCTGATAACTCCCTACCCGGAAATCAATCCCAGGATCTCAGCGTAGTAATAGTGGTCTTCTACCACTAGGCTACCGAGGCAGTTAGTCAATTATTAAATGTGTACTTTTGTTATAAATAAAAAAAAACACTTAACACTGATAGTTTTTTAGTAGTATGATAGTAGCAAATAAGCATGCAGTTCACATGGATAGTAAGCTATACCTATACAAACACTGAAGGCCTACCTCTAATAAAGTGGTACCTAGGTATTTTTATAGGTTATACGAAAATATCTCAAGCCTCAGGGGCAACGCATAAGCGCAATTTGATGCAGATGCTTTGCCATCTCTGAGGCCTAAGTTATTTCACCTCTGTGATAGTTATTATCAGTTATCATGGAGCCATATATTACCATCTAACCGGGATAGGATTGTGGTAAGCCCATTTGGTGGCAAATAGTTTACTATATAGATTATTTATTAATGTGGCGATGCATGCGCCCTCTAGTTCCTACAAGAGACCTCTCCTAAAAGTATAAAAATAAAGTAACTGTATCTTCACGCCAGGTCCATAACGGGGTAGGCCGAGAGTGTGGAGCGCCAGATATTCCGGTCCAGACACACCTCCCGTACCTCGTCTGCCTCAAGTTACTGTAAAAATACAAACTTGCAACCTAAGTAATTGCCACTCCTATTCTTGATTTCAAATGTATTTGAGTTGTTTACTTTTTAAATATCATTATAACTGGTTCGATGGTTTGGTCGCAAAAACTTAACAGATTGAGTTGCTTTTCGCGCATGAATACCTAGTATGAATTTTTCGCACGAATGTGACAGACTATATATCGAAAACTTGATGCTATTTATAAGTTTTTTTATAGTTAGCTTTCATAGTCACGTACCTATGTGACGATCAAGACAATTAATCATTTGATGATTTTGATTTCTACAAATGCAATTTTCGGTTATTCTGTTGATTTACATAACTAACAAAATTCAAAGAAGGTTCGAAATTATGAAAAAAATGGCTACGACTAAGACCTTCAGATGATATGTCCAGACAGAACCGAAATTTACGGCCTCACAATTTTATAATACACATAATGAGTCGCTACACGTAATGCAAAATTTCATGTTATTTTAAATTATAGTTTTTTTCTTTTTTTTTTTTTTTAATCAAATAGAAAGAACATACACTTGGCAAATAATAACTGTGCATCTAAAAAAACACAGAGGTTTGTAACGATGCTACTTTAGTTCTACGTTGTTGTAACAAATTACTTAATAATAAATAAAATTTAAGCAAAACGGTTTACAATTTAGTTAATAACATAGTTCTAGCTTCACATCCCATATCCCTTTTAATCGTACCACAAAATGTCAAAACATATCAAACTCCATATTCCTTCGACAACTTTACATATTTAAAACGGTCTGTAGCTCCGAGACTACACGGCTCACTGACTCACATCCCGTCAAGGTCGTGAGATCGACCGAAGATAAACGGAACACAAATTTTATGCCTTCAATGAACACGAGCCAGTATTTTTATACTTTGGGCGTTAAGTCCTCCTAGAAAATGTGTATTTTTATGAGCCATCAAGTTTATTTGCATCTTTGCGATGTCGTTCGACTAAGCGATCGAGTTTTGTATTGATTTGATCGTGTTTATTTCAGGGTTCAGTACTTGGAAAAAAGCCACTTTTTAGGGATAAAATTGATAAATGCAAAGTACATTGTGCGATCATATTCAATAGAAAGCCTTTTCTTGAGGATCCCAAATATCAAATCACCCGAAAGACGACTACTGCTAGACAAAAGCCTTACCTAAGATTTTTTTTAATCGTTTTCCGGCCACGTATTCAAGTCCTTAACAGCCAATCTTCAGTATTTGCTATATTCTTCATTTTTAATACTAATGAATATCCATATGGAAGATGACGATGATTTAATGATGATGAGAGGACGAGATGGCTCCAGTAAAGTGATGAGGACTTTACTATGAGTTTTTACGAAGTTTTAGAGGCAAAACGAAAAATCACTTTTCACTTCATAATATCACTTTCCTACACCCGTGAACGTTATCGAATGCTTTATGATAAAAATCTCACCATTTTTAGACATAAAAACTACATAGCGACTATACACAAATTTTGAAAATAATAGCACGCAGCGACACAGCTCTTTTCCTAATTCCTCTCCCTTACCTAAGATACTAACAATAATGTTGTGCCTCATCACTAGATAATATGCCATATTCGCCAAGCTTGGCAGACGGACTATTATCGCGGAACACTGCTGCCCATCCCGCGTATCTTCTGTCGCTCAATTGGAATGTTCGGTTCCAAATATAATACTTATAAATAGTATTTAAGCCTTATTTAATGAAAGGAAGCAAAACTTGACCATTCCCCAAAACTACTCCACTGTAAAAATCTGTTTACAGAAAGGTGTGCATGCGAGAAAGGCTCGCAATTAGCCAGTTTTTTAAAAATTTTACATACACGAGTCTTGGATACTGTAGGCATTTATCATCGACATGGCAAATATTTTAACCAATTTGCTATTTTGCTTGCATCAAAAGTAAAAGAGGCAACGCGATAAATCTCTAATTAAACAAACTTAAGTCTCTTTTCATACCGAATTCAAGTAAATTGACGCAAACCTCTTTTCATATAACCGATTTCTAAAGCTGACCATATCAAATTCCATTACATGTCTGTCAACTACAAAAAAAAAACAAAATATCGTATTGCACTCGTTACTATTCCGTAGCCGTCACATATTTATACCGCGTAAAGTGATACTTGTCAAATCGTGCTAACCGAACGAGACGCGTGTATGTAACAGAAAAGGATGGAACATCTAGGTCTATTACCGTCTTCCCAAATTGAAATGCGAGACCGTCCGCTTTGATACGAATGGGACGAGTGTGTGGATGTGAAAGCTCTTTAGATAGAAATTTGAGAGGTACAATGTTATCTTTTATAGTAAGTAATTTAAAGTGTAAGAACTTTGCACTATGTATGAGTAAAGTTTTAAAAAAATGTGTGTCCGACGCACGACGAGAGTTTACTCGGTGTGCGTAAAGAGATTGCTAGTGAGCGGCCGAGTGAAACACCGCTCTGTCGCAGCGCTAGTGAGGGAATCGCACGTAACGCCTCAACTTTCGTGATTTAAATTGTTTTATGTAATGGAAGTGGCAAGCAAGCATGCAGTTCACATTGATGTTAAATGATGACAACAGCCTACAGACACCCACACAAAGACCAAGGTCAAAATGTAGATGCGTTACCACTCCGGAGACCTAAGGTGTTATACCTCTGATACAGTGCTGAACACTACCATTTAGCGGCAAGTACATTATGTAATGCGGTGGTGGCTTACGCCCGCAACCTCCGTCATTGGAGTCCTACCACCAGTAAAGACTCCTCATAAAATCGTTTCTTGAGGAGTGAACTCCAATATTGTTTTCTGAACTCCAAAGTTGCCTGGAAAGTCGATTTACAGAAGATACTTTTACGTGATAACATCGTTAGAATACATTGATGAAAAATTGCATTCTATAATGATGTGAATACAGGCTTCACAAGTCGAACGCTTAGGCCGATCGCCTCTCTATCGCTTGTTCCGCGCTCTCGCTTGCAGCTCGACTCAGACGGAACGTGACACTTTTTCGTGCAAGCAGCCGGCGTACGACGATATAAAATATTCGTAACACACGCTCGGGCTTGGTACGTAGCGGATAGCGGAATCGGTATTCTCTACTATAAGACATTACTACGTCAAAAACAAAACAAAAGTAAAGGTGCAATTCCGTGGATCGCGATCGATCGCAGCCTACGACTGTCGTCGACCGCTCGCGACAATAGATGCAGTATGAAAATCTACCGCTTCCGTGGCACGCGACAGACGCGCGCGGCCATCGACTGTCGTGAGCCTCGTACGTATATTGACATCAGAAACATCATGGATTTCATGGCGCAAACATAACGAACCTCTATGGTGAAACCATTTTACCACTGGCTCGTTACACCACATATAATATGTTACCACACTATCATTTAGCCGCAAGCAACTTGCCTCTAAATGGTAATATCCAACGCTGTCGTATTCCGGTCAGGTCGTAATGTACAGTCCTATAATTTGCCTCACAGAGGCACAATAACTTAAATCTAATATGAATATGATGCGAAGAATTACTAAAATATTTCGTGTACCATACACAAGAACCAATTTATTGCATATCATAAAAGGAAACGTATCGGTTACGCGGTTTATTTTTGGACAAAAAAATTGGGTTAGCGACGTCGGTAGTTCCTTGTTTCGACATTTTTTGTTTGGAGTGACGTCAAAGCGACATGTTGTTTATGTTCGTTGACAATGTTTTAGTTAACATTTAAGTTTAGTGTATTGTTTTAGGTGAAAAATAAACGGAATAAATGTCGTAATTTTTTTATTGTCATGAGTACCGGACGCATTTGGTCACTGGTCATTCTTAGGCCACCGGCCGGAACTGGAGGGGAGTAGCCATAGCGTTTATTACCAATGCAAAACAGTTTGTAATTTTTTGCGGGGGTAAATGCGTGCGACATATACGCACACTACAAAAATCGTCTATTACTACGAAACACACCTTGACTTTAACAAAATACAGAAACAATTTAACGCACACATTTCAATATCTAGGCGACAGGTATAGGCTCATTTGGGCTTGTACTTTGACAGAGGGGAAAGTCTGCATATGGCTAGTCCCCTCCGGTGTTGCTTTAAGGTGCGGAATGTGTACCCAATTTTGGCAGAATCCCCTTTGAAGTTGATGAAAGCCAGTGAACAAAAAAAGAAGAGGTTATAGGTAAATAAATGTGATTCTTGATAAGCACAATTTAATTTGACGAGGAAAGTTGAATTTTTTTTTTAAGTAGACGAGCCACGTGAGGTTTGTCAGAACCGGTATATCTGGCGCTCTACACTCTCTGCCTACCCCGTTAGGGACCTGGCGTGAAGATACATACATACATACAATTTAATTTGTGTTTTCCAAGGAATACACTCAGTGTCAATAACTGCCTTTGTTCTTTTGGCAGCAAGCTGCTGCTACTTACTATCTTGGGGTCCTAGATTTGATCCATACACACATACATATATTTCGGGTGTAACCACGGCAGTGGTGATTGACGGAGATTTCAAATGGCTCGCCATCGTAAACGAACGAAACTTATCTTTTTTTAGTATGTTCTTAGGTTTTCGCGAGCCACACTCATTGAAATAAAACTACTTGCCGCTAAATGGTAGTGTTATCACACCACTATGAACACTATCGTGTTCCGGTCAGGTGGTAATGTACGGGCCTGTTATTTCCGGCACAGAGGCATAACACCTTAGGCCTCAGGAGTAATAACGCATCTGCATTCGACCTTGGTCTTTGTGTGGGTGTCTATAGGCTGTAGTCATCACTTAACATCAATGTGAACGGCAAGCTGGTTTACTACATACAACAAATAAAAAAAAAAACTTGTTTATCTTTTTTTATGTAACAAATGTACCATACAAGCATGTTGTTCACGTGGATGTTAAATGTTAAATATTAAATGCAGTCTATAGACATCTTCACAAAAACCAGAGGCGAACTTCGTACCGCATTAGAATTAAATAATGTGTCCAAAATTTGACAGATACGAATTATTTTAATGATAAAATGAAATTGTCGTGTTTACTATCCTCCTTGCAATTTCTTTCCCTATTTCTTTGAATTTTAGGAATATTATAAACGAATCATTATGATGATAATTATCACATATTTAATATAAATATTAAATATGATGTAAATGTTTAATTTCTCCGAGGAGAACGACCAAACAATGAAGTAACAAATCTCAACAAAACAGTAAACACTAACTTGGGTGAATCCCAGCATTAAAATATTAAAGCGACTAAAGTAACCATGAAAGCAAACTATCATAGAAAAGACAACATTGATCCAAGTGTTTATTTTATTCGAAGCAAACCCGGCAAGGCTGTGGAATTCAATAAAATATCAATTTGATAAGCCAGTAATACCGTGAATGGCGGCCATAAATAATATTTGCCAAGTGCTCGGGACGACGTCGTAGCTTCTCTCGCCACATTTCAAAATTAGCCAATACTCCGCCGTAAAGCACGGCCGACCGTCGCGACCACTGTAAAACGTTTATGATTTATGGCAACTGAAATTTTATATTTTCGCCCAAGATTACGTCAGTATTTGGATATTCGATACGCTTTGAGTACGCTGTAAACATTGATTACAAGTTCCATTTTCGGATATTTTTGAATCGTTTGTAATCGGATTCGTTTATAAAATTTCATGCTTCTGTTCTGGAGAAAGTGAGACTGCCTCGAGAGTTCCTCGGTGATCTATCGTATCTAAGGTTCATTTGCACCAAAATATTTGTCTAAGTTTCAAGTTTTTTTTTAATTCCTTCTCTAACTTTTTTTTATGCAATGGAAGTGGCAAACAAGCAAACAGTTCACATTGATGTATAGTGATGACTGCAGCCTAAAGACACCCACACGAAGACCAAAGTCAAAATGCAGATGCGCTACCACTCCTGAGACCTAAGGTGTTACGCCTCGGTGCCGAAAATTACAGGGCCGTACATTACCACCTGACCGGAACACGATAGTGCTGAACACTACCATTTAGCGGCAAGTATATATGGTAATGCGGTGGTGCCTACGCCCGCGAGCTCTACCACCAGTAAAAAAACTGAATATATTGTATTTTCCCTCTAAATTAAGGTGTTAGGTTTGAACGAGTTGGCAATTGCCGCAATGACCGGAGGCTGCAATGCGGAGGTGCGTGCTGAGATGATAAATGCATCTTATTAAATATTTATAACGATTCAATCTTGCAATAATTCAGCTTTATGGAGCTTCAGAAAATGTATCATATTATGATGATTGTTTTAAAATTTTGAATAAAATTAAAATGTATGTTTTTGTTTGTGTAATGGAAATGGTAAAAAAGCATGCAGTTTACAATGTTATTATGTGATGACTGCAGCCTCTAGACACAAAAACCAAGGTCAAAATGCAGATGCGTTATCACTCCTGAGGCCTAATGTGTTTAAAACTAAAAGGTATAACAGACTACGGTTACTATAAAAAAATACTTGTTTTTGCATAATTATGATGCGACTAAATGATTTTTAATACATTTTTGACAACAAAGACGATAACTTTTGAGTTTTATTATAAAAAAATAATGAGAGTGAGTCATAAAATCTAACAGCACACGCTACATGAATTATAATTCTTCAATTTTGATTTTTTTTGTTGTGAACCTGTTATTTATCTTACCATCTTTACACCTAACTTGTATTTAGAAGGTTTTCACACATAATTAAAATATATGAAGAGTGATATTGTAAGTGAGTGGTTACCAAAAACCTATACGGAGAGGAAGCAGCTCATTAAATGCTGCCGTCTCGCTTTTATCGATGGCGAGAGATAAGGACGCGATATTCTGAGTAATGCGCGCGTCATAGTTAATTAGCATTGAATGTTAAGGAGCAGCGCTATGATTTCTATTCTATTATACTTATTGATGTAATTCTTGTATATTTTTACAAAAGTACTGATTAAATTGGGCAAACACACTTAAGTTTGATTGTGCATGGAACATATTTTAAGATCATTATTATTTTTATTTTTTTATTAAAAACATGTATAAATCCATACTTAGTTTTACAACATTTACACTATTAACGATAATTGGAATAAAACTATTTTTACGGAAATATCTCGGGTATATTAAACTAAAATGATTTTTAAAATCAACCCGACGTTTTGGTCACTTTTCAGCTTCCGTGGTCCCGGGCAGACTGAGGTGACATTTGTCTGACAGAAGTTTGAAAAAATTATGTAGCTACCTCCATCGATTTCGTAAACGCCTTGCGTAGCGTTCAAGATTAACACAATAATTACTTATGGTATCTTGAGGTCTTGCAGACTGCTGCGGCTGGGATTTGATCTTGCTAAGTATGGGATCCCATGATGGACTCTCATATATTGGTCAAACGAAGAGAGCTGTATCCACCCGCGTTAAAGAGCACATTGCTGATGTTAAAAACCGAAGAACAGGGAGGTCTGCAGTCTGTGAACACATAGCGGATAAGCCAAACCATTACATCCGGTTTGATAAAATTCAAATATTCGCTAGAGAACACAAACCCATTCCACGAATGGTACGCGAGGCTATCGAAATTAAAAAAACACCCAAATTTCAATAGAGAAGATGGATGGCGATTATCAACATCATGGGATCCCATACTTAGCAAGATTAAATCCCAGCCGCAGCAGTCTGCAAGACCTCAAGATACCATAAGTAATTATTGTGTTAATCCTGAACGCTACGCAAGGCGTTTACGAAATCGATGGAGGTAGCTACATACTTTTTTCAAACTTCTGTCAGACAAATGTCACCTCAGTCTGCCCGGGACCACGGAAGCTGAAAAGCGACCGAATCGTCGGGTTGATTTTAAAAATCATTTTAGTTTAATATACGCGAGATAAATCCGTAAAAATAGTTTTATTTCAATGAGTGTAGCTCGCGAAAACCTAAGAACATATCACTATTAACGATTTCATCATGTTCATATAATCTTTTTTTTTCTCTCTTATATAACACAGCCCATAAACTAATTTCCTATATCACTTATTTTTAATTTATAATTTACAATTATTTATTGCATTAAAAATCGTAGGAAATCGAATAAATCCTAAGTACTTACCTGCTAAACTACAACTAAATTGCATAAATTATAAGTGTTTGACTCGGTTGTTCAAGTCACAGTACACAGCAAGATATATTGCACATCGACCGTACGAGTGAGAATCCGGCTCTATAGAGCGTCATCTCTTTCGCACACAACTTATCTGACATTTAATTTTATCGACCATTTTGATCAAGTTTTGACCAATACCGAAATATTAGTGCTTACATAATTGCACGCTGCATCGTGCAGCACAGATAACGCTCTTCGAAGTGAAAACTAGTCAGTTGTCTCTTTCCTAAGCTCGATGTGCAATATTTCTTGTTCGACACTGTATCTCACAGCGAAGTTTTAATTTCATTAAGCATTTTAAAACAATAACTCGATAAACCTATTCATAATTCAACTTGGCCTTAAATAAAGGCGCATTCACATGAGCCATAAGTTATGGGCCACCGCGTCCATTTTTCAGGGAAAAGGCCCTTAATTGAAGCCACATGTATCAGATCGGAGATTGTAGATTGCCACAACACTCCATACGCCGCTCGTAATTGGGTGTAATTAATATTTTTTTTATTTGCATTATTCTCAAACATGCTCCTAGCATGCATGCTAGTTTTATGGGAACAATGGGATGTACTTGGAGATGTATGGAGTAATTAATATTTTTTGAGACTAGATGGTGCACTTGTACTTAACTAGCTGTTGCCCGCGGCTTCGCCCCCGTGGATGTCGTTTTATAAATAACTAAGTAGCCTATGTTCCTTCTCAAAGTCAGCTCTATCTCTGTACCAAATTTCATTAAAATCGGTTCAGTCGTTTGGAAGTGAAAAGGTCATAGACAGACAGACAGACAGAGTTACTTCCGCATTTATAATATTAGTAGGAATTACGAGTATATTTATGAATCACTGATGGTAGAGTTACAGTACAGAAGCTTGAGGGCGTAGGCACTACCGCATCACCGCATTATCTAGTCTATCTACCGCCAAATGGTAGTGCTTAGCACTATCGTGTTCCGGTTAGATGATAATGTATGGCCCCGTAATAACTATCAAAGAGACATTACAACTAAGGTTTCAGGGGTGGCAACGCATATCCATTTTGACTTCTGGTTTTTGTGCAATCATACCTAACATCAATGGGAGATGCGTGATTGTTTTCCACCACCAAAAATGAATGAAACAAATTCAGTAGGTACCTACTAATACAATAATAATGGGTAGGTGCTGACGGCACAGATATTTTTTTTTATCTTTGCTATTATATTAAAACACGACATCATCAACCAAGATACCTAAACCAACCTATAGGTACCTATACCTTATCAGGTAGGTATCTATTTTTATTAGTATTTTTTAATACCTAAGGGTATAAAAAAATATTAATGTGGGGCTCTCCCCACACTAGGTATAAACCTGTGTCGTGGGTGCCGTTGTATTGTACACACACTACACATACACAAACACCCAAACCCGAAACAAATATCTGTAGGCCATACAAATATTTGTCCCGGTGCAGGGATCGAACCCACGACTCCTCTAATCAAACGGTCGTCTCACACCGCTCGACTAACCGGGTCGTCTATTTGCCTTTTCTCGTCACGACAATATGTCGTAAGGTAAAAAGCGATCTAAAAAAGATCTACTTTTCTATAATTTTACTAAGCAAAAGAATGTCAACAGAAAGTAAAAAAAATAGAAACCATAAAGACAAAAAAAATGGTTGTTGTTAATTTGATTTCATAAAATATCTTACATTTTAAACATAAATCCAAAATAAATCACCTCAGTTTCAGATTGTTATCTGAAAAATCGAACTGTCAAATTTAACTACCTTAAACGAAATTAACAACAGAAGTGTGACACCGAACACTTTAACAATAATAATTAAGCGATTAAAACCCTAAAAAGATCCACACACGATATAAATCAACGCAATCATTTAATTTTTTGTTATTTAATTATCTGTAACTCCACGATTGTGGGTGGGTTAAAGCCATGGAGATATAAATAATGGAGGCGTCACTTCGAAAACTTGATGCCCAAAAATCGGTATCGGTATCGCTAAGACCCATAGAGCAACTGGCTTTTACTGGTGGTAGAGCTCCAGTGACGGAGCTCGCGGGCGTAGGCACCACCGCATTACCTAATATACTTGCCGCTAAATGGTAGTGTTCAACACTATCGTGTTCCGGTCAGGTGGTAATGTACGGCCCTGTAATTTCCGGCACAGAGGCATAAGACTTTAAGCCTCAGGAGTGGTAACGCATCGGCATTTTGACCTTGGTCTTTGTGTGGGTATCTATAGGCTGCAGACATCACTTAACATCAATGTGAACTTCCATTACATTAAAAAAAAAAAAAAAGCAACATGTGCCACCGGCCGCGGCGGGCCGGAGGGGAGTAGCCATATGCAGGCTTTCCCCTCTGTCAAAGCAGAACCACAAGTGTGCCTGTACCTGTCGCCTAGATATTTAAATTGTAATCATGTATTTTGTTAAAGTCAAGGTGTGAGTTTCGTAGAAATAGACGATTTTTGTAGTGTGTGTGTGTGTCACACATACAATTAATATTGCACATCGAGCCTGCGAAAGAGACTATCGGCTCATTTCGACATCGTAGAGCGTCTGTTGCTCATTCCCTATATAATCACAGACAATCCGGTATTGGTCAAAACTTGATCCAAATGGTCTACAAACGTCAAATAGGTACGGTACGAAAGGGATAACGCACTACAGACCCGAAATAAGTCCCCGAAGTCTTCATCCTAGGCTCGATGTGCAATATTTATTGATGAGCACAGTATTTCCCCCCCGCAAAAAATGATAGACTGTTTTGCATCGGTTATAAACGCTATGGCTTCTCCCCTCCGTGTTGTCCTATCCTAAAGACCGGTTCCTCTCTTTCCGACCTACGTAGACAGTAGTATAATTGATGTGGAATAACTTGTGTAAGCTAATGAGCTTGTGTATTCATGCAAACACCCATGATTCATCGCGTAAAATAAAGAAGTAAAGAGAAGCTCTACAGCAAATTTTGACTCAAAACGGTTTCCAAATTTTTTCCAGAACAGAAATGATGTTACACTAAATTAGACCTACTCTTAAATTGTTCATTCTATGTCGATATCTATCAGCTGACATTTTTTAGCAGTACCCGTGTGGAGGAACGGGTGTAAGTGTTCCTCCGGCGAAAAGGGAGGATCCTCCAACCAGGCGAGGTGGTAGCGCCTGGCGGGCCGCGGCCCAACGGTTGACGTTGGGAAGTTGTATATATGCCAACTCTTGAGAAATCTTCGTATGTGCGATGTAATTTGACTGCACGCCATCTATCGTACTAGACAAGTACTGTAAGGTTTCATTGTATTCCACTAGTTGGCGCCTTAATGTAGTGGACGCTACACCCGTAAGTAGGAAATGTAAATAAACTAATCTTTACCAAAATAACACTTCTTAACAGTCTCTATGGCCTTTCTTTTGTTCATTTTTAGTTAATTGATCGGGCTTAAATGAGGTGCAAAAGTCTTGGATTGTTTTGTATGCGAATTATCGTTTTGCGACTTTTCTTCGCTGGCCATTACTGCTACGCTTGGTCTCCCAGTGCCACTTCCGGAGTTCAGTAATGTACCCAGGAATGGTAACAAGCTCACCATTTATTACATCGTGACTGATGAATCATGGGTGTTTGCATGAATACTTGAATACATGCATTTACCTCAACGGGTAATATAGGCGTTAAGTTACGTAAAAATACAGTAAACCCAGTGGAGGCTTCGAAGTGTGGCCTCCATTTATTTATAGTTTAATGTTCAACCCAATGTTCGGTATAAAAAAAGCTTTCGAAACGCGCGGTTGGCAGGCTAGATGTTATCTTTTTTTTTCGATCTTTTTGTTGATGGCATGACCGTAATTGTCGGATGTAATTTATTAGGCGATTGTGTTACCACCTCGTTAGTAAACATGGGAAAGTGATTGTTTAAATGGCGTATTATGGCATACAATTAAAAAAATACATTGACATGACATTTATGACATTTCAACATGTCATAACTTTGTGCTCAGATAAAATATATGCCGTATAAAAATTATACGTTTTTAAGCGTAGTTTTTTTTTATAAAATTAAAAATGGTGGACTACGCTATCCACACGTGTGATTAATGAAATACAGAATACAGTCCGTAAACATCTACACAAGAATCAGAGATCTCAATGTAGAACAGATGCGTGACCACTTCGTTACTTGTTTCGCCTCTATTATAAAGGATAAGGAAAAGGGTTAAAAATCTCATAAAGAAAGGAAAAAAAGAAAGAAAAAAAAGATTTCCCTGCGTGCCAGCATCCCATTAACGACCATGCCCCCAATGCTTCGGGGGCAGATAGGCCCGGGGAATGAGGAAATCCTCGACCCCCGAACCATCGCCCCCTCTGTTACGCTTCACGTGCTGAGGAAGGGATGATGATTTGTCAGTCAGTGTACCGCGCACTTTGCGCTATGAACATGCGCCACCGCATATTCATAGCGCATCTTCCTCATACAGCTACGTAGTATTGGTAGAAATGGCCACATATTTTCGTAGCGTATATGTCACATCTTTGCAGCTATGCTGCACATTTCTGGTGAAAAAACACTATTATTCGGCGCCGTAATCAATTTCGTCAACGGGAACTATACGTTTATCTGTTACTTAATTCACATAAAGCAGAATAATGTTTCAACTATTGTTATGTTCGATATTTTAAATGAATTAACAGAGTCTGTCGTAATCACATTAAATCGGCAAACATTGTGGCCGTATTAAGCATCATCCTCGATTGACCGAAAAGCCTATTATAGACTACAGCTTGTGGGCCAATGCACAAAATGCAGCGGTAAAATATTGGTAAATCTAGATATATTTTTATGTAACCAAGGTGGCAAAAAAGCATGCAGTTGCCATAGATGTTAAGTAATGACTGCATCCTATAGACATTTATACAAAAATAATCTTTTTGGTGAGTATTACGCGGCTAAACATTATCATCTTACTGGAATATGATAGTGCTGGACTCTATCATTTTGCGGCAGAGAGGGTAGGTAATGTAGTGGTGCCTACGTTCACGAGCTCCCACGCTGGAACTCTACAATCAGGTTTTTAATGTACGGCCCTGTAATTTCCGGCACGGGGCATAACACTTTAGGCCTCAGGAGTGGTAACGTTTCTGCATTTTGACCTTGGTCTTTGTGTGGGTGTCTTTAGGCTTCAGTCATCACTTAACATGAATGTGAACTACATGCTTGTTTGCCACTTCCATTAAATATTTTTTTTTTACAAAAATACTAAAAGAATATCAGTAGGTTACTAAGGATACAAAAATTCCATCCGACGAATTCGAAGACGGTGGAAGCGAGCCCTTTACAATTTTTTCAATAACATAACATCACATAACATTGTTACTTCACGCCTGTATTATTCGAAGGGCTAAACAGAGGTCTCAAGTATACCTATCTAATATTACCTTCTGCTACGATTGACCAGTAACGATTTGTCCCATGAAATATTACAACTAACCTAGTTTCGCGCACCCTACTCTATTAGTTTTTAAGCTTCTCCTTCGTTTGTTGGGTTGCCTCGATGAGATCGCTCTTCTAGCGATAAGGCCGCCCTTTGTGTCACATGTTCCTGTTTTTTCTCATGTAATTGTTTCGTTTTTGGTGTGCAATAAAGTGTATTATTATTATTATATTATTAAATATTCATTAAAATTTTCGAATACTACTAGTGGTATTTGCAGTTCTGCGTTGTTCGAATATGTCACCGACATTATTGACTCTTTATTCTCTAGTAGGTGCAAACCAGCAAAACCTATTTCTTCAATGTTTTATACTCACGATTTTATGTACGAACAAATTCTTCTCCACACAATAATTTGCGGGTGATGTATAGGTAATAAGCCGTACCTTTATGTATTTAGTACAAACGAAGAAATGTCAGGAATGTCAGCATACCTGAAACAAAGGTAGAAAAATATTTATACAAATCTCTTATATGTTTATCTGTTACAGAGGTATAGGTACCACTTAATAAGGGCGGTGGGGACGTGGCGACCCTACCGTCTGGTAGTTGAGGAGATTTTTTTCTCCTAGTGCAGTTAATCAAACGAACACTGGCTATCAAACAGCAACAACAGGTTGAGAAAACGATGCTATCAAACCATTCCAAAATGCGACGCAGCGGACAGGTGTTGCGTCCCGCAATAAAACTACAGTTTTTGGGATCGCCAACATGCATACCAAACATCAACCGATGACTAGAACAATTGTTGCACCACCCCTAATCGCATTTTGACGAACGTGATAAAAAAAAAAAGTGAACGTAACTTCACGCCTGTAATCCTCGAAGAGGTAGGCAGAGGTAAATGCATGCATTAAATCATACACGCAAACACCCACGATTCGCCAATTACTTTTTGGACCCATGGGTCCAAAAAGTAATTGGCGAATCGTTACATGTACATGTTACATGTAACAGGTTGCGAGCCTGTTGCCGTCTCCGGGCACATTACAAACTCCCTCAGAGTTTGGTAATGTGCCCGGAGTACTGGGAAACTTCCTGAAAATCGAAAAATCCCAATGGAACCAGCGATAAAGGATTGTAAATCGTTATCTCTGATAGCCCCAAACCAGAGAATTGAACCCAGGACCTCCAGCGTAGTAGTATTGGCCTGCTACCACTAGGCATTACTGAGGCAGTGATAATTACACTCAATTTAGATAAACAAAAATATACTACAATGATTACAAATTGATTGCCACCGAGTTACAGAATACGCCTGCTGTAAGAAAATAAATATATTTAAATCCACTACCAACCCGCTTACTTCTCGTAACTTAAACCAAAACAGGTGACAATATTCCGATATACTACACCAGCGGATCTCTACCACGAAATTTAAACGGTGTGGATTAAAAACACGACAGCACTAATAATTTGTCGATCCTGGAAACCAAATCCCTCCCGTTACGCGGATAATAATATAATAACTTTATTTAAAAATCAGAATAAATAATTATTATCAATTTAAGCGAACCTTGTTTTTGGGCGAAATCATTTTTACGCTTATTTATTCTCAGAATCTAGAGAGTATATATCCACTAGGATGCCCCTCAAAATTTGGCCGCAAGTATATATATTTTTTTATGTTTATCAGCCAGCAACTCTTATTTGCGGCCGATTTAATTTGGTCCCCGTATATCATAACAATGAAATAAAAAATAGCTTTAATTTGATATACAAATAGTACATGTACGTTATGGACGTAAAAAGTTATCGGGGCGGAATGAAAAAAGGTAGGGGCGGCCAAGTGCGCAACGGCAGCCATGATGTTTCAGAGTCTATGCATATTGCCGAGAGGTGAACGATATTTTATTGAAAAAAAAACAAGTAATGCGAAATGGATAGCAGCGTCACAGTACAAATATGAACAGTATGGAAACTACGTACAAAACGTTCGAAACGGCACACTAACACAAACATGCGCATCGACGCTCGATGTAGCGAGTGACTCAGTACTGCAGCACCGCGAGAACCGCTTAGAGGCCTCGACGATGAGCATGTTTGTGAGAGTGTGACGTTGCAACGTTTTGTACGTAGTTTCCACACCGTTCATATTCGTACTGTGGCAGCGTCCCGTGTTACTCCTGCTGCCAATTCGATTGTCAACCCTTTTGTCAAGGCGTCTGGACGTGATGACCTCATCGCTCACTAGTGGAGGAAAATTCTTCCTAGTGCAGTCAGCCAACCGAACAATGGCGGTCAAACCATTTGAATAGAAGTAAAGTAGTACGAGTAGGTAGTAAAAATAAAAACGTGGGGTGGGTGCTGCCCATATTTGTCCTCTAGCCAAGCGTGGTGATTATGGCATGTTCCCCCCTAATGACGCACAACATTGTTCTGGACGTCTTTGGGGAAGGCTTCGTCCAGCAGTGGACATCTTTTGGCTGGTGCGATGGCGATGATGATCATGTCAAGCGAGGCGATTGTACTCAAATTAGTATTTTTTGTTATAGCGGCAACGGCAATACATAATTTGTGAAGGTTTATGAGATACAGTATGGTGACCGACAGACAGACGGACAGACGGAGAGACGGACAGACGGATAGACAGATAGACGGATAGACGGACAGACGGACAGACGGACAGACGGACAGACGGACAGACGGACAGACGGACAGACGGACAGACGGGACAGACGGACAGTCGGACAGTCGGACAGACGGACAGACGGACAGACGGACAGACAGACAGCGGAGGTTATTAATAGAGTCCCGTTTTTACCTTTTAGGTACGGAACCCTTAAAAGTCACCAAGCGTATGAGAATAAAAAACCTATCAGCACAGCGTCACAATGACCGTCAACCAAGGACCAAACATCATCCTAATTGCCAAACTAAAGAAAAAAAACTTAAAGGGACCAAGTAAAAAAAGGACTACCGGAATTTAAAACAGTACAATGGGTGGCCCTAAACGGTGGGTCATTAAACCAAGGGCGATATTAGTCTTCGGCGGAAATACGTTAGGACTAGGGATGCAAACGATATATCGATGTTCCTGTCTGTCATTGTTACGGGAAGAAAAATTTGACTTCGGGCAGGAATCGAACATGCGACCTCAGGATAACCAGTCCAGCTGCTTTACCACTAAGCAACCGAAGTAGCTGAGGTCGCAGGTTCGAATCCTGCCCGAAGTAAAATTTTTCTTTCCGTTTTTTCTTTAATTTCTAAAGTTTACTCGCATGTATTATTGCGAAAAATAAATAGTACAACTGTTACGGTGTTTATAGTGATAAAGTTCCATTGTAGGAGCCCGAGGACGTAGGCATCACCGCATTACGAAATCGTCATTTATCGTCACTTAACATCAATGTAAACTGTATGCTTCTTTGGTACCTTTCTTACATAAGAAAAAAACATTGATGTATTTAGCGTTCGGTGTTTTGACTGCCACAATAGTAGCACTAGTAGCAGGCTGCTATTGCTTCGCTGAGTTTATTATATTTTTGTACTATTACCATCTTTGGAATTCGGTAATGCCAGACAACGTATGGAAGAATATGGGAGAACAAAGGTACGTTATATATAAGTTTTTTATTAAACTTCGATGTGTCGATATTTTGAACACTATCCTTATAATGACATCCCTTTAAAAAACGTGACTCGCGCGTTTCATTCAGCTTTAGATTTTTTTTTAATGTTCTTTGGAAGTGTTGATAATAATAAAGTTTATTTTTTTTTACTTGAAGCTGATTATAAATCATTAGTGTTATTATTTTTTAAAATATTTTTTACGTTCTTCATCTCATGAAGATGGATGGAACCATTTTAGAATCACTTGTGCGTCTTTGAAATCTTTCTATCTGTCTGGCCGTTTATCACTCTCTGCCTACCTCGTTAGTGACTAGGCATATAAAGATACATACATTCAATATAATTCAAAACTGGGCCGACTGTGTCTAGATTTTGTAAACATAATGAAGTTGTATAAGAAAAATCGACTAAAAATTACCAGTAATATAATTAATCTTAGAATCTATAGAGGTTAAAATTAAAATTATAAATAGCTATACCCAGTCATATTGAAAGGTACACGCTGATAACAGAATTAAGGATTGTCTACATTGATGATACTTAAAAAAAAATTTTTCTAATTCACACAAATACTTAATTCAAACGTATTAACATTTATTGAATAATAGGATGGATTGTGTTTATCTGCGTCGATGAAACTTAACAAAAACATTTATCAATTCACACACACAAATACCGGCTTCAAAGGCATTAACCCTTACTAAAAGATGACATGGAGATATCCATTCAAAATCAGGCCCAATCCGGCCATCACCCATTAACTCGAAGAATCTCAGGTAAACAAAAATTAAACATTTTCAAACCGAGGTGTCCCAAATGAAGACATTACGCCGACAATAAACCGACGGGATTATATTGACGTGTGTTGTGTACTAACAAGCAACTTTAGAATAATTTGATTAATTCTTTGTTGGTCACCATAAATTTTGGTTGTACGCTCGGACACAAAAGTGTTATTTTCGATTTATTTTAGAATGTCACAGTGAATTTTAAATTAATTTATTTTATTAAACTATAATGACTGAAATCTGTAGCGTATACACATGGAAGTGTACGAATTAAGACCAGAGGTTGGTTCTTAGGTGTGCTGCCACTTCAGACACCCTGTAAGATTTTGTATCTGTGGTTTTTTTTGGTGTCAATTATGCATTCAGCTTACATGGATGATAAAAATATTTAAATTTTCTAGTTTTACAAAAAGAGACAGGTGCATTGCTATCCTGTAGGAGGCCTGTTTTCCCTGTGTGATTGTAATAACGGAAACAGGTGAAAATAACAACAGGTATGTTTGATTTCAACTTGCTATCATTTGATGACCATGATCATAGACTTGGCCTAAAGTCTCAGGTTTGATCCCTGGGTTGGAGAATATAGGCCATGAACATCTTTGAGCTCGTTTCCTATTGCATAGGACATAAAGAAACAAAATAACGAATCGCTTTGGCGAAAGCATAGGTATATTAAGTCAATTATTTAAACTTAAACGTTTTCTACGCAATATTACTGTCAAAGTGTAAGTGTTTGAAAACACCAAACGCGTTTATTGGTCTTCGTAAAACTAACACGACCTCATCCCATCTTTATGTTGTACTTTTAGGATTCCGATGTTTATGACTTCAGTAATTTCTACTGGTACTAAACAAATCTCACTTTGGATTCTCAGTTTTTATTGGTAAACATCACGCCTGTACTTTAACCAAGTATAGGTAAATCTTTTATTCTCACTAGATTCGTGAGATCTGTGTACGTGATTTAAAAATGTATGTTACTGTATGTCTGTAAA
This sequence comes from Macrosoma leucophasiata, assembly GCA_036365455.1. Classification (NCBI taxonomy): domain Eukaryota; kingdom Metazoa; phylum Arthropoda; class Insecta; order Lepidoptera; family Hedylidae; genus Macrosoma; species Macrosoma leucophasiata. The sequence goes on along the minus strand of JAWQUS010000014.1, from coordinate 1,876,618 downwards.
TAGATATCTCATTATTTTTCAGGTATCTCATTATTGATAACAAGGAATCTATGTATCAATTTTCAAACATCCACCCCCTTGTGTCTTGTGTATGAGGTTAGAACGTGAAAGTTCAAGTCCCATACCCATAGATAGGCAATGAGGTCAAGCCTATCGACCTCCCCCGGGCACTGCCAATCTTCAAAAACTTAATAACTGAGCGTAGATTTAGTAGCATTTTTAGAGTCCCGTACCTTAAAAATAAAAATAAATGGATTACTTAAACCTCAAGAAATATAACACATGTCATCTACATTGAACCCTCAAGTTTTAATATATTGTAGATGACAGGCTGATGTTTTCACCAAAGATATTAAAAGAATAGATTGACAATACACACTTTTCTATGAAAACTACTTCAACCATTGTAAGTGGGAGGAGCTTACCTTGGCGCTAAAATATACACCAATTAGGCACGAGGCCAACACACCTGACTTCACCTGATTAGTGTTTGGTCGCGCCACAAAACGTCACAAAAATGGCGTATTATCAGTTCGTACACGAGTATGAAGACGTGATTATACTACAAAATCTAGATGTCCGTTGTATTCCGTGCGAATGAGTTAGCTGGCAGTACTCCCTGTTTTGTATTTGATAAAGGACGATGTGATAAGGTGGTTTACTTAAAAAAATCACAAAATTATGACTCACCGGCGATAAGTAATGCTACTGAGTGGTTTAGTTTGCTTTACTGTTCGGTTTTTACAGCAAAACACTGAACAATTTGACATTTTTTACGTTTTTTCTCACTAAGTTTGCGCTCGGCGAGCGAATGCACAATGAATGGATGATGCTTGACGCGTGAGCGGGAACGGTCACCTGACTGTCCGCGATTCTAAATTTCCGCGTATAATTCCGCGCTGGTGCGTATTAGCAATCTAACTCCTCTTCTTTGGTTTTGCCTTACCATCATCCTGACCTAAGGAGGTTGGTTGGCACTTTCGTTATCATTTCAGAAGCTAAGTGAATTAAGTGATACTGTCCTTTATATTAATTTACTAGCTGACCCGGAAAACTTCGTATTGCCTCACAATGAAATAATGTGTCAAAGGTTTGATAGATACGGACTATTTGTATAGGAAAATGAAATTAAATGTAGAGATTCCCGTGGGAATGAGTGATTTTCCCGCAGTAAAAAGTAGCCTAAATGTTGGCCAGGCTTAGTATCTATACACCACAAAAAAAATCATTCGAATCCGTCCAGTATCTTCGGCGATTAGCCTGGACAAAGGGACAAACAGACAGACAAAAAAAAATTAAAATGATTGAAAAGTATTCTAATACTATTTTAACATCGCCCCCAATTGGTTTTTCGTAAATATATACAATGTACAGACACGCGGATTTTACTGTTTTATTATATGTATAGAATAAAATTAAATTTACCCCTATTCTAAGATATTATTTTATCCAAAGTCTTACGAGAGAGGAATATCGTAAATTAGGTAAACCACACTTCGCTGCAAACTTGCTGTGTTAGCTCCCAAGTGAACAATATAGAATCTGTACTGTATGCTTATAATAAGCGAGGGACATATAAAACGGGATTCAATATGTTATGTGAAAACATATTTTCCTAGTAAAATTTCCCAAAAATAAAAAAAATACGTTAGAAAATGTTACCCAAGGGTATCATTTCTTCATTTTTTGAAATAAAAAAAAACTACAATGAAGTACTTTAACTCGGCTGGCAAAGTGAACTGGTGAAACAAAAGAGTAACGGAAACATTGTAACGAAAAAGGGTAACGCGACCTTTGGTGCCCCCCCCCCCCCCCTCCCCCCAGTGTAGATTTAATATTAGATAGAGATAGAAGCAGACATAGACAGTTAGAGAACAAACAAAATTGATACATGGATAGGGAGATTGAAGGAAAGAGAGAAACTTACGGTCCCGTAAATCACGACATGAGAGAGACTCAGGAGTGGCATCAAATCAATATTGACATGGTTCGATGACGATTTTTTAAAGAAAAAGGATAATACACCTTTATTTATTTCTGGTAGCCCACGACCCAGGAATTGAACTCAGGACCCCAGCGTAGCAGTAGTGTGCCACCACTAGACTGCTAAGGCCAATGATGTTAAATGTTACGGCAATGCATTAAAACGTGGAATAAAATTAACTAGACGAAGCGCAGTCACAATGTCAAGATTTAAAAATAAACACAAAAGAACGTCAAAACTCAGTTACAAAAATAAATAAATAGTATTATTAAATGTTTGTAATCTATGAACATTTTAGAGCCGGAAAAGTCAAAATTAAATTACCCCAATCCAAGTCATTTTCTTTTGTATATCGCGTTAAACAAAATGACGAAGCTTGTACACTCAAACAAACAAACTTAATCCAATAAAGGTACTCCTAAATTAATTATGCGAACGAAATTCACTTCTCATTCCACGTCCGTTGACAGCCTTCGGGAAGGTCGTTTTTTTAATTTGCCCCTATACAAAATTAGCGCAAAAATAGGGTACAGCTGTAATGAATCTGTCATAAAAAGCAACGACCCGCGTCTAATGAGGGTAAGAGAAAAATTGTAATCAATTTGTTACAACTAAATTCGTTTTTGTATGGACCTACATAATGTACTTTAGAAAATGTATTTTTTTATATAAATATAATGCGCCGGCAGATAAGGAGCCCAATTCTAGTTACATAAAGTCGTTGAATCGGAACTGAATCGATTCGCTGTCTTGCTTTAACCAAAGCCCGCAACCTATTTTGGAGCAAGACCGCGAGTCAACGACTTTGTGTTACGAGAATAAGGACCTTGCTAGCCATGCACTTTTAAACGACACAATCCGTCGTGCTTTTGTCTCCATTAGCGTGTCAGCCAAATTGGAAACCAATGGCTTGGCGTGTGACGATGGCAAGAGACCAGACGGTATGTCTGTCTGGTCTCATAAGCCTTAGAAGATGGGTGGGCCTTGGTGTAAGGCGCAACCTGCATTGACACCCTCGCATCATCCCTTCCAAACACAGCAGGTTCTTCCAAGGCTGCTGCTGCTAATGCGGAGTCTCTCAAGATGCGCAAATATAGTAATCTTTCAAACCACTACATATATTATATATATATGAGCCATTTGAAGTCGAAACGCTAGACCTGTGGGATCCCAATGCTCATGTTTTATTTAAGAATTTCGAAACGTTTGTTCGATGCTTCGCGTGATCAGAGAGCTGGTCTATTCGTTGCACAAAGAGTAAGAAGCATTGCCATTCAACGTGGCAATGCGGCCAGTCTTCCATAGACGTTGCTGTAAGAGGATAGCGATGTGGAGTTTTGCGGTGCATGTATGTAGATAAATAAATAGGCTTTGTAAATTTATGTAGATATGTATTTAGTAGATATGTCGTTCCAATAAAAATCAAACGGCCAAGAAGACCAGTTTCTTAAGTGAGAAAATAATAAGTTAATTACTTGTTATGAATAAAATTTAGGAAGTTTGAATTTTAGCTAAAAGTATGTTCATAATTAATAAGGATATATATTATTTTGTAAAATTATTTTAAAATTAATAAAGCCATACTCTAGAGTAGTCTAGAGTTAGTGAATAAGTCTGCTATTTCTCATTTCGTATTTTTTCTTTTGGCCTAAACATCGAGTGACACTTTAAGATTTTCATAAATTATAAATTGTAGATAAATTTAAAATTTTAGTACGTCATACACTGGAATTTGATTTTCTTTGTTACACATTAATTTTTAACTATGTATCTAGAATTAATAGCATCATTTCAGTCAACTTTCTGTTTTAACTTACAACAACAACTTCAACAACTTCAACTCCTTCTTAAAATGTGTGTCAACAAAGCGCATTATTGTTAACAGTAACCAACCAAAATTGCGAATTCAGGATAAAGTTCAGAGCGATGCATATATTTCAATTTGTATGTATATTTAAGTAATTGAACTCACACAATTAAGTTCCAAGTATGATCCAAATAATGACGTATCGCAAAAGCCGCACGGAGCTCATTGGGTTGACCGTTGCAAAGCTCATTGTTTGTTCGGACAATGAGTGCACGTCGGGCTCTGCCGGTCCTATCGAGCTTCCACTAGATTCTGCTGTAAACATGAAATATTAAGTCGGGAATTCGATATTTTATTTTTCAATTTTCACTAAGGTAGGTTTTGTGTTTTTTTTTTTTAGTTCGGGCTTTATGTAGGCGGCCTGTCTCGAGACGGCACTAGTCTACTTCACCGGGCAATCGGCGAGCGCAGAAGGCGCTCCAGCCTAGCAAAAAAGTTAGCGCAACTGCCTAAGGGTGACTCATGCGGGTCCGTGCCTCGGCTTAGGACGTTGCGGAGAGACTATGAGACATATGCGATTATGGGCGATGCAACTTTCGCTCTTGTCCATTCGGTTGGTGATAACCGGAATGTCATCGGCCTCGCGGGGCCGGGGATAGGGTCGGGATCAGGGGCGGGCGCGGCGCGAAACGCGTCGGCGCGTTGTATTGGCGGTTTGTGCAGTGTGAACTAAGGTAGGTTGATGGTGCGTGTTGTTAAAGCTACACAGTTTTATTTTGAATCTGGAAATTCTGAACGCCACTAACGCTACTCGCTCTCTGGTATATTTTAAATAACTAATAAACTGTGTAATGACGAACCATAAAACCGTTATGAATTCTTACTTTTGGGGTCTTAAAATTACGATTTAGAAAAAATAAATGTTCCTATTATTTATTCGTTCTTCCAGTCGTTATTTTGAATAAAAGCAAGTTTAGGATCAAGTACGGAGCAAGGTTCGTATGTATATATTATGTATATGGAGTTATTCAGGATTCTAAATTACTTTATAATAAACATATAGATTATATTATTAAAAAAGCTTACAGAGCTATGGGATTTATTATGCGAACCTGTTCCGAATTTTCGGATATAAAAGTAATCAAAATTCTCTATTGTTCTTTTGTGCGAAGCATTCTAGAATACGGCTCACAAGTCTAGAGTCCCTATCATCAATTACATATTAATAGATTAGAGTCTGTTCAAGCTCGCTTTCTCAGATATCTGCAATACAAATGCAAGACTAATGATGGAGACTATGAGGCCAGATGTGTCAGACAGCATATGCTGCCTCTATCTGAGAGACGTCGTATAGCGGACGTAGTTCTCCTTTGCAAAATAGCCCAAACTGATATAGACTCTTCTCAGCTTTTATCATACATTAATATTAGAGTACCATCACGCGCACATAGAGAACCTATTTATTTATGTACACCAAAGTATCATACAAGTCATAGACAAAACTCCTTCTTCTCTAGGGCAGTAACCGAATTCAATAAAATAAAAGATTTTCCAGACCTGGATCTATTTGTAACGCAACCTGTATCTATAGTAAACACGTTGACTAGGCACTGGTTCGCCGCACATTCTCGTATTTCCAAGTTATGAAACCTAATTGTTATAGTATTTAAAATAGTATTTAAGTCATTATAATATTTGTTAAGCAAGTGTGTTCTATGGTTTCCTATATGTGAAAACATGTAATTATTTTTTTTAGTTATTTATTGTTGTAATGCTAATTAGTCATAATAAACTGTTTGTTTTCCAATAAAAAAACTAAATAAAAAAATGTAAGTAGTTGAGTTCCAAGTTTAATCCAAATAATGATGCACAGCAAAAGCCGCACGGAGCTCATTGGGTTGACCGTTGCAAAGCTCATTGTTTGTCCGGACAATGAGAGCACGCCGGACTCTGGCGGTCCTATCGAGCTCCCACTCGATACAGGCCATGGAAAATAATTTTGATTTATATTTGTGATTTATTGAAATAAAAAATAATATAAATGAATATATCATGGACTAGATGTTGCCCGCGGCTTCGCCCGCGTGGATTTCGTTTTATAAATAACTAAGTAGCCTATGTTCTTTCTCAAAGCCAGCTCAAGCTCTGTACCAAATTTTATTAAAATCGGTTCAGTAGTTTGGACCTGAAAAGTTAACAGACAGACAGACAGACAGACAGAGTTACTTTTGCATTTATAATATTAGTAGAGATTATACTCAGTGAAAGTTTGTTTTATCTGGATTGGAATATCTGGAATTCCATTTATGTCTATAACTGACTGGCACACTTTATGTGAGGGGTAAACACTACTGTGTGATGAGCAACCGAAGGAAAACGTAGAGTTTATAGAGAAAACTTACGAAGTCTTTGAAAAAGCATCGTGAATAATTATTGTGATAAGGAATAGAGAAGCGTTACTAATATATAACAGTGAACACTTTTTTGAGTTTTTAAACGAATTCAAATACTTCATGTATTTTTTTAAGTTTGTGTTGGAGACGTTTCCACGCCAATTGTCAATATGTGATTAAGTGAAAGTGTGGTAAATTGACTTCAACTGACTGTGACCGTACAACCAGGCGAATTTCTTCTCTAGTACCTACTTTAGTATATTTCGGTTGATGGTTACCTGTAACCATTTTATCGGTCTGGGAATAGCAGAGTAACAGTGTTCCGATGGCGACATTTTTATGTTCCATAAAAACATGTCGATAAAAACTATTTGATAAATACGACATTTTACGATAAAATACATGTTCAATATCATACAGTTATTTAATTGGTTAATAATTACCGACGAAATCATGAATAATTTTAAGAAAGTATACGGATATCATACTGCAGAGGAAAAGCTCCATTGTTTTAATCGAACTGAACACATATAGATACAAAGGCAATAGCGCTTACATCATTGGAACTTTACGCCAATTGAAAACTACAGGATCACGTTTGCGTTAAATCACACGTAAATTTCAGTACTCACGTGAACGATAACGCAACCGTGCCCATTAAGCAGTAGATAAAACACTTCGTTATTTCTTCAACCCTTCTGAGACACTCAACTCGGGCCCTTATCAAGGACTATTCCAAGTCCTCTCTCGAACCCAAAAGTCTTTAATGTCCGTGACGTGTACCGGAGGAAACTAGTCAAGCGTGAGCGCGATATGGTTTGAGGGTTCTTTTCATTAGGTGGCACGTGAGTAAGTTAGAAACGACCTAGTCTACGTTCTTCTTACAATAAATGTTTAGGTGTTTTGTAAATCTTGTCTTTATTAGAGAATAGCAGAACCTCAAAAAGACAGAAATAGACTAGCAATATTTTAATGCTCTAATATAAATTTGACTACAAAAACTTGTAGATAAATACAATTATTGAGATTCCCCTTTCTTAAAAAATGATTATTTATGATCTTATCACCAAGAAGGTTCATGATCGATAACCAATGAAACGGGTGACCCACACCGTACACTAATTTTAAACTTATGCAATAAAACCTACAAAATAGGAAGTGTAGAACCAATAGAAAATTGATATACTCATAGATCATCACTTTTGCGTAAAATCACACGTAAATTTTAGTACACTGGCCCTGTAATTTCCGGCACAGAGGCATAACACCTTAGGCCTCAAAGCGGTAACGCATCTGCATTTTGACCTTGGTCTTTGTGTGGGTGTTTATAGGCAGTCATCACTTAACATCAATGTAAACTGCATGCTTGTTTGCCACTTCCATTACAAAAAAAAACTCACACAAACACAAAACGTGAACGATAACGTTACCGTATCGATGTTCATTAAGCAGTCGACAAAATACTTCGTTATTTCTTCAACCCTTCTGCGACAGTCAACCCAGGCCCTTATCAAGGACTATTCCAAGTTCTCTCTCGAACCCAAAAATCTTTCATGTCCGTGACGTGTACCAGAAGAAAACCGGTCAAGCGTGAGAGCGATATGGCTTGAGGGTTCTTTTTCTTAAATTGTTAGAACGTATGTATGTACGAGTAAAGGTACTAAATCCCTTACGGGGTAGGCAGGGCAATCATGGCTACTCATATGAGCGATTTTTTAATTCTTGCATAAGCTGCACTAATATTATCTAAGACCAGGCCCAATTATGAGGAGGTAAAAATAGTTAGGAAAAACACTTTATTTTTGCACAGAACCCCACAATCTCTTTAAATTAGCACGTCCCATAACATTTAAGCGAAAGTAGCGAAACGCTTGCCAGCCTAAGCATTTATTTTTATTAGTTTCAACGGAGAGTTTCATTATAACCCAAAATTATAGAGATTGTTTTAACAAGGGTCGATCTCAGAGGATCTTAGGTGAATCGACCTAAAGGCCTAACATTGCTGAGGTTCAAAATTAATAAACGAATGAATGGAATTGCGCAGTCATCATAAGTTGTTTGAAAAATGAAAGAACTTATTAGAGCGAAAATCGGACAGCTTGGCTTTGAAAAAAGGTTAAGGCAATGATTTGGAGGATAGGTACTGTTAGAATAATCACCATAAGGAGTAGAGTACTATTTGATTTCCAATATTTTAATTAAAAAATTAGACGTTATGATTACCGGCATTACCTTTCATATTTCCGGCATTTAGAAATGGAGGTAGTTTTTGATAAGCAGGTATTGCGGAATCGGAGGCAAGAAAATTTGAGGTTTTGGTGTAACGTATGTTCCGTTTATTAATTCGATTGCAATTAGAAAATTACTAGACAATAGTAAATATGGCGCGAGTGCCCCGTCGTCCGGCCGCGTTGGCCAATCACTAATCATGCGCATGAAGTAGGCGTCCCCATTGGTCCGATTCATGCACAAGACGCGCAATTTTAAACGCTCCAACAGAAGGGCTTATATAACAAATTGAACGTGATACATATAACATCGCGCTGTAGGTAAGCAGGTCACATTACACGTAAATTTTAGTAGGCATAGCAACCACACATCGGCATCTCGAAACATCAAAAAATATAATAGCACAATTAACAAGAATTGAAGCCCAGTATTAAGTTCAAGCTATTTGTCCCGTTGTTTGCGGGGTTCAAACCGTTGACATTTTGAAAGATGGCCGCTCTAATATTTGTCGAGCTTAATTTGTTTGAGGGTTTTCGTTTGAATTGATGACAGGATTTACTTGTTTACAATTTTAAGGCCTGTCGCCGAACGGTGGGCTTCGTTTGCTTTGACCTGGTGGCTTACTTTCGCGGTAATCTTTTAGGATGATTTTTCAGCGTGATGGCTAGGTACAGGTGCGTTACCATGTTAAACAGAGGTATCTGTGTTTTTTTTTTTTGTAATGCATGTGGTAAACAAGCATGCAGTTCACATTGATGTTAAGTGATGACTGCAGCCTATAGATACCCACACAAAGACCAAGGTCAAAATGCAGATGCGTTACCACTCCTGAGGCCTAAGGTCCTATGCCTCTGTGCCGGAAATTACAGGGCCGTACATTACCACCTGACCGGAACACGATAGTGTTGAACACTACCATTTAGCGGCAAGTATATATTATTAGGTAATGCGGTGGTGCCTACGCCCGCGAGCTCCGTCACTGGAGCTCTACCACCAGTAGACTGTTATACTATTTATGAATCTGGCATTGGCATATTGCTTTGGCCCCTGTCCAATTATCGCAGGAAACTGCTGTCCACCACGCGCCCTCATACAGATTGCCCGAAACCTTAACCAGTTTGCCGGTCCACCTCGTAGGGGCCGGCCCACGTTTCGTCTTCCTGTACGCGGTCACCATTCGAAAACTCTTCTGCCCCAACGGCATTCAGTTTCACTCTGTGTATGAACTCGTATTTGTCCGTACCTGGACCGCCCTCATACAGATTGCCCGAAACCTTAACCAGTTCGCCGGTCCACCTCGTAGGGTCCGGCCCACGTTTCGTCTTCCGGTACGCGGTCACCATTCTACAACTCATCTGCCCCAACGGCATTCAGTTTCACTCTGTGTACTCTCTATCTGTCAGTTTTTTTTGCAAAAGAATATCAACTACAGATAACAGGAACATTATCGAGATTGTCTAAAACGCCATTGCCTTATCGCAAGTGAGGTAAGGGACGTCGTTACTGCGTTCGATACATCGAAGTATGGGGATGCGTGTGTATGAAACGCAAATTGCAAAGAGATATACGTAATATATGGAGTGTGCGCTTTTCAGGATAGAAAAGAATGGATATTTTCTTTAGTATAGTGGCAAACGGGTAGGTATGCAGTTCACATCAAGAGTAAGCAAATAACGTAGTCTAAGATCAAAGCAAAATTTCAGTGCATTAATAAAATTTTAATGGATGAACAAACTAAACAACTCAATCGTTTGTACTTGTTCTTGTTAGCTGGTAATCCAGTTAAGCAGTCGGCTAAAATGTTGACAGCAGATAGTAGCAACTGGACGTCATCAATATTAAACTTGACGATACATCCTTAATCTTAACCATGTTAAACATTATTATTACATAAAGTCCCGAAATTCATCATCACTAACGTAACTTCGTAACTTCACGCCTGTAATCCCCGAAGGCGTAGGCAGAGGTAAATACATGCATTCAAGCATACATGCAAATACCCACGGTGTCGCCGGTTCCGTTTTCGGCCCATGTAACAGATGGCTAGCTTGTTGACATCTCCGGGCACATTGCCAAACTTCGAGGTACTGGGAAATTTCTAGATAATGGAAAAATACCAATAGAACCAGAGATAAAGGACTTTACACCATTATCTCTGATAACCCCTACCTGGGAATCGAACCCAGGACCTCAGCGTAGTAGTAGTGACCTGCTACCACTAGGCTACCGAGGCAGTAATCACCATCACTAAATTAACCATTTCATGATGTGGTCAACTTAATTTCACTAGACCTCAATCGTATTCATTTAATGATGTAGACAACCACGGTTGATCATGATATTAGGGTGATCACACAACGCACGAGCCGAGCGAGCGAATCGAGCGAGCCATGGCCGGCGAGTAGTAAAAACTTAATTTTGTAATCAAAACCAAAATCGACTTGGTAGCCGGGTCTAGTTGGCCAAAACTATACTGTATCTATAAACCACGCAGTTTCCATGCCGTCATAATTTCATAGCCAGTAATAGTCTATAGAATTTTTCGCGTGGTCTCTTTACTCATGCGTTAGATGCCACTATTGTGACTCACAGCACCTCAGTCGCTAATTAATGTAACTATTTTAAACATGAAGTGGACGAACGCTTAAACAACCTGAACAAACGATTTCTTATCATTGATCTGGCCACGGTACATCATGATGTGACCAATGGACAGTGAACATTTCGTAAAATGCGTCCATTTCATGATATGGACAAATTAACAACATGATACGACATATTATGCTCATCCAATATTAACTCTATGTATAAGTACAACTTCATATTATTTGGTTCAGAACATGCAACCGAGTCAATATTCTAATTTCAAAGACAAATTTTGACCTATTCCTTTAATTCCTTTAACCCAAAATCGCGATTCCGTAATACGGTTAAGCGAGACGTGAGCGTACACGTTTAGATCTCTAGTGCGAGAGTTCGCAAGAATAATCGTAACCCGAGGTCAAGGTGCTGGTTCAATAAACGTGACGCATTGATAGCGAAGCGTTTTGTAGCGTCAGTATGTTTGATTGTAACACACATGGCAAATTACCGGTGGTAGAGCTCCAGTGACGGAGCTCGCGGGCGTAGGCACCACCACACTACCTAATATACTTGCCGCTAAATGGTAGTGTTCAGCACTATCGTGTTCCGGTCAGGTGGCAATGTACGGCCCTGTAATTTCCGGCACAGAGGTATAACACCTAATGCCTTAGGAGTGGCAGCGCATCTGCATGTTGACCTCTGGTCATTGTGTGGGTGTCTATAGGCTGCAGTTATCACTTAACATCAAAAGGAACTGCATGCTTGTTTGCCACTTTTATGACATAAAAAAAATATGGTTTGTGTATGAAAGCTCAGTGGAAGTAGGTATTTTTTCTGGTTATTATTGATTGGTGGGGAGCAGCATGTTTATTTTTTTTACAGGTTTTATTTTCCATATTCTATGTGCCTGTATATACGTACTCAACAATTAATATTGCACATCGATCCTACGAAAGAGACAATCAGCTAGTTTCGACTTCGTTGAGCGTTATCTCTGCTGCGCACTGCTAAGCAAGCACTGATAGTGCATTATTGGTCAAAATTTCATCAAACGTCTCATAAGTGAGGTGCAAAAGAGATAACGCTCGACGCGCTCTACAGACCCGAAATAAGCCGAAGTCTTCTTCTTGTTGGATTTTTTTTATGTAATGGAAGTGGCAAGCAAGCATGCAGTTCACATTGATGTTAAGTGATGACTGCAGCCTATAGACACCCACATGAAGACCAATGTCAAAATGCAGATGCGTTACCACTCCTGAGGCCTAAAGTGTTATGCCTCTGTGCCGGAAATTGGAAATTACAGGGCCGTACATTACCACCTGACCGGAACACATAGTGCTGAACACTACCATTTAGCGGCAAGTAAATTAGGTAATGTGGTGGTGCCTACGCCCGCGAGCTCCATTACTTGGCGCTATAAAGACAAAATTATTAACACACTAAAAATAAAAAAAATGAAAATGTTAAGGGGTACAAGGGGGCATACAATAAAGGTGTTTTTTTTCGTATAATTTTTGCTCGATAATAACGGTAGCAAGTACACGCTTAAAATTTTGACATAATTTTTAGGTTTATGTTGTATTGTACCTTCCATCCCTATTTCCCTACTAATATTATAAATGCGAAAGTAACTCTGTCTGTCTGTCTGTATGTCTGTCTGTGTGTCTGTTACCTTTTCATGTCCAAACGACTGTACCGATTTTAATGAAATTTGGTATAGGGATAGAGTTGACTTTGAGAAAGAACATAGGCTACTTATTAAACAGCATCCACGGGGGCGAAGCCGTGGGCAACAGCTAGTCTATAATATAAAAATAAGTCGGGTTTTCCTTCCTGACGCTATAACTCCAGAACGCAAGAACCGATTTCCACGGTTTTGCATTCGTTGGAAAGGCCTCGGGCTCCGTGAGGTTTGTAGCATTATAAAACGACATCCACGCGGGCGAAGCCGCGGGCAACAGCTAGTGTATTATAGAACATTTCTAAATTAACAATAACGTGTTTCTCACTTGAATTCCACAATGATGAGATAACAATCAGACAGTTGGTTGCGATTACGCCAGTGTTTCACAATCAGCTGGATTCATAAACTTAAAATCGAGATATTTCCAAGAAGGCGTATGGTTTCAATCATGTGTGTTTATTTGTGTTGCAGAAACTACGAAACAGATGGTTCAGTGGAGCGTCGGTAATGCGTTCAAGGTTATGTTTTGACGTCGTATTCTCGATGTGTTAATTTTCTAGTGTATCATCTATACTAATAAATCTCACTTATAATAATACGAGTACATATTAAAATAAAATCCAACATCGCGTCTGTCTGTCTGTGTGCGATAAACACAAAGACTACTGCGCACACTTTAAAACAGTAACTAATAGATATAATATTTCACAAGGGTGATTTTATTTATTTAATTCGATAAAGTGTTGTTCAAATTGATCAAAATATAACAAAGAGCTACACGGGAGGAGAGCAGCCATATTTGTAAGTGGCTGTATATTGTTTGTAAGTGGCTTGCTAATAATTGTCTATTAAACACAGATAAAACCAAATACATTGCTTTTCCTAATCTAGGCTCAGACCAAACGATATCTAATTTAAAGGAGATGTTGCGAGCTCGGCCCTGGTTCGTACACGTCCTCAAAAAATGGGTAAATTAAAGAAGAATCCAAAAAAATACAATTAATTTATTCAAGAATATATTTTAGAGTTACAACCACATTGAATTCAAACGATTTTATCATTTTCAACTATGTTGAACATGGCGGCGATACAGCCGACACTTGGAATCAATCGATTTTGATAGTATGTAGAAAATATTACTTTTTTCTCCAAGTTCTACAATCAAAATACCATTTAAAAAATGAAAATGTCAAAATGACATCGCCCGCCATATTTGCCATGTTAGTTTTGAGTTGCAATTCTAACTGCAAATTATGTTTTGTAAAAACGTAACTTCACGCCTGTAATCCCCGAAGGGGTAGGCAGAGGTAAATGCATGCATTCAAGCATACATGCAAACACCCACGATTCGCCGGTTACGTTTTGGCCCATGTAACAGGTGGCGAGCCTGTTGACATCTCCGGGCACATTACCAAACTTTGAGGTACTGGGAAATTTCCAGAAAATGGAAAAATCCCAATAGAACCAGAGACAAAGGCTTTTTCACCATTATCTCTGATAACCCCCTACCCGGGAATCGAACCCAGGACCTCAGCGTAGTAGTAGTGGCCTGCTACCACTAGGCTACCGAGGCAGTTATGTTTTGTAACTGCAAACAAAGCTAAATAAGTGAAAATATGCAGTAAAAAACGTTTTATATTGATTTTGCCTGTATAATGATATTGTGTACAATGCATGGCCGGAGGTCCATACATTTTTGCAACATCTCCTTTATATGCACACCAGTGCTCTTTCCCTCCGTCCTCATCTTGCACATGCTCTTGAAACGAAGCCACGGATAGTGAATGTTACTTGGGTGTAACTATCGATAAAAGACTGTAATTTGAGACTCATATAAATAATATAACACAGAAAGTACGTAAATTCTCATATTTGTTTAAGCAATTAAAATCAGTAGCAGACTTCAAAACATTAAAAATGGTATATTTACCACTTATTCAGTCAATTGTGTCGTATTGTATTTCGTCTTGGGGAGGAGCCGACAAGACAAAATTTATAAAATTGGAAAGAGCTCATAGACTTATATAAAAATGACATATTGAGTATAAACTCAAAATAATGCTATCCAAGCCACAACGATATGAAACAGCATTACTTTATCGGGAATCGGAGGTTTTAACGGTACGACAATTATTCATTCATGCATTGATTCTTCGAGTTCACTCGGACACTACACTAATTCCTTTTTTGCTCTCGTTTTTTGGATAATTCATTTGCTATAGCTTCTATTAAGCTCTGGAACAAGCTGCCTCTTGACATCCGTAAATCAGCTAGCAAATCTACTTTTAAGCGAAAGGTGCGTGATCACCTCTTACTCTCTTCTTGTACTTCTTCATTATTTTGATTAGTAATTCGTTGTCACATATATATAATTAATGTATATATGTATATAATGTATTATATGTATATATGTATATACGCAATACGTATCTAAATATATTTATAATTATTTATTAAGGTATTTATTGTTTAATTTACATTGTTCTCTAAATTTTTGTTCTTGTATAAATTGCACCCTTTACAATCCTGTCCCACATCCGAAAGGTTGACTGTTAGAGAATGCCTAGTGGCAGTAAGTCCGCCTAATGTACTCGGTGCATTGAAGAATAAATAAATAAATAATCGAAATGAGCAAAAGTAAAACTCGTCGTCATTTTTCTGTTTGTAACATTAAAAAAGTAAGGACTAATATTGCCCAAAAATTTTACTGTTTTCGTGGGCCAAAATTATATAACAAAATCAACAAAGCATTAAATATATCTAAAGCAAATAAAATTATTTGTAAAAATAAACTAAAGAATTGGTTACTAACTTTAGATTACCAAAAGACTGAAAAACTTCTAGAAATTGTATCGTAAAAACACACACACACACACACACACACACACTCACTCACTCACTCACTCTCGCTCGCGCTTACACACACATATACATTCACGCACGCATGCGCTCATTTATACACTAGCCTTTGTTATTTTGTGTAACATTTAACTTTATTTCTCTATTAAAAAAAAAGGATATATATCAGCTGTACAATTAACACCACCTAATCTACCTTATTATTAGTACAATGTATTCTTCATGAATTTCTGCAATCCTTTCTTATGAGGGAAGAGCTGGTGTCCTGAAATACAGGCTTTGCTTAGTTTAGGCACCAGTCTCCCACGATTTACTTTAATAATCACTCACGACTTTTTATGTTTATAATATGTTAAACTGTGTAGTCATTAAGGTTATTGTGGTGATAAATATTTAAATAAATAAGTAAATAAATATGCAGGCTTTCCCCTCTATCAAAGTACAAGTGTACCTACGCCTGTCGCCCAGATGTTCAAATGTGTGCGTAAAATTGTTTATGTATTTTGTTCAAGTCAAGGTGTGAGTTTCGTAGTAATAGACGATTTTTGTAGTGTGTGTGTGTATACACGTAGTTCCCCCCGCAAAAAATGACAGACTCTTTTGCATCGGTAATAAACACAATGGCTACTCCCCTCCAGTCCGCCGCGGCGGCTGGTGCCCCGTGTTGCTCTATGGAATATAATGATAAATGTGGGAGGTGTCGGAAGAAATCAAGTCAATTGGCAGCTTTCAGCGAAGACAGTAGATCAGTAAATAAAACGACTGGGCTAGTGTTCCGGTGATCGCGGGTTCAAGTCCCGCCCGAAGTCAAATTTCGTTTCGTTTTTCGTCAAAGTATTTCACTCGCGTATCATGTGATTGCGAAAAATCTAATAAAATGAAACAAATATTAAGCATTATGATGACCCGGTTAGTCCAGCGGTGTGAGAAGACTGTTTGATACGAAGTTACGGGTTCGATCCCCGCACTGTGTACAAATATTTGTACGTCCTACAGATATTTGATACGGGTCTGGGTGTTTGTGTATGTGTTGTGTGTGTACTACGGCACTCTTAACACAGATTTATACCTAGGGTGGAGCTGTAAGAGTAAGCGTATTTAAAAAAAAAAAAGAATTGTCACACACATTTTAAACAGGATAACGATTCGTTTTAAGATATGCGTGATGAATGTGAAACGTGAGTGTTAAAAGTAATATTACCATTCGTAATTGTTTTATATTATTTCGCATTAACACATGCTTGTGAAATATATTTTATTTTTAAAGATAAATGGAAAGAAAAAATTGTCTTCAGGCGAGACTCGAACTCGCGGCCTACTGGGAATCTAGTCCAGCCGCTCTTCCAATTGAGCTACTGAAGTCCTAAAAAGGACTTCAGTAGCTCAATTGGAAGAGCGGCTGGTAGTCATTTTTAGGACTTCAGTAGCTCAATTGGAAGAGCGGCTGGAAGTCCTTTTTAGGACTTCAGTAGCTCAATTGGAAGAGCGGCTGGACTAGATTCCCAGTAGGCCGCGAGTTCGAGTCTCGCCTGAAGACAAATTTTTCTTTCCATTTATCTTTAAAAATAAAATATATTACCATTCGCCGGCAGATAGATTTAGAAAAGGTATCGGCTTCGTCCGCGAGCTTTGAAACCATAACTCTACCAGTAAAATAATCATAATATTTCTGCCGACCATTCCCATTATCATCGCCAGTACGATGCACTGTTGTTATTGTAAAAGTTAATTTATGCGAGGTCCGTGAATCGATTCATCAGAGAGCATTATTATGGGAACCGCTCGGCCCGCGGCTTAATTCGAGACTCTTGATAGAGGTGCGGTTTAGCAGCTCAATTTTGTATTTTGGCGACGTTGAAATGACATGATATCTATAATTGTATAATATACTAGTTGTGACCGCGACTTCGTCCCCGTGAGAATTTATGATCGTTCAGTACCTACCCAGATGAAGTCATGGGAGCATCTAGTATAAAAGTTGCCTAAGTTACTCCTTATTACATAAGCTATGTGCCAGTGAAAGTCCCGTCAAAATCGGTGCAGCCATTCCCAAGATTGGCCCCGCCAAACAGACAGACAGACAAAAATTGTAAAAAATGTTGTTATGGTATATGTACCGTGTATACATACATATGCATTTAGTAAAAAGCCGTTCTTTTAATATTACAAACAGACACCCCAATTTTATTTACTTGTATAGACTAGACCTGCCCTGGTTTCGCGCGGGTGAAATGTTACTTACCCTCGCCTATTCATCTTAGCATGACGTTATAAGCTTTCCTCGATAAATGCGCTATCTGACACTGGATGTTTTTTCAAAACGGACCATTACTTCCTGAGATTATCGCGTTCAAGCAAGCAAACAAACAAACCCTTCAGCGCGTTTAAGCAAACAAATAAGCAAACATCCATGAATGCAATACAGGCAGAAATTTCTTAATATTACTGGTGGAAGAGATCCAGTGTAGGAGTTTGAGGGCGTAGGCACCACCGTATTACCTAATTTATCTGCCGCTAAATGGTAGTGTTCAGCACTATTATATATATTTGACTTTTCACGATAATCTGTACTAGATTTAAGCTCTCATTTAAAAGAGCTCTTACTGAGTTTGTTGGGTAGCGGAGTTCTTCTCAGTAGTGACTGCACTTGGAACTCTGCTAAGTGAATAACATTGATCTTGACGAATAAGTTTTTCTTTTTCTTCATTTATTATCATAGAAGGAATTGAAAAATTTTATGATTATTATGTTTTAACCGAATAGTTTAAATTTTAATTTTTAATTTACTATTAATATATGATTTTGCTTTTACTATATGTAATGGTTATTCGCTCTAGGTAGTTTATGATTTATTGACGTTTTGAAAGTATCTGTAAAGATCTATTCGAAATAAAAATATTTTCTATTTCTATTTCTATTTCTACTATCGTGTTCAGCTTGGATGGTAATGTATGGCCCTGTAATAACTATCAGAGAGACATAATAACTAAGATTTCAGGTTTTTGTGTAGACGTCTATAGGCTGCAGTCATATTAAGTGAACTGTATGCTTGTTTGCCACTTTCGATACATAAAAAAATGCATCCACTTTTAATTGAAGTTGATTAGTTAATTTCGTAAAATTATACCTATATATTATGATACGAATTTAACTAGTATAATAATGATAATAGCAACGGCAACCCATTATACGTCCTACTGCTGGGCACGAGTCTCTCCCCTTTTTGGGGGGAGGCCTGGAGCTTACTCCACCACGCTGCTCCAATGCGGATTGGTGGAGATGGGCTTAAATAGTAATTGTAGTTTACTATACGTAAGATAAATCCGAAAACAAGTTTTACTTCAATAGTTAATTTATTGTTAGTGAATGCGTATATAATATATAATATTATTTATTTCATCATTTGGAGTTCATTTTTGAAGTAAAATGAATTCGCCGCCTCGATATCTGTGAAGCCTATAAGCTTCTTACCAAAAGTAAGCTCTACGTAAATTCTTTACAGTTAAGCTCGAATATTGTTAAAAGAGAAATAGTTTTGAGTGCTTTAGGGTTTATTTCATTCGTTAATGCTGCGATTGCATTTACAAATAAAGTGAATCATAAAGTATTCTTGTCGTTATTTTGGTTTGAAAAGTGCTTATTCCGCATTCATTTTCTTTAATAAATAATTTTGTTTTTATGTAATTGAAATGGCAAACAAGCATGCAGTTCACATTGATGTTGAGTGATGACTGCAGCCTAAAGACACTTACACAAAGACCAAGGTGAAAATGCAGATACGTTACCACTCTTGAGCCCTAAGGTGTTATGCTTCTGTGCCGGAAATTACAGGGCGTTACATTACCGCCTCACCGGAACACGATAGTGCTGAACACTACCATTTAGCGGCAAGTATATTAGGTAATGCAGTGGGGCTTACGCCCGCAAGCTCCGTCACTGGAGCTCTACCACCAGTAAAGAATTAGTTAGTTAAATTATAAGAAAACTCGAACTCGCGGCCACTGGGAATCTAGTCCAACCGCGCTTCCAACTGAGCTACCGAAGTCCTGCCCAAGTGTCAAATCTTTCCTTCACATTTATTGCATTGTCTTATGGTGGCAGTAGCGCCATCTATTGCCACACTATGCTATGCTATTTCTTTCCATTTTTCTTTATAAAAATATATTTCACAAGAATGTGTTAATGTGAAATAATATAAAACAATTATAAGAAAACTGCTTTCATTTAGAAGGTATGTACTCGTAGTATGTAGTGTCATGTTTGTGCCATAGAATGCTAAAATATGATAGATTAATCAGTAAACTATATCTTTGCCTATTTTTTTATGTAAAGAAGGTGGCAGACAATCGTGCAGCTCATATTAATGTTAAATAATGACTGTAGCCTATAGACATCTTCACAAAAACCAGAGGTCGAAATTCAGATACTTTGGCACCTCTGAGACCTAAGAAGTTTTATCAATGTTATCTAGTACATACATACATACAAATAGAATTGAAGTGTCTCCGACTTTGACCGGACATTCACGGAATTCAAACCTTTGGCACAATTCTTCATTCTGAGGCAATACAAAGTTTGCCGGGACAGCTAGTCGATAAATATAATTTAATAATTACATATTAAAAAAAAAAGTTATGTCTCTGTGTTACTTATTACGGGGCCATACATTACCATCCAACCGGAACACGATAGTGCTGAAAACTATCATTTGGCGGCAGATAGATGATGTGGATGGTTGCAGAGGCCCAGGAAACCATGACTGACCTACCATGACCAAATAAGTCGAGTTCTGTCTGATGGTGGGGTCAAAAGTCTTAGGAATTGGCGTGCATTAATGAAGAGAATGATGAAGGTAGGCAAGGCACGAGAGGTATGTCAGGACCGGGATATCTGGCGCTCTACACTCTCTGCCTACCCTGTTAGGGACCTGGCGTGAAGATACATACATATAGATGATGTAATGCGACGGTTCCTGGTGAACTCCACTACCACTTTTATGTCTCCGTAAAGAATATACTCACAAACTACTAGACTGACTATAAAAAATATTTCACAGATAGAATGCTAAATTATTGATAAGTAAAGTTACTTGAAATTGAAAACCAGAACCACCTGATAGTGCAAAATAATTTGAGAGGCGTAATACATAAGACGAAGCTTCTTACACGAAAATATACTTTTTCGCCCCCAACCTCACCTTTCCAACTTCATTTTACGGGCAGCCATTACAACCCCTGCAAGATGCACCCAAATAATCCCTGCAGACGTGACACTCAAACGGTAGGGCGTGGTGAGAGCCATAATTGTATGGGATAACTTAGATTGGCTTTTTAATTCCCCGGATTTGTTCCGGGGACCCCTAATTTGGTGTTGAGTGTGGTAATGGTGTGTCATTATTTTTTGTTAGCTGTCTTTGGGGTAGTTGTGTGAATTGTCGTTTGTTTTGATGACTTTTAATTGTAAGGTGTACAAGAAAAAAGATACTACCTATTACGTCTTCATTTCTTATTTATTTTCGCCTATATTATTCATGTTTATTTTGTAATTAAAGTGAAAAGATTCATCATACTGGTGGTAGAGCTCTAGTGACGGAGCTCGTGGGCGTAGGCACCACCGCATTTCCTAATGTACTTGCCGCTATTTAAATAGCACTATCGTGTTCCGGTCAGTTGGTAATGTACGGCCCTGTCATTTCCGGCACAGAGGCATATCATATAACACCTTCAGCCTCAGCAGTGGCAACGCATCTGCATTTTGACCTCTGGTCTTTGTGTCAGTGTCTAAAGGCTGCAGTCGTCACTTAACATCAATGTGAACTGCATGCTTGTTTGCCACTTTCAAAACACAAAAGGGCCCTGGATACGTAGATCATAACGTAACAAGCGAATCGTATGTTTTTTTTTTTTCAGTTTTGTTAATTTCATTATCTGCATTTTAATAGTTAAGTCGTATTCGACCTAGGTCTTCAAGGTCCAATGTTGGTCTCTATTTGACCCCTGCAACTTAAACATTATATTATAGAATATGATACAATCATATTCTATAATCCTTACTATTATTATAAATGCGAAAGTAACTCTTGTCTGTCTGTCTGTCTGTCTGTTACCTTTTCACCTCCAAACGACTCAACCGTTTTTAATGAAATTTGGTACAGAGACTGAGTTGACTTTGAGAAAGAACATAGGTTATATATATATATATATATATATATATATATATATATATATATATATATCAATTGCTGTTCATTAGTCTCGCTAAAACTCGAGAACGGCTGGACTGATTTCGCTAATTTTGCTTTTGAATGATTTTTGGAAGTCCAGGGAAGGTTAAAAAGGTAAGAAAATATTAAGAAATTGAAGGGAAACAGTAAAGACCACAATTTTATTTTCCCATACAAATAATCCGTATCTACTCATATCAAACCTTTACACATTATTTCATTCTGAGGGGCAATACGTGGTATGCTGGGTCAGCTAGTCAGATATAAATGTCGTAATAATTAAGGATAAATTTAAGCTATGTACCTAGAGTGCTTTAAAAGCATTCCAACTTGTACAAATTGTGGCAATTGTAACTGTACACAAAGTTCCCGACAACATCTAGTCTCGTATCTTTTCAGACGAGTTAACGTATACCTTATGAAAATCGTGGCTTATTTAAACACAACGAAGAAAGCAGGAAGTCTCGGAAGAAAGGTGATGTCATAAATTCAGCGAATCTTGGTCGCGTCACTTGAAAATAAAGACGCCTTGTGCGGAGTTAATATAGTGCGGGAGATGGTTAGTTTTTGAATTACATGTAGGAAATTCTTCACAGAATTTAATAAAAACAATCATGATGGTGATGATATCATTAATGTCATTAATCATACAGTAGTAAGAGTTGGAATTGAAGATAAATCACAGTGTATAGGATGTTTTATTTTAACACAAAAATTTTGATGTCAAGATTACTAAACATTGAGCTGTCTGTTTTACTATAGATTTCAGGTTGTAGTATTTCCTTGCCAAAAACTTGAAGTGTGTACTCGGTTGATTGCTATTGCAGCTTAACCTACAAAGATCACCTTCCATCACGTGTCGCGTCTGCTTGTCAGTCAAACTTTTATCATTATAAATATTAGTAGTGATACAGTATCCTTTAATATCCTCCATCAAAGGTCTACCACATAGCGGCCATTTTAATTCATATGATTATCTAATCTTCTCTAAAAACGTTATGCGGCGGTATTTACACTCTCATGTTCAAACTACTGGAGTTTGTCTATCAAAAAACCACCGATGGACCTTAAGTCATTTAATTTTTCTGAAGAAAATATGTTATCCAATACATAATAAAATATCATTAAAAAAGTTTCTAATACAAACAAAGTATTGCTACGAAATATTTTTTGTAAGAAAAACATTAATACTTTCATCTCTTTACTCTTTGTTATCAATTTGTAAAAGGGGAAATGAGACATTCTACTGAAATAATTACTTCCATTAGTATATTATCTTAGTGATATTCTTGACTATTCATATACTTTTTATCTTGTTTGACATGTATATAAATTTTTATGCCCTTTAATTTATTTTGTTTGTTTTTGACGTGTCATAAGAGGTGCCTGTCATCCTAAATGAATAAATGAGTTTCTGATTCTGATTCTGATTCATCCTGAACAAAAATGATCTAAGCAGATCTTAATAAAGTAAGCATAGTAAAACTCAATAACGACTCCTAGCACCAAACTAAAGATTTATGCAATCCAGGGCAACTTCATAATGCTTTTGTATTTCACACCGACACCGTGAGAAAAACCGGCACGTTTATGATAAATTATTGCATAACCGGTAAACTCGGTTATTGTAACAAACGGGACGAAAAATTGTGGTGTTGGAATGATAAGAATTCAGTGATTGATAGTTTGTTCGCATATTTTGCTTCCGAAGTTTGCTGTCTAGGTGTTTTATTGAGGGATTGCTTTTTGTTTAAAAACAAAACTGTCTTACTTTTGATTTCGCATTTTAAATATTATGCAGTACCTACTTTCCTTAATATTCCACATAATTTTGAAGAAATATCAGCATTCTTCATTACATAAAGAAAAAAAAAAACGTAACTTCACGCCTGTAATCCCCGAAGGGGTAGGCAGAGGTAAATGCATGCATTCAAGCATACATGCAAACACCCACGATTCGCCAGTGACGTTTTGGCCCATGTAACAGGTGGCGAGCCTGGTGACATCTCCGGGCACATTACCAAACTTTGAGGTACTGGGAAATTTCCAGAAAATGGAAAAATCCCAATAGAACCAGAGATAAAGGACTTCACACCATTATCTCTGATAACCCCCTACCCGGGAATCGAACCCAGGACCTCAGAGTAGTAGTAGTGGCCTGCTACCACTAGGTTACCGAGGCAGTCTTCTTATTCTAAACCAAAATGATTACCGAAGTCACCATAAAGTAAACGTGGTAAAACTCAATAATACTAGTCTACCAACAACTCCTAGCACCAAACTAAAGATTTATGCAATCCAGGGCAACTTCATAGTGCTTTTGTATTTCACACCGACACCGTGAGAAAAACCGGCACGTTTATGATAAATTATTGCATAACCGGTAAACTCGGTTATTGTAACAAACGGAACGAAAAATTGTGGTGTTGGAATGATGAGAATTCAGTGATTGATAGTTTGTTCGCGTATTTTGTTTCTGAAGGTTGTTGTCTAGTGTTTGCTGGTAAAGTTTGCGGGAATATTAGGTGGTTTTTCAGAGATTTTTCATTTACTTTGGAAACAAGTACATCATTGTATATTAATATAGTTGCCTTTAAATATTTTAACTACATTATTATAAAATTTATTGTTAACCTATCGTTTACTTTCTTTGTTTTCATTAGTTTAATTATAATATGCTCAGCACCTTTTTGCGTTTTCTTCACAACCAAAAGGTTGACTGGCAGAGAATGCTATATAGCTTTAAGTTTGCCTCATGTAGTTTTTTTTTTTATTAAATAAATAAATAAACAAAGATAGCGAAATAATAAAAAACAAGTAAGACCTGAAAATGTGAAGCAACCGTGTAATGTTTTTTGAAATCGAATATTATTTTATTTCTTCTCGGGTGGAAAAAAATATGCTAGGTATAGAAAAATATGCTGGTGACCAAAAATGCCAAGATATCTCCCTTATGAATTTTGGGTTATTTAGTATTCGTAATTGATGACTTATAAGATAATTTTTGTACGTTTAAACTGATTCTAGTTTCTTTGACCGATAGATACCTACAGTACTCAACAATTAATATTGCACATCGAGCCAGCGAAAGAGACGATCGGCTCGTTCCGACTTGGTAGAGCGTTATCTCTCTTGCGCACTGCCTACGTTAGCACTGACAGTCCGATATTGGTTAAAACTTGATCAAAATGGTCGACAAACGTCAAATAAGTACGTTGCGGCAGATATAATGCTCTACAGACCCGAAATAAGTCTCTTTCCTAGACTTGATGTGCAATATTTATTGTTGATTGTTAAACTAGGTACAGTGCGTACCTAGTTTAGAATGTATGAGTCTTAAACGATAGATTTTGCACCTTTTATGTATGACTAATAATTTCATAAGAACGCTGTAAGGAACAAATAATAATGTTTAAAAAAAAAAAAACATTATTACTTCATACTCAAATAATGATAGAAATATTCAATGTTCTTAAAAGCAAATTCGCCATTTCAAACCAATAATTTTTAAATATTTTTTATATATCCTACCAACTGGAAGATGTCCTTGAGAACACGCAATCTTATATAATCGGATCTTCTTAAATTCAATCTCAATTCAATTAGGGTTCTATTCATTGGTATTAAAATTCAATATCATTTGCAGCGAAAGGCTTTTTTACAAGTTGAGATGACGAATGAGCTGTCCTTTAGTTCATTAATATGAAGGGACAAAGGGATAAGGACATGTCGGATTCTTAAAAAATCCATAGACAAAATGCTTGTACGCTAACTCTGGTTAGGGTTGTCACAAGCATATTTTTGAAAAATATGAAATAAATATAAGTATGCAATCTTTACTCATTTTATAAATTGTCTTTTCAACTGGTTTACACATTAAGTTTATTTATCACTCAGATTGCATGATGAGA
Source organism: Macrosoma leucophasiata (assembly GCA_036365455.1). NCBI lineage: Eukaryota > Metazoa > Arthropoda > Insecta > Lepidoptera > Hedylidae > Macrosoma > Macrosoma leucophasiata. The sequence goes on along the minus strand of JAWQUS010000014.1, from coordinate 1,850,945 downwards.
CATGAAAATTACAATGTATTATTTTAATTACCTACCTATAAAAAAAAAACAGTCGATTTTGCCTGATTATGTTCGGTTTGATTGGAAAGTATGATCTGTAGAAAGAGTCTATTGTTACTGCTTTAAAATAATTTGTGGTTGTATGAGCAGCTATTTGTGCTTATAATAATATCTTTAGTGTCGGTCGCGCCAGGTAAAAAGAACGCTGGCGGTCAAGCTGCGCGTCATGTGTTTTTATTTCATTTTATGTTATTCTATGTAATATAGTTTCCAATCTGCCTACCAATACACGAAACCGCAAGCGAAAGCTAGATCAAAATTAAACCAATAGGGCTAGTACTTTCGTGCGCGAGTATACCGATGCGCGAACACATCCCTTCTACTTTCTTCCAACGTTCTTTTTACGTGGCGCGACCTATAACGAAGGTGTCACATCTTGTCACAGCATGCATCTTACTTGGATGATAAGTGAAATTTACAGACTATTCTATATATCTTCATAAAAACCACAGGTTAGCATGCAGATGCATTGCCACCCAAAGGCCTGAGTTCTTGTGCCGTACCATACCATTTGACTTGAATACGATAGTGCTGAACAACCATTTGGCGGCTGATAAAATCTTGATTCTGCCTTGAGTGAAGGCACCACCAGTAATCCGGTGATATCTACGCCCTCCTGCTCTCTGACACTGGAACTCTTTCATAGTTTTGACGTTAATATTAAAACTTCTTATTTTAACCTTGATATACAATATCAAGGTAAAAATATGACGTTTTATCTCAGGCTGCAAGAATCAGCACTACGTTATCAAGCCTACTCTATATGTAAGTATAATAGTATAATACTAAAGAATCCTCCTCCTACAAAGGGATGACTCTATCACTGTATGGTAACGATTTGCGGCACTTATGGATTGCCTTAGCGGTAACCAAACCGGCGGTAAAAATGATAAATATTAAATAAAAAGTTATTTTTTTTTTATATCCACAAATTTAGTTATCGACAACCCTGAAGGAAGACATTTTTTTACCCGTTGATCCCAATGATGAAGTACCTTAAGGCGATCATCTTCTATAAAAATCCACTCATTTCACAAATTACATGCGCCGCTTATTTTCAATTAGACCACGGGGGAGAATCCGTGGATGGCGTGGTGTAGTTTGCGATATTTTTTGCCAATAGAATATATAAAAGCATTTTAAAGATTTTTGTGAGCTTACTTCGCTTAAAAAATTATGGTATTCGTTTTTTGTGTAAGATGATTGCAAACAGGTATGCAGTTCACATGGATGTTAAGTGACGACTGCAGGCTACACAATAACCAGAGGTTTAGATTGGTTAACACTTGACCAAAATGGTTGACAAACGTCATATAGATAAGATGCGAAAGAGACCCGATAACGAAAGAGTCAATCGGCTAGTTTTGACATCGTAGGGCGTTATCTCTGATACATACTGCTTACGTAAGCACTGATTGTCCGGTATTGGTTAAAACTTGACCAAAATGGTTGACAAACGTCATATAGGTAAGATGCGAAAGAGACCCGATAACGAAAGAGACAATCGGCTAGTTTTGACATCGTAGAGCGTTATCTCTGATACACATTGCTCAAGTAAGCACTGATAGTCCGGTATTGGTTAAAACTTGACCAAAATGGTCGACAAACGTCATATAGGTAAGATGCGAAAGAGACCCGATAACGAAAGAGACAATCGGCTAGTTTTGACATCGTAGAGCGTTATCTCTGATACACACTGCTTACGTAAGCACTGATAGTCCGGTATTGGTTAAAACTTGACCAAAATGGTCGACAAACGTCATATAGGTAAGATGCGAAAGAGACCCGATAATGCTCTACAGACCCGAAATAAGCCGAAATCATCTTCCTAAGGTCGATGTGCAATATGTCTTGTTGGATATTGTAAGTGACGTGCTTACGGATGGTAAAGCTCCGGTGATGTCGCTCGTGGGCCACCACATTCATAATCGACGTGCGGCTTAATGGTAGTGTGTTTTTTATATGTAATGGAATAGGCCAACAAGCATACAGTTCACATTGATGTTAAGTGATGACTGCAGCCTATAGACACCCACACAAATACCAAGGTCAAAATGCAGATGCGTTACTACTCCTCACTACCTAAGGTGTTATGCCTATGTGCCGGAAATAACAAGGCCGTATATTACCACCTGAGCGAAACACGATAGTGCTGAACCATTTAGCGGCAAGTACATTAGGTAATGCGGTGGTGCCTATGCCCGCGACCTCCGACTCTAGCACCAGTAAAATATACATAATAATTTACAAAGGTGACTAAATTTAAATGATTTGTAACTACGATATAACATAACATGGTACCATAATTTCGCACTTAACTTTTAAAAATATATAGGATATTTTTCGTCTCGCTTCGGTAATTACGTGGAATCTAACGAACTTGGCAAAAACCTCCAAGAGCGGCATTTTCTAGATCGCATCTCGTTGTAGGGTCAGCAAAAAAGGAATAATTTAATTAGTGCTTCGATATATAATAATTTGAGACATGGTGAAGTTTGTTATAGTGTAAATTGGTAGAATTTGCTTTGGAAACTAATTAAGATATTAATATTAATCATCATGAGTTTCCGAGGTTACATAATAAAACGTTATTTTTTTTTATTAAATAAAGCTGTATTCCTTGTTGAAGGCGTTGAGTGATTCTAATGAATGTATAGATAGGTATTTGTTAGAAAAAATCTATTTAAATGGACTTACTCTACGGACTGAGAACTCAATGTGTTTGTGTTGAGAGCAGCGCCTTGTTGTCTTACCTGAAATCAAGAAAATATTCATGTAAATCATAATCATGTTATTTATAACTCAATAACATTTTTTTTTATTTAACGAAGGTGGCAAACAAGCTTGCAGTTCACATTGATGTTAAGCAGCCTATAGACATCTTCATAAAAACCAGTGGTCAAAATGCAGTATCGTTTCCTTCCCTGAGACTTCAGGTATCATGTCTCTGTGATAGTTATTACACATTGCCATCTAACTGGAACACAATAGTGCCGAACACTACCATTTAGCGGCAGATAGTTTAGATAATGCGGTGGTGCCTACGCCCTCAAGCTCTTACACTTGGAACTCATCCACGAGTAATTCATTAAATCTGTATTGTATTACAATAACTGGCAAACCGTTAAGTGTCATAATATTTTATAATACTTTTTGTAATCATTAGCTGAAAAGCTATTATCGTATATTTCCATAAATAACTGCAATGCTTTATATTTTCAAATAGTAAAAAATATACCTAATCATAATATTATCCATATCCAAAGTCTTTAATAGAAGCCTTTTGAAAAAAAAACAAAAAATAGCTCCCAAGCTTGAAATTAATTTCTTTTGTGGTACGAAGTTATAAAAGGAACAAATAACCATAATTTGACAGCTACGATTTTTGTGTACTGAGTAATAAAATTAGAGAGACAACAACTGACATTATAAGACATTGACCTTACACATTGCCAAACTCCGAAGTTGAAACCTTCAATCCTTTCTCGTAGTAGGTAGATAAAACCCCAAAAAACTGTTTCTGAAATATAATTTGTAATTTCAAATTGTTTTGCCAACCATACCACGAGTATTTTCATTTAAAATATCATTAGTGTGTCAAACTGATGCGAAGTTAATTGGAGGCGCCAGTCATTGCTGACATGGCAAAAAGTTGAAGATGCCGACATTAGCTGCAAGTTTACCTCACTTTGAGGGCTGAAAAAGGAGAGATTTTCCGAAAAACTCAGGTTTTTAAGAGAACCGATCGCGAAGATGGGCCTCATAAGAAAGCTCAAGGTCACTCAAACAGCAATGAAGAGAGCTATGCTTGGAGTTTCTCTGCGAGATCGAATCAGGAATGAGGAGAGCCGCATGAGAACCAAAGTTACCGACATAGCTCACCGAATAGCGAGACTCAAGTGGCAGTGGGCAGGGCACATAGCTCAAAGAACTGACGGCCGTTAGGGCAGAGCAGTTCTCGAGTGGCGACCGCGTACCGGAAAACGAAGCGTAAGCAGGCCTCCCACAAGATGGACCGACGACCTGGTGAAGGCCCCGGGCAATCGCTGGATGATGGCGGCCCAGGACCGTTTGTTGTGGTATTCTTTGAAGGAGGCCTTTGTTCAGCAGTTAACGTCTGATGATCATTATGATGATCGCGAAAAGAAAACGAAGGCGTCGGAATGTGTCTTTACATTTCGACGCCTTCGTTTTCTTCTTCGCGTTTTCCAACGCTCTGTAGTGGAGAAGATTTCTGCCGCTAGTACAGTCAATCGAACATCGGCGATCAAACTAATAATTGGTTAAGCTTGTTATAGGAGCTCACTACAATTATAATTTAAAGGTTCCTTTAACAAGGCCAATATTTTTTTTTCTTAGTTGTAGCTGATGTATATTGTCCAATATTGTTTAATAGAACCCATATCTAACTTTAGTGATCTATTCTTATGGTTAAAAGTACATTTTAACTGGATTAATTACTGATGTATATCTTTGAAATAAAACTCTTTTTACGGATTTATCTCGCGTATATTAAACTAAAATGATTTTTAAAATCAACCCGACGTTTCGGTCGCTTTTCAGCTTCCGTGGTCCCGGGCAGACTGAGGTGACATTTGTCTGACAGAAGTTTGAAAAAAAATATATGTAGCTACCTCCATCGATTTCGTAAACGCCTTGCGTAGCGTTCAGGATTATGATGTGTGTCTACTGAGTAGGTATGTGGTGTACTGGTCCACTGATATACTTTTTACATAAGTTTATTACATTTAGTTTTATCTTAGTGATATTCTTGACTTTACATATATTTTTTTATCTTGTTTGACATGTATATCAATTGTTATTCACTTTAATTTCTTTTGTTTGTTTCTGACGTGTCATAAGAGGTGCCTGTCACCCTAAATGAATAAATGAGTTTCTGATTCTGATTCTGACTGAGTATGTGATATCGTATATCGACAAAATGTATAATGCCACCAACAATCGTTGTTAACCACTGTAACCTACAATTTATGCTAATATATAAATGTATCGAATGAAGTCCTGGGGCTCAGCTACAATTTATAGTTAAGTACTTATGGGCAGGACATGCCATGGGGGATTATCGATTGACTCGAGTGCGGCAGATTAGGATATGGGCAATACTTTGAAAAGGCAGGGCTGTGTCCCGTAGAGCTGTCATTACTTCTTTCCAAAAGCTACTAATTATGCAATTACAGTACTCAATCATTAATATTGCACATCGAGCCTGCGAAAGAGACGATCGGCTCATTTCGACTTCGTAGAGCGTTATCTCTGCTGCACACTGCCTACGTAAGCACTGACAGTCCGGTATTGGTCAAAACTTGATCAAAATGGTCGACAAACGTTAAATAGGTACGGTGCGAAAGAGATAACGCTCTACAGACCCGAAATAAGCCGAAGTCTCCTTCCTAGTCTCGATGTGCAATATTTATTCTTAAGCAATGTAATAGTACATTTGCTATGATTTCGCACCGTTATTCGACCTACTTACTATACAGGTATACATAATAGGTATCCCTAAACAGTCCAAAGACATATTCAAATTATGCAATTGCATTACCGTTATTACGTCACTCGCAAATGCCGTGGATAGCTTCCACGCCAAATTAACGCATTATCTTTAGGCTTAGGGAAATGCTTTGGCTGTAACTTAAGTATATAGCCAATGTTCAAACGTCAGGCACCGATTGACACCGCAATTTGCAATTAGTCTCCAGTTAATGGGTTACGGGTTTAAGCTGGCCCTTTCTAGTTCTCGTTGTTGCCAGAATTGATGATAATTATCGGAAATTGCTGCTTTAGCATAGAATCAGAATCAAAATTAGAATCAGAATCAGAAATTTATTTATTCATTTAGGATGACAGGCACCTTTTAGGACATATCAAAAACAAAAAAAAATAATGTGAATAACAATTGATATACATGTCAAATAAGCGGAAAAATATGTATAGGTTTGAAACAACTAGTTTAATACTACTTTTTGAATAAAAACGATCGATTTTTAAACAGATATGCCATCAGGATGATTAGATAGGCATACTCAAATATAATAGGTATTAATACTGTTACATTTTGACGGCTTGTGTCTAGTAACTATTGCCTTAATTTAATCTGTGGTTTATTGCATTTCATATTTAAATTAAATTTAAATATTCAGTTTATTTTTATTTAAAAAATCAGTGGGGTTTTTTGTATACCTACCAATGGTTTTGATACAGATTTATGCAACGTATTTTGAAATATTTAAGCATGCTAAATTTAATCTTTCACTTGTAATTTCCGAACATATACTATACAAGTAAACTCAACTCCACTTTGTTATTCAACTATCGTTTTTCTGTAAAGTAAGGTAAAAAAAGATTTGATGAATTGTATTTTTTTTATGTAATAGAAGTTGCAAACAAGCATGGAGTTCACATTGATGTTAACTGATGACTGTAGCCTTTAGACACCCACACAAAGACCAAGGCCAAAGTGCAGATGCGTTACCACTCGGTGTTATGCCTCTGTGCCGGGAATTACAGGGCTGCACATTACCACCTGACCGAAACACGATAGTGCTGAACACTACCATTTAGCGGCAAGTATATTAGGTAATGCGGTGATGCCTACGCCCGTGAGCTTCGTCACTAGAGCTCTAACACCAGTAAACTGATTGATGATTTATGAAAACCGAAGCGCTACTTGATTATAAATAGAAACACTACACACAGTAGATCACAATAGAAAGAACCATCAGAAATCTATAACGATACATTACAAGGCTTTCACCATAAAAGTGAAGCGATAAAAACGTTTACGGCAATCCCTTGTTAGCTATAATGTTGCTAAAGTGGCGAGAATTACCATCGATACGTTGTCTGAACTCCGAACTTGCAGGTAGGTCAGGAATATCAAGTGCATGTGTGAAAAATGGATGCGGCGTATGATATTGAATTTCAGACACGCACAAGCGCTATAAAAATGCACTGATTGTTATTTAAAAAACATTTTTATAAGGGTCCAAAAAACTCATTTCCACAAGAAAAGTAAATATTTTAAAAAGGACTTAAATGAAATCCAGTATTATCTTTACCGGATTTCTAAGTGGATTAAGTACATGGATATTTTACAAAATAAACTTTGATGTCTTGTATGTGGTTCTCAATAATGAAATCCTTTTTGTTTGAGCCCAAGATCTAAGAAGGTCCCTTTTAGAGTATTCAAAGACTTACAATAGCAGCCTTAATGCTTCAACTTCCTTAACCGACAAATGTAAATTTTTAGATTCACTCTCTATTATAATACAGTTAACACACAGCACAAGACAGTTACAGCATAAGACAGTTTTGGAGAAAACTTAATTTGTGAATCATGGTCGAAGGAAAGTATGCACGATTAAGGGACACTTTTTTGGCTGCCTATTTTGGGGGAGCTATTCTGGAACTCACTAACATCGTGTTCCTATAAACAAAATTACAAAATAATATTATTCGTTTTTATTGCTGTTTATCGCAACTGCATCAACTTAAATGCCACCTCCATCTTAACTCGGATTGAAGTCAAATTAGTGAAAGGCATTTATGATGAAGAGCAATGCTGGGAACATTCGTGTTACGGTACCGGCTGAGTTCTTTCGAGGCAGACCTCCGACCTAGGGTTGAATCTCGAGCACAATTCTAACGAAATTGGAATTAATTCTTCTGCCTTATCACGATCCACGTTCTAAGGCAATCACTTCCATCATTTAATAACATTTTGTTTGTAGAGAAGCGTTTAGATGTAAATTTATGTTTGACTCATCTTCGAACGCATTACGAAAGAAAGGTTTTTTTTCTAACAGTGGACGTCTTTCACTTGAAGAAGTTTATGATGATAATGATGATGCTCTATGGCCCTACAGCCCATGGGTGGGCTTTGGTCTGGTTAAGAATATCCTTCCAGTCCGATCATTTCTTGTCTTTTGCTCACCAATTCCTTATGTTCAGCGTTTTCAGGTCTTACTCTAGTCCGTCTAGCTATCTGAGTTCAGGTCTGCCTTGGTTTTTTCCTCCGCCCGATTTACCAGTCAGTAAGCGTTTGGATGTTCTGGATTTATCCATTTTTACACAATACATTTTCTGCGCATCGTATTTCCAATTTTAAAATAACGAGCTTTATGATGGCATAAAGTCATTTGTCACGAATTCATATTTATTACAGTCCAGAATATTACCTCCACAGCAAAAGATGCAGATTTTCAATTCGGTAGTTTTTATGGTTAAGTACTACCGTATACCTAATTAATAACAATAGGTAGGAGATACCTACTTGTTGATTGATCCAAATTACACTCTGTATGTAATGTAAAGTTTTTATGTTGTTGTTCTAATAAAATTTGTTAACTGGACTGGATTTAATATGTGTACTGGAGGTAGAGTTCCAGGGTAGGAGCTCGAGGGCGTAGGCAGCACTGCATTACCTAATCTATCTGCCACCAAGTGTAAGTGTTCAGCACTGTCATATTCCTGTTAGATGGTAATGTTAGGATCCGTTATATCTATCACAGAGACATAACAACAAAGATCTCAGAGGATGCGGAGCTTATGATCTCGGGTTTTTGGGAAGATATATATTTAGGCTGCAATCATCATTTAACATCAATGTGACCTGCATGGTTGTTTGACATCTTCGTTACATAAAAAACGTTTCAAATTATTATGTTTTTAATGTCATAAAGTGACATACAAGCACACACTTCAAATTGATTAACTTACCAATATGACGTTTGTCCACCATTTGATCAAGTTTTGACCAATACTAGACTACGGATGCTTACGTAAACAGTGTGCAGCAGAGATAACGCTCTACGATGTCAAAACTAGCCGATTGTCTCTTTCATTATCGGGTCTCTTTCGCATCTTACCTATATGACGTTTGTCGACCATTTTGGTCAAGTTTTAACCAATCTAAACCTCTGGTTATTGTGTAGCGTGCAGTCGTCACTTAACATCCATGTGAACTGCATATCTGTTTGATTAACTTACCAATATGACGTTTGTCCACCATTTGATCAAGTTTTGACCAATACTAGACTACGGATGCTTACGTAAACAGTGTGCAGCAGAGATAACGCTCTACGAAGTCGAAACTGGCCGATTGTCATTTTCATAGGCGTGAGTAATGCGGTGATGACTACGCGAGCTCCACTGGAGCTCTTTCAACAGTAAATGTAGGTGGTTCAATTTTTATTATGGTTTCTACGTCAGTTTGTTTTATGTTCGTTGTTTTCATGAATAAGTTGAGGAAAAACAAGACAGTTTGCAGTGAGAAAAGTAAATAAATTAGATAAGTTTCCTCTACACTGCGGTCTCAACGGCTGGCTTTATAATATCAGCACTTATTTCAATCAGTACTTTCCTGTTGTTTTGATAAATATAACTTAAAAATGAAAACTAATAGTATACGGCCGCGGACAGCCATATGTCAGCACGCAGATACTGAAGCTGTTACCAGCAATTTAGGTAAAAACCGAAAATTAAAAACTGAACTTTCAAACCAAAATAAAAGTACCAGGATCGCAGAACTAGAAGAGCAAATAGTCCAGTCATACATTCTAACTCCGAAGTAGACAAAAATGGGCTCACACGCCACCACTATGCTTTAATTTCACGCAAAAATTCTTAGAAAAGACGGTTTCTAAATTTTTAAACAGCATTAGTTACGTCAGCAAGTGCCGTAGTGTCTACGCTTTAACGCACAGACCAGATAACTCTAGATTAAAAAGAGAAAAATAAAAACTAACCTTTCAAACCAAATAAACTACCAGGGTGGCAGAAATATAGAAGAGCAAATAGTCCAGTCATATATTTTAACTCCGACATAGACAATAATTGTGCTTACACACCACCACCATATTTTGATTTCACACATCAAATTTTAGGTTAGAAAACACGGTTTCCAAAGGATCATGGCAAGATTTGTACAGAAAAAATGAAAAATAAAGGTACACGGTAAAACAGCATGAACTTAGCTTTCAAACCAAATAAAAGTACCAGGGTCGCATAACTATAGAAGAGCAAATAGTCCAGTCATACATTTTAACTCCGAAATAGACAATAGGTACATGCTCACGTGCCATCATGATGTTTTGACGCATCTATTGTGAGGTGTACACGGTTTCTGTTGCATGTTCCACACTCTGACGTGTTCAGATAGTTAATGAGATAACGCCCTGTCATTACGAACTGATGTGCTGCCTTATGGATATGACTAGTGGCAGCAGAATCGTTTATTGATTTGTATCAAGCTTATAAGTTTTTTTAATTTGAAATAAAATTTGAGCAAGCAACGAATAATCTGGTCAAATTAGACAATTGAAGGTACATAAATTGGAAATAAATTCAAACTGAAAAGCTAAGTAAGAATTGCGAAAAGAGTTGTTGCAACTTTTTGATAAATATACCTCAGTAAAGTGTTGAAATGTTGCAGCAATTGAGTAAGCATCAGTTTTTCGAACACTTTACTGAGAACGGGCAGAATAGATACCGGTCTATAATAATTAGGGTTTTTATTGTCACCTGATTTAAATAATGGTATAACTTTAATAAATCTGGAAAGACTCCCATTTTTCGACGTTTTGACATCAAGTTATTTTTTTTCTTTAAACCGGAAAGATGTGGAATTTTTAAGACAATGTTTTTATTGTGTTTTGAACAATTTTACTCATTTTCAAATGAGAGTGAATTTATGTAGCTTCACTCTTATTTTTTGGTTCAATTTGACCGAACTTTAATGAATTTAGAATCTACGACGATGGTAAACTCTTATAATAGCTTATCATAAGATTATACATACAATACTGAAATCTTGATTTAAGTGTTCTTCTCGAGAGATTGAGTTTAAGGTGTTTGATGTTACTCACGGTTACTTGAGTGGCGCTAAGAGCTTTAATTTAGAGGATTTTTTTCCACACGAAATTTATCATCTACCTAAAATTAAAACCAATTTTCATTATTTAACAGATTTAAAAAAAACAAAATAAAATTGATTTCGTCACTATCTTGATCAATTTATGTATGTATGTATGTTTCACGCCTGTCTCTTACAAGATAGGCTGAGAAATTGATAACAAGTGAAATGCATATTATGTTAATACCCATTTATTTTTATTGCCTTCCGAGAAATAGATAATCATTCAACATCTAAAAGCGTAGAAAAATTACGACGGTTAAACATTTTCAAATCAACGGTTAGTACATCCGTACATTACTTTTTTTTTCTGTAATGGAAGTAGCAAACAAGCATGCAGTTCACATTGATGTTAAATGATGACTGCAGCCTATAGACACCCACACAAAGATACAGGTCAAAATGCAGATGCGTTACCACTCCTGAGGCCCAAGGTATTATGCCTCTGTGCCGGAAATTACAGGGCCGTACATTACCACCTGACCGGAACACGATAGTGCTGATCACTACCATTTAGCGGCAAGTATATTAGGTAATGCGATGGGGCCTGCGCCCGCGAGCTCCGTCACTGAAGCTCTACCACCAATAGAACTTTTTTAAAATATTTTATTACTTAACCAAAACATAACCAGCCAATCGAGCTATACAAGTATATAGCATCTCATGAATTTATCTCTGCCTACTCCTTCGAGAATTACAGGCGTGAATATACGTCTAACATCACTTACCACGTAAAACCTCCTCAAATTCGTGATGAACTAGTCATTAAAGAACATCAACTGGTACCTTCGTTAACAAAATATACTTTTTATAAAACCTTCATTACCAAATCAACAAACAGCATTAAGATGGCGATAAAATAATTGCAATAAAAGAAATATTCATTTAGGATTGCAATTATTTGCCGGTTCTCGCCTTTTGAAGCTGCAAGTGAGAGAAAGGAAGCGTTAAGCACGAATTTAACGAATACTCTGGGTTCAGTAGGTATATTATTATACCTCATAATAGATCCCATTTAAGAACATGCTCATATGGACTCAAGACGTCTAATGAATAGGAGGCACTGGAGAAATTGATAAGTACAACACTGACAATAAATTATTTCATACATAAAAACCAAAGGTCAAAATGCAGATGCGTTGCCGCCCCTGAGGCTTTTTTTTTTTATGTAACCGAAGTGGCAAGCAAGCATGCAGATCACATTGATGTTAAGTGATGACTGCAGCCTATAGACACCCACACAAAGACCAAGGTCAAAATGCAGATGCGTTACCACTCCTGAGGCCTAAGGTATTACGCCTCTGTGCCGGAAATTACAGGGCCGTACATTACCACCTGACCGGAACACGACAGTGCTAAACACTACCATTTAGCGGCAAGTATATTAGGTAATGCGGTGGTGCCTACGCCCGCGAGCTCCGTCACTGGAGCTCTACCACCAGTGAAAAGTGAGGCTTTAGTTGTTATGTCTCTGTGATGGTTATTGCGGGGCTATACAATATAAATTTACTACATTTTTACATTAGTACTACAAGGAACTTTTTTATACCAAGTTACAGCTTTGTAATGAATACAGTCTAAGAGGCTTTGAGCTAAGCTACGGACGCAAAATACAAAATAAAAAATAAAAATTATGCAGACGTAATAAAAAAAAAATCGAAAAACAGTTTTGAGGGGACGTGATGTGTTAATGCAAATATATTGCCACTACCGAGGCAATTAAAATTGAAGTCATAAAAATGGAACACTTTAGCATAGAAATATTAAAAATAGATTTTGGGAAAACAAAATACGTGCTAATTTTATGTGTAAGTTGTGTTTACACGTAAAAAATGAGTATTAAATGTCTATAAAACAATCTCCTATAAAGAAGATGCTTTAGGTAAGTATCTCACAACAAACATTTCTACAGCAGTGGAATTACAAAAACAAATCAAACGGGCCGGATCCCTAAAAATACGGCGCACGGAATCATTATTTTTACAACAAGCTAAAATAGAGCTGGGATATAATTAAAAAGTTTTTACTCGACTTTTTTTTTCTAATTTCCTTGCTGACGCTCCAAAAGGTCAGCTTGTCTGACTCTTTGTCTTTTTTCTCTCTCCGTTAGATTCTTAATTAATATCCCTCTGGAGCGAATCAATCATATTCACCTGGTATATAAAATATTTTAATTTCCTAAAATGCTTTGTGTGGGCTTTTACGGCGCCGATCTTGTATGGTTAATGTGGTTTTATAATGGCGCAATGATTAAGGGATTATTTAATTTTTATAGAAGTTTTACCATGAGAACCCAGGGAGATAAAATTTTAAATGTGGGCTTAACAACGTTGCTAACAGTTGCCGTTTTAAAGATTGATGGAAAGAAACATTTGACTTTCCGCGGTTTTTGTAGCCGTACGTGTTCAACCACCATTTATTAGGTATTTATTAAATACTTTGAAGAGTTACAGCAACTTATTTATTACCCAAATTAAAACCATGACCAAACAGGTCGAGTTCTGTCTAATGGTGGGATCAAAAGTCTTAGGAATCGGCGTGCATGTATGAAGAGAATGATGAAAGTAGACGAGGCACGAGAGGTTTGTCAGAACCGGGATATCTGGCGCTCTACACTCTCTGCCTACCCCGTTAGGAACCTGGCGTGAAGACATACATGCAAATGAAAACCTGTGGGTAGTATTGTACCCGTGCCAAGGCAGAGCGAGCCGCTAGTTTACTATAATATGTTTATTAAAAATCTTTCCTCGACCTACTCGGGAACCGTTACTACCAGTAACAGAACTGTGGATTGAATATCCATAAAATTTGTACAGACGAATAATACTAATGACTAAAGTTACTGGAAAACATACAAAAAAAAACCCACAATCACACGCCGTAACCCGTACAATGCTACAACTTGCAACAATCGCGATTTTAAAATGCCATCTATTTCTGCTTTTATTGCAAATTTTTATTACGGCGCGAATTAAAAATGCGTTTTCCTTACATTGCTCTTTCTTCTGTATTCGAAAATGTACTTTGTTCCAATAGGATAGGATGCAGTTTCGAATGCGTTCACGAAATGACGAGAAAACTGTAAGCAGTGTAAAATTTTCCTCTATGCATTTTGGGAAATCATTTTTGAGGATTTTATTGTTAATGTCATGTTTCGTATAAGATTGGTCATGTTGTCTTTTTGCGAAAATGCAAAACTGTATCAACGGACTATGAATAAGCCTGCTCTGTTTACATTGTGTATTTATTTTTTGTGGCTTTTACGTTACGTTTTTATGGAATTTTCGCACCAAAAACAATGAACCTACTGCAGTTTTGAAATGACGTCATTAGGTCAATAAAGTTCCCAACCTCCCGGACTACGTTCGTCAATCATTTCCGTTGTATCTAGATTAAAAATAATTCGCGAATGAATCATGATCTATCATTAACATTCGGTCAAGATGTCATTAATCATGTAAAGGATGACGCGTATGACAGCGATCGCATAATTATGCTATTTGAACTTTGCGACCATTCATTCATCAATAATGATAACGTTTGTCTAGCACACGCAATTTATACTTGGGAATGTAGTGAATAATATGATAATTGGTTTTTTGTTTTATTTTCATTCATCTCTCGGCGGCTGGTGCTTTGTCAACAAATCATCACTCTCACCTTAAGCAGCGCCAGAATGTAAAAAGTGTAATTATACAATATATAAACCAAACCTACCTCACTAACCTAGTGGTAGCAGGCCAACAATACTACGACGAAGTCCTCGGTTCGATGCCCATTTCGGGGGCTATCGGAGATAGCGGTGTGAAATCCTTCGGTTCCATGGGAATTCATTCATTTTCTGGAAGTTTCCCAGTACCTCTAAGTTTGGTAATGCGCCCGGATATGTCAACAGGCTCGTCACCTGTTACATGGGCCAAAACGTAACCAGCTGATCATGGGTGTTTGCATGTATGCTTGAATGCATATATTTACCTTTGCCTACCCTTTCGGGGCTACAGGCATAAAATAACGTTACGTTATACACATTTTAAAACTACTTATTTACTTAATGACTCCCATATAACTCATAGCCGAAATGTCAGGTGGTAGTGGTTCAAACTAAAATTGCCATAATATAGATTCCTCTGTGAGTGTATAATATTAACTAAGGCTGAATTTCGATTTCAGAAATTATGCGCATATAAATTTGCATGCAAAAGCTAGTAGCTATAAATCTATCATTAATTACGTCAATCCTAAAAAAATCCTTTTAATAATTTAAAGCGAACACAGCGGTTATTTTGATTAATACCCCGGTCAAAGCGGCCGGTCACCGTGGAACACAATTTGTCATTTAATTACATACGCAATCGCCCGTCGTATGCTATTATGCGTATACACCTAAAATAATAAAGTACTAATTAATTAAGTTTCGCTATAATCACGTAATGTTGCGAATCGTGTTTTTGTTGAGCACGAATTTCATGTTAGGTGTGATTTTAATCACTTATTCCACTACACTCGACGACCCGGTTAGTCCAGCGGTGTGAATTGACTGTTTCATTCGAAGGGTTGCGGGTTCGATCCCCGCACCGGGACAAATATTTGTATTTATTCTTTATTGTTACAAAATAATTGACAAATGATGTAACAAATGGCGGACTTAATGCTAAAAGCATTCTCTACCAGTCAACCATTGGTAGTGTAGAGAAAATAGTAGGCGGTGTAACGAATAAAGATATTATATAATAGATAAATCTGATCTAATAATAGAATATTACATACAATCTAATGTTTTACTCACATACAATATTATACTTTAAGATAAATACTATATACCATATTTATACAATAATATATATTATTAAACAAATATAGATATTATATATACACATACGAATCTAATGATGACTATGAGAAGCATGTGACGCATAATGAGCCTTGACCCCTTTTTTAAAGGCGATTTTTGTGGTGTATGGCCTACAGATATTTGTTTCGGGTCTGGGTGTTTGTGTATGTGTTGTTTGTATATAACGGCACCCACGACACAGGTTTATACCTACTGTGGGGCTGTGAGTGTAAGCGTATTTTATTTATTTATTATTTACTGAGATCCTGGATTTAATGCGCGAGTGGTACAGGATTTGTGTTTTTTTTCGTTTATTTCAACTCTCTAGAGTTTGACGAATGTCCTGAGGTTTCAATAAGTACAGTCAGGAAACTCGTCGCTTATCCAAAATCAATGAAATAATGCTTTTATTATGACGGCGTAAGGTACCCATGTGGTCGAGCGACCAGTTATCTGATGGTGCTCGTACATTGGACAAATCATAATAATATCCTTGTACTATTTATTTTTCGCAATAACACACGCGAGTGAACTTGAACATGCCAGGTCGCAGGTTCGATTTCTGTCGAGTCAAATTTTTCTTTCCGTTTTTTCTTTAATTTCTTAAAAACATAATTATCTTGTTAATCGTTGGTGCTTACATGTACTTACTCGTAAATACATTCATCAAAAAATGACAGCAAAACTGCTGGACAATCCTTCCTCAAGGATGCCTTTTTGCATCATGTGGGCGGATCACTAACTAGTTTTATCATACCTACACAACATTTGAAAGGTATTTTTTGTTTAATGGTATGGAAGTGGAAAACAAGCATGCAGTTCACGTAGATGTTAAGTGATAACTGCAGCCTATAAGCACCCACACAAAGACCAAGGTCAAAATGCAGATGCGTTACCACTTCTGAGGCCTAAGGTGTTATGCCTCTGTGCCGGAAATTACAGGGCCGTACATTACCACCTGACCGGAACACTATAGTGCTGAACACTGCCATTTAGCGGCAAGTATATTAGGTAATGCGGTGGTGCCTACGAGCCCGCGAGCTCCGTCACTGGAGCTCTACCACCAGTAATTCAGTATACCAACCTTGTTTTTTCGATTACATCTTATTATTTTTAAAAGGCGCCAAGAAACATTATCTTATGCGTAAAAAGCATCGCCGCGATTTCAAATATTATGAAAATTGCGCATTTACGTCAATAAAACGGAGGGTCAACGACAATCGACAGGTGGCGCGCGCGCATGGTATATAATAAGAGGCATTAGCTGGAGTCCACCGTGACTGAGAATGTCTCATTATGTCCTTACAATATTTTAGGCTCACCTTCTCGTTTTCATTTTTAGGAATCCGTAACTCAAAATCAAAATTCAAAACAAATCAAAAGTTCAAATCTTTTATAACTTTTAAAACACTCGCGTTTCACATTTATCACACATTTTTACAACCGGGTCGTTACGCGATAATATTTTCGATAAAAATATATACTTTTTTACCTGCCTCGATAGCCTAGTGGTAGCAGGCCACTACTACTACGCTGAGGTCCTGGGTTCGATTCCCGGGTAGGGGGTTATCAGAGATAATGGTGAAAAAGCCTTTATCTCTGGTTCTATTGGGATTTTTCCATTTCCTGGAAATTTCCCAGTACCTCAAAGTTTGGTAATGTGCCCGGAGATGTCAACAGGCTCGCCACCTGTTACATGGGCCAAAACGTAACCGGCGAATCGTGGGTGTTTGTGTGTAACCTTTATACCGACGTTTCGTTAAAGGTAAAAAAGTATATATTTTTATCGAAAATATTATCGCCTAACGACCCGGTTTTAAAAATGTGTGTTCAAATCTTTCGTTTAAAAATTGGTCATATAGTGTAGTGAATGACTAATAATAATAAGCCAATAGGTATTAATGAATACCAATTTAATGTATGTACGAGTATGTATGTATTTTCACGCTAGGTCCCAAACGAGGTAGACAGAGAGTAGAGAGAGAGAGAGCGCTAGATATCCCGGTCCTGACATACCTCTCGTGCCTCATCTACCTTCATCATTCTCTTCATACTTGCACGCCGATTTCTAATACCAATTTAAAAATAAAATTTAACCGATATGTAATAAAAAATTTAAATTCCTTCATAGAAGAAAAAGAAAAATCTGTTCATCATAATCATAGTTATTTACTTATCAGAGTTCTAAGTGAAGGCACTACTGAGAAGAACGCCGCTACCTAACAAACTCAGCGTGTTGCTCTATTATCAAAGCCTTAGATTTATATATATATTATTTTATATATATTATTTATATATTTATATATATATATGTAGATTGTTATATGTATAGATTACAGGAAAATCTATAAAATGTCAACGAATTCTTTCAATTGTACAGAACCAGGCACGCGAGTCGATCTCGGTCAACGGGAGTCATAACACTGACATAATGGTGCCTTAAGAAACAACTATACATCATTATTTACCACACCTACCTGCTTATTTACCACATTTAGGACGTGAAATGGCAACCACGCTTTCGTTTTCTGAATAATATTCTACTGATGGTTGAGTTCTTGTGACGGAGCTCGCCAGCGAAGGCACCAGTGGTTGAGTTCTAGGGACGGAGATCGTGGGCGTAGGCACCAGTGGTTGAGTTCTAGGGACGGAGCTCGCGGGCGAAGGCACCAGTGGTTGAGTTCTAGTGACGGAGCTCGCGGGCGAAGGCACCAGTGGTTGAGTTCTAGGGACGGAGATCGTGGGCGTAGGCACCACGGGTTGAGTTCTAGTGACGGAGCTCGCGGGCGAAGGCACCAGTGGTTGAGTTCTAGGGACGGAGATCGTGGGCGTAGGCACCAGTGGTTGAGTTCTAGTGACGGAGCTCGCGAGCGAAGGCACCAGTGGTTGAGTTCTAGGGACGGAGCTCGCGATCGAAGGCACCAGTGGTTGAGTTCTAGGGACGGAGCTCGCGGGCGTAGGCACCACCGCATTACCAAATCTACTCACCGCTGAATGCTACTGTCTACATCAGCACTCCTGTCAGGTATTGCCCTGTTATTTGTGACACAGATTCATAACAACTTGGGCCTAGCATTGGCAACGTATCTACATTTAAATCACTGGTTTGGTACAGATGTTTATGGCTACAGTATTGTACCATCAATGTGACGTGTAGGTAGACTTGTTTGTCATTTTTGGTGATATAAAAAAGTGTATTTGATCAAATACACCTGAAACAAGCAGCTGTTTTACGTTCCAATAGTTGGCTTAAATACCATGAAAGGCAATTAATTAGCATATAATTAAAATAAATAAAAATAATTGAAAATAAAAACGCACGAAATCCATGTTCACGCAAGTTATAAAAATGTTTATAAATATTAAATAAACACAAATTCAAAACTACATTCGCAATAGAGAAAATCAAACAAATTCAGCCTTCACTGTAATTTAACTTATTTACAATCGAAGCCGTATTATTCAAATAGCAAGCGATCCGTCAACGTCAACCGACTATTACGACGTGCCGTTCGCTGCAGGTGTCGCGTCGACGTATCGTACACGCTATGTATTATTGAAATGTATTTTTTCGCTGCGATGTTTGACAAATGAGGCTCAACTCGCAGGTTTTGACGGGTGTTTAGTAATGCGTAGAAATTGCGAACTAGGCCTCCGTTCTGATGGATTTAGAATGCGTTGACAGATTATGAATTGGTGTAGCGAACAGACTAGTTGACACGGCTTCTTCCGCGGGTTCGGGAGTGGCTTTGTGTTGTTAGTGAAATCTTTTATGTGCATATTTGTCTAGTTTTATAATTTTAAAATATTTTTCTTGAGAGCCTGATAATCAGTGATGATAATATGGCCCCCCAGTACCAATGTACGGTCTCGAGGGCGTAGGCACCACTAATTCGGTAGTACCTACCTGATCTATCTGTCACAAAATGGTGGTGTTCAGCACAATCGTATTCCGGTTACTTGGTAATATATATACGTTTTTGTGTAGATATATATATAGGCTACAGTCATCACTTAACAACCTTGTGAACTGCATGTTTGCTTTTCACCTTCGTTACATTAAGAAAAACTAAAACTCCATCTCCAATAGAATATACGTAACTTCACGCCTGCAATCCCCGAAAGGGTAAGCAGAGGTAAATGCATGCATTCAAGCATACATGCAAACACCCACGATTTACCGGTTACGTTTTGGCCCATGTAACAGATGGCGAGCCTGTTGACATCTCCGGGCACATTACGAAACTTCGAGGTACTGAGAAATTACCAGAAAATTTAAAAATACCAATAGAACCAGTGATAAAGGACCTTAAACCACTATCTCTAATCTCTGATAACCCCCTACCCGGGAATTGAACCCAGGACCTCAGCGTAGTAATAGTGGCCTGCTACCACTATGCTACCGAGGCAGTTAAAATAAAATATACGGTTCCCTAAAAAGATACATCAAAGGATGTCAATACCCTCACAATGGGTGTCATCGATTTTACGTACAACAACCAATAAACGCGGTCGAAACCGGCTACTCGTCAATTTGCCCGTCTCATACATAAATGCATGAGATTCGATGAAAAAAAAGGCCCGCGGACAAAACTATGTGTCTGTGTTGTAGAGGCAAGTTAAACTGTGTTGCATCAACGGAGGGAGGCAATGTTTAGGTTTGTTGTTATTTTATAAGTACCTATATATTGATTTAAACTTTTTGAAGAATAATTTGTCTTCAGGCGGTATGTGGCTGGACTAGAAATCCATTGGTTAGGTATAGAAATAAATTTAAAAACTTGAGCACTATACGTAAGTGGAGTCAAGGAAATTCGGAGATGGTGTGCGTGTATGGACAGAACGATGAATGTAGAAGAGGCACGTGTGAATATGATTTTCGGTACTCCTCGTTCTACTAATCCCGTAAAATTGGTGTGAATAATAATGGCAACCCATTATGCGTCCCACTGCTGGGCACGAGTCTCTCCCCTTTTTGGGGGGAGGCCTGGAGCTTACTCCAAAACGCTGCTCCAATGCGGATTAGTAGAGGTGGGTGGGTTAGTGGCCAACCCACTGTCGGATGTTTTCAAACCGCCCATAAGGCCTCCGACAAGGTTTAACGACTGCTATCCATCGATAGCAACCGGGACCGACGGCTTAACGTGCCCTCCAAAGCACGGAAACGGTGTAAATATCTTTACTAATGTTTTTATTATTTATATTATAAAGCTGAAGAGTTTGTTTGTTATCTTGAACGCGCTAAACTCAGGAACTACTGGTCCGATTTGAAAAATTATTTCAGAGTTAGATAGCCCATTTATTGAGAAAGGCTTAAGGCTAAGGATATCTCGCTAAGATGAATAGGAGAGGGTAGGTAAAATTAATAACCCGGTTAGTCCAGTAGTGTGAAGTGACAAATATTTGTATGGCCTATTGTATGCCTGTACAACAGCACCCACGAGTTTATACCTACTGAAGGCTGTGAGTGTAAGCGTAAAAAAAAAACAATATGTTTTCTGAACTGGAAACAAAAGTATGAAAAACTATTTGTACAAAACTAGACAAATCTGCACAAAAACACATTTCACTAACAACACAAAGCCACTCCCGAACCCGCGGAAGAAGCCGTGTCAACTAGTCTGTTCGCTACACCAATTCATAATCTGTCAACGCATTCTAAATCCATCAGAACGGAGGTCTAGTTCGCAATTTCTACGCATTACTAAACACCCTTCAAAACCTGCGAGTGGAGCCTCATTTGTCAAACATCGCAGAGAAAAAATACATTTCAATAATACATAGCGTGTACGATACGTCGACGCGACACCTGCAGCGAACGGCACGTCGTAATAGTCGGTTGACGTTGACGGATCGCTTGCTATTTGAATAATATGGCTTCGATTGTAAATAAATACCGGGATATTGCCGGATGCTGAAATTGTATGATTTTACATTGGTGTTTGTTAGAATTGCGACAGCGGTGAGGTAGTAAAGCGGGTGTATAGGGTAAATAGACTTTGTATGGTGGAGAGGTAGTTTTACTGGTAGTAGAGATTTCTAACATAAATAAAGCCAAAGCACATCGCGGACACTCCGCCAAAATTCCATACAAACGCTTAATTTGGTCTCTATTACACAGACATCAATCAGTGACGTGTATTTACACATGCACCTGTGTGCGTAACACGTAGAAAATAACAACCGTCGCCCATAAGAGGGGAGGAGGTTGGGTGGTTCGGGAAAATCGGGCGGGACGTCGAAGTGTCCATTACCATACGTAGTATTATTACATATTTTCTGGCTAAGGCCTCAAAAGTTCTTCACGTAAGCTGCCTGTTTTAGGGTTGTGCAGCCTACAAGGAACCCCAATAGTTTCGCCATGTCCGTCCGTCTATCTGGTCAGCTTAGGTCAGAGGCTGTTAGTATTAAAAAGCTTTGATTTTTCATGAAAAAATCACACATAACCTCAAATTAGTCTACTTTTAATGAATTATTATTTCACGTCTCTCCAAAGTTATTTAATTGCATAACCTTATACATTTTGAATAGAAAGGTTCTTAAAAGAAGTTTAATGTTATGTGTGCACATGCTTCTTTTGAAGACCACCGATGTCCGATGTTCGATGTTCTACGGCTCGCCATTGTTTATTTTTGTGGTCAGTTAGTAACTATCAATATTCTTGCTCTATTCCCTCACGAAAATCCCAGTTAATCGACGTCTGTTGCAGTGTACAAAGGCGCACTAAGTTCCTGTGCTTTTGAAATGTCTTGAACATAATTGCATAGGAAAACATGTACTCCGCCGTTCATATGTCTGCCCATGCTTGATGTACATGCGGGCTTTGTTGCTGAACATTTAAAATATGAATATAATTTAAACTGCTTTTTTATGTCATTAGGTTGACAAACAAGCAGACGGGCCATCTGATGGAATGGAAACTGGTCACCAGGGGAGTTACCAACGCGCTGCCAGCCCTGAATGAATCTTATGACGGCATATTTGAAGAATTTGAGAAATTTTTATTATTTTGCTTATAAATAAATCTATTCATACAGTTAAAATGACTTGTCTTTTCGTACTGCTTCAATTTGTTCTTAAATGTTAATAATTGTATTAAAAAAACAATAAATATGAAGTTACATTCAATCTATTGAAGCCGTAATCGTGTCTTGGGCCATGAATTAATTTGGAAAGAAGCGTAAACAGCGTTGAAAATTAATACACTACTATTTTGAAAAATATGCCAACGTTTTTAAGTTTCATTTAACAGTTGTAGCCGGTAACTTTGAGAAATGAACGTTAATGCCGAATTTAGTCATAAATTTCCAAAGAATTTCCAAGTTCAGCTTAGCAAGCCGGCACGTGATTCGCGTGTAGCACTCGCGTGACAACGGCGCTATGCGTTTTCATAGTGTTAGCAGGCATTTCTTAACCTATATAGATTTATTAGGCACTGGTTGCATGAAGCGTGTTTATTTTATTGTTTATCTGATAAAGTATCGACGTGTTTACGTTAAGTGATGGTTCTAACTACTGATTAGAATTGAATTGAGTAAAATTGAGACTAGAATGAATTAATATCATCGTAGATTACTGGTAAAATTATACAGATTTTCCATACATTACTAAGTTATTCTAATGGAAATCATTACTGCTATGTCTTTGTCATGGCACACAAAAATGTAAGATTGTGACAAAATAATATTTTTTTTATTAGTAGTCAATGTATATTTTTACCGAATAAAAAAGTGAGCGTTTTGTAAAAAGTACAAGAGAATTATATGCGTAAGTAATAAATATCTAATCGTAAAAAGTCCAGCGGCAATAAATAAAGTTATTGTGAATAATAATCAGTTCATGTATAGTTATTTAGTCATATTATTTTCACACTACGCATGGTAAGTTTAAACTTTAAGACAGCTTACTTTATCATGTATAATGTCAAAGTAATCATTCATGAACAAAAAATATTAATCAAATTTTATATATAATGGACCAGCATTACTGTAAACTTCGTATCACCGCAGCTCAAGTCAACTAGACCTGCTGAATTTTAACAGATGTACGTATCTAAATCGATTTTGAAATTCACGTACAAAATAATGGTTAGCTACGTCATAAGAGTTTACTGTTTGTCAAATTTTAACCCGCAAAGTTCTAGTGGTATAACGGTTTGATGCGTAAATAGATCAGTGAGTAATATATTAAAAGAACAACTTATTATACTGATTGATACGATACTTATCTAACCAATTTCAGGAATTTCATTAAACTCATTTTTAAAAGACGGACGTTTCGTTCGCACAGTTTGAACAAGCTTTATAAGTTAGCCGCTTATGCTTTATAGTAATGTACCTCAGCACGTATCTCGCGAAAAGAGCTTCAAAGTGTTCGATTGTGTGAAAGTGTGTCAAGTATATGTTTTAAACCTATTAATGCCTGTATTTGCCCTCGAGCGAAGTTGTTTGTAGGGTGCAAAGCTTTTATTATACTCTTCAAATTGATGTATATAAATATATCTATTTGACCCTCTATAGAGACTGGTGCACCTATTCCACTCACGCATAAAGTACGAATAGGATGAGACTTTTTTTTAATACAATTACAATACACGCAAATTTTGCTTTGTTTTATTTCTCCGTAAGTACATTTGATAGTTCATATGTACAAAGTGGTACTGGAAAATCATTAAAAATCTCATTTATCATGGTTAAAACTACCGAATATTTTAAAACAGATGCGTTATTTTAAGCAACTTAACTTAACCTTACTTAATGATAATAATTTCATGAATTTAATTAAATCGTCTATAGTGATAGTTAACTGTATCCAATCGATGCATTTTGTTCATGTAGTTTAATTAATTTGTTCTAGTAACGATTTCACCTACCATCAAATTATGTAAGTTTTACGACATTATACGTACAACCAATAATTTTAATAATTACAACAAAGAAAATAGATTATTGCAAGCAAATGAATAACAATAACAAAATGAAAACCTTTTTCCTACAATCAAGTCAAAACCATTTACAGTTGTAGTTCCCAGTTTACGAATCGAAGCATTTCTATTTCAATCCCGCTATAAACAGAATGAATGTAATGCGAGTGAATGAAAGAGCTGAACCAGGAAACATAAACATCAAACTTTTGCTTTGACTGACACTTGATTGCGTTCAAGTGAGACATCGTACTTGTAATCAATAAAATTCTCACGTATGTTCATCCTCCTCTGCATTAGTGAGAGTGATGATCCCTTACCACAGCATAGGGCAGTTCAATTGTACTCTCATATCAGGTATCTGCGGCAGACAATTTTACACTATATGTAGATGTTTTCAAGCTTAAATGATCACTTACCATTAATACGCTTAAATATTCTATCTTCATTCATTCAATCACAACCACAATTATCATTAACAAAGAAAATATATTACTGAAACAATATCACAAAATGAAAACATTTTGCAATAACTATTTTCAAAACATTCACAGTTGTAGTTCTCAGATACGAATCGAAGCATTTCTATTTCGATCCCGCTATAAACAGAATGAATGGAATGCGAGTGAATGAAAGAGCTGAACCAGGAAACACAGACATCAAACTTTTACTGGTGATAAAATATGATTTTGCACTATTTTGCTTTTCTACCTATTGATGAATGGATCAGTTCAGATAAAATGATGCTGTATAGCCATTGTTATATTCATAATGGGTTAAAATATTTGCTATGGATCTTCATTGATATGGATACCACTAGATTCTAAATGATAATGATGAGCTCTTACCAGCACATACACCAATCCAGTTGTACCTTCATCCCACGCAATCTTTATCAGATTATCTTTTTTTTTTATATTTTTGGTTGTGATTGCGACATTGCGCAATTATAATCGAGGAATTGTTAAAAAAACTGAAAATAGATGAGTAATATTAACAAAATACAAACATTTATTTCAACAATCAAATCAGAACCATTCACTATTGCAGTTCCCAGTTACGAATCGAAGCATGTCTATTTCGATCCCGAACAGAATGAATGGAATGCTAGTGAATGAAAGAGCCGAACCAACACAGTCATCAGTCAGCTAGGGATGGCCATTATCCTAATGGGATAAAATCGTTCGGCCATTTGACGAGTGATTACTGTTACTAATTATACGATTACGACTGTATGAGTTATTTCGTTTTAGAACAATGGATTTATGATAGAGCGTAGTCAAACTTTAATGATCTACGATTGTAAAGATTTGGTACGGTAATGCATGATGATAGTTTATTTTTAAATTTTTGAAAGTGTTTTCATGTCTCCAATGAAATGTTGAGTTGTCACATTAATTACGGTATTTGTTGATGCAATATGGTGAAAGTTTAGATAAGATACGACTTAAGGGGCATAACTCACTACAGTCACCCGGCACCCGACCAAAATCGCCTCGTTTTACGGCGTCCACTCGTTGTCGACGGGTGGTCCATGGGTGAACGACGCGATGCTACTTGTGAACCACTCACCGAGTGGTCCACTCGTCGTCCGCGCGTAAGCCGCTCGCCGCCCGCGCGTTATCTCGCGATTCGGTGTCGATACGGAGCGGAGTTGATGTAATGAGCGCAGACCGGTCGAAGCGGTCGGGCGCTGGTCGGGTGCCGGGTGGCCCCAGAGAGCTCTGACCCTAAGCTGTAGCCACTACATTCTAGTAATTAAATGATTAATGATTATAATTAAGCCTGCCAAAATATGCACGGTGCGCTAAGTTTGAGAAAAAATATATCGTTGTCATCTACAGAATAATAAAATTTCAGCCGTAAGACGTCTGCTGCTGACGTAGACTGTTGGATCTAAACCTTCCCAAGAAGCGGCACAGTAATCGCCACGCTTGGCATGTGGATTAATGATCGCAGTGGAGTTAGTTTTATAACGGGATGCTGCTGATCATCCCACAATATTATATTTACTGCCGGCTATTGGAATAGTTTGACCGCCATTATTCGGTTGTCTGACCGCACCAGCGAAAGAGCTCTGCTCCACTAGAGGTTAATAGGGTCGTCACATCCAGATGGCCTCGGATTTGCGTGTATCTAGGTATAATAACATGTAAATATAGATACATTTACTGGTGGTAGAGCTACAGTGATGGAGCTCGCGGGCGTAGGCACCACCGCATTACCTAATATACTTGCCGCTAAATGGTAGTGTTCAGAACTATCGTGTTCCGGTCAGGTGGTAATGTACGGCCCTGTAATTTCCGGCACAAGGGCCTAACACTTTAGGCCTCAGCAGTGGTAACGCATCTGCATTTTGACCTTGGTCATTGTGTGGGTATCTATAGGCTGCTGTCATCACTTAACATCAATGTGCTTGCTTGTTTGCCACCTCCATTACATAAAAAAAAAACCTACTCATTTGGAAGAATTTAAAACGTGTGGTTATGTAATGTATAAAATGATTCTTTAGTTCAATTATGATTAGTAGTCCGTACAATCCAATAAATATTCAAAGATCAATAGAATATTCCAAGTTTGGCACACATCGCACGTTTAAAATCATTGCAGCCAAACATCAAATTTGTTGAAACCGGGTCAAAATCGTACAATTATTTAACAATTGAATATCGACTTTAAACCACTGGACTACAATTTACAATACCTCGGACATTTAACTCAGTATCACCCGTAAATTTTAAGAGACTCTTGCCTTTTCAGAACCGATCCGGAACGCCACGAGTGGCGTTCAAATTTAACTTGAACGTTGAAATGTAGGCACCGAATCAATGGATCTTTGTCGCTCTTGTGCTGAGAGCAATAAAGTCGAGAATAGCAAATATATCCATTGATTCAGAAAGTTATGAGCGATCTTATAGTAGGTATTTTTTAACAATTCGCAACTGCAACCAGTGAAATCCGTTTCATCTAATATTTGATGTTGTGTAACAGAAAGATCTCTTTCTATTACTTTTTATGCTTTTTTGATATTGTTAGTCGATAGTATTTCAGATCACACTTTTTGAGTTAATTTTATTTTCATGTCACAATAGCAGTAATAATATTATTATGATAAGTATCTACGTATCAATATTGAATATTATTGTTGGAATCTTTAAACATCTACATGAAAAACAAATATGTCGATGCAGATCCTACCAACTCCTTTTCATAAAAACATATTCTCTCGTTACTGGATTTGACAAAGCTCTAATATTTAATGCAATCATTTCAAGATTGTCGATTTTACCAAAAAAAAAAACTAAAAATATATATTTGAAAACAATATAGTGGCATCATAAAAAATAAAATACGCTTACACTCACAGCCCCACAGCAGGTATAAACCTGTTTCGTTATATACAAACAACACATACACAAACATCCAGACCCGAAACAAATGTCTGTAGGACATACAAATATGAGTTCCGGTGCGGGGATCGACCCTTCGAATCAAACGGTCAACTCACACCGCTGGACCAACTGGGTCGTTAAACTATGAAACAACAATAACGTTAACAGTAAAGAAAATTTTAAACATCAAACTAAGAATGTTACAAATGAAACACGATAGCTTTAGATAAAACTTAAAACGATCAATAAAATCAAACAAAAATAAATAGAGACAGCAACAAAAGTAGTTCCCAAGGCATAAAACAACAGCAATAAAAGGTATGACATAGAATACTTTGTCTATGGTCGAGAATAAAAAGACCAAGATGACAGAACTAAGCCGAATGGCACGTCACTAAATTCCAATAATTTACCGACTAATATTTTAACGACTTATCCCGTACCGATTATGGAGAGTGTAAAAAACCCCCGTTTCGATCTGATTAAGTTCAGTTTGGAGTTCCATTAAAAAAAACTAAAGAATACCGGAGGCGTTAATCTGTGATTTATAATTGTCTGCTAGATGAACAGCTGTAGATAAATAGGTACAATAGAGAAAGCTTTAGAACACAATGAGGGCAGTGACCTATTTTGTCATAAATCCATTTGTATATAAAAGTGAAAGGTCACTCACTCATCAGGAAATCTCAGAAACTACAAGTGCCAGGAGTTTTATATGAGATATAAATGCTCACTAATACTGGATTTTGTGAAATTTGAAACCGGTTTTTTAGGGTTGAAAGTGTCGGCAGAGAATATGTAATAAAACTACGTATAGAATGGACACTTCAACGTGCCGCCCGATTTCCCTGCCTCACCCAACCTTCTCCCACTCTTATGGGCGACGTTTGGTATTCTCTACGTGCTACGTACACAGGTGCACGTGTAAATATATGTCACTGATTAATGTCTGTGTAATAGAGACCAAATTAAGCGTTTGTATGGAATTTTGGCGAAGTGTCCGCGGTGTGGTGTCGGTAACTGACTGAGACCGAGTTTTGCTCAGTTGTTTGTCAGTCTGTCAAAATGAGTGAGATAGATCAAATCAACTTATGAATAATTTGTAAGTCAAAACATTAAATTTTAACTGACCCCTAACCTTGACTTACCGACGCCATGTTTTTCATAGCAAAAAAATCAACGCTGCAAACGTCAAACTTTTGAAAGTACACGTTATTCGTAAACTACGGAAGATTATACCATTCCATTTTCAACTTTACCGTCCCGTGAATAAAGTTTCACCATTCAATAAATCGAAGAACTTGTTTTGATTACTGAACTGCCAAAAAAGCGTACAGCGAGCGGTGTTTGCTCAAAAGTTACCTTTTGCGAGTGAATTAGGGTTACAAAAGGGTTCGGGAGATCTATCTCTTGCGTAAATCTTTCCTAAACGAGACATAGCGTAAGGCGAAACGGTATTGTATGGAATTGAGTTAGTTTGTACGAGTTTACTACGTTTTTTATGCGATTCTCTCGCAGTTTAGTGCCGGTTGAGACGTTTCGCTTTGGGATTGATCGCCTTTGTTATAGTAATGGATGTTAAATGGGTGGGGAAAATAATCATTTGATGCATAACAGACACTTGATTGTTATCTGCCGTTTGCGATGCTTATTTGATTAGAGTGATTGGTAATTGTTTAAATAAGGTATGGCCTGATAATGGAATGGGTTTGTTTCCTGCGTCCCTTCTCAGACAATCTATTTTAATCCGTTATTGCTGACTTAACAACGCATTGAAATGGATCTTTAGATATTTTTTGATACTTAATCACTTATTGATATGTTTTTTTTATGTGACGGTGGTGGCAAACTAGCATGCAGTTTACATGGATGTTAAGTGGCGACTGCAGTTTATAGATATCTACACAATATCAAGAGGTCAATGCAGATACGCTGCCACCCCTGAGGACTAAGATCTTTTGCCTCTTTGATAGTTTCCTATTACGGGGCTATACATTACCATCTAACCGGAACACGATAGTGCTAAATACTACCATTTGGCGGTAGATAGATTAGGTAATGCGGTGGTACCTACGCCCTCGAGCTCCATCTCTGGAGCTCTACCAACAGTAAAAGGTGTACCTATTAGCTGTTTTATGAATTAAAAAAAAAGTTGCCAGGAGTGATGGTGGTGGCGGTGATAGTGATTGTGGTGGTTGTGGGGTTAAAAATACTCCACGATAATATTCAAGTTTTAACTTCAGCCGCCATTCCCGGAGTGCAAGCCATTGCTTTTTTTACCGGTTTTATCACAAAAAAATAAAACTGTTTTTAATCTATTAAACAAATACTTAATTAGACTGTTTCTTTTTTATAAACTTTCGGGAGTAAATTCTGTTCATAAATGATTTTTGTATCTGAATTTTAATTGTTAACTTGATAAGTTGCCTTATCGTTATTCGACCTATAAATCGAAAAAATCTTACATATACCATTTTTTCCTCTTTAATAACCCCGAAAACTCGTTTCTCATGCCTCTTTGCACTCGACAGCACGAACAAGGTCTGGCAGGGACAGGATTAAAACTGTAACAAATATTTATGCAGCCCTGTTAAACAGATTAAAATATGAATGTGACTGTTGAGAAACCATATAAGTTCACTTTCCAATATTTAGTGGTGCAAATTGAATGTTTTATATATTAAATATCAGATAAAATGTTAACTTTTAATTACACGAATTCATATTTTTTATGTTAAGGAAGGCGGCAAACAAACATGCAGGTCACATTGATATTAAGTAATGACTGCAGCCTATAGACATCTACACAAAAACGAGAGGTCAAAATGCAGATGCGCTGTGACCCCTAAGACCTAACTTGTTGAACTAATATCTTTTAAAGGCCTCAGTGGCTTACCTATTGATTTGCTGCAAATGCAACAGACTGCAACATTTCTTAATTAAAAATATTCGTTATAGATCTACAAAAAATGAATAGTAATACACATTTTTAAATGTTATTGTCGTTAGAAAACACATTTTTTCTTAAATACACTGTAAACTATTGTAATCAATTCGATGCATATCAAGATATTATGCTAAAAGAAGCAGACGGCATTATTTTAAAAACTAAAACAATGACAATGTTTTTAGGGGAAATAATACACTTTTCTCTTCCAATGGTGTGAATATATAAAACAATGTTGAAACTTATTTTTAATTAATTTTCTAACATTAAGAATTATTTCAAGCGGAAACAGACTTTTGCCAAAATTATTAATTACCCTAAAAAACTTTCTTTTTAAAATTAAGACGAACAAAACTGTAACTTACGAGTTACAACATTTCACCGCTCGGCTGCACTCTTACAGATGTCACAAGATAAGTCTTAAAACAAATGGTGTCTTCTTGTCACGTGTACAAATCACTTATTAATGTTAAATAAACTTTTTTCCTCTCTCAAGTGATTATGATTTAATGTGTTTATAAGTGAAGGTACCGCGAATTAACCAGTTTGTTTTTGAGCACAATTATCTTTGACATAATTGCGGTGTTATTAAGCTTCTCCAGTGTCTTCAAATGTGTTTTAGACAGTCTCCACTTAGAATATCTATAATAATTATTTAAAGACACATTTGAGGCCTTTGGAGTTGAAATGTCAGTACTCATCTTTTGTTTAGAAACATTTCGATATTTGGTGGATGCTTCGTTGGTACGATGGTTGATTCTTTGCGCAGAAGATTAGCTTTGCCATTCAATGTGGCTATGTCCCCATCAGACAAAGCCACGGCCAATCTTATGGCCACATTATCACACGATGATACCGATGTAGAGTTCTACGATACATGTTGGTAGGTGAAAATTTGGTCAATATTAGGTGCATTATGTAATTATTAATTAATTGCTGTAATTTCATTCATTAGAATAAAGTTATGTACAATTAACGTTTATCCTAAAACCAATAAAGATTCTTTAAACATTAGATTTACAACGTCAACCACCATCAACATAATCGAATGCCTTGCGCAACACTATTAGTGAATAGCGACATAAAAAACTGATAATCGTACTTAAAACTTCAATCCACTGAATACGTGATAATAAATCGTTTGAAAACAAAAGAAATATAGTCTATAAATCGACCCGCAATACAATATACGTCTATTAGGTGGGCACTCGTATAACTGTAAATCTCCGATCTCCCCAAAACACTCCCGTTTTACAACTGACCGCATTCAGCCTAACTAGTAAATTTTTCGATTGCCCCCCCACTTAGACATTCATTGCATGCTTTATATGCCACTAACAACGCGGAGTTTCTTGCTCGAGGGGTAACAGATAGCAATATAATCGAAGATAGCGCTCTAAATCCTACAGGTAGGAGTACTGTAATAGCTTCATCGTATGTGGCTGCAGTGCGCTTGCAAGGCGTTTGATACATTTTTAATTCTGGAATAGGGCTCTTGGGATTTTTGTAGGCTGAAGTATTGCTTATCTATGAAATAGCTGAGGGTGGAGCCGACCATATGCTTTTTCCCGAGCTTGGGTGTTGTTTACACCGACTAACCATTCGTGTCTGTGAAACACAGTATTATTAGAGCCGTATTCTTTGCAATGATAACAGTTGCGGTAATGGCATCCTCATTCGATGCTAGAATATTGATTTCAGTTTTTCTAGTTTCATTTTTATAATGTCTAGACACATAAATTCCTTTCGGACCACACTGAATTTAGTGTCCATTTTACTGAAAGGAGCTACTCTCTGAATCGTACCTATATTAGGACGGTATCTTAATTTACTGATGTTATAAATGAGATGGTGTTTGGGTTGTTGTTTATTACTCAATCACGTAATGACTTAATGGATTTGTTAGTTTTAGTTCTAATTTTCGTATTATAAACTTGTGACATGAAGCGGGTATATATAAGTTTTGTTATCTAACATTTACTTTACCATCATGAAAGCGTTCATTTCAATTTTGTTGTCATGGATCATAGTTTTATAAAAGGTATAGGTATATCAATAATACGAGCGGTGGACTTACAATCAGACTCCGAGCCGTTCTGAGAATAATCGGACTATTAGTAGGAGTACTGCCGCGTATCCAGTGTGTGGTTGGAACCTCTATCCACCATATGACCAGACACAGAAAGTCAATTGGCTCAGTCCTTTTGGAGCAAATTGGCTGTAGCAGTCAGACATACTCAAAGAACGACAGGCAGATGGACACGTGAATGATCTTGTCATGGTTGTAATTTTCCTTTTAAGGTACGGTATATTAAAATTAAACTCTAATTGGTGTATATATTACAAATTACGTCGTAATTCTTACAATGACAATGAATATAAAAGAAAATGAAGATGTAGGTAGTGTCTTAACGACACATAATAAAATAGAACTGGGATTAGAGACCGCAACCGGGGAAATAGGGAAAATGATATCATTATGATATAAGAGGCAAATATAGTGGACTTAATAAAGACATTTCTTGTGTAATAAAACGGGTCGCTTTGATTAAAAGTTATTGTAGCTATAATATTTTTATTGTCGTGTGAATCATTTTTATTTGTAGTCACCTGATTTCGGGTAATGTTGTAGGCTAATCTAATAATAAAGGTTACACACACAAAAATTACTATGTGGAATTGTACTGTACAGTTTGTAGCAAGTCGTACCTTTTACTATACAGTCTTCTACCATTACGATTTATCGTATTATTGGATGGTCTTAAATACATAAGAGTATCACTACTGGCAAGGCATAAAATTGTGGTAGGTAGGCACCATCACTAGTACAACACTGAACTGCATTTAATATTTGATACAGCGATATCTCAATATCAATTACTGATAAAATTAGTTGGCTGATACTCATTATTTTTTATGTTGATTATAATTCTATTTTATTATTTAAAGAGGCAGAGGTCCAGGAAGTTCAAGACCAGCCTACCATGATCAAATAGGTTGAGTACTGTCTGAGGGTGCGGTCAAAAGTCTTAGGAATCGTGCATGTATGAAGAGAATGATGAATGTAGAAGAAGCACGGGAGGTGTGTCAGGATCGGGATATCTGGCGCTCCACACTCTCTGCCTACCCCGTAAGGAACTTGGCGTGAATATACATACATACATTTATCTCAAAACGTATTTGGTTATGAAAGTTATCAGGTTTCTAGCAGCCATATAAAATCACCCACAATCCATCTTCGAGGGTGAGATCGGTGTTGATCTTGCCCCACTCATTATTTGTGCCAGTTAGAGAACTGGCAGCATAGTTCACACCCAGCTTGAACATACATTTCTATACATTGATTGTGATTGGCTAAATCTATTTGGTCCAACAATGGTGATTAGATTTTAAACGTGTCGTTTGTGTCGGCATATGCATTACAAAGATGTAGTTCTTAAGGTGTAATACGTAGTGACAAGTACTATTGAAATTTTTGAAACCAAATTTGCGAGTATTTGGAAATTAAAGAAAAAACGGAAAGAAAAATTTGACTTCGGGCAGGAATCAAACCTGCGACCTCAGGATAATCAGTCCAGTCGCTTTACCACTAAGCTACCGAAGTCCCGCACCGTTGCGAGTTTTTGTTAATATTTTATTGTTTAATAAAGCTTTTCAAGGTTCATGTAAAAGGGTATAAGAATAAAGATCAAAATAAATACCACAAACCGATTTTTCTTCTGATTTTAAAATAATAACTTCCAATCTCATACCATACTAATTATAATGTTAGTATGTTGTTCCCTAAACACCTTTTATGAATCCATAGTCATCAGTTCACAAGAATCCATATAAAATCCTCCCCCCCCCCCCCTTATTCGTAAACGTATTTTAGCCAAATCGTTGCTAATCTTTCCTTTGTCTTTTTCTATCTTGCTCATTTGACAATGCAACTGACAAAGACAAAGCATTCTATAGCTAAAACGTATCTAATGTACGTTTATGAATAAGGGGGCTAAATTTTATGAATCCGTAGTCATCAGTTCTCAAGAATCCATATAAAATCCCCTACAATCCGTCTTCGAGAGCAACATCGATCTTGCCTCACTAATTACTTGTGCCATCTCTCTAAGTGGCATCATCGTTCATGCCCCACTTGGCCATACATCTGTCATTGGCTAAATCTATTTGGTCAAACATTGGTAATTAGCTTAAGTGTTGCAGTCACGTTGGATTTGTCGGATTGCGTTGATTTTTATGTTGGTGTAACCTATGTATTTTCTTTGGCACTTTTATCATGGCCGAGTGTCATCTCGGCATAGTGATTGTACCGTCATCATATTATTTCAAAGTTGGTATACAATTCTCAAGCTTACACTTAGGTTGGCACTCCTTGGCACTCTTCACGGTCATTGGTCGATTCTGACAAGACGTCACTGACGTCACCACTCGCCACTACCTGTAGCGAATCAAACTTGCAACGGGAAAAGAGACGCTTGAAATTCGTGATCCCGAACGCGCGCGTTTTGTGGCTGGTCCAGGGCCACCCGTGACTCGACACCCCGGCCGGGAGTGAAAACCGAGAAAGAACTCGAAGACCACAGGATCAAGACAACATAAATGCCGAAAGCTGGAACCGCAGGTTAGTCAGACGACCTATTAGACCGTTCTCCCTTGTGGGAGTCCCTGTTTGTGAGACGCCAACCGAGTGAAACCGGGCCCTCACAATACATTTTGGTGCCGAAACCCGGGAATTATCCATTTTTCATTAACTTTCGTAAAACCATACACGTACAATTTTTTCTTCCTACCGACTTTTTTGAACTCCCTATTTTCGGGAAAGTTGGGAGATTCTGCCCTGTACACGTAACAATTATATTCAATTAACGTGTTGATCGATCGTTAACATTGGAAAGATATCCTCATCTTACGCATCCATATATATTTTTTTTCGATTTCGATATCTATAAATGAACGATTCTGAATAAATTAATAAATTCGATTTCTATGTAAAAATTTTTAGGTCACCAGGAGTAACATACCTACCTAGTGTGATCTAGTAATCCGAAGGTACAACCGTTGCAAATACCAAGTGTTCCGTTCGGCATAATTATAGTGTGTAGCTACCTAGTTTACAAATCGTTTTCAATATTCAACGTTTAGCGGTTTGGATATAGGTAGGTACGTTTTACGTGAATATACACAAACCCGGTAAAATCCTATTCGTCTAACTGTTGTTTATAATATCGTAACATACACGTATTTAAGGTTTTTTTAAAGTAAATAAATCGGATCTTGTTCTTCGCTCCTAGGTACATACCTACGTACAACATAATAATAAAATTGCTTGCGCCTTTCACTTATTCGCTTTGGTAAAAACCTATCGTAAAGGAGCAGCATTCTATTGTTGTTTGTTGACACAGGTTTGCCTTAATTACGTAGGTACCTAAAATTCGTCGCTTATCTCATAGACCTACACTATGTAAAAGTGGATAGGTATTCAAGTTGCAATTTATCGTTGCCTAGCGTTGTTTATACATTCTATTTATATCGCGGTATAACATCGCTGGTTCTCGCACTTGTTTATCTGATTCTTTTTAGTGGTGTAGGTAGGTAAGTATGCAACTATCGTAGTTAGGTCGTTTTTTATCGTAATTTACTTACCTATTATAAATGGCTCGTAAATAATTCTGACGTCCTATTCATCGAGTGACTTACCATAAGCGAAATTATTCAACTGCAAACAATAACAATCGTGTTTACGTAACTTAGCTCATTAGGTACTCTAAAGTGATAGGTACCTATCGTGAAGCACCATTATTATTATAATAATAGTGCTCGATCGCTCTCGTAAAAACTGGACCGTTTACATATCGTAACTACATATCGTTTACCTAGGTATTCTATTGTTTAACTTTTAATTATTCTCGTATAGTTCCACATCCCCTCGTAATTATAAGAGGACGAGTTCGGTTGGGAACCTGACTCGCGGGATATCGTAACACTAAATCGTTTTAATAGATAAATGGTTCTTCAATTCTTTTAATTAAATTATTTTTCACGTTTTTTAGCATTGCGCGTGCTAAGCCGTAGCTTGTGTACACTGCTTTGTCGTATTTCGTTTGTACTAGTCTCTCACAACGATGTACGCAACTCGGCGACGTTCTAAGCACGACACAACATCGAGGCGTGGCTCACATGCTACTTCCGAATTAACTATGCAAGACTTACCGGTTTTACGGAGGAAGCGTACACTAGCTCTGCGACGTCTTGAAAAAACTTTGGAGGCAGCTGAGCTAGCTCAAGATGATAGATCTCTTCTGAACACGTTTCTTTCTCATCATGCTGTCATGCCGCGACTTTGTGAAAGTTTTGAGCAAGCTCATACGGACATTCTTGGCATTATTGATGGCACATCGGAAGAGAAAGAAGATTTAATACGCGAACAATTTGATGACATTTACATTAAAATTGCTACTATTTATAGGGAACTTATTCCTAGTAACGATGAACAACGTACTGAACGTGATCGCTCGAGCGTCTGTAATGTTAAATTACCAAAAATCAAAATTCCAACGTTTTCAGGAGCTATTAAAGAGTGGCCTGAATTCAATGATGTTTTTAATTCGTTGATCCATAATAACGAAACATTGTCAGACACTGAACGTATGCATTATCTTATATCAAGTTTGTCAGGTGACGCACTTGGTCTTATTCGTACGTACCCAGTTAAGGGTACTTTCTATAGCGAAGCCTACCAAGCCTTGCTCACTAGGTATCGTGATAAGCGTGAGTTGGCTTTTACGTGCTGGAAAGAAATATTAAATATTAATTTTAAATCGAGTTCTCCTTCAGAATTCCGTCGTGTACTTGATTTAATTAGTGAAAATTTAAATATTTTGAAAAGTCTTGATTTACCTACGGATCAGTGGAGCTTTATTCTGTGTTATCACATATTATCGAAACTCGATTCTAAGACTCGCTGTGCATTTGAACGAAGTCATTCAACTGCCGAACTTCCCGAATTTAGAGATTTGTATAAATTTTTAAATATGACATGCGAGGCCCTTGTTCGAGATACACATTTTTTGTCACAAGAGCGTAGTTACTCTACTACCAACCGTGCACACGATAAATCTATACCTAAAATACCACCAAGTAATAAATCGTTTAAATCGAAACCGACTACGGTATTCCTTTCCAGCACTAGCAACACTAAATCTACTGCTGATAAACCTAAAATTCGAACGATTACGGCATCTGAAGCATCAGTCACAACACCAATTGTCAAGTGCTCCTTCTGTTCTGAAAATCATTCGATCAGTTATTGTGAACGGTTCACAAAGCTTTCTGTTGCGGAACGGATTGAATTCGCTAAAACCAACCGTTGGTGTTTCAACTGCTTAAGACCTTCGCACAGTTTAAAGAATTGTAGATCATTTTTTAGTTGCCAAAAGTGTCGTCAACGTCATCACACCCTGCTTCATCGAGGTGATGATGCTAATTTATCTGCTTCATCAAGTCAAGCCGATTCGAGCAGTAGTCCAGAGCAACCTGTAAGAGTACTTACGAGCATAGGTGATAATTCTGTGGTGCTGTTATCAACAGCCACTGTGCAACTTCGTGATTCCTCAGGCAACTTCCAATCGTTTCGTGCTCTCATAGATTCGGGTAGCCAGGCTCACTTCATCAGTGAACGTGCTGCCACCATCTTAGGTGTCGCCCGCACACTTACTTCTCGTCGTGTTCGTGGTTTGGGACAAGCATCTTCGTCTATATCAGGTGCAGTTCGCCTTGAGGTTGGTGCTAACAGCAACAGCCTCTTTTCTATCGATGCGCTCACGTTGCCTAGCATTTGTGGTAGGATACCTTCAACTCGTATTAATAAATCGTCGTGGCATCATATCAAGGATCTCGCCTTGGCTGACCCTAACTTCGACAAGCCTGGTTCTGTAGATCTGCTTCTCGGCGCTGAGGTGTTTACTTCTCTTCTCCTTCCTGGCCGTGTGGATGGAGGTCCAAATCAACCCTCAGCTCTGAATTCAGTGTTTGGCTGGCTCTTACTGGGTGGTGCCGGCTGTCAGGACGAAGTTCAATCGTTTTTCAGCCAAGACGATGATCTGCTTCATGAGGAAGTCAAGCGCTTCTGGGAGTTGGAATCATTTCCGTCACCTCGACATCTAACCCCTGAGGAAACTCGCTGTGAAGAAATCTTCGCAACTCATCATACCCGTGATTCGGTTGGCAGATACGTGGTCACTCTGCCTTTCAAGGAAGAAGAGCAGGATCGTTCTTTTCCTGGATCTCGTGACATCGCTTTGCGTTTTTTTCACTCAATCGAACGAAAACTCAGGAGAAATCCAGAGTTGCATCACCAGTACAACGACTTCATGAAAGACTATCTCGATAGTGGTCACATGAGTCTTGTCCCTGTAAACAAACTTACAGAGGGAAAGTATGACATCCCTCATCACTGCGTTCTGCGTCCCGAGTCCGCCACAACGAAACTC
Organism: Macrosoma leucophasiata; assembly: GCA_036365455.1. NCBI lineage: Eukaryota > Metazoa > Arthropoda > Insecta > Lepidoptera > Hedylidae > Macrosoma > Macrosoma leucophasiata. The sequence continues at coordinate 1,811,370 of JAWQUS010000014.1, read as the reverse complement.
CGTGTGGTGTTTAACGCTTCAGCTAAAGATGCTAGGGGCGTATCGTTAAACGACACTCTGCTCGTCGGTCCCAAACTCCAATCAAACATACTGAAATTCGTAAGGGACATATACTCACCTGTTCTTCCATGCAGTAGTCTTTTCGCGTGGTCTGATTCTACCGTTGTGCTTGCGTGGCTTCGCTCTCACCCTTCACGTTGGAAGACTTTCGTTGCGAATCGCGTAGGGCACATTCTTGATGTCATCCCTGGGGCTCGATGGGGTCACGTGGCCTCTGAGGATAATCCAGCGGATGTAGTCTCCCGTGGACAGCTTCCATCAGCTCTTGTCACTAATCGCTTATGGTGGGCGGGTCCGTCGTGGCTCTCTCAACCGCTTTCATCTTGGCCAAGTTCTGATGGTATTCCAGACTCAGACATTCTAGCTGCAGAAGAAAAGGCTCCTCGCTCGTTCCTTACTCATGGTGACGTTCCTAGTCCGTTTATAGACACTCTGTTGGATCGCTATTCGTCGATTCGTAAAATCCAACGCCTTTTGTGTGTATGGATAAAATTCATTGCATTCATTCGTTGTAAACGCACTCGCTGTTCTGATCCCATATCGACTCGGGTAGAACTACATAATGCCCTTATGATTATTGTGAGGTACGTTCAATCACATCATTTTGCATCAGAGATAAGTCACTTGCTAGACAATACTCTTCTTTCGAAACAAATGCGTAAGTTAAATCCGTTTCTCGACGCTAAGGGAACTCTCAGGGTGGGTGGCCGATTGGCCAGATTGGGGCTCGAATTTGAGCATAAACACCCCGCTCTGCTCCCTCGCGAATCGAAGCTTACCTATTTAATCATCGAAGCGTTTCATCGTGAAAATTGTCACGCTGGCGTTAACACGATGCAATACCTTCTAACACAACAATTTTGGATCCTTTCACCCAAACGGGCAATTCGTCATTGCCTTTCGAAGTGTGTTCAGTGTTATAAAACGAACCCGACTCCTCTTGAACCGTTTATGAGCGATCTACCTGCTACTCGCGTCAATCAGGTTAAGCCTTTTTCTGTTGTGGGAACGGATTACGGTGGTCCTTTCCGCATCAAACTCGCAAAACATCGCGGTGCGAAAATCGGTAAGGCTTATCTCTGTTTGTTCGTATGCTTAAGTACCAAAGCAGTGCATCTCGAAACTGTTTCGGATCTTTCATCGGACGCATTTCTTGCCGCTCTTCGTAGATTTGTCGGTCGTCGCGGTAGGGTCAACGTCATCCAATCCGATTGCGGTACAAATTACGTAGGCGCGAATAATCAGCTTCAGTCTCTCATGCAATCTGCCGCTCAAACCGAACAGATTGAGTTTCGTTTTAACCCGCCTTCGAGTCCTCACTTTGGAGGAGTTTGGGAAATTCAAATTAAAGCAGTAAAATCGCACCTTTATCGAATTATCGGTGATCAAGTCTTAACGTTCGAAGAACTAAGTACGGTCTTCGTGCAAATTGAGGCGATACTCAATTCGCGACCCCTTTGTCCGTTGAGTTCAGACCCCAATGACTTGGTTGTACTGACACCGGGCCACTTCTTACCCTTGGAGCCTCTAACTACCGTTCCCGATGAGGACTTAACGTCAGTCAATATTAATCGACTTAGTCGTTGGCAGCTCATTCAACGTTTCCAACAGGATTTTTGGAATCGTTGGAAGTGCGAATACCTCCATACTTTGACTCAACGGGCAAAGTGGACTAAACATTCTAAGCCGCTAATCGTGGGATCCGTGGTAATTCTGAAAACCGAAACTTCTCTTCCGTTACATAGGCCTCTGGCTCGGGTCGAGAAATTGCACCCTAGCCCGGACGGAATAGTTCGTATCGCAACGGTTCGTACAGTCGATGGTTCGTGCTTAACTCGACCGTTGGCTAAGCTATGTCCGTTACCTAACCTAGATTAATCCGTAACTCGTTAATTATTAGCTTTAGTCGTAATTAAGTCTTTTCGTAGGTTAGTTATTCGCTAGTTTTAGAAAATACCTATAACGTATTTTGGTGGGCGGAAATGTACCGTCATCATATTATTTCAAAGTTGGTATACAATTCTCAAGCTTACACTTAGGTTGGCACTCCTTGGCACTCTTCACGGTCATTGGTCGATTCTGACAAGACGTCACTGACGTCACCACTCGCCACTACCTGTAGCGAATCAAACTTGCAACGGGAAAAGAGACGCTTGAAATTCGTGATCCCGAACGCGCGCGTTTTGTGGCTGGTCCAGGGCCACCCGTGACTCGACACCCCGGCCGGGAGTGAAAACCGAGAAAGAACTCGAAGACCACAGGATCAAGACAACATAAATGCCGAAAGCTGGAACCGCAGGTTAGTCAGACGACCTATTAGACCGTTCTCCCTTGTGGGAGTCCCTGTTTGTGAGACGCCAACCGAGTGAAACCGGGCCCTCACAATACAGTGATAGCGTTGCAAAAGTGGCTAGCTTGAAATATTGGTTTCGATTCCAGTACTTTACAAAAGATATTAGGGTTAAGATTCTTATTTTTTTTTTTATGTAATAAAAGTGGCAAACAAGCATGCAGTTCACATTCATGTTTAGTGAAGACTGCAGCCTATAGACACCCACACAATGACCAGAGGTCAAAATGCAGATGCGCTGCCACTCCTGAGGCATTAGGTGTTATGCCTCTGTGCCGGAAATTACAGGGCCGTACATTACCACCTGACCGGAACACGATAGTGCTGAACACTACCATTTAGCGGCAAGTATATTAGGTAATGAAAATAAAATAAAAATAAAAAAAAAAAGCGGTGGTGCCTACGCCCGCGAGCTCCGTCACTGGAGCTCTACCACTAGTAAAAATATATCTTATTCGCATACTTAGACCACATGATAATGTGCGGTTTTCGCAAAGGCCCTGGAAGATCAAGCCTGATCTATCATGACCAAATAGGCTGAGAACTGCCGGAGAGGAGGGTCAAAAGTCTTAGGAATCGGCGTGCATGTATGAAGAGAATGATGAATGTAGAAGCAGTACGGGAGACGCGTCAGGACCTCCCGGCCTATCTGGCGCTTTACACTCTCTGCTTCCCCGTAAGAGACTTGGCGTGAAGTTTGTATATTACATACATACGTACAAAATAAGTTAGCTTTGTATTATTTGGAACTAAACCAATTGAATGTGCATAATAATTTGGTTCATCATCATCTTCTTGGCAATCGTAGGCACCACCGCATTACCTAATATACTTGCCGCTAAATGGTAGTGTTCAACACTATCGTGTTCCGGTCAGGTGGTAATGTACGGCCCTGTAATTTCCGGCACAGAGGCATAAGACCTTAGGCCTCAGGAGTGGTAACGCATCTGCATTTTGACCTTGGTCTTTGTGTGGGTGTCTATAGGCTGCAGTCATCACTTAACATCAATGTGAACTGCATGCTTGTTTACCACTTCCATTACATAAAAAAAAAAAAAAAATAATCTTTGGGGGAGGCCTTTGTTCAGCAGTGGACGTCTTTTGGCTGAAATGATGACGATGATGATGATAGTGAATACACACGTGAACAACTTCATAAGGTTAGTTGATTAGATGTAATTATCTAAAGTATAAAGCTCAAAATACAATAGGATTTTTCTCATTGTATTTGACATACTAAAACATTATTTATTGTATTTCCACAAACGTTTTGCGTACAAATATTAAACATTGTAATATTTTTATATTTTGTAATAGCAAATTCGGGTGAATTCAGAAATTAAAGAAAAAATAACATCACTTGTAATCCCCTATGACCCCATAGGGGATTACAGGCAGAAAAAAATGCATGCTTTCAAGCATACATGCAAACACGCAAGATTGTAGGTAGTGATCCTGTTGACATCAAGGAAAAATAAAAAAAATGAATTCAGGCAGGGATCCAACCTACGACCTGCGAAACATAGTCTAGCCTACCACTAAGCTACCGAATCCCCATATTACATATTAAATTATGATCAGCTATACATTACTATCTAACAGGAATATTGCTGAACACTACCTAATGTACTTAAGTGTCTTTTTTTATGTATCCATGTGTCTTTGTGTTGTCTGTCAGGTGTGCAATAAAGAGTATTTATTTATTTATTTGTTTACCCTTTGGCGGCAGATGGTAACGCAGCGGTTCCTACACCCTCAACCTCCAACACTGGAGCCACTAGCATAAACACTACCACATACAAATATTTCACACCACACATTAATAAAAACAAGTCTATTTGACCACAAACTATAGTCAATCAATCAAGTCCATTATCGCTAACACTAACAAGCAACAGCGATATGTAAATAGCTTAGCTAGGTCAGTTGGACCCCGAAAACGGGATCGTGAAATTAATTATGTGCCGAATAACCCGCCATCTGCCGCATCAATATTCAATCCGATTGGGACCAATAGGCATTGAGGCCGGTACGTTTTGACCCCGCATGGGATAGCACAGGGTACTGCGGAAGCACTATTTCGGGGATTATCTAAGATTGGACGGGTGCCCGATTAACCGGACGGTTGGTAACATTAAATATCTATCTAATTGTTACAGAGGTATTTCTGTTTTTGTATGGCTTGGGTACGCAAGTTAAGTCTTTGGGTTTATCCATTTTAGATTTGTAATGAAGCCGTCGTAGCTTATAGTGAGCATAATGACGTTAGATATAGCTCAAGTATTGCAAGTGGTGAGTACGTGTAAAGGACAAGTTCCACGTTCAGCCCGCACCTTGTACACTTTATCAAAAGATAGAAAAAAATACGTAGAATCATAAAAAAATACTTAAAAAGTTATTTGAATAGTCGTTTTTTTGTGGGAAATAATTATTTTTTGTAATTTTATTTGTATGTATGTATCTTCACGCCAGATCCCTAACGGGGTAGGCAGAAAGTGTGGAACGCAGGATATCCCGGTCCTGACACACCTCCCGTGCCTCATCTACTATCATGTTATATGTAAGAAAACAATATGTCACCATATTATGCATATATTGCCAAGTTAGCTAGTAGACTTATCTCGGCAACGTTTGCTGTGAAAAAGATTAGACTATTAACAGACGTCGAGACGGCTCGCCTTGTTTATTTTAGTTATTTTCACAGTATAATGTCCTATGGCATTTTGCTATGGGGAAATTCCGCCGACGTCAACACTATTTTTGTACTGCAAAAAAGAGCTGTCCGGGCTATCTACGGGCTGAGTCCGAGGGTATCTCTTAGAGATAAATTTAAAGAAATAAATATTCTGACTGTAGCTTCGCAATACATTTATGAAAATGTATTATATGTCCGTAAAAACATTAATGAGTTTCCTACAATAGGTAACAATCACAGTATAAATACTAGGAACAAATACAAATTGTCCGTGCATGCAACGCGGCTGAATAGGGTCAGTAATTCTTTTAGAGGTCAATGTATACGGTTCTTTAATCAAATCCCAAAAACGTTCAAAGTCTATCGATCAATAAATTCAAGAAAGTAATGAAAGAACGTTTATATAAATGTAATTACTACAAGACCTGTGATTATCTTAATAATAATACGTCTTGGGATTATAGCAATCGCTGCCAGGCTATTTCGTGATACTGTGATTTCGTGTATATCTACAATTGTTAAGGGTTGAATAATGTGAATACCCTGGCTGAAAATGAATTCCATCTCTAATTTTGCCGTATATCCGAAACAGTCATGCACGCTCAAATGTCTTTGCCTTTGGCGGCGTCGTGTGGCGGGTAGCTCACTTCCCTCTAAAATGGTCGAGGAGGGCAATGGTTATCACATGCGTCATACTCGTGAACTACTATGACATTCTTGTTTTTGAAATATACTAACGACAGGTAACTGAAGGTATTATAAACCATTTACATAGCTGAAAATTATTAAGTATTATATGCTTCTTCTCTCAATATAGTGTACAAGGTATAGGCCAAGCTCCATACATTTTGGAACGTCTTCTTTTCCCTCACGTTGAATTTCCCATTAGGTAATACGGTGGTGCCTACGACCCCAGCTCCCTACCGCCAGATAATAAAAGCACAGTGTGACCAGGAAAACAGATGTCACATGTTAGCATCGATACGCCAATGCTAATTATTTATTCATCAGAGACGTTCCCAAACAATGACTAAACTGTGCTTGACCTGACGTGCAGATGTTTATCAAATATCTACATTATGGTGATTCATGGAGTGAGTAATCTGTACATCCTTGTTGACATGGATTGAAGACTTTTTTATATAAGGTGCAAACAAAGCATGCAGCTCACATTGATATTAGTAATGACTGCAGCCTATCCTACTACTATTATAAAGGCGAAAGTTTGTATGTATGGATGTATGGATGTTTGTTACTCTTTCACGTAAAAACTACTGAATGGATTTGAATGAAACTTTACCACAATATAGCTTATACATCAGAATAACACATAGGCTATAGCTTATACATCAGAATAACACATAGGCTACAATTTTTGAGGTTTTTAATGTGAGGTCGTAGAAAAAACACATTTTTTGCGCTTACATTGCAAACGCTGACTGAATCCTACAAGATAGATCAAAACAATTTACTACAGTATTGTACAACTTAAAAAGGTCTACAAAAAAGTCCGTGATGGTATATGTTTATCTCTTAGGAATAACCCACAATAACCATTTTTTATCCTTTACTTTGTACGAGAAATAATGGCTTATTTACGAAGCGATTTTAAGCAATACAGTATTAATCCTTATCCAATTAAGTATCTTAAATACATTGTGCATTTAATAAAGATCAATATGGCTTTTTACAGCATGTAAATTAAATAAATATTTTCGAAGATATCACAGATTTAAAATGCAGAGTCATAGCAATTTCGGCGATAAATACCGTTTCGGTGATAAATACCGGCAGCGGCGCCAGGCGAACGGGGCGTGGGGGGAGCGGGGTAGGTGCGGTGGGGAAGAAGTGGCTCATCGCTGAGTGCGCGACCCGAACGCGGGCAGACGCGTGAGGGCAGACGTCGTTGACGGTTGTGTCCGTTTTGCGAATTTTCAAGGCACTAGCGATTTCTTTTTGGTTAGGAGTTACACGTACAAATTAGGGCTCTGCAGTGCTTAGTTACCGTATTTCTTACTTATTACTAGACTAGACGGGACGAACCTGAAGTCCACGCGAACGAAGTCGCGGGCAAAAGCTAGTATATCTATAAGACTTAAAAAACATTGACAACCTTTCAACTTGCCATCTATGTCTTACGAGTGATAATGAAAGGAAACTCTACACATAGGAAAAGTAATAGGCATATATTTATAGGACTCATAAGAACAAAATCTAAGATATCTTTTTTTATTTAATGGAAGTGGCAAACAAGCATGTAGTTCACGTTGATGTTAAGTGATGACTGCAGTCTATAGACACCCACACAAAGACCAGGTCAAAATGCAGATGCGTTACCACTCCTGAGGCTTAAGGTGCCGGAAATCACAGGGCCGTGCTGAACACTACCATATTATATTATATGAAAAGTAAATGAATATATAAAAGGTAATGCGGAGGTGCCTACGCCCGCGTAAAAGCCAGGAAAAGTCTGTATACATAAACCCGAGGTCAATATGTCAGTTTTATCGCGAATCGCTGCTGCCCGTATCGCGTAATTGTATTTACTATCATTATTGGGATGGTTTGACCGCCATTGCTCGGTTAAGTGACGGCACTAGTCAAAGAATTCTTCTCAACATATTGGTAAGTACTTGGAAAATATCTTTTCTTACTCCAAGCTATTAAACTATGCCTTCAAAGTCCCCTAAATTTGAGTTATTTTCTTCCAAGCACGCAACATATTTATATGAATATGTTTACTATCGTGTGCGTATGAGTAAATAAGATGCGTGTTGATGCATTATGCATGAAGGATCAACGCCTGGACGTTTGGTATAAGGAGGATAGTGCACTGACCACTTTAGTTATATCGGTTATCGGTAATCGGGTATGGACAGACTGTGTGACAGTCAATACACTTTTTAACTGTTTGCAGAATTTAAGGGTAATTCACAGACCGCTCTACGACTTCACTCTGAGCAAAGTAAGAAAAGAAAGAAGTAATATTTATATGAGCTAAAAAATAAAAAAATATTTATGGTATTAACAAGCAGATAGAAAAAAAAAGGATAAATAGGTCTCCAACTCAGCATAATAATATGCTGGATCGAAACCAGCACTGGTATTCTGTTGGTATGCTTAAAACTGTCAGTATACAGTATGGATTTTGAACACATACTGGATACTGGCGATAGAACTCCAGTGACGGAGCTCGCGGGTGTAAGCTCGCATTACCTAATATTACTTGCCGCTAAACGGTAGCGTTCAGCACTATCGTGTTCCGGCCAGGTGGTAATGTACGGATTCGGCACAGAGGCATAATAGACCTCAGGAGTGTCAACGCATCTACACTGAACATAAAAAAACAACGTAGGTACCTTCGAACGGACAGTGAAAACACACTCTTAACTTACAGGGAAACGCATCCAGCCATATTTTGACCGCTATTTAGAGTTATTGCTGCATTTTATTCATGGAACAATTTTTGAAATCACCCCGGTTTTTGGATTCTTCGAGTATTGCAGGTCTTTGACCGTTATATTGGGGATGTAAATGCAGAATGGTTTGGGGATTGTTTTGGGAATGTCTGGTTCGATAAGTCTTTGAACGTATGCTTGGTTACGCAGAAAGGGTCAACCATTGGACGCCATTTTGTGTATCGATGTATTTAAATGAAAAATTATACTGTTTATTTTTCAGTGTTTTTCTATGTAGTAAAAAATCGGCTGAACGCGTTGAGGCACGAGCAATATAAGTTCTGTTATAAGTACATTTTTTTTAGTTGGTCGATTATTGCTCGACTTGTAATGCCTAATTAGGAGTAAATGTGCCTAATGAGTTTTCCTTTTCATTTCGTTAAGTTTACATTCAAACTATTGTGACACAAATTAAAAAAATATTTATCTGTAGGCCATACAAATATTTGTCCCGGTGCGAAGATTGAATCCGCGACCCTTCGAATCAAACGGTCATTTCACACCGCTGGAATAACCGAGACGAAAAAAAAAATTACATTTAATAAAAAAAATACTCCTACTGTCCTAATAAGGCTGCGAAAGCGATAACATGACGATAAACCGAACCTGTTGTATCTGTTTCATACATATTATGTACTATTAACTCCAAAAACACACCCTTAGTGCTCGAATTTCACAAAATCCCGCCTAAAGTAGCACCTACGTCTTAAAAAGAATCCTTATGCAAAAGATGGATTGACGACTTAGTGGAGGTTGCGGACAATCACTGGATGAGGACGGCCCAGGACCAATTGTTGCGGTAATCTTTGAGGGAGGCCTTTGTCCAACGGTGGGCGTCTTTTGGGTGAAGCGATGACGATGATGCAAGATTTGAGACTCATAGCACTTGGAGGTTCTGAGATTTCGTGATGAGTGAGTGAGCTTCAGTTTTTATAGGTGATGATCACAGTCAAGAGACGCCACTCTATAAACCTTTACGGTACCAACACAATAGCAATGTGAAAGAAAACAATTCAATTAATTCAAACGATAATAGCCTAAAAAAGGTTGAAAAAATGTTTTAATGACCCATTTAACCATGTTGACATTGGATCAATACATCCAAACTTTTCCTTGTACTAGAGCTGATCAACTAGTGATGAAAAGTATACTCTATAGAAGCGGATCGATGCTTCAGAACCACCGTCATTATTAATTACTTCGCCTCTAACGCATCCCGATAACTTACGGACTAACTCTGCGTGCTTAAGTTGTACCGTTGGCAAAACCAATTCACTTATGTTCAGATTCAGATAACTTGAAAATTATGTGGCGTATAATATGCATTTTCTTGGGTAACTTTTTTTTATGTCATCGAAGTTGTAAACAAGCATGCAGTTCACATTGTAAGTGATGACTGCAGCCTATAGACACCCCCACCAAGTAGATGCGTTACCACTCCTGGGGCCAAGGGTGCTATGTCTCTGTGCCGGAAATCACAGGGCCGTACATTACCACCTGACCGGAACACGATAGTGCTGAACACTACCATTTAGCGCCAAGTATATTAGGTAATGCGGTGGTGCCTACACCCGCGAGCTCCATCACTGGAGCTACCACCAGTAAAAACTTATGAGGTACATGGTTTTTCTGGTTACAAATGGAATGATTCCTCTGGAAAATATTTTTTTTCCTTACGAACATTTGTTGTCGCATTGGGACGTAACAACCTCACCGCCTACACGTGGAAAACAAATCTTTCGCTAATGCTGTCAGTCAACCGAACAATGTGAGCCAAACCATTCCAATAGGAGGGTAGTAAATATAATTTTGACGACCCGTTTAGTCCAGCGGTGTGAGATGACCGTTTGATTCGAAGGGTTGCGAGTTCGATCCCCGCACCGGGACATATAGTTGTATTGGCCTACAGATATTTGTTTCGGGTCTGGGTGCTTGTGTATGTGGTTTTTGTGTACAACGGCACCCACGACACAGGTTTATACCTACTGTGAGGCAATGAGTGTAAGCGTATATTTTATTTTTGTTTTTAATGGGGAGGATGAGCAGCAGCATCTTGCGATAAAATCACTGCCACTGCGTGGTGATCGCATCCGCATACCAAGAGTGGTGGTTTTATCGTATTCTTCTCTGATGACCCACAAAATGATTGTGGGCATCTTTGGGAAAGACTTAGGTCCAAGTTGAAGGAAATAATGAATCTTAGACGACATGTGGCAACAATGTTGATTAAAAAAAAATTGAGAAAAGGTTTAAATGATTTTGTATTTGATATTTTTTTAGTGGCATAGTACGTGCAAATTTCGACCAAACTTCCCTTTGAGGTGTTCCCCTGACGCTTCAATATGGGGTACTACAATACTTCAAAACTGTCGTCAAAACATTTCTTCAGGGGTAGCAGCGTGTTGGCTATTCACTTGCTCAAAGATTATTTCTCAAGAGTCTTGGAGGGTCACCTTGTTTGTTGTGTCTTTTTGTAATTATTTTTATAATCGCCCTTTATTTCCTATCGTTACCTAGCAATAACCCTTCAGTGCAACGATCTCGATTGTACCAACCTTAGTTCGGGTCCGAAACACCCCATCCCATACATTATTACTAACGTGTAAACGTCGGCTAACTCAATATGGGGACCCTTAAGCGATTTAAGATCAGTCGATGGCTCTGTTAAATTGTTCAGTATTTGGAGGGTTGTTTTAATTAATTTCAAGGACTTTTGAGTACTGCCATCCTTAAAATTAATGTAACTATTTATTTTTACGGTTATTGTGTGCGGTTATTATATAGGTTGTTGACTGACATATAAAAGGGTTAAATAAGTTAAGCTTTTTTGTTGTTGTTTGTCAAGGTAATTGCTCGCCTAAAAATATATTCAAGTTTTAATTCTTATTTTAATTTTCGAATCGAAAATTTAGTAAAGTTAACTTCGTAACTATACGCTTGTAAGAGGTAGGAAGAGGTATCTGCATTCGAGCATAAATGCAAACAAGTTATAGGTGGCTTAATGACGTTTCGAGCACGTTACCAAACTCAGAAGATGACACTGAGAAACACTAAAAAAAAAAGCGAAATAATCCCGGTTTTATACACGTGGGTAGTACCAGGACCCCAGCGGTGTAGTGCTGATGCTGTTAATTGAGTACATTAAGCTACAAATCATTAATGTAGTAAAGAAATGTACCCAGTGTATTACATTAAATATATACACAGTGGATAGCAAAAAGCTCCCTAAATACAATCAAAATTCAAAAATTCAAAATTCAAATCATTTATTTCAAATTGTTCTACAAGGACACTTTTGCATTGTCGGGTTAATCGAAAACTCTGCCCAACTTTTGCCTTTATCTTCTTCCAAACGAAGGTTTAGAATGTTGAGGCTTCATCAAGCAACGAGTGTTCCCCGATTTTTCCTTAGTTGGATTTATCTCAAGGGCCTCAAAAGGGCAGTTAAGCCCTTAATACTGACGATGGCTTAATAGTGGCAGGAGCTGGGATGAGTTTAAGTGATCTTGTCTAATTGCTTGAAATAACCAGGGCAATTTACGGAGATGAACAAAAAAAAGTTGGTGTATGTGAGACTACGGCAAGGTCTAGCAGAAAATAGATTAAAGTTTGCTTTAAAAATTCAATACTTTAATTTGAAAGTTTGATGATGAATGAACAGATGAACGTTGGTTAATGTTTCCACTTATAATTTGATGACACTTAAAAAAAAGTTACGTTTTTTTTGTGGTGGTGGTGGCAAACAAGCTTGCAGTTTACATGGATGTTAAGTGACGACTGCAGCCTTTAGACATCTACACAATAACCAGAAGTTAAAGTGCAGATGCGTTGCCACCCCTGAAGATTAAGATCTTTTGCTTTTGTGCATTTTGGAACGTCTACTTTAAAACAGCTTACTGTTTTTCATCAAATGATTGTGTGATTGTAAAGAGATTTAAGGTAAGGAACAATAAGTGACTTAAAACGCAGCACAAGCATTAATTTGATGCAGAGACGAGAAATCAGCGAATATATAGGAGGCGCGACGCATATGCCAGTCACGTAGTAATCTGCCGCAGTTTGCTCGTTGTCGACGCTAGCTTTGAATACCAACATTGGATTGCTGACAATGCAACGTAGGTACACATAAAATATTACTTTGTGTTTTTTGAGGCCATACAGGTTAGGGGAATAGTAAGTTCTTTTTCTGTCACTTTTCAAATAAATCGACCAACCTCTTATTGATGACTGATGACATAACTTGAGAGATCAAATTACTTGTGTAATTTACGGTCTGGTAACTTCTGGTATAGGTTCATATTACCTTCAGCCTTACATTGGACCTGACAAGGTATCTATCTACATTGAAATCTCTGGTTTTTATGCAAATGATCATGAGCTACAGTACACCCTTACCATCAATGTTAAATATATGTACTTATACCCATAGAGCAACACCGGAGGGGAGTAGCCATATGCAGGCTTTCCCCTCTGTCAAAGTGCAAGCCCAAATGAGACTATACCTGTCGCCTAGATATTTAAATGTGTGCGTGAAATTGTTTCTGTATTTTTTAAAAGTCAAGGTGTGAGTTTCGTAGTAATTGACAATTTTTGGAGTGTGCGTGTATATCGCACGCATTTCCCTCCGCAAAAAATGACAGACTGTTTTGCATCGGTAATACACGCTATGGCTACTCCCTTCCGGTCCACCGCGACCGGTGGGCCGCGTTGCTTTATGCTTACACCACCACTATCAAAACATAAAAATATGTTATTTAATTACGAAAAGCTTTGTGACAGATACTTAGCACTATAGAGATTTAACGTCAACAATAAATGGCTTAAAACGCAGCACAAGCATTAATTTGATGCAGAGATGAGAAATCAGCGAATAGGCGGCGCGACGCATATGCCAGTCACGTAGTAATCTGCCGCAGTTTGCTCGTTGTCGACGCCAGCTTTGAATACCAAAGTTGGAATACTGACAATGCAACGTAATTACGCTTAAAATATTACTGTGTGTTTTTTGAGGCCCCAAAAGATAAGAGAATAGCAAGTATTTTTAGGTCTTTTAATTTATTTAAGTCAAATTATTTGTGATGAAAATTGGAAACAGTCGTGGTAATGAAACTCTTCATAGCAGCAGCTCAAGGACTGTATAATAATATTATAGCCACATATGATAGTGGTGAAGTTATGTTGGTAATCGAAGATTATTTTTAAAGAAAATCACGTGTCTGTCGAAGTGCGAACAAGGAAATAGAAAACGGTCATGGTGATTGAACTCTACGTGATAATTCTACATGAGTTCATAGACATTAAAAACAAAGATTTATATGTTGGACTAGTCTTGGTCCTTTAAAAAGACCATTATTTAAAAACTTTGTGTCTCTAAGCATGATTCACACTTGGCCGAAATATAAATTGGACTTGCGTACAGTTGATTCTAAGCGAATAAATTCATATGAGTTCCATTATTTTTTTTATTTTATTTTTTTTTTTTTATGTTATGGAAGTGGTAAACAAGCATGCAGTTCACATTGATGTTAAGTGATGACTGCAGCCTATAGACACCCACACAAAGACCAAGGTCAAAATGCAGATGCGTTACACCTAAATACAATTTAAATATTGATGTAAGAAATCGTAACATTAGTAACAATAATTTCAACAAACGAACGAACAATTCCATTTACAATCGAATACAGACTAGCTCAATAAACTACGAGGTAACCCATCGCAAGCAAGGCTTTAACGCCGCGGGCGACGACGGGTCAGAACTGTGCGGTTATTTATTTACCTTATCTCCATGATTTAAGGCTTTTTGCTATTAACACGTCTCTTAAAATTCAAATATTTTATGGATGATTTGCGGCTAGAAATTATTGGTTGAAGGCGTAAAGGTATGTTGTGTTCACAAATTACTCAAATCGACAGCTTGCTATTAGCGTTTTAAGTGTATTTACGTGTTTTTGTATGTTACAAATAGAAAGCTGCATTTCCACATTAATATACTGAAATATAGCTACGTATAAGCTGCTTCGACAGAATAATTTGAAAAATATTAAATTTGGAAAAACATAATTAAGAGGCTCGGACACGTAAACGGAGACGATTTTTTTTCTCGCATATCTTTTAATGTAAGGAAGGTGGCAAACAAGCATGCAGTTCACATTGATGTTAAGTGATGATAGCAGCCTATAGACACTCACACGAAGACCAAGGTCGAAATGCAGATGCGTTACACCTAAGGTGTTGGTATATTACCACCTGACCGGAACACGATAGTGCTGAACACTACCATTTAGCGGTAAATGAGGTAACGCGGTGCCTACGCCCGCGATCTCCGTCACTGGAGCTCTACCAGAATGTTATGAAAAAAAAAAAAAAATATTTTCTATGGAGTTGTTCAAAAATTTCGAGTATTACATCTGGTCGACTAATACACGCAAACTTGTAAAGCCAACTTAGGTGTGATAATTTTCCTTTTAATTTCGTTATATGTAGCTACTATTGCCGTAATGTTTGTTATTCTAACAACAACCGTTTAGTTGGTAGAGGGGGCGGGAGACACTTGACTCTAACAAAAATTGGCACTTTAAAGCTTAATTAATAATTCACGAACAGTTAACTAAATCCAAAAATGATGTTAGCACACCCATAACATTTTTGAACCTATCCAACGATATATCCTATACACTATATTTCTACTGGTGGTAGAGCTCCAGTGACGGAGCTCGCGGGCGTAGGCACCACCGCATTACCTAATATACTTGCCGTTAAATGGTAGTGTTCAGCACTATCGTGTTCCGGTCAGGTGGTAATGTACGGCTCTGTAATTTCCGGCACAGAGGCATAACACCTAATACCTCAGGAGTGGCAGCGCATTTGCATTTTGACCTCTAGTCATTGTGTGGGTGTCTATAGGCTGCAGTCATCACTTAACATCTATGTGAACTGCACGCTTGTTTGCCACTTTTATAACATAAAAAAAAAATATATATATATATATATAGAAAAAGAAAAATAAAAAAATTATGAGTGCGTTACATGAGGAGTACCCCAAATGATTTTATTTTTCATGTTTTTATTCTACCACTTTGTCGGCGTGATTAAGGTGTATACTTGTGCCAAATTTCAAGTCCTTAGTACCAATAGTATTTTGGTACTAAAGACAAAGTTTAGTATAAATAATATTTTACGCTAAACCGCGGATGGAGGACAAACAGACAGACAGACAGATAGACGGAAATGGCGAAACTGTAAGGGTTCCTTGTTTGCTACGGAACCCTAAAAAGGTGTGTTTTTCACATACAACAAAAATGATAAAATGTTGGGATGTTGTTTAAAATTGGATTTTTCTATAGTTCTTTGCTTTTAAACAATGTCAAATAAATCTACAGTAGCTCTCTGCTGATATCAGTGTTCCCGGTAACAGAGAGTTCAAGCAATAGGGATTCCTCCGCAGTGAGTGAGCCGCACGCTTACTGCATCCTAATGATGTGACTCAAGGTCTCGCGCGGATGCCTTCTGATTTACCTCAAAGCGAGTAAAAATGTAAGTTTATTGCTCAAACTGCGGTGTAACGTGAAAGAATAGGTTTATGTAATTTTAATTGCATACTTTTATTGTATTTTGTCGATTTTAAGGACTATCAATCAACATTTTCTTGCGTTTTGGTCGTCCTTGATTCATTTCGCATCTTCACCAATTGATCCAAAATTTTCAAGACTTGACCCGGTTTATGGCGATTTGTTAGGGTTGACACTAAAACATTTCGTAACATTTGCTGCGGTTCTCCTAAATTCGGGAGATGTAGGTACGTAGGCTAGACCCCTTTTTTATACGTACGTGTTAACATTGCAAATGTAGAATGGGAAGTCCTAATCTTCCATCATCAACCAAAAGTAGTATCCAATTAAGAAAAACCGATTTAATTCTCAGACCAATTTATCCAGGCTTCTTCCCGGTATCGAATATCAAAGTGATCCACGGAACATTCGATTCCCAAAATAAAAACTGTACCACGTGAGAAATTCACTATCAAAACTGCCCGTCCGTATAACTTACAGCATCATTAATTCCTTGGGAAGAAGCTGCAGTTAAAAATTGGTGGGACGCATATAGGCGGCGTGATATATATCTGTTGTAAGTTGTGTAAGGTTGCCTACGTACTTGCGTTTGCGATTCACTCGCGATAAAAAATTCAAAATTAAGCTTTTAATACTGCAATACGGTAAGGGTATATATACAGGTGGTAGAGCTAAAGCGACGGGGTTTTTCATTAAGTAATATACTTACCGCTAAATTGTAGTATTCTGTAACTAAGAACTATCCGTGCATACACTTTGCCGGTGAATGACAAAGAATGACTCTTTTTCTTTTCTTTTTACTCTTTATTATCAGTTTGTAAAGGGGAAAAGATATATATATATAGATATACTTTTTACATTAGTTTATGACATTTAGTTTTATCTTAGTGATATTCTTGACTTTACATATATTTTTTATCTTGTTTGACATGTATATCAATTGTTATTCGCTTTAATTTATTTTGTTTGTTTTTGACGTGTCATAAGAGGTGCCTGTCACCCTAAATGAATAAATGAGTTTCTGATTCTGATTCTATCGTGTTCCGGTCAGGTAATGTACGGCACTGTAATTTCCGGCATAGAGGCGTCATTCTTCATTCATCTTAGGCTTCATTTTGACCTCTGGATTGTGTGGGTGTCTATAGGCTGCAGTCATCGCTAAACATCAATGTGAACTGGATGCTTATTTGCCACTTTTATTACATAAAAAAGGGTATTTTTTAATGTTACCAAAGTGAATGAGAAAACAAGTATGCAGTTCACGATACATAGATGTTAAGTGATGAGTGCAGCCTAAAAACCAGAGATCGAAATACAGATGCATTGTTTTACTGGTGGTAGAACTCAGGTGCGGTCTAGTGGTTATGTAAGGCCCTGTAATTTCCGGCACAGAGGCATAACACCTTAGACCTCAAGAGTGGTAACGCATCTGCATTTTGACCTTGCTCTTTGTGTAAGTGTCTATAGTGCTGAATACTACCATTTAGCGGCAAGTATATTAGGTAATGCGGTGGTGGCTAGGCTCGCAAACTCCGTCACTGGAGCTCTACCAACAGTAAAAAATTCTATATAACATGTCGGTTGTGGCGCTATAGGCTGCAGTCATCATATAATATCCATGTAAATCCACTGTTAACCACCCTGGATGAATGACAAAAGATGTAACAATTCGTAAATATATAAGAGTTATGTGTGCAGTCAACCTAAAACGTTTGATGCATGTGCAGGCGCTCTTAGCGAGACGGCAAAAATAGAGCATCCAATTATAATGACTGACTTAGTTTTAAATCAACGCTACAAAAAGGAGAGTGATGTTTTAGACATATTGAACAGCGGGAATTAACTTCTCTGATTCTTAGTATCTTTATAGCTTATAACACTCTTAGATGACACAACTCCAGTTTCAAAATTTCACAGGTCAACACTAAAACGCTAATTACCGTGTTCCATTAAAGCACAACACACACTGAGCCAGCTGGGCCGCCTACACAGCCCGCAGACTCAACCCGGCGGCCTATATGAAAAGAATCAAACTGCGCCCGCACATGTAGCCCGTCGACATGTTGGCGGCTTGCGGACGTACGCTCAGTTGCCCAGCGACACTCGAGCGATAGTGTCAAGTAAGTTCCTCATCTCAAGCCGCCGACATACCGCCAACAAACTTTTAATGCAATGAGTAAAACCGCCAACTAACCCGCCTCCAAAAATTTGCCGACACAAGTCGGCGGCCCGGGGGGCTCACTGTGTATTACGCTTTAGACACGGTAAAACATTTTTGGCTTCAAATGTAACATCTTAATATATTATGGTCTTTGGTATTTGTGTGAACTGCCTCAGTAGTAAAGTAGCAGGTCCGGGAATAATAATATTTGTGCTGATAGTCGTAAGGGTGAATGGGCTGATAGCGAAGAGCCTCGATCAACATTTCAAGAGGCTCTCGCTAGGTGGATAGATCAAGGCACGGAATAGCTTATTTATCTATTCCGTTGATCAAGGGTCTGATACAGAAAGCAGTAATCCTTGGCACGGCACTCATAGTGAGAATCATACTTAAATCGAACGCAGGAGATATTTTTAGTAATTGTGTAAGAATCTATTCCTAAAAATTGACAATCGTGATTACAGTACTCAACAATTAATATTGCACATCGAGCCTGCGAAAGGGATGATCGGCTCGTTTCTACTTTGTAGAACACTATCTCTATTGCACACTGACTACGTAACCACTGACAGTCCAGTATGGGTCTAAACCATAGAGATAATATACATGGAGAAGGCGCATCCTACTATAGAAACAGTAGTTATACAATAATGGGTAAAATCGACACATGTCTTGACAAAAACAGTTTTGTCTCTTTCTAACTAACCAGTAGCTCCCTATGTAAAAAGAGACACAAGATGTATGCAGAGTATCAATTTTCGAAATGATTTGATGTGAAGTCATACTTTTTTTTTTTTATTATTGTGGCTTCGCTATTACGCATATTGCCAGTGTCAAGTAAAACGATATTTCATATTTATTTAAGCAGATTGTGTCGTATTCGGTGGGATTTTGAAATGTAGTGATATATCACTACATTTCAAAATCCCAAAAAAAAATATAGTGATATGTTTTATTAAGAGTTTTGAAGACCTGTGTAAGTTTTGTATGACTTATACGACTTTTAATGCTATTCATTCTTTTCTAAAAATAGCATTTTTATAAAGTGATGTACGAATACTAACCTGATATATCAAAGTATCGATATAAAATTATTTTCATATCAATTTAAATTATGTAATATTACATTGTATTAGCATTATACTCGATAGAATTTCTTGTTTCTTAATAAAATATCGAAGAAGAAATTGATGTAGATTAAATCATTTTTCTCCTTTGTTGCACCCGATATAGCATGATTTTTTTTCAGAGATTGTATAAGTATAAGTACAACATAACACAGTTTTTTTTCTTTTCATGAAGTGGCATACAGGTATCAGTTTACATTGGTAAGTAATAGCCTATCATTCTACACGAAACCAGAGCTTTCAATCTAAATGCGTTACCACTCCTAAGGCCTAAGATATTACGCATCTGTGCTGGAAATCACAGGGCCGTACAGATCTGTGTCACTAACTTCTACATGCGTATCATCTGAAAATTGAAGCAGGTTCCATTTCTTTTCAATTACTCATATCATTAACATACCTAGAGCCATATTTTTCTTTAAATAAAATATATTTCACAAGTATGTGTTAAATTCAAATTAACTAAACATAATGATTAAAATTTGGAATACATAGCAAATATATTTACAGAGATGCATTCCAAGGAGCTGGTCAGCATAAGACTCACATTTGAAGGCTGATATAGAAAACCCAACTGAAATTCAACATTACCACAATTTGCAATTTTTAGCTCTAGTTCTGGTTGAGATGAGAACCTTTCGCAAGCTGCTGGTAATCAATGAGATCATTTGAATTAATGTATTTATTTATTTGCTAAAAGTATAGTAGGTACATAAGATCTTCAGTATATAATATAGCTTTCTTTTATATTTCACCATTTAATTTGCATGCAAATTACAGGGTACATTTTATTACTACACCATAATTATTACAATTATACTCAACTCTAATTTAGTGAGTAGATTTTACTAAGTACATACTTTAAAATAATAAGAATTCGTGTTGATAAAATATCGATATTAACCGCTCATGTATTAGAAGATGATATCGATATTTATCAAAACAACCCTATGAAAGGCGGCCATTGTAATCGCCCAAATTTTTGTAGGCAATCACGCCAATTCTGTAGGTATGGCCAGTCCATATATAAAGGTCAATGGTCAAAGCTTGATCAAAATGGTCGACAAACGTCAAATAGAGCAAAAGAGATAACGCTCTACGACCCGAAATAAACCGCAGTCTCCTCGGCTCGATGTGCAATATTTATAGTTGAGCACTGTAATTTACAATGTTATATAGCCTTAAGGTTAGTGCGTTGTAAGTTGGTTGGCGTTGCCGAAGCGGCGGCGTGAAAGTGTCTGCCAATTAATAAGTTTCCACTGGACTACGGACGTCCGGCACGCAATTGGTACGGTCGGCAAAAAAGTATGAAATATATTCTTCTATAGAAAGTTTAGTTTGACATCTTCGTAACTGTTTCCTTTTTTTATTTTATGGCATCGCTTTTTTGCATCTTGCCAGTGTCAAGTAATACGATATTTCGTATTCGTAATAAGCAAAGTAAAAGTCAGAGTCAGCCGTTCAATATACGAGTACCAGTCCGTCAGACAGAGACACAGTAATTCGAGTAAAGCGATGGCTACTTTAGTATAAAATTTAGAATGAAGTTTTGGAGGCAACCCGAAAGAACGTGTTTTCGCACTGTTATTCTATTTCACTATACACGAGCACTGTAATAAGCCTATATCAAACAAAATGCCATCAACAATATATTTTTGAAAATCGAAAATACATTCAGAAAATTAAATAATAAGAACACAACACGCATATTTCATGGTTCCCGCCAATACCGACTGTTTCTTATCCTGTAAGTAATGTGCCGGCATTGCAAGCATGCCAATGGCGATTCTGTCACTTGTTTTTTAAATGCCATACGATAGCAGCTTATAAAGAGCCAAAGTCTAAAAAATTATTCGCCCACATTTCCACGCCGGGATTATACTTTAAGAACCTTTTTATGGGAAAAACTCAATAGAAAGAAAGAAAGAACATTACTCAGTTGACAATTGAACTGTCAAAATCTACTCCAGAGGTTCCCAAACTATTTTTCTTGTAGATCCCTTTAATTTTTTTTCTGGTTTCGCTTGACTCCCTTGCTAACGTTTATATCACTTGCCCACATAAATAACAAAGCTTTATTATTCCTTAAACAGCACTACTGGAAAAGAATAGTTAACATTTTTCTTTTACAATATTCATCATTTGTTTCAAATTTATATAAAGTACTTCCTAATTAAACAACTAATTATTTTCTAAGCTATTTTAAAGTATATCTACTCATCTCTTTATCACTATAGGTATACATAATATATTTTATCTTCTAACTTTGATTAACTTTTTTAAAATTTTTTTTTTTATTAATAAGCTGTAAGGACCGCCTAGCACGGTGAAAGCCTCCTCCAACTGCTTCCATTTTCCTCTATCCCTTTCTATTCTGTGTCGTAGAATGACGCGAAATGGAGTTTGTTGGGGCAGCTAGTTATGATTATTTTTGTTTCTTGCAGTTTGAAGGGTTATAGTCTACTAGTCTACTAAAAATGGGATATGTGGGAAAGTGACTAGTTACCGGCTGTTCATTACTATTGGTTTTTTGTAAAAATGTTAGTTAAGGAGTTTGATCGTCTCATTACATCAAAGGCATTTGTCGGCATTGGCCGACAATCAAACCCTCCCCCAAGACGCCTTGTCAGCGCGGGGGAGGGTTTGATTGTCGGTTTCTCAGGTTTTTTTTCTTTCATTATTTGAACTTCCTGTGTTTCGCTTGTTGCTTGTTAGGTACTGTTATTTTCTGACAAATTTTCGGACAAATGCCTTTGATGTAATGAGACGATCAAACTCCTTAACTAACATTTTTACAAAAAACCAATAGTAATGAACAGCCGGTAACTAGTCACTTTCCCACATATTCCATTTTTAATTACGCATATACGTAGACCCCATCGAGTCTCCCATAGACCCCAGGGGTCTATAGGGACCACTTTGGGAATCACTGATCTATACCTTTTTTGTCATTAAAGTAATGAGATTCGTTTACAACAGTGAAGAGATTACAACAAACAGTGTTGTGGATTTTCAGGGGTGTATCATCATTGGTCTTCGCGCGCACCTTTCGCGTGACGCGGATGCAGCACCGGGGCATCCCCCTCTGCTGCAGCTTCTTCTGCTCTGCGGCTCCAGGACGGCGTTTGTTACCCCCTTGGGGGCTGTGGTGGAGGAGGTGGGCACCATGGACTCATGTCACCATGGTGTTGGCATCCAGGTTCTGCTGCGCTCTCATCCTCTCAGTGGTCCATAATCCACGCTTGTCATGCGGATTGGAGATCGCAGTGACGGCACTTTTGTTATGTCGCCTGGTGAAATAGTTTGACCGACATTGTTCGGTCGACTGGCTGCACTACTGGAGGAGAATTTTTGGCTAGTAAAAAAATTTCCCTGCCTGAAATTTAACTGCCTCAGTAGCCTAGTGGTAACAGGCCACTACTACTACGCTGGAGGTCCGGGGTTCGATTCCCGGGTCAAGGGCTATCAGAGATAACGGTTTTAAATCCTTTATCTGTGGTTCTCTTGGGATTTTTTCCAGTACCTCGGCGTTTAATAATGGCTCGCCACCTGTTACAAAGGGCCAATACGTAACCGGTGAGTCGTGGGTGATTGCACGTATGCTTGAATGCATTCATTTACCTCTGCTTACCCCTTTCGGGATTACAGGCGAGAAGTTACGTTTTAGTGGGTAGTGGGGTCAATGTGTGACCCCGTAATGATCACAGGGACAAAAGATCTTAGTCCTCAGGGGTGGCAACGCGTCTGCACTTTGACCTCTGGTTATTGTGTAAATGTAATAGGCTGCAGTCGTCACTTAACATCAATGTGAACTGCAAGCTAATTTGCCACTACCATCACATTAAAAAAAAATCACGTGCGTAGCTTCTTAGTATACCAAATAATTTATTTATTATATTGAACCTGCTGTCCGTACCAAAATCTGCCAAGTGTGAAAGACGTAGCCAACAGCCAGTTTGCTATTATCAACTTAGGCAACTTTAGTTGCCAACCCAAGACCTCAACCATGTACTGTGAGACTGAAAAGGCTTATTAAATCCTTTAAAAGTGTTCTAAGCCCTTTTCATTTAACAGAAATCGCCTTTGTTTTATCTCTGTAATAATAATTACCGGACTAATAACTAATATAGAGATACAATAATTTAGGCCTCAGGTGGGGTAATGCATCTGCATTTTGACCCTTACCCCCTTATTCATAAACGTATTTGAGCTAAAGTGTTGCTCATGTCTCCTTTGTCTTTTTCTCTCCTGCACATTTGACAATGCAACTGACAAAGACAAAGCATTCTATAGGTAAAACGTATCTAATGTACGTTTATGAATAAGGGGGTTAGTATTTGTGTAGATAGCAAAAGGCTGCATTGGCTACTTACACAAACACCAGAGGTCAAAATGCAGATGCGTTGCCACTCCCGAGACCCTGGTTGTTATGTCTCTGAGATAGTTATTACGGAGCTATACATTAGGTACCAACTAACCGGAATACGATAGTTCTGGACACATTTAGCGAAGATAGATCAGGTAATGTAGGGGGCCTACTCTTCTGCTCTAGAACTCTGGTAAAGTTCCAGTATGAAATATAAGTTTTGAAGCAGTGCTTGAAGTAGCACCTGTAGCACAGGGAATCCTAGTTCAGGTATCAGACTCCACTAATAATTTTAATAGCATATACCTCATGTTGTTTAAGTCAACTTAATTTTTAAGATTTTATTTGTGGAGAATCAAACAAACAATATTTCATTAAAAAAAATACCAGACAGAGACAAAAAACAAAAAAAAGTTTTTTTTTTAGTTTCTGTTATTTTTCTTTAATCTCTTCCGTGCTTCGGAGGGCACGTTAAGCCGTCGGTTCTGGTTGTAATCGATAGATAGCAGTCGTTGAACCTTGTCGGAGGCCTTATGGGCTGGGCTTATGGCTTGAAAACATCTGACAACGGGTTGGCCACTGACCCGTTTCTCCACCAACCCGCTTTGGAGCAGCGTGGTGGAGTAAGCTCCAAGTTACCCCCAAAAAGATGAGAGACTCGTGCCCAGCGGGACGTATATTCGGTTGCCATTATTATTCTTATTAAAGTATAGATAACTGTTACAGAATACCTCAATCAGTATGCTTCCTGACTTATAATACCGTAAGCTGGTTATCCAGATGATGAAAACTTGTACCAATGACGATAACGTACAAAAAAAATCCAGCAACAACCATGAAACATATGAAACTACACAAATAAAACTTTTCATATAAATCTCAACGATACGAAACATATTTTTGTGGGAAGTAAATACATAATTCATTGATGATACTCGAGATAATCTGATCTGCTACTGGAGCAAGATTGATAGACCATAGTGTATATCATTTTGTGATAAGCGATTACCATTGGCCTTAACTTTCATTGTAAACATTAACTGAATTGCATAGTTTTTTTATTAGTTTAATTAAATCATTACCTAAGGTTACGTAGGAGACATAGAAAAGGAATAAAACCATAGTATATTCAGTTTGAAAACATCCGACAGCGGGTTGGTCACTAACCCACCCACCTCCACCAATCAGTATTGGAGCAGTGTGGTGGAGTAAGCTCCAGGCCTCCCCCAAAAAAGGGGAGAAACTCGTGCCCAGCAGTGGGACGTATAATCGGTTGTCATTATTATATTAGGTAATGCGGCGGTGTCTACTCCAGTAAAATTATTATACCACCATTGAACCAAGTATATTG
Organism: Macrosoma leucophasiata; assembly: GCA_036365455.1. Taxonomy (NCBI): domain Eukaryota; kingdom Metazoa; phylum Arthropoda; class Insecta; order Lepidoptera; family Hedylidae; genus Macrosoma; species Macrosoma leucophasiata. The sequence goes on along the minus strand of JAWQUS010000014.1, from coordinate 1,786,231 downwards.
TCTATAGCTTTATTGAAATAATAAACTCCAACCTCCTAATTAGGAAGCAGTAAGTACAGCGCTCAAGGCGACGCAGATAGCGAACTCTACAAATAATAGGGCAACTTTTATCTACTTGAGACAGGCGAATCGAACGGTTATCTGAATACCTTTTCAAATTGCGCTGCTGTAAGTTTTTATCTACGTGCCTAGGGCAGTGGTCGCGTAATCAATATGGTTGCTACTGTTTTGTATGGAAGTAAGTTTGCTATTGCGATTTCTGGTGTTTTATTGAATTGATAGTGCAAGAATTATGGATTTTTAAGGTTTTTTTTATGTAATGAAAGTGGCAAACAAGCATGCAGTTCACATTGATGTTAAGTGATGACTGCAGCCTATAGACACTAACACAAACACCAGAGGTTACCACTTCTGAGGCCTAAAGTATTATGCCTCTGTGCCGAAAATTACAGGGCCGTACATTACCACCTGAACGGAACACGATAGCGCTGAATACTACCATTTAGCGGCAAGTAAATTAGGTAATGCGGTGGTGCCCGCGTTTTATATTGTTTAAGCAGTGTTAAGCGTGTTTTATGGTTCACTTATGTTTCACCGACAAACGTTACGCAAATCTTCATTTCAAAACCATCGTTTTGTACACTACACTATTCATTCCACAAATAAATATTTTGACGACCCGGTTAGTCCAGCGGTGTGAGATGACCGTTTGATTCGAAGGGTCGCGGGTTCGATCCCCGCACCGGGACAAATATTTGTATGGCCTACAGATATTTGTTTCGGGTCTGGGTGTTTGTGTATGTGTTGTATGTGTACAATGGCACCCACGACACAGGTTTATACCTATTGTGGGGCTGTGAGTGTAAGCGTTTTTTTTTTCGGAATTGTATCATTTCACAACTCAACGATTCGTATATTATTTAGTTTGTAAACATTTGATTACGTGAATGTATAAAATAATAATTAACGCAGTAAGCAAAAAAAAAACTTAACCCCGAACTCTTCAACCTAACTCAACTATGTCGTAAAATTTAAGAATTTTGTTTTCATTTAAATTATTTGATGAAAAGTGATGAGTTATGAAATAAATAGTTTTGTAATAATCTGTTTGTCAAGTGAATTATTGATGCAGTGATGTAGTTGTGGAAAGTTCAGATGTGAAACTAAATCGTTGCGAAACGTTGGTTATGTAATGAAGAGTTTTGAAACGTTTGTCGGTAAAATGAACGGCTAGCGTGTTTTTGTGCTCAAAAGGATGAGACCATGAAACGGATTTTTTTTCGAAAGGGTATTTCAACGTTTTCGCAAAGCCTCTGAAAGAGGCTTTGCGAAAAAATTAAGTCACATTAAACAGAAATCACGATTACCTGGAGACGCAACCTATCTCAACAGATGTCACAGTCACATGTAGACAAAAACGTTTTCTGAGAGAAATTGAGTTTATCACGTTATACAGCGAAGGCATCTGATAAGCCAGGAGCGTAACGAATTTGGAACAGGTATATAATAATAATAATAATGGCAACCCATTATACGTCCCACTGCTGGGCACGAGTCTCTCCCTTTTTTTGGGGGGAGGCCTGGAGCTTACTCCACCACGCTGCTCCAATGCGGATTGGTGGAGGTGGGTGGGTTAGTGGCCAACCCACTGTCGGATGTTTTCAAACCGCCCATAAGGCCTCCGACAAGTTTTAACGACTGCTATCCATCGATAGCAACCGGGACCGACGGCTTAACGTGCCCTCCGAAGCACGGAAACGCGCATTTAATTTGCCACTAGCGGTCACCTATCACACTACCCGACCGCGCCCGTAGTGCTTAACCGAGCAGATCGCTTACGATCTACACCAGCCGCTGGGCCATGCGCGCTTCGAACAGGTATACTTATTGTTTATCTAGAACATGGCTAGGCTGGCACATTCGATGTGATATTGGTTTTGATGGCTAGCACATTCGATGTGATATTGCTTTTGATTCAATTCTAAATATTCGATAAAATGGTATGTCTATAAAAATATCATAAGCCTAATATCCAAAGCCATATAAAACAAAAATCAAGATTATCAGAGTACGCCTATCTCAGCAGATGTCATGTACACAAAAACGTTTTGGAAGAGAAATTGGGTTATCACGTTTTACAGCGAAAGCATCAGATAGGCCAGTTGCCAGGAGGCCAGGAGCGCAACGAATGTAGAACGAGTACGTTTTGAATCAGTACTAGAATATGTTTGGTCTTAATATCTAGCTTTTTGAATTACGGGTTATCATTAAATGCTTACTTTATTTGCTATTCAGAATCGTCAATCGATCTTGGTAAATACTTATCATTTGTATATGAACCATGATTACAGAGGTGCGGATGATATACGATAAAGAACTGACGGAAAGGAAATGTTAAATTATAGTAGATAAGTTTTCAAATTATTCATTCGGATATTATGATCAAACTTTAGATATAAAAGCAATAGGATATAAATTTATGTACTTAATATAAATAATTTTATGGAGCAGTACGGTGACGTCATAAATTCGAATATTTGCGGATTTCCCAACTTCTTACACCCGACGTTTTGGTCACTTTTTAGCTACCGTGGTCACGGGTAGACTTAATTGCCTTTTTTCTTTAAAATAAAATATATTTCACAAGCATGTGTTAATGCGAAATAATATAAAACAATTAATTGACGATGTTCAGCCTGGTCTTACATAGCTGCGACAGAACAAAACCCTAGTGCTATGTAAACTACTAGTGGCGGGCAAATCCGCAAATTTCATTTCCACAATGTATGATGTTCGCGAAAACCTGCAAAAACGTTTAGATTTAAAATTATTTTAATAATTTGTAACTGTTTTTATATTATTTCGCATTAACACATGCTTGTGAAATATATTTTATTTTTAAAGAAAAATGGAAAGAAAACTTTCACTTCAGGCGAGGCTCGAACTCGCGACCTACTGGGAATCTAGTCCAGCCGCTCTTCCAATTGAGCTACTGAAGCTCTGCCCGATTTGTCAAATCTTTCCTTCACATCTATTGCATTGCTTTATGGTAGCAGCAGCGCCATCTATTACCAACTATGCTAGTTAGGCAACCGATATAATAGACTTTTCAGTTTATTGAATATCGTAAAGAAGTCGCTTTTACCCTTAATAATTGTTTTTATATTCGCCTGAAGTCAAATTTTTCTTTCCATTTTTCTTTAAAAATAAAATAATTTGTAACTGCATCGGTAGCCTAGTCGTAGCAGGCCACTACTACTACGCTGGGGACCTGGGTTCGTGGGATTCTGAGGTAGGGGGTTATCAGAGATAATGGTGTAAAGTCCTTTATCTCTGGTTCTATTGTTTTTTTTCGTTTTCTGAAAATTTCCCAGTACCTTGAAGTTTGGTAATGTGCCCGAAGATGTCAACAGGCTCGCCACCTGTTACATGGGCCAAAACGTAACCGGCGAATCGTGGGTGTTTGCATATATGTTTGAATGTATGCACCTCTGCCTACCCCATTCGTGGATGACACGCGTGAAGTTATGTTTTTAATAATCTGGCCACGTATTAATATGAATGAACAAGCATCACAGCACATTAGAGTTGAGTTACACAGTGTTGATTACCATACGAAATCTCTAGACCGTCCAAGTATTTTTTTCGCCCAGCAAGCGTAGTCAATCCTTTCAGATTCACACGTTGGTGATATAGTCGTACGTAGGTAGGTGCGGGAGCGTCTGGCGCGTTATGGGGCGTCGAGTGCCGCTGCTGCTGCGTTTACATTACTTGACGAGATTTTGAGAGTGTGTGAAAAATATTATAAAAAGGAGTAGAATGTTGCTATTGGCCTTTATAAGTATTATGAGACCCTCTTATTATACTTTTAAGCTTAACCTTATCATTTAGTGGTAGATGTAGTAAATGTATGTAGACTAATAGCACTCATTTATGTTCTCGCCTATTCTACGATTAGATAATAATAGTAGCAGATAGATTAGGGATGAAAAATACACTTTTAACCATTGCAAAATTTTTTCCTCTCCTTTTCTATGCTAACAAAATTCTTGTTCGATATCGGGCTGATAACCTGATTGAAGAGTAAGTGACATTGAGAATGTTTTATATGAAAAATTTTGCCAGGCGTGCCCTTGGAGTCTGGTTATAATCTCGGTTAATATTTGACGCACCAGCAACAGAAAGCCTGGTCAGTCCTTTCAAATATTTTATTTTTCGCTACTGCTGCGTTCACATTACTTGGCACTAATCCAGCCCTTATCCAGTGATTTCCCGCAATATTCACCTGTATATATATACCTCTTCAGGGCAATGCAGGAATGACGTGTTATTGTCATAAAAATGTGCATAATATAATTATGATACGTATTATTTAAATATATATAATAGTGTAGCGTGGCTAATGAAGGCTACGAAATTTTTGTCACAAAACACCATAGGCCTCAGGAGTGACAACGCAACTACATTGAAATCTCGGTTTTGATGTAGATGTTTATAGGCTACGGTATTACTTACCATCAACATAAACTGTAAGCTGGCTTGTCAATTTTTTTTTTTTCATATAATCATGTTTAGTTTTGTAACTACGATTCCACTACACTCGCCCGTTCAAATGCTCGCTGCGGACTCGTCTCGTCACTCAGGGCCACTCAATAATGCATGCGCAGAGTGAACCTCGGCCTACGACCCGCTTTCTACGATAAAAATGCAGCAAAACATAACGTTTTGGTTTTTTTGACGTACGACCTGCATTTGTGTAGCCCAGTGAACTGGCGGAATTAGAGTTCGGGAATTTGACATGTCAGTTCCCACTGATTAATAGTCTGTTGAGGGTTTATCGTGGAAAATACAGGGATCTTTATTAAATTGAGTATAAGATAAGATTTAATGCCAGACAATTAGCAGACCAGCACGTTAGTATTGTAAAGGCATGACATGTATTGCAATAACATGCGTAATAATTGAAGTATATCCATTTGATCGACTGCAAAAATTAATTGCGCACTCTAACGACAATCTTAAGGTCCATTTAAATAGTCATCAACAAAAATTATATAATCTCCGATACTGTTTCCTGCTTGCGTACAATATTAATATTATAAATTCGAAAGTGTGTACGTTTGTCTGTCTGTCTGTATGTATAGACATTAAAATTGTTTCAGACGTTTTGAAAGCGGTACGCTTTCAAAACGTCTGAAACAATTTTAATGAAATTTTGAATGGAGCTATTTTAAGACTCTGGATTGGATATCGGTTACTTTCTTTTTGAAAGTCAATTACGAATGGGTTGAAATAGTAGATGAATATATGTATGAAAGTCCATCATTTGTGATACGTATTCCACGCGGAATATTTGTAGAATATAAAATTCTCGCAATATCTTGAAGCTACAAAGTGACTTATTTTAGAATAATACCTACCGTTGGCAATATATAAAAAAAATACCTAATACAAATTAAACTAAACTTTGAAACAAATCCTAATTTTTTTCAAGTGCTTTTTATTATTGAAAGCTGAATTAAGTTATCTAATATTAAATTTACTTCATAATATTCACGGTAAACTACGACTCAGATGGTAAATTATAATACATTCACTAGCAAAAGGTTCCGCTTCAAATATACTATTTTTTACTTGTGGTAGTCATCCACTGTTGAATTGGAGGGAGTAGGTACCTAAATCTATGAAACTCAAAATGGTAATCCGCAGCTTTATCGTGTACCCTTTAAATGGTGATGCCCTGTAATTCATACGAGTATTACAGAGCCAAAACAGGTATTTTGATCTCCGGTTCTTGTGTGGATGCCTTTAGGCTGCAGTAGCCTTATTTACAGCGCGCGCCTTAATAATTGGATAGATTTATGCGGAAAAAGTGGAAACAACTAAACTACTTCGGGCGGGATTTAAGACTGCTACCACATAGGGACCGACTGGGTTAGATATCTAAACTATCTCAGTCGATTTACCACTACCCTATCGAAGCATCACATCCAGATATCAATGGCCAACCCATGTGTATGCGGCATGTGAATGACATCCCCAAAGTCATTGGCTCCATCACCGTTGTATGTTTTGTAAGTTATAAGTCAAAAGCAGAGCAAGTGACTTTATCAATCTCCCAGAAGCAGGACTTTGTTTGTCTTTAAATATTATGTATCGCTTTCAAAACGGCTGAAACGATTTTAATGAAATTTGGCATGGAGCTAGAGATACATCAGTTATTTTTCTTCAAAAATCAATCCCTAAAGGGTTAAAATAGGAGATGAAAGTTTGTACGGCAGTCCATCATTCCTGATACGAATTCCATGCGGACGAAGTCACGGGCAATGACTATATTAATATCCTGACATTCATCGCTGAACCCCAAAGCGTGACGCCGTGGAGTCTCACTCGACACTAGTTCCCCAACCCTCCAGACCACTCGAGACGGGTAGCAAGTTCAAGGTTGGGTTATACAACGTTCATTTTATATACCACTCTGTAATTGAGTTGATGTAATTGAGTCATTGACAATTTATACGAGCGCCAAGAATTTGATGTAAATATTAATGTATGAAGAGCTCGGGTTGACACTGCAAATTTTGTGTCTGCTTGATTTTAGGTACATAATTTTGTTACTGTAGCTTGTATGTTTCTGAAGTGGTAAGTTGGGGTGAACATAGTATTTTCTCATTAATAAGTAGATAATTGTGGACATGAGATAAGTAGAAAAAAAACTTAATACATACACTAAAATAGTATGTTTTGATCATAATTAGCTGGTGATGACATAAAGTATATACTTGAATGCTTGCGTTTACGTCTGTCTGCCCTTTTGGATTTAATTTGTAGCTAACTTTAAAACTACTGGGTATGTTAGCTAAGATTCTGTGAAGAAATATTCTTTAACAGCTCCACTGGATTTCTAATCCAGTAGAAGTTTCTTACATCTACATTTAATCATAATAATAGGTATGTATGTATCTTCACGCCAGGTCCCTAACGGGGTAGGCAGAGAGTGTAGAGCGCCAGACATCCCGGTTCTGACAAACCTCTCGTGCCTCGTCTACCTTCATCATTCTCTTCATACATGCACGCCGATTCCTAAGACTTTTGACCCCACCATCAGACAGAACTCGACCTATTTGGTCATGGTAGGTCAGCCTTGGTCTTCCTGGGCCTCTGCAACCATCCACATTCGCATTGTATATCTGTTTAGTCATTCGCTCATTCGACATTCTTTCTATATGCCCGAACCATCGGAGCATGCCATAATAATAGGTAACCATAATTTTTCAGTTATATTTTTTAGGTTGTACGTGATAGGGTGATCAAATTAATAAGCGCCGAGATTTTTAGCGAGGGTGCTAAAAATGATCACACACACCGAAAATTATCGAAAACATCTGTAATTACCGAAAAAGGGTTATAATCTGTACCTTTGTTTCGTCAAGTCAATTAAAAATATATTATATTTGAATCCTTATACTGTCGACATAAGGTTCGATTTAATTTTGAGTCTTCCAAGATAGGGCGACATGGGGTAGTGTGACAAATTGTTACGCAATTAGAAAATGTGTACAGGGATTAAAATTAAACACCTACGCACCCCGCTTCGTTAGGGTTAATTTTATAATGTAATAAGAGGTAAGGAGACCATATTATTAATACATGAAAAGTTGGTTTTTACATGTTGTTTGTAATGTCGATAGACCATCTTGGTCTCTGTGATAGTTACTACATTACCATCTAACCGGGACACGATAGTGCTGAACACTACCATTTCATAGTTTAATAATAACTCACGATTTTTTATGTTTATAATATGTTAAACTATGTAGTTATTAAGGTTATTGTGGTGATAAATAAATATATAAATAAAAATTTGGTGGCAGATAGATTAGGTAAAACGGTGGTGCCTATGCCGCTCGGGCTCCAACACTCCTACACTAGAACACTACCACCTAAAATGTTTATTGTCTTCTCAAAAATGCACGGTCTTAGAACATGACCGGAATATGCGTGCATCCCCAGCCACGGTATAAGTTAGAATACCACTAATAACCGTAGTGTCGGTTCATAGCATAGCTCCATCTCAACCCGTATCGACATGGAGACTAAGCCCGTATAAGCCAGAGCAATAGACAGCAGCGTAGCGATCATGATATCTCTGACTTCAACATACGTTGGGTCAATCTAAGTGAGTCAGGGATGCACCGGTTTGCTTTGTGTTCAAATTATGAAGTAAGTAAAACGGTTCATTACATATATTACTAAAATTATTTTTGAAATCAATTCGACGTTTGTTTTGTGTCAATGAATGGGTCGCAAGGCTATTGAAATAAAAAATACACGATATTGGATGGCGATTATCAACATCATGGGATCTTAACTTAGTAAAATTAAATCCCAGCCGCACCAGTCTACACCTCAAGATCCATAAGTATTTTTTCGTTAATCCTGAATGCTACGTACGGCGTTTACGATTGAGGTAGATGCATTATTTTTCAAACTGCTGTCAAACAAATGTAATGTCTAAGTCTGGGATCGCTTTGGGATCACGGAAACTGAAAAGCGACCGAAACGTCGGGTTGATATTAATATCTAATATACGCGAGAAAAATCCGTTCAATGAGTGTAGCTCGCAAAAATCTTTGTTGACCTGAAAAAAGTGTTCTTCCTGATTTTTTAAGACATATCTAAAGCGATATATTGCAAAGTTTGGTTTTGTTCAAGGCAAAATCGCAAACCTAGAGCTATGTCAGTTTCATTTAAACCGGGTTCAGTGACACTGGTTTAACAAATCAACACAAATTAGATTCAATTTGAACAGTACATTATAGTGTTAGGTACTAAATTGCCACCTAATTACATATCCAGGTGCCAGCGAGGGTTGGATTCCGGACGCTTACCCGGGGGTCCGCGATAGCTGATTGCAGCCCTACCTGCACCCCTTCGAATATTCAGTTTGAATCGAGCGGTTTAGGGTTGTTTTGTAGCTCAAGAGGTTTCACTGCTATATGGAAAATATTACATATTTTTTTAAAGCTTTAGCTTAACACGCTATGCATGTGTGTGCGGCTGTGTGTGACTGTTGCCGCACCGTGCGTTTTGTATGAAAACAAATGACCGTCCGTGTACCATTCTTATCTTCGTAATCTATATATATAAAAATCAATTGCTGTTCGTTGGTCTCGCTAAAACTCGAGAACGGCTGGACTGATTTGGCTAATTTTGGTTTTAAATAATTTTTGGAAGTCCAGGGAAGGTTTAAAAGGTAACAAAATATGAAGAAATTGAAGGGAAATAGTAAAAAATCACAATTTCATTTTTCCATACAAATAGTCCGTATCTATCAAACCTTTGACACATTATTTCATTTTCAGGCAATACTAAGTTTGCCGGGTCAGCGAGCAATATATATAAATTAAGCGTCACGTTGTTTGTCCGCGATGGCCTCCAAACACTTAAACGATTTTAATCAAACTTAGCAACACCCTTTGCAGTTTGATCCAACTTAAAAGATAGAATAGCTTACGTCTCAATTTGTAGTCGCAACATCATGGTAGTATCTATATTGCACCCGTGTGAAGACGGTACGGGTCGCTAGTAGTAGGTACATATTAGGTTGGGGAAAAAGTTTCTTCGCATTTAACATTTCGTAACATTTTGTTCGATAACCTTTTGCCATCTTGTAGGTAGGGACATGATCCCATTGCTATAAACATTTTGGGACTTCTCATCAAAATACCGCGACAAGTGGATTTGGCAGTCCTCTCGTGATGTTAACCTAACATTGCATAAAGAATTCTGAAGAGACCGAAACAGGTGGAAATCTGAAGGTGCAATTTATACAACATTTGTATTTATATTTTATACTGGTAGAATTCCCTTTATATTTGCAGTTCGTTTGTCAAACTATTGGTGTATCTGTTGAAGATAGTTCATTTTCACTCAAAAATATTACAATCTGAAATCTCACACCAGGTACATAATTTATACAACATTTTTCTTCATATCTTATACTGGTAAAATTCCCTTTATATTTGCAGTTCGTTTGTCAAACTATTGGTGTATCTGTTGAAGATAGTTCATTTTCACTCAAAAAATATTACAATCTGATATCTCACACTGTACTCTGTCCCAAAATCACCCTCTAATTGTGACAATATATCGCCGTGAATTGCGTGAAATCAACCAAAGCGGCTGTCTGGCCGGTGCCTGGCCGGCGGAGCGTGATGCTAACCGACAGACATCACATAAAGGTATATATATGTAACTGTGTAGTATATGTGCGATGGTTTTAATGAAATCTATGTAGATGAAATAGGATGCAGCTGGTTATCCTGAGGTCGCAGGTTCGATTCCTGCCCGAAGTTAAATTTTTCTTTAATTTCTAGATGAAGTAGCTTTTGGAAGTTACTATTTTTGGAGTTTACTCTTTAAGAAAATATTATGATTTGAGTTATAACCTTTGATTTTAGACCGAAGGGACTTCGGTAGCTTAGTTGTAAAGCGGCTGGACTGGTTCTCTTGAGGTCGCAGGTTCGATTCCTGCCCGAAGTCAAATTTTTCTTTCAGTTTTTTCTTTAATTTCTAAAGTTCACTCGGATGTGTTATTGCGAAAAATAAATAATACCCGGTATTTAAATGTATGAGGAGTACAATCAACTGTAACATGAAAGTTGAGGCGTTACGTGCGATTCCCCGCGAGCGCTACGACTGAACGGATGTGTTTCACTTGGCCGCACTCTAGCGATCTCCACGCACACCGAGTAAACTCCCGTCGTGCGTCGGAGCTGCCACACTTACTTTTTTTTTTGTAAAAATATCAAAGCTTTGCTTTTTAACTGCGACTCACATAATGTACATATATCGTATATACCTATTACCTATGGCTGAATTAATATAATAAGTAATTGTAGAATAATCTTATAATAATAAATAGGTATAAATCTACTTGAAATGAATTGATCAAATTACATACATTTTCCAGAACATTTTGTATGCCTTGTAAGATTCAGATGCCGCGTCCGCATTAACCAGCGGAGGCCTGTTTTAGGCGTTCAATTAAAATTATAAAAAAGAGAGATGGAGTTCGAAAGCTGAACTTCATTATTGATTTTTTTTCTTATTTTAAGTGATATTGTTTAATTTTTTTCATTCATGATAATTTTTGAAATATTTGTAAAATTCAAAATATATTTTTTGTTTCAACTTTTGTTTTTTTTTGTCGTTTTTAGCGCATTTTTATATCGGATCGAATGGGCTATCACGCCTATTTTTACAATCATAATCTTTATGTTTCACCATTTTCAACTTATGAACTAGACTTTATAAGATTTTCTTTTTTTACTAGGACTTTCATAAGATTGTGTTACACCTTGAGCATTACGTACCGTAAAATACTTAACATGCTTTTGCATGCAGACACGCACACATTTATATTTTTCGGTATAAGGGTAATAGGCGTTGAATTATTGGAAATAATGAAACTTACCTTGTGTATAGTGCATAATATTAGTAGAAAGTCACCATCCAAGCTCCGTTTGTCCACATACGCCACTCACCTGGTGGCAAATGAAATTAACACTCAATTAATACGTAGTTTACACGGTACAGCTGATTTAGGATTAAATGGATACTACTGCAAAGCCTGACTTGACTGCGAGTAATTTTCTTTTTTTTTTGTTTTAATAATTTCAACGAGATTAACGTGTTTTGTTAATGACAATAAATGGAAAATCACGGCAGAACTTATTATTGGACTCTGACATCAAACTCGAAACAGTAATTTAGCAGTTGGCAGCATTATGATTTAAAAAAGAACTTAACTAAATTGTGATAAATGCTAACTAATTGGCTACATACATGATATGAAGCAGATTCTTAAGTTATTTTTAACTGCTTTAGTAGTCTTGTAATAACGGGTCACTAGTGCTATACTGGAGTCCTGGGTTCGATCCCGGGTCGGTAACTATCATAGATAAAGATTGTTCCGTCTTTTATTTTTGGTGCTATTGCGATTTTTCCATTTTCTGGAAGTTTCGCAATGCCTCGGAAGCCCAGTGGTAGCAGGCCACTACTACTACGCTGAGGTCCTGGGTTCGATTCCCAGGTAAGGGGTTATCAGAGATAATGGTGTCCTTTATCTATGGTTCTTTTGGGTTTTTTTCCATTTTCTGGAAATTTCCAGTACCTCGAAGTTTGCTAATGTGCCCAGAGATGTAAACAGGCTCGCCACCTGTTACATGGGCCAAAAACGTAACCGGCGAATCGTGGGTGTTTGCATGTATGCTTGAATGCATGCATTTACCTCTGCCTTCCCCATTCAGGGATTACAGGCGTGATGTTACGTTTACGTTTTTTTTCCCCAATGATACCTCCAGAAATTGGTAATGAGCCCGAAGATCATCAATAGACTCGCCACCTTCACCACCGTTACGTGGACCAAACCTTAACCGGCCAGCGTTTACCTCCATCTTTGAATGCATGCATTTACCACTGCCTTCCCCTTTCCGAAACAGGCGTGAACTCACGCTTAATAATAAGCAGTCTTGTTTTAATACAAAAATAAGATAAGGAATATCATCAGAACAATTGAATCTAATTCGTCCCAGTCTCTTTTCCCGACACAACTGCATAAAACGGAAGGAGCAATTTAGAAAACACTGCGTCCATTACAGCACCATAACCAGTGCAATACGAATGTCTCTTGGCTCAATACAACAATCAAGACACATTTTCATGTACCGATTGGCAATGCACACACACAAACAGGTGTTCCCGAGCCAACTGGAACGCATAAATATGGCAAAATACAAAGTTATCGATGCCGCTAAGCCGCCTTTATTGACTATCGAGGACGAACTACGAGAAGGACTCAAGTGGGCTCAAATCCTGATTAACCTTCAACTTTATATCATGGAAATACGGTTGCAATTTGATGCTTTGATAGGGTTGTTTTGTTAAGCGCAAATCGAGTCGGGTTTCGCAGTAATGACACCGTGACAGCGCCGGTGTACAAACTGCGTTTCATATCGTTAATCGATATAGTTGTAACAGATCTGAATACAAACGGCCCTTAAGTGAGGATTGTGAGACGTGGCTTACGTCATGTTGTTAAATAATTTTGTTGGCTGTACATGGGGCACATCGATCATATAATTGGGAATCTTAAATGAGGTTAATAACCTCAGTACAGTACCCAGCAAGAAATATAAGCCTACGAAAGAGACACTGCCTCAGTAGTGTAGTGGTAGCAAGCCACTACTACTACGCTGGGGGTCCTGGGTTCGATTCCCGGGTCGGGGACTATCAGAGATAACGGTTTAAAATCCTTTATCTCTGGTTCTATTGGGATTTTTCCATTTTCTGGAAGTTTCCCAGTGGCCCGGAGTTTGGTAATGTCCCCGGAGATGGCAACAGGTTCACCTGTTACATGGGCCAAAACGTAACCGGCGAGTCGTGGGTGTTTGCATGTATGCTTGAATGCATGCATTTACCTCTGCCTACCCCTTCGAGGATTACAGGCGTGAAGTTACGTTGAAGTTACGAAAGAGACAATCGGCTAGTTTCGACTTCGTAGAGCGTTATCTCTGCTGCACATTGCCTACGTAAGCTCTGATAGTCCGGTATTGGTCAAAACTTGATCAAAATGGTCGACAAACGTTAAGGTGCGAAAGAGATAACGCTCTACAAACCCTAAATAAGCCGAAGGATCCTTCATAAGGTCGATGTGCAATATTTATTGATGGACACTCTAGTTAAGTAGCCTCCTTGTAATAGAGACGGCTTATTAGAGAAGGCGTCAAGATGGGACTACTTCACCACACAGTGGAGGGTAATTCCTGGTGCAGTCAGTCAACTGAACAATGGCAGTCAAACCAAATCAATCGAAGGGTGTAAGTAAATGCAATATTGCGGGGTGGGCAGCAGTGTCCTGTGATAAATCTACCGCTGAAGTGGCGAACAAGCATACATAGCATCAAAACCGTGAAATTTTAACCCTTTGACATCATCACTTAACATCAAAGTGAATTGCAAGCTTGTTTGCCTCTTAAAAACTTGCTATTTGACGATAGCGAAATCATTCAATTGCAAGATTCAGGAAAAGAAAAAAGAAAAATCTGAAACCCTTCACAATACTAAGGTAACATGTCAAAATAACAAAAACAGAAGTTGGTTAATAGCACACCGCGGACACTCCGTCAAAATTCCATACAAACGCTTAATTTGGTTTCTATCCATCAGTGACGTGTATTTACACGCGCACCTGTATGCGTAGCACGTACAAAATACCAACCGTCGCCCATAAGAGAGGAAGGGGTTGTGTATGTGTGCAAATCGGGCGGGACGTCGAAGTGTCCATTCTATACGTAGTACTATTACATATTCTCTGACAATACTAAGGAAACATGTCAAAATAATAAAATAGAAGTTGGTTAATAGTTAAAAGGTCGCAATACCGAACTTAGAGACAAGGCGACCAATAAACAGAAACTAAGTTTCCATCGCCGACGAGCTGACTACCTAATTTAACTTGTCCGCAGCGAGGTGAACTCGGCAAAAATTCATTATTAATACAACAGACTTATTCATGTGTGGTGCAAGTTATGGAGGATAGCGTTTTGCTTTTTGCATTGAAATTTTACTGGCGGTAGAGCTCCAGTGACGGAGCTCGCGGGCGTAGGCACCATCGTATTACCTAATATACTTGCCGCTAAATGGTAGTGTTCAGCACTATCGTGTTCCGGTCAGGTGGTAATGTACGGCCCTGTTATTTCCGGCACAGAGGCATAACACCTTAGGCCTCAAGAGTGGCAACGCATCTGCATTTTAACCTCTGGTCATTGTGTAGGTGTCTATAGGCTGCAGTCAGCACCTATTTGTAAGGCCTTCTTAAACTAACTATTTGATAGCATGACACCAAAACCGTGAAATTTTAACCCTTTGACATAAAGGTTTGGTTCTCATATTTCAAATAGCCCGTACATAATGATTTTGATTTACTTTGAAAAGTAACACAAGTAGTTGAAAAACAGTATGTATGTATGTATCTTCACGCCAGGTCCCTAACGGGGTAGGCAGAGAGTGTAGAGCGCCAGACATCCCGGTTCAGACAAACCTCTCGTGCCTCGTCTACCTTCATCATTCTCTTCATACATGCACGCCGATTCCTAAGACTTTTGACCCCACCATCAGACAGAATTCGAAAAACAGTGCCATCTATATTCCTCGTGCCGCGCTCTTTCTCGCTCGGCTTAGACGGTACGCGACACTTTTCCGTGCGTGCAAGCGGCGTTCATCGATTAATAACAAAAACATGGTCCAGTTAAATTATATTCAATTTCACTTAGACCACACATTCTGAACTGCACGACGCTAACGTCAACTCGTACAAATGATCGGTCTACACAATCACAAAACTATTAACTCTATCGTTTAATACGAATTGAATGCGGCAATTAAATTTCATTTTAGGCTTTCTAGTGCCTTAGTAAGTTACTCATGAATTGTAATTATTCTATTATTATTATTCCTACCTCTCTAGTAATATTATAAATGCAAATATGTGTATCTTTTTCTGTCTGTCTGTGTCTTTAACTGGTGGTAGAACTCTAGTGATGGAGCTCGAGGGCGTAGGCCACCACCGCATAGCCTAATATATTTGCCACTAAATGGTAGTGTTCAGCACTGTCGCGTTCCGGTCAGGTGGTAATGTACGTAACTCTGTAATTTCCGGTACAGAGGCATAACACCTTAGGCAGAGAATATGTAATAATATTACGTATAGAATGGACGCGGGACGGCGTCCCGCCCGATTTCCCCGCATCACCCAACCACCTCCCCTCTTATGGGCGACGGTTGGTATTTTTTTACGTGCTACGCATACAGGTGCACGTGTCAATACACGTCACTGATTGATGTCTGTGTAATAGAGACCAAATTAAGCGTTTGTATGGAATTTTGGCGGAGTGTCCGCGGTGTGCCTTAGGCCTCAGGAGTGGTAACGCATCTGCATTTTGACCTTGGTCTTTGTGTAAGTGTCTATAGGCTGCAGTTTTCACTTAACATCAATGTGAACTGCATGCTGGTTTACCACTTACATTACATAAAAAAAATTATGTTCCGCTTTTAACGTCAGAAAGGCTGAACCAAACCCAACCGTAGCAGTAGTGGCCTGAGCAGGTTGTAGAGTAGTGCTATTAGGACTTTTCTATATTTTTAAAGTTCTACATCTACCTTCGGAGTTCATGAAAGTGCCCCCAGGAATGAATAAGCCCACAAACTTATGACAAGCAATGAATGGCAAAAACTTAACTGGCGAATCATGGTGTTATTTCTGCCAATCCCTTCGAGGAATACAAGCATCAAGATCCGTATATACGTCGAGTAAATCTAACAACACTCACTGTTAATTAAATACAGTTTAAAGAGTAAAAACATCGGTATAGTTATTTTCACTTCTATTGTATTACATAAATTGGGTGCCCGGATGAAGTGCACAGCAAACTTAGATTGCAACTCAGATTGTTATCTAAATGGGACCGTTTTGGGAATACAGCAAAATAATTTCATTTCGTCTGCTCAGTTGGTTGTTTTTGTAAATTAAAATCTTATTAGCGGGTATCTAAGGAAAAGGTTTTTACTGCTGGTGGAGTCATGACACCGAAGTGTGAGGACTCGTGGGCGGTAGAAGCCGTCGTATTACCTAATCTATCTGCCGCTAAATGGTATTTTTCAGCACTTTCATGTCGTGATTATATTAGGTGATGTATGGGCCCTATGATATAGTAAACTTATGGGGACGTGGGATTCGGTGTTACACTTTTCAAAGTCCGGTATCACACTTCAGGGGTGGCAACGCATCTGCATTTCGAACTCTGTTTTTTTTTTTTTTTAGATTTCTATAGGGTGCAGTCACTGAAAATCCATGTGAACTGCATGCTTACAAAAAACTTACCGCTAAGTGTCAGTTTTTAGCGCTATCGTGTATCGGTCAGGTGGTAATGTGCGGCACTACAATTTCTGGAACTCCATGACATAAACATCACTAACTATACAACTGTAAGATGGTAGAGCTCCAGTGACGGAGCTCGCGGGCGTTGGTACTACCGCATTACCTAATATACTTGCAAATGGTAGTATTCAGCACTATCGTGTTCCGGTCAGATGGTAAAGTACGGCCCTGTTATTTCCGGTACAACGGCATAACACCTTAGGCCTCAGAAGTGGTGACGCATCTGCATTTTGACATCTGGTCTTTGTGTGGGTGTCTATAGGCTGCAGTCATCACTCTACATCAATGTAAACAGCAAGCTAGTTTTCACTTTCATTAAAAAAAAAGAAAATAATAAACTGAAAAAAAAATAAACATGAAAGTGAAAATAAGTAACATGTCGGCGTGTACTAGACGAAATAAAAGTGGCAACCGTGCTGTCTGACACCGGCTTACGATTGTAAGGTTTCGGCGAGACGACTCGACTCGGCTAATTGTTGTCTGTACTATTGTCGGATGTAGGCAGACGGTTTTCATGTACATGCTAAATGACTTGTCATTATAGAGACGCTTTTGGTGGTTCTGAAAACCTGCGCCAGATTTGTTTGGCAAATGCTGAATCGGACAACATTTTGCTCCAGTTTGGGAGACATCTATCATTTAACTACACATGTGATAAGTTTTCTTTTTGGTTTTCGTAGGCAATATAAGAAACATTGTTTTTATATTATTTCGCATTAACACATGCTTGTGAAATATATTTTATTTTTTAAAGAAAAATGGAAAGAAACAAAGAAACATGCCTTATTCATGTAGGTGCCTACGTAGTTCTTTTCTCGAAATAGTTTTTGCCTAATTTTGTGTTTCGTTTTTCTAGGTTTCAAGCGTGACGCTTACCGTTATTAATATCGAACGAAAAAATCTCGATCGTTTTATAGGCCTCCACCCCCCCCCTTCCCTTGAATATTTATTTTATTTTTAGTATACCGGCAACAGAAATGTAAGATCAGTGAATATTTCAAATCTCTAGCTGTCACGGGTCATGAGATACAGCCTGATGACACATAGACGGACAGCGGAGTCTTAATAGGGTCAGGTTTTTTACCCTTCTACCCCTAAAATCGTAAATTTACAACTGCTAACACCAAACCAAGTGTACATGCCCATTATCACTAAGCCATCGCGTCTGTTTACTTCCCGGGTAGATGAGGATTCATACAAAATTTCGCATCCCCCATGAATGACCGCAGTCTCAAGCATTTCCGTTTCCGGACAGTACCTACCTTAAGCGCTCACTTCCGGTAGCTGCCAGACAGCGGTTAAGCCACCGTGATACTTATTACTTGAAAGTTTTAATCCCCTGTTTTTCTTGCACAGGAAAATTATTAAGGGTGGATTTCACCCATGTTTTTTAACCGAGTTGAATCCAAAACTTGAGCTTAAACTCCAAGATTAATTCTTGATTTAGATCACTACATAACTGTGATTAAATATTTATATTATAAAACGTAACTTCACGCCTGTAATCCCCGAAGGGGTAGGCAGAGGTAAATGTATGCATTGAAGCATACATGCAAACACCCACGATTCGCCGGTTACGTTTTGACCCATGTAACAGGTGGCGAGCCTGTTGCCATCTCCGGGCACATTACCAAACTCCGGGGTACTGGGAAACTTCCAGAAAATGGAAAAATCCCAATAAAACCAGAGATAAAGGATTTTTAAACCGTTATCTCTGATAGTCATCGACCCGGGAATCGAACCCAGGACCTCCTACATTATATTTATATTTCAATATGTACAAAGGTAAATTGAAACAATATGTATTAGATAATATCCACGACTAGACTGTTTCGACCGTTTCTTGAACGACTATTTATTTATTTATTTATTTAAACTTTTAGCACATAAAATATGTACATAAGGCGGACTTAATACCTAGTGGTATTCTCTACCAGCCAACCTTAGGGCCAAATAAAACTGTCGAAGGTGCATTACGAAGTAAGGTTAATTAAATTTATAAATAATCCAGTAATATATAACTGAAATATAATACATATAACATAAATATATTATATAATATATATAAAAGTATAAATAATAATACTAAATAGATACTTATACATACATAAATAAATGCATAATGGATGTATATTTAATATAACAGAATAATTCAAAGAAAACAATCATGACGGCGTAAGTTAAAATCATTCATTTAGAGAGGTTAAAAAGTATTTTTTAAGCTTTTGTTTAAAGGATAATTTACTCGGAGCTTTCTTGATATCAAGGGGAAGCGCGTTCCAAAGCCTAATAGCTGTTACAGCAAAAGAATTTGAATAAAAGCCAGTACGGTGGGAAGGAATTTGAAATTTAAGATTTTCGGCAGAACGAAGATTGTGGTCATGAAAATCACCAAGGATTTGAAAATTAGATTTTAAATAATTAGGAGCACATGAATCGTTAACAACACTAAAAAGCATACAGAGTATCCGAATGGACCTCCTTTCACGGATTGGTAGCCAATTAAGCTGGGAACGGTAGATGGAAATATGGTCATATTTACGTAACCCGAAGATGTATCTAATGCAATTATTAAGCATCCGATCCATTTTATTAAGGAGATCTTGTGTTAGATCAGAGCAACAAACATCTGCATAGTCTATAATGGGTAAGACAAGCGACTGAACCAAAATAATTTTTGTTTTAATTGGCAGGAAGTTTTTATAGCGGTAGAGGGAGCGCAATATTACTGTTACTCGTTGATTCATTACATTGACATGGTTTTTCCAACTGAAAGTACTATCAATAATTAGGCCTAAATCTTTAACATGGGTTGATGTTGGAATAACACTGTTGTTATATAAAATAGGCGTAAGACAGTCATAGTTTAAGCCATTAATGAAATACGAGCTCCCTAAAATAATCGCCTGAGATTTCATTACATTAACGGCTACGCCAAAACATTGTGACCACTCATAAATCACTTGAAGGTCAAGATTTACAGATGATATAGCACTATCAATATCATTAAAACTAGCTTGAACATAGAGCTGTAAGTCATCGGCATACAAATGATAAGAGCACTTAAGATTGTGTAGGATAGTATTTATAAAAAGAGAAAATAAAAGAGGAGAAAGTATACCGCCTTGTGGTACGCCAGAGGATAAACAGTACCAATCAGAGTATTCGTTACCGACTTTAACAGCCTGCTGACGACCACGAAGATACGAAGAGAACCAACTCTGTTCTACTGAAGAGATGCCAGCACGTGAGAGGATGGCACAAAGAATATCATGGCTAACAGAGTTAAATGCATTGGAGAAATCAAGTAAAATTAATACCGTCAACTTAGAATTCTCCATGCCCATACGCACGTCCTCGGTAATTTTGAGAAGAGCAGTTGAGGTACTGTGACCCTGTCTGAAACCTGATTGAAAATCTGATATTATATTGTTTTTTGCTACAAAACTTGAAAGTTGCTTGTGGACTAAAGCTTCTAAAATTTTAGATAAAAATGGCAGAATAGATATTGGCCTGTAATGACTAGGTAAACTAGGATTCGAAATCTTAGGCAGTGGGATAATATGAGCTTTACGCCAGATAGTAGGGAAAGAACCAGTTTGCAAAGAGAAATTGAAAATGTGAGTTATTATTGTTAAAATACTATCAAAAATAAGAAATATCATTTTCCTGCTCACTCCATCACATCCAATGGCATTAGATTTGATAGCTTGAGCACATTTGAACACGTCTTCAGTAGTAACAGATGAAAAGGAAAATTGATTTGGAGAAAACGGCGTGGAAGTTAAAACAGAGGAACTTTGTAGCATACCGGAATTGTTAGGAGATAACGTAAAAGAGAAATAGTTGTTCAGAACATTCAAGGATAGTGAAGAGAGTACGACATCAGGTTTAGGCTTGCCAAAACCAAGAGAACGCAAAAACTTCCACGTGACAGCCGGAGAAGAATTTTGAATATTTTCGTGGATATAGCGGCGTTTTGAGTCTCTTATCATTTTGTTACACCGATTCCTTGCCAACTTGTATAGGTCCCAATTACCTGCACAACGGTCTCTTTTGAATTTTCGAAAGGCTCTGTCACGGCGGACCATAGCTATGCGGACGATCCTGGTAATCCAGGGAGCCGGAGGACGCTTTGCACGAATAGATCTAATGGGTGCATGGGTATTAAAAAGATCTAAAACCTTATTATTAAATAATGTGATTTTATCCTCAATAGAGGGTGCCGCCACAATATCGGACCAAGTCATTTTCTCAGCGTCAGTTCTAAGTTTAGCATTGTCTAAACGCGCAAAATTTCGTATGTAAACTATGGTTGGTCGTAATTTGGGAGGTTTTATTTGATAGCTAATGTAAATAAGATCATGCCTTGAGAAATTAGGTGCAGCTAACTGCCCGTGATGCATAACAAACTCCTTAGAAGAGGAAAGAATGAGATCAATCCAGGAATCATCCGTATCAAAATTTAAGTGTGTAGCCTCAAGAGGAAGCAGCGATAAATTGGTAGATTCAAGGATTGACCTCAACCTCTCACTACGAGACGAATTCCTGAGCATATCAGTGTTGAAATCACCCATCACTATGAGATGTTCGTACTCTGATGCTAAGGTTTCAAATAAAGGTTCCAGAGTGGGGAAGTAATTAATAGCAGGTGGACAGTAGACAACGCCAAGAACGGCTTTACTCCCCTTCACTGATATTTCTATAAACAAGAATTCGGGATTACTATCGTACAGTGATTGTGAAGTAGAAATAATTTTGAAAGGGATGTCACTACGAAGGTAAATAGCGACACCCCCGGCTCTTGCCCCTGTGCGATCATTACGGATAAGAACGTAGTTTGGTAAACTAAAAGCTGATGAAGGAAGTTCGGGCTTGAGCCAACTTTCTGAAATTAAAATGGCGTGCAACGAAATATCAGTAAACGTATCAAGAAGCTCCGAGTAATGCTGAGGTACGCTTTGCGCGTTAATGTGACAAATATTAAAACATTGGGACTGAAAAAAAACATCGCGCAATCTACTACTTAAAGAAAAAGAGTCATCACATGAAGAAAGAGATAACGACGAATCATCAATGGCTGAATAAAAAGAATCATCGTCAGACATAGTGAAACAATATCAAACTAATATATAAATACTAAAATAGATATTTTATAATAGATAGATCTCTATATATAATTAAAATAAATATGAACACTAGGTTATTACAATAATAATTAAGTTATAAATTAATCGACAAGTCATTATTCAACCTGCCAATCGACCGTTCACATAATTATATCTTGCCACTCAAAAAGTATCCAACAAAATATTACAATTTTACAATAAGGTACAACACTAAAATACAATAAAAAGTTCATCTCAACAAGAAATCAAACAAATTGCAATTACTAAATTTTCTGAACGAAAATGTCAACGTGACATGACGTTGACACATCTATTAACACATGACAGACAGCTAAAATTAAATTAATTCTAACCTACCTGAGTTACATTTGAAATTGAAAAGTTTTGCAGTAATTATTAAAAAGTACGGTGGTAGATTAAAACACAAGCTGCATAAATTACAAAAACAAGTAGGTATGAAGCACAAGCTAGTAAAAGCGCATAATGGATACAATAAACATCGCGATCGTAAGCAAGAAGCAGAAGAGAGAAGCAAACTTTATATTGATTTATACTACTTGTTTCTTACTACGCGCTTCGATCTGGAAGGAGCTTCCGTTGGTGGTGTTGGCTCTGGCCTGTTCCGGATGTTGGTGGTTTTCCCTGCAGCCCCGACAGAAACATCGGAAGGTTTACCATGCTTAGCTGCCAGTGCTACAAGATCCTCGTGACATAGGATACGACTACGCTTGCCGTCGGGGAGTCTGACATATACACTGCAGTCAAGGGTCCAGACTTTGGAGATACCAAAATATTTCTTTGCAGCAGTGAAAATGGTTTGGCGCTGACGTGTGAGGAACTCAGATAGAACATACGGAGAACCTTTCAATTTCGTTTTGTTGTTCCAGACCATACTTTTAACAACAGGATCAGCAAAGCGTATTAAAATAGGTCTAGTGCGATCATTGCTTTTAGAACCCAACCTATGACATGCGAGGAAAGCAGTGGAACACAACTCAGTCATACCCAACTTATTGTGCATAACTGTAATGACAGATTCTGCAGTATTCTCGTCATCACTCTCCGGTACCCCATTGATCAACAAAAACTTACGCCGATGGCGGGTCTCAATAATGTCTATACTGCGACTTAAATCAGTTATTTGTTGGTGGAGAGCATTAAAGACATTCTTCACATGCTCCTTGAAGTCAGCAAAGTCACGATAAAGAGCAGCTATCTCAGCAGACTATATATAATTAACGAATATATTTAACGTAATTATTTTAGTAACTAAGGAATTTGCAAGGGGACTGTATTGTCTTTTTATGAGTATTAATAAATAAATCTTTAAACCCATATTCCACTTATTTATTCATATACATATTAAATATTTTTTATTTTAATGAGTTACTAAAAAAAAAACAAAAATATATATCCTACTACTATTATAAAGGCGAAAGTTTGTATGTATGGATGTATGGATGTTTGTTACTCTTTCACGTAAAAACTACTGAATGGATTTGAATGAAACTTTACCACAATATAGCTTATACATCAGAATAACACATAGGCTATAGCTTATATATCAGAATAACACATAGGCTACAATTTTTGAGGTTTTTAATGTGAGGTCGTAGAAAAAACACATTTTTTGCGCTTACATTGCAAACGCTGACTGAATCCTACAAGATAGATCAAAACAATTTACTACAGTATTGTACAACTTAAAAAGGTCTACAAAAAGTCCGTGATGGTATATGTTTATCTCTTAGGAATAACCCACAATAACCATTTTTTATCCTTTACTTTGTACGAGAAATAATGGCTTATTTACGAAGCGATTTTAAGCAATACAGTATTAATCCTTATCCAATTAAGTATCTTAAATACATTGTGCATTTAATAAAGATCAATATGGCTTTTTACAGCATGTAAATTAAATAAATATTTTCGAAGATATCACAGATTTAAAATGCAGAGTCATAGCAATTTCGGCGATAAATACCGTTTCGGTGATAAATACCGGCAGCGGCGCCAGGCGATCGGGGCGTGGGGGGAGCGGGGTAGGTGCGGTGGGGAAGAAGTGGCTCATCGCTGAGTGCGTGACCCGAACACGGGCAGACGCGTGAGGGCAGACGTCGTTGACGGTTGTGTCCGTTTTGCGAATTTTCAAGGCACTAGCGATTGATAAAAACGTATGGTCGCCTACTTTAAGTAATATAGGCCTAAGGTTAGTTATTGCCAGGTTTCTTTTTGGTTAGGAGTTACACGTACAAATAAGGGCTCTGCAGTGCTTAGTTACCGTAGTTCTTACTTATTACTAGACTAGACGGGACGAACCTGAAGTCCACGCGAACGAAGTCGCGGGCAAAAGCTAGTATAAAATAATAAAAATTGTAAATAAGCATTTAGAATGAATAGAATAGAATAGAATACATTTATTCGGATAAAAACAGAGACACAAAATAGGAATAATATGTAACAAATAACAAACAACAATAAACAACAGATAAAAGCAATTTGGAACTACAGACAGTAGGTGTGACGTCGAGTATGTCTCAGTGTTGATCCGAATGGGTACCCAGATCAGCTTATGCCAAGCAGATGATATCTACTTGACGCTGGTTTTCATCTGGGTCCCTCTGAGTGATCCACGGATGTCAGCCAGTTTATTAAATTATTATCATTAAAAGTTACCAACCAGTACAAATATTATAGGTATCTATAACATAACAAAAAAATAAAAAAATAGGTAGCAACAATAATGTATAGGTTTATATCAAAATAAAAAATAAAATTTAGTTCACATTGATGTTAAGTGATGACTGCAGCCTATAGACACCCACACAAAGACCAAGGTCAAAATGCAGATGCGTTACCACTCCTGAGGCCTAAGGAGTTATACCTCTGTGCCGGAAATTACAGGGCCGTACATTACCACCTGACCGGAACACAATAGTTCTGAACACTACCATTTAGCGGCAAGTAAATTAGGTACAACTATGTTTTTTTTTAAATTTATTTAACGTATTTGAAGTTTACAATTAACATATTTGATAAGTTAGCACTAAAAAACATCAATGAGATTTGTACTAAGTGCTAAGGTCTACATCAGGAAACAAAATTATATTCTATTGTAACTATTATTAAGTGTACATGTCTTTACGCTACTTCATCTTTTTGTATTTCAATAGTAAATATAGCTTGTCCACTAATTACCACGTTCTTTGTTCCTTCCATACACGACAGATTTAGCGTGAATACACCAAAATCTGTCTACAAGTATATTCCCTTCACAACTCATAAGCATCCCGTATCCCGCTTATACTCGTACACATCAAAACAACTTAAAACGAAATATATTTACGACTGACAATAATATAAACGCAACATACATTTATGACAGCAATAAACCAGTAAACCACTAAACTCGACTCTAAAATTAATTCCCACATAAAACCTCATTCATGTACTAATCTAGTGTGTGTTAAGTGTACATTACTGCCTTACATCAGGCCAAAAGCATGTTCCGCTTAAACGAACTAGAATAAATCAAGTCCCCAACGTAAACGCTCCTTACAGTTTAATTTACGTTTACCGCAAAATACGGTTGGAGTAAACAAAGCATCTTATAAAGGGTACAAGCTGTAGGCAATAAGGGCAAGGAAGACAACAGGACGAGTAAACAAATGTTGGTTTTCCATATAAGCGGATACGTTGTCACACCGTGCCGAGCATGGGTGCTAATTCGCGTCGTGTCGCGTCGGTCGCGTGGATCTGCGTTCGCGGGTGTTATCATTTACTCCCGCGCAGGTGAGATATTTTGAATATAGAATTTACCCAATGGCACTTCTGGATTTTGGTTATGTTTAAAAGTTTGCATACCAGAATAATTGACTGTATGATTTGTTCCCTAAAATAAATATGGTATAGTAGCTGTTGCTAGCAAGTAGGTCGCTTCTCGCATAACCTATGGAAACTTATCAAATCATTCCATGGCATCCCACAGGAACATTTTTTCGGGATGAAAACTATTCTATGTGTAATTCCAAACTTTGCTGTATATGTGCGCCAAATTGCATGAAAATCGGTTTATCAGTTTTTGCGTGGAGGAATAACAAACATACAAACTTTCACATTTATAATAATAAGTACGAAGTACGATGAATGAATGCTTGGAAAACGTGGAGAAATATCACAAAAAATATGAGGTATGATTCTCGTTGATGAAAAAATTTTATCTACAACAAAATACGACATTAATTCAACAACAACACAATAGGTATTCATGAAATTCAATAACAAATTTTAATCATAGCAGCCATTTATGTGCACAATATATTGCGTTTAAAATTAACTTTAAATTGAATTTATTTTAACAATGAAGACAGTTACCTTATCTTGTTATTAAACTTCACTAGTAAATTTGTTTTATACTATAAAAAGAGCTTTCGACTTTAATAAAAAAAATGCCGATACCTATGCCTTTACACAGTTCACCATCAAACTGATATGAAAAAATACCGATTTTTTAAAATTGCTTTAATTTTTCCTAGCAAACGCCAATAATGTTTTTATGGGTCATTAATTCAAAAATGTTAAGATTATCTTTCACACGAAATTACACATTCGCATGCCACTTACGTATAGTCCAATTATTAAGATATTTAAAAGTCACGACGTTGTAACAGACGGCCTAGTTGTACGGTAAAATAGTTCCTAGTTTAAGTGGCACATGATAATAGTGAGGTAGATGAAGTAAAAATGGACTCACAAAGGGGGTGTATTGATGGAGGAGTGAGATAGCGCAGCTCTTTGAGCCTAAAAGGATAATGATGATGGAGCTTCTGATATCCACGGCTTTTGTCTTGAAAGGATTTTCGCAGGGAAAATGTGGGAGCTGTTTCAATTCCTTTTTGGATTACGCTCTATGAGGAAGTTACATGCAGTTCACATTGATGTTAAGTGATAACTGTAGCCTAGACACTTACAGACAGAACAGAGGTTAAAATGCAGAAGCGTTGCCACCCCCGAAACCTTAGTTATCATAGTTGGTTTATTACAGGTCCGTTTGCTGGTAGTAGAGTTCTAGTGACGTATCTCATGGCGTAAGAACAGCATCACTAAATCTTTCTGCTCCCAAATGGTACAACAAGGCCAAACATTATTTATTCCCTACAGAGAGAATAGTACCACCTGCTACTGTTACGCTGGAGTCCTGAGTTCGATACCCGGGCCGGAGACTACCAGAGATAAAGGTGTAAAATCCTTTATCTCTGGTTCTATTGGGATTTTTCTTTTTTCTGGAAGTTTTCCAGAATTTCGGAGTTTGGTAATGTGCCCAAGGATGTCAATAGGCTCACCACCTGTTACATGGGTCAAAAACGTAACCGGCGAAGAGTGGATGTTTGCATGTATACTTTAACGCATGAATTTACTTCTGCCTACCTCTCCGAGGATTACGGGCGTAAAGTTAAAATAAACAAATAATTTTCTACTGGTGGTAGAGCTCCAGTGACGGAGCTCGCGGGCGTAGGCACCACCGCAGTACCTAATATACTAGCCGCTAAATGGTAGTGTTCAGCACTATCGTGTTCCAGTCAGGTGGTAATGTACGGCCCTGTAATTTCCAGCACAGAGTCATAATACCTTAGGTTTCTGGAGCCGTGACGCATCTGCATTTTGACCTTGGTCTTTGTGTGGGTGTCTATAGGTAGCCGTCATCACTTAACATCAATGTGAACTGCATGCTTGTTTGCCACTTCGATAATATAAAAAAAAATCTTGAAAGAAGGTTTAAGGTAACCGCATTGCCTTATGTGTCTGTGACTAAATGACATTGTAAAAACCTATTTATTTCAGACACAAAAAACATCTCACAAAAGGAAGCCTTTCAAGATATTTTCTTTTGTAAGCTAAATTAAAACATGTTATCTCTTGAAGAAACTTGAATAGACACTATTTTGGGAATTCTTCAATCTCCGCTGCTATTGTGAATGAAATAATATTGTACTACAACTGCTCACAATTTTGCTCAATGTGATCTTCATAAATGCAAATATATTGTGAGGGCTAATACACAACTCAAACTCAAAAATTTATTTAATCTTTTGGAAATAATAGAATTTGCTTGTGATAGGTCAAATTACAAAATTAAAAATTAAAGCGAATAACAACTGATACGTTGAATAATATGTCAAAGTAAACAAAATATAATAAATAATGGTCCAAAAATATTTAACTATATGAAAAGGTATCAACAAAATGTTCCATACTCTCTTTTACAAACGGCAAGACAAGACTAAACAAAAAAATATGGGACATTCTTTGTCATTCACTGGCAGAGTTCCAAATCCCACATAACTGAGAAAAAACCTGCCAAAACCAAACTCAGTAGGGTCTTTTCAAAATATGTTACACAGATTAAACATAAGGCGAAGAGTATGAAAGGCCCCGTAATAACTATCACAGAGACATAATAACTTGGGCATCAGGCGTGGCAACGCATCTGCATTTTGACCTCTGGTTATTGTATAGTCTATAAGCTGCAGTCATCACTGAACAACAATGTGAGCCTACTCGCTTGTTTGCCACCTACATAATATAAAAAAAATATTTAATATCTGTTAAATGGCAAATGGAAGACATATGCCAGTAACAAAAAAAGAAACACTACCATTTAGCTGCAAATAGGTTAGGTAATGCGGTGGTGCCTACGCCCTCGAGTTCCTGCACTTAGAACTCTACCACCAGTAAAACTGACTGACTGCTCTCACTCTGCCAGACATCGAGCTACATGGCGATCACGACAGGGACTGAAAAATCAACTGATGCATGACCACGAACACTCTGCAAAGAGTGTACGACTAAGAAGAAGAAGGTTACATTTTTTTATGTAATGGACGTGGCACACAAACATGCAGTTCACATTGATGTGAAGTAAAGACTGCAGCCTATAGTCACCCACTCAAAGACCAAGGTCATAATGCAGATGCGTTACCACTCCTGAAGCCTATGGTGTTATACCTCTGTGTAGGAAATTACATGCGGTGGTGCCTAAGCCCGCGAGCTCCGTCACTGGAGCTCTACCACCAATAAGTGGTATTAAAAAGGCTGCAGCTACTAGCTACCAGAGATTTAAATGAAGATGCATTACCACTCCTGAGGTCTAAGGTTATTCTTCTGTGCCGAAAATTACAGGGCTGTACATTACCATCTGACTGGAACACGATAGTGCTGAATATTAGCACCCTTTGGCGACAGATAGATTAGGTAATACAGTGGTGCCTGAGCCCTCGGGTGCTCGAGACTGCTGTACCACTGTATTACCCATACATATTACACTGGATTCGTACCACAAATAGAAAACAAAACAAATCTGTGCTCATTCTACAACCACAAATCAAAACAATCGCATCCCTACAGTCGCAATTTCAAAACAATATTCGGTTCCCATAAGAGTATTAAAAAAAGTTCTATATTTGCATAAATCTCGTTTCAGTTCGTATTGAGTTCACGCAGATTTAAAATGTTCGTGTAACAAATGTCGTCGGGAGTTCCTTCTCACGGCATCTCGCGTGAAACATCACTACCATCTCAGGGATCTGTGAGCCGTGAGTCATAAGCGGTAGCGATTCTGATATCATCACTGGTCTTCGCGCGCGCATCCCCCTCTGCTGCAGCTTCTTCTGCCCTGCGGCTGCAGGGCGTTTGGTACCCCCTTGAGGGCTGTGATGGAGAAGGTGGGCATCGTGGACTCGTGTCACCATGGTGTTGGCATAGGTCCGGCTGCGCTCTCAACCTCTTCTCTATCGTCGGTGGTTGCAGCGGGCTTCTTCGGCACTCAGCTGCAACAACAAAGGGTGGCGGGCGTCCCCACCAAGATGACGACGCCCACAGTTACACGGCGCAACCATTGCCCTGGCTCTAGCTGGTCTTATGGCCGCGCCCCAGGGGAGAACCAGTTCTGATACTGTACCACAATGTTATTTCCATTCAGGAAACACAAATATCTGTTGTATTATGTTATTATGTATCTTCACGCCAAGACCCTTACGGGGAAGGGTTAGAGTGGGGAGCGCCACATATCCCGGTCCTGACACACCTCCCGTGCTTCTTCTACATTCATCATCCTCTTCATACATGTATGCCGATTTCTAAGAGTCTTGACCACACCCTCAGACAGTTTTCAACCTCTTTGGTCAAGGTAGGTCAGACTTGGTCTTCTTGGCGTACGAGTCGGAACACCCAGGGTTTTTAGTGAGTAGACGGATGTCTTTTCCCGGAGTCCCACATAATCCACCCTTCTCCCCGGGTGGGTGTGCGTAACACATTTTCCCCTGGTAAAAATATAAAAATACAAATTTTCTTCTTGGGCCTCTGCAAGCATCATCATGCTAGCATTCGCATTGTATATCTGTTTAGACATTCGCTCATTCAACATTACTTCTATATGCCCGAACCATCGGAGCATGCATTTTTTATTTTTATATCCAAAGAGCCTTTGCGTAAATGAAACTTTTACTGCTGCTACCACTATCTAGACTACCTACGTGTTTTTGTTGCAAGCGACAAAACCGATAATTTTTTAAGTTTTTTACATCATCATAATCATTTAAGCTAACAAACGTCCACTGCTGGACAAAAACCTCTCCCTAACATCATTTTTTCCATCATCATTTTAGAATAAACTTTTGAAATGTACTCCCGCCGCATCCCATGAATTGATCGCCACTAAAACTACCTCAAGTAAAAGTTGCTATTTTTCCCATCTTAAAGGCTTCTAATATCGCAGTTCCCCGCCTCGGGCCCGTTGTCATTTGTCTGCTGCTCTGTAGGCAAACTTTGCCTCAATGTTTGAAAGCACTACATTATATCCGTGCCTCTTCATCGTCTTCGTCTGCGTGATAGTGATGTGATTTTATCGATAAGTCATTGGCTTTTGCTTTACAGTTGTGTATAACTTATTTTATTCAATAAGTATCATGACCAGCTGCGGAATAAAAACTTATCATGTTGTGCATGAGAAGAATTAAAGAATACACTTTTATCAGAACTTAACCAGCTAATCATAAATATATGCTTAATGTACACGTCTATAGACTATTTGCATATACAGTCTCCACTTACCCTTTTTTTTAGAAGAAGGCTTGCATTTTTGTAATGTGCACAATGAAATCTCCATTTAATGTTCCATAAACAAACGGCCTGTGGTTATTATGTGGGTGTCTATAGGCTGCAGTATCACTTAACATAAATGTGAACTGCATGCTTATTCGCCACCTTCATTACATATAAAAAATGATAAAAGCAAAATGTGACATATGGAAAAAAATATATTAATGGCTCTATTTTAATCGGAAAATTTAAAACATTTGTGCAAAAAATATGGACATAATAGCTTAGCTTAAACATTTTTTCATATTTGGGCTTTGTGAACCCAAGCGTCCCTGCTTGGGTGGGGAACCTGAAATACCCGAAAACTACGCTGTAATGAAATTAAATTTATC
Organism: Macrosoma leucophasiata; assembly: GCA_036365455.1. NCBI lineage: Eukaryota > Metazoa > Arthropoda > Insecta > Lepidoptera > Hedylidae > Macrosoma > Macrosoma leucophasiata. The sequence continues at coordinate 1,754,612 of JAWQUS010000014.1, read as the reverse complement.
GATACAATTCTATCGACCATCTCACGTCACTGCGTCCAAGACGCGGCACTTCCTTACACTGGATTTCTTTTTAATACCCCACATTTAAACTCCTAGCAGGAAAGCGGCACATGTCACCACACAAACTTTTGTCCTGTCTGTTCATACGGCTAATGTTACCGTATTATGTTCCGACTGGCCATTTTGTATTACTGTATTTACTGTAGTTGACACGAAACGAGAAGTGATTCTTTATATGGATTTCCGAGGTATCGATTTATTATTGTTACAAAAATATCACAATATTTTTAATGTAATGATTGGCAAACATGTATACAGTTTATATTGATGGTAAGTAATATTGTAGCCGATAAATATCTACATAAATCCAGAGATTTAAATGAAGATGCAATGCCACTCCTGAGGCTTAAGGCGTTACGCTTTTGTGTCTGAAATAAAACGACCCTGTAGGGCGTATATTACCATTTAACCGGAACACTATAGTACTGAACACTTCCATTTACAGCACCATGTTCTGTACCTAATATTGTTCCATTAAAGTTAGAAATTTCTTGTAGATAAATAAAATTGAACTTCTGTATTGGTCTGTGGACGTAAACCACACCGCGACACTCGACTAAAATTCCATACAAACGAATTACCTACCTTTGATTACCTACTACACAGATATAAATCAGGACGAGTTTTTACCCGCACACACACAGTTGCCCGCTCGCAAACTCAGTGCACGAGGCTGCCGGCATGTGGAGCGGTACTCGAGGGGAGGTGCGGGCTGCAATAGGGGAAATCAGATGGAACGTCGAAATTTCCATTCTATACGTAGTATTATTACATATTCTCTGCCTAAACGTAACTTCACGCTTGTATACTCAGAAGCGGTATGCATCCATTCAAGTTAACATACCAATACGATTCGGCACGTATTGTCCCACGTAGCGAACCTATTGCTATCTCCGGGCATATTACCAAACTCCGAGGATGGGAAATCCAAACACTGGGAAATCGTCGAAAAATGTAAAATCCCAACAGCACTTATCCCCCACCCTGGGGTTCGGGAATCGAACCCAGGACCCCAGCATAATGGTAGTGGCCTGCACTAGGCTACTAAGGCAGTAAAATTATATGTATGTTACCTATATAAGTACATCTTTGCTGATCAGACCAGACAAAAACACTTTAATAACACAGGCGTAACTTCTTTTGCTAAACACAGCCACAGGCTACATCTGGTAAAATCATTAAACTTTTAAAATGTATAAGATAAAACACCCAACTTACTTTAGTTTTACAGGTAGCCCGCGGAGTACACTTGCTAACAAGTCGAAAGTACATTGCGAGACTAGGCCACCTACTTTTGATGGTATACCGAAATTGGAACTAAATGAATATTGTATAAAATATGATCCTGAAGAAGGAACTCAGATTTTTTTTTATAAGTAATGAAAGTGGCAAACAAGCATGTAGTTCACATTGATGGTAAGTGATGACACCCACACAAAACCAAGGTTAAAATGCAGATGCGTTACCACTCCTGCCATACATTACCACCTGATCAGAACACGATAGTGCTGAACACTACCATTAAATTTTACGTGTACCTGCCAAACATCTGCAGATGTTTCTCAGTCCTGATTTCTGGCCCGAAGGCGTCATCATCATCATCAGCCCGAAGGCGTAGTGTTCCGTAAATTTTGGGAGGCGAGACGTACGCCTCAGAAAGAAACCAGTGATTCGGTGTTAGTGTTTAAGATTTTTGTTTTATTTATAATGTATAGTATTAATATAATTTTATTTTTTACTTTGTATATGTTTATAGTATGATATGGGCCCTAGTTGCCTGCAATAAATAATTCTATTCTATTCTATTAAGGGGCATGTAAATTAGGTAATGTGGTGGTGCCTACGCCCGGAAGCTCCGTCACTATAAAAATATAATCAACAAATTAAAAAATTACGTCAAAAGCGAAATAGAAAACTAGGATAATTTAAAGAGAATCATAAACCTCAGCTAACCGCAGTCAAGTAAAAAGTAACCACGTGAAGCTTTTAATTTCGTTGGCAAGATATACGGGTTATATCAAAGAAATTACGGCTACTCGGGCAATCCTTGGGCAGGCAGTCTAGGGCTTGGTATCCTTGGAGAAGCCGCACTCCATTTTCAAGTTGTTTTTTTTGTCAGGAAGCTAAGACGGTGCTTTAGGTAATTTAAATTAGTGCACGTTTTATAGCTCGGTTCTATAATGTAAATCTTCAAAATTTTAAGGTTGTGAGTTAATAATATTGAAGTTTTTGGCAATAAAGACTGATATTTTATTTTTAATATGTTAGTTTAGCTAGTAACACGTTCGTTGAATTTATTAAAATTTAAAAATTTATAAAATTTATAAATAACATAAGGAGAATCTTTTTTTTTTGTTGAAACCTTTACATATATTCATAAGTTTCAATTCTTACCCAATTTCTTATTTTTTCCAATTTCACTATCATGATTTATTTTATATAAATAAGCAAAGATTTAGTAATTATCCAAAGTACGGCTACACTCAGTTCTATCCGGCTAAAACTAGGTGTGGCCGAGAGCCGTTGGTTAAACCTAAGTTTAACACAGACTTATTCACGGTTATTACTAAGTATACTGTCTGTAAAAAAATACTATCGGCAAAAAAAAACCTATCACCGGACTTCCTCTGGCTAAGTCGGGGGCGCCCATGGTCCACACCTAGTTTTAGCCGGATAGAACTGAGTGTAGCCGTACTTTGGGTATTAGCCGTAACATATGTACCATATTGTATCCAAATCTTAAATGGAATATGTCAGCCACGAAAACAGGTATATGATACTATATTTTCCTATCCTTAAAAACAATTCCCGATAAATCAATACCAATCCCTTTCATCATATTGAACGTAACTCCGGCATACTATATTGACATACAATATTCAGTATCGTATTATGCAATGCGCGAACTCGCTAAAGCAAAGGCTTCTTTGAACAGTCATAAATATTTAATTTTGTGGGAAAACGTTTCTTTGTTTCATCATTATTGGATTATGGGTGATCTGTGGTACGCTTTATTTCATTTGTTTTTGATGTGGTAAGTTATTTGAGTGAATTACGTAGTCTTGTGCGTATCTCTGTATTTGGTTTGAGTTTTGGGTTTTAGGTTTGGTTTATTTGATTTTCACTAATATTTATAAAGTTTAGAGCTTACGCAGACTGGTATTTTAATTTGAATTATTACGTTGTAAAAAAATATAAATAAACCAAACAATCGATATTCCCTGAAAGTAATCGAGCGATTGAGTCTAAATTAGTGACCCAAACCTTAGTAGTACCTTAATTAATACTGAATAATTTCATATAACTAAAAGAAACTTCCATATTTTCAATAGCAGCCCAAAGAAAAAGTCTAGATCCGTCTGGCCGATCCCCCGACATGACACCATAAATATCCTTCGTGCTGACTGAAGGCAACTGATTTCCCCGGTGACGTCAAGATTGGTTCATTCTTAATTCGACCTTGGCTCACTCAGCGGATTCGCGGTCAAGGATTATTTTTTCACATCGTCTACGTGATTGGACTAGGAAACGATGAGATGGGAATTAGATTCACTTTTATTGATAACATTCCTTTTTTCATCAAAAACGTTGTTAAGATTTTATTTATCAACTACAGCTAAGTAAATAAATAAAATCTGGACTTCGCCCGCGTGAGAACTTATGATTTGTTCAGTATCTACCCGGACGAAGTCGTGGGCGCAGCTAGTATGAAAGTAGCCTAAGTTGCTCCTTATTACTTCAGTTATCTGCCAGTGAAAGTCCCGCCCAAAATCGGCAAAGCCATTTCCACGATTAGCCCCGCCAAACAGATAGACAGAAGGACAAAAATGGTAAAAAATGTTGTTTTGGTATATGTACCGTGTATACATACATATGCGTTTGGTAAAAAGCGTTTTTTTTATATTACAAACAGATACTCCATTTTTATTTATTTGTATAGATTTAGTTGAAAAAATTGTATAGGCAGGTACCTACACAAAGAAATCGTATATTTCAAAACAAATAATATAGTTGAGCCCATAAAAATTACAACATGAATTTGTACGCAAACAAAAAAGATTTATGGAAATGTAAACTTATATAGGGAGAAATAGGAAAAAAGTGTCGTTTGAGTTTTTTTTTTTAAACATGACATTAAAAAACATCTGCTAACATAATTTTTAAACGAAGTTGGCAAACAAGCATGCAATGCACATGTATATTAAGTGATGCTGGAGACATACACTAAAACCAGAGGCCTAAATATTAATGCGTTGTCACCCCTGACACCTTAGTTGTTATAACTCTGTGATAGATCATATGGGGTCACACATTACCATCTAAGCGGAACACGATAGTCCTGAATACTACCATTTGTCGGCAGATAGATGCGTCGGTGCCTAAAGCCTCGAGTCCCTATACTAGAACTCTACCACCAGTATTATCAAATTCGTAACTTCTACTTGCGAATTATAATTGCGAATATTAATTATAATTTTTATTGGTTCAGAGCTCCAGTGACGGAGTTCGAGGGCGTAGGCACCACCGCATTACTACTTAACATCGTAGTGTTGAGCACTATCGTGTTCCGGTCAGGTGGTAATGTACGGCTCTGTAATTTCCGACACAGAGGCATAATATCTTAGGCCTCAGGAGTGGCAACGCATATGCATTTTGACCCCTGGTCATTGTGTAAGTGTCTATAGGCTGTAGTCATCACATACTAGTATCATCAACGTGAACTGCATGCTTGTTTGCCACTTTCATTACATTAAAAAAAACCTAAAAATCATGTACGTAAAAGTATAAAATTCCGCATAAATTCAATCACATTTCTGATTCCAAGAATCAGCATTCTAGATTCTCGGAAGTTGAAATTCGTAACATGTAAATGAACCGAACACCGAACGAGCTAAGCCTACAGACATCTGCGATGCCGAAACTCATCATTGCCAACTTTCTAATTAAGTTCCAACTTCGGTTGGCATTCAGCGATGTTGAATAACTGCGAGAAGTGTTACTGTGCACTGGTTTATGCTTAGTGAGTCTTGTAAATGAATAGACTGCTTGTTAAAAAATTATATGGACACTGCCATATATTATCATGGAGGATAAGACAAAAAACAAAAAAAACTTTTCGCAATACTTGTGGACAGAAAATCAAACCATCCAAATATTTAGAAAACTAGCGGCCTGCCCCGCTTCGCGAAAATGCAATGTTATCTTATCTACCCTCTCCTATTCATCTTAGCGCGATGTTATATAGCCTAAAGCCTTCCTCAATAAATGGGCTTTAGTTCGTACTATGTAGTTACGTAGTTCCTGAGATTAGCGCGTTCAAGCAAATAAACGAACAAACAAACTAACTCTTCAGCTTTATAGTATTAGCATAGATAACAAATTCAGTTTCTTTACCAGTAGGCTACCGAAGCCGCAATGACGCTCTGTTGAGGGTTCTTTCACCTATTCGCTTCTTATCTATACTTCTATACTAATATTTTAAAGAGAAAACACTTTGCATTTTTGTGTGTACGCATGTTTGTAACGTTTTCACACAAAAACTACAGGACTGATTCCAAAAATTCATTCAATATGAGAAAGCTGCTTATTCATTGAGTGACATACAATACATTGGCTATATACTATACATTGCAACCGTGCGAAGCCGAAGCGAGCCACTAGTTACTACATATTTTACTGTACAAAACTAACTAGAAACATCTAGAACCTGATAACACAACAAACACACTGATAAAACAATAGTAGCTTCGGATATTACTATCTGTCATAATGTAACATTACACATTTCCGCTGCAGGATTTTTCTTATTGTTAATCCGAACTTTTTTACATACCCAACTATGAAAAAAAAAACCTGACCTAACCTATCAAATGTATATGTATGTATGTATCTTCACGCCAGGTCCCTAACGGGGTAGGCAGAGAGTGTAGAGCACCAGATATCCCGGTCCTGACAAACCTCTCGTGCCTCGTCTACCTTCATCATTCTCTTCATACATGCACGCCGATTCCTAAGACTTTTGATGCCACCATCAGACAGAACTTGACCTATTTGGTCATGGTAGGTCAGTCTTGGTCTTCCTGGGCTTCTGCAACCATCCACATTCGCATTGTATATCTGTTTTATCAAATGTAGCTTTCACAAAACCCATATTTCTAATCCCACTATCTCTTTACCAACCCCTGTAACCTCCAAGGACACCTAAATTAAAACGCTAACAGACAATTTGTCACTTCGTCAATTCGGCTCCTGTCGACCGCGCCTAAAACAACATGGCCGATAAAAGCGGCTTCCGTTTCCGGGCACCGCACAAGACGACAGCCGTCGATGGATAGACGTGACAAGCTAATCTATCATTGAACTTCGAAAGAATAGATGTTATCTGCTGCATGATGCGCTTACTTTTGTTTTGTCTAAAATTAATGGGTTCAAGAGGGCTCTAACATTACTAATTTAGGAATATCAAGGAAGATTGTCAGTAGTCAGTATTTTTACTGGTGGTAGAGCTTCAGTGATGGAGCTCGCGGGCTTAGGCACCAACGCATTACCTAATATACTTGCCGCTAAATGGTAGTGTTCAGCACTATCGTGTTCCGGTCCGGTGGTAATGTACGGCCCTGTAATTTCCGGCACAGAAACATAACACCTTAGGCCTCAGGAGTGGTAACGCATCTGCATTTTGACCTTGGTCTTCATGTGGGTATCTATAGGCTGCAGTCATCACTTAACATCAATGTGAACTGCATGCTTGTTTGTCACGCCCATTACATAAAAAAAAAAAAGTAGTGGAGTACCAAGGATTTAAAAAGTTTATAGGCATCAGATGCCTAGATCTGATGGTAGAAATCTAAATAAAACAACATTTTGGCAAATTAATATAATCAATTTAAATTAATAAAATGGACTGTGTAAAATAATAAAAAGGAAATGAGTAACTGAGTTGAAAATGAACTGCAAACGGACCACCTGATGTAAACTGGTCACCGTCACCTTCCAGAACCAAGGTCAGGTTCCAGAGTTTTAGAATCAACGTTATGAAATGTGTGAATAAAGCAAAAAATAGAGGGAAAGCATGGCTAGTTGATATTACGGCCCTGTAATTTCCGGCACAGAGGCATAAGACCTTAGGCCTCAGGAGTGGTAACGCATCTGCATTTTGACCTTGGTATTTGTGTAAGTGTCTATAGGCTGCAGTCATCACTTAACATCAATGTGAACTGCATGCTTGTTTACCACTTCCATAACATAAAAAAAAAAAAATATTGATATTTGGTGCTTGGCGCTACCAATGTTTTTTTTAAGGGGCGTGAGGACACACATAAGGTATGTGTAAAATAACAATTATTATGAAATCCACTAAATTATTTAAACAGCTATGAATCTATAAATTCGAAAGATAAAATTAATTACCTAAACGCCGCTAAAATGATTACTATTAGCAAAACACAACAATCAAAAGGGAAACCAAAATTTGTACCAGGTGAGATAAATTGAACCCCAGTTGGATTAAACGGGAAACCCAATGAACTCATTAATACAACCTCGTGGAGTACACTGAACTTGACCTAATATTGCTTCCAAATATTTTCAATATAGAATTGGACGCGTATTTCCATAATATACACGTTGAATTTTAAGTTTTTCTCTAAATCTAGTTTCCATATTTAAGTTTAATAAATCCGAAAATCTTCAGTCCACCCCGACGTAATTGGCATTTTTATACCTACACTCTGAATAAAAACAAATTTAGATTGAGATTTCAAACTTGTAAGTGAGTTGACATATTTTGTATTTTTCACACTGAAATATGATATTCTTCTTCTGGAGGAAGAAAAGCTGAAAAAAAATAAGAAAAGAAAAATTTAGGTGTCTAAAGGCGAATCCCTTACTTGAAATATAAACCGTATATAAATATTTTTTTACTTTTATAGTTAAACCCGCTCCATTTTGTTTTAATGAACGTGTAATCACTCACCACGGCACGGTCAAAGCAAACTTAAAATATAGCCTCAGTGCTCGCAACATTATATGCATTGTATTCTTTAATTAAGAGCATGTACAGTTAACAGCTATGTAGATTGACAATACGCGATCTGGATGGCCGAATAGCGGCTTAAGGATTCATCTTCAATATTAGAATGAAAATTCCTTCCAAATAACGAGAAAAAAGACGTCAGAGATAAAGGTCAGGATTAGCTTATGTGAGTAAACTCTAAAGCGTTATTGAAATGTTCGCACATAATGAGTAGATATTAAAGGAGGCCTTTTGTATTAGGTACTAAAATTTCTACCCAGTGATTTAATGTAAATTTATACTTAAAGCATCAATGACTTCAAAATGAAATAAAACTTAATTATGATACTATTACAATGTCACTTATTATTTGTAATAATTAATTTGGAACAGATGGTGCTGAATCAGAATTTGTGGAAACTTTAGATAAATTATTATTAAAATTTATAAAATGTACATTAAATAAGTACGTTCATAGAATTTTTTTAATTAAAATAGGTAGACAGACAAACTAAACTAGAATTGTGCTTAGCAAATAGTAAAATTAAACTCTCTATTGTTGTTTGGCACTTGAAATCGAATCTATCAGTGACCTCTTAAAATCCAAGTTTTACATCACATATCTTACCATCTCACAGTGTCTTAATATACATAGAACTGTCAAAACTCATGCTTTACATTTTTTAGTATACTTTGCTAAAAGTAAAGTCGCAGTAACAATGAACACTTTTTTTTAATGTAATGAAAGTAGCAAGAAAGCATACAGTTCACATTGGTGTTAAGTGATGACCACAGCCTATAGACACCCACATAAAGACCAAGGTTAAAATGCAGATGCGCGACTCCTGACGCCTAAGGTATTATGCCTCTGTGCCGGAAATTACAGGGCCGTACATTACCACCTGACCGGAACTCGATAGTGCTGAACACTATCTACCATTTAGCGGAAAGTATATTAGGTAATGCGGTGGTGCCTACGCCCGCGAGCTCCATCACTGGAGCTCTACCACCAGTAAACTTCAGTAACATCTTTGTCAAAGCTCAAGCTCAAAGCTTTGACCCTAAACCCACCAATATAGTTCTCGAATCAGCATTTATAATAAAATTTCGAGTCTTTCAACTCAACATACTCAATTTTAGAACAAAATTCTAATGAATTTCTTCTTTGTGAGTAGCAGAAACAGATTTTTCGCCTAAACGAACAAAAAGAAAACAATGTAGTTGAAAAGATTTCCAAAGACGTATACAAATAAAACTCCTGATGTATAAATACGAATTCACTCAATCTAGCAATATTTAAATACGAAACACTCCGTCTCCGCCAATCAAACATCGTCAAAAGCAATACATATAACCGTCAAAAGCCAACCCCAATCTCCGTTACTAAGTTTACCTAACCAAAACGTGTAACAACAACCGATTATTGAATCGAGTCGCCTCTACCGGCTAGTCCCGGCAGTCACGTATGTCGCACGGTGTACGTTAATATGTCGTACGTGTGCAGCCTGCCTAATGCCGCCCTTATAAAACGTATAGGGTGTTGCAGTCGCCCGACTTTATTCTCCTTTTGATTGTGTCGACGTGCGTGCTTCGGCGTCACGTCGCCTAGGATTTTGTTCGTTTCTATTCACTATGTTGTTTCTTTCGTTGTGTGTTACATTAGAATCAATGTGTACATAAGGTAACTTCACGCCTGTAATCCCCGAAGGGGTAGGCAGAGGTAAATGCATGCATTCACGCATACATGCAAACACCCACGATTCGCCGGTTACGTTTTGGCCCATGTAACAGGTGGCGAGCCTGTTGACATCACCGGGCACATTACCAAACTTCGAGGTACTGGGAAATTTCCAAAAAATCGAAATATCCCCATTGGACCAGCGATAAAGGACTTAACACCATTATCTCTGATAACCCCCTACGAGGGAATCGAACCCAGAACCTCAGCGTAGTAGTAGTGGCCTGCTACCACTAGACTACCGAGGCAGTTTGAATTTACTTAGTAACTATCGATGAACAAATACTTCTATTTCGTTTCATCATTATCGTCACTTCAGTGGTAAGACGTCCATTAAGCCAGGCCTTCCACAAAAATACCGACAATAGCGTTCCATTTTGTTTATGTAATGAAGGTGGTAAACAAGCATGCAGTTCACATTGATGTTAAGTGATGAGACACAAAAACCAGATGAAAATGCAGATGAATTGCCATTCCTGAGACCTTAGTGGTTTTGTCTCTGTGATAATTATTACGGAGCCATACATTACCATCTAACGGAACACTATAGTACTGCACTACCATATGGCGGTAGATAGATAGTTATGTAATATGGTGGTGCATTCACCCTCGAATATTTTTACTGGAGAAGTGTTCCAATGCAGGAGCATTGGAACACTTCTCTAGTAAAGATATTACCCTTATGTATTCTTTGATGGTACATTAAAATCATAATATAATAGTATAAACTAAAGCATTTGGCCAATGGCCAAGTAAGCTTGATTAGAAAAAAAGATATTGCTGATATATTTTTTATGATCCTTCTGAAAGATGATTGAACTGGATATGAAAATTAATTATTGATATTTTGCGATTGTTGAAGCAACTATGAATAGTTGATCCTTCTTTTATTTGTGGAGAAAATTTACTTACACACTGGTATTACTCAATTTATCATATTAACAACACATTACAAATAAAATACTCCAACACTATACTTGTATACCTACAGTAAGAACCTACTGCAGTTTTAGTTCATCCATAAATCTTCAGCCAATCTTAGTAAATTAATATCTAGCTGACCTTGCGGTCTTATAATGAAATTCATCGCTCAAATGTAAATTCTGAATAGACACAAATTGAGACGTTGCAGAATGAAAACAGTTGAATCACCGCTAGGACAGACAGGTGATTTATTGTGCGACCGATAATAACCTTGCCGCCATCTTGGCTCTCGAGTTGGTCCTTCGAGCCGGACAGATTTAGTTTTTTATCATAATATCAATTAAGTTTTCTTCAGAATTTTGCATTAACTGGTGAAAATATTCCTTAATTGGAATATTTCATAATTGCCGCCTAATGTTCATTCCAGTAATTTGCAGACATTTGACATTTGTGTTTTAGATAAAAAAAAACTTTTTACTTAATTGTTAAGTGCTCAAATAAAATGATCTCTTGTTAGTAAAATTACCACGATAAAAAATATTTTGCACGCCAATTTATCTTTTTATCATTAACATTAGATAAACGCTGTTGGGCATATATTATTAACTAATTACACTATATTTACCAATATTCTTAAATAAACATGTATTTGAAAGAAGATAAACTTACAGAAATTAAAAAAAATGGACAAGTTTTAAGTAGGTATTACTTATTGTTAAATTATTTATTCCGTTTAATTAAGGTATGTCACAGCAGCTGCAGCATCAGTTTAAAGATAACACCAAAACAAACTATAAAAACAAAATATAGGAATACAGCGTCAATTTAAAAAACCTAATATTAGCATTAGCTATCAAAATATGTATCCCTCGTAAGCATCCCTCGTATCTAAATAAGCTTGAATGAAACTGATAGCGATGATTGATTGGAGAGCCAACGTATTCAACGTTCGCCTACGCGCCCCTTTGACTTTTTTAACGGTGCCAATACTGTTTTTGAAATAATCACATAAAAGTGATTCGCGAAATATAATATAACTAAATAATAGACGAAATGGTAGATAAAGAACGACTGATGGAGGATTAATGTCCAATGGGGAAGAATGATCATCGGCAGTGGCTTAATATCAAGGCACTGCTAGTAAGCTCAGTTCTAGGTTTAAGTTCAGAGTTGAAGATAAACTGGTACTGTTAATTTTTAATTAGGAAGATTCTAAATACCGCTAGAGTAATGGCATTATTAATCTTCCCGATTGAATTTCAATTGATGTTTCTAGGAAATTCGACGATTTAAAAAAGGTCAAGCACCAAACAGAAGAGATGTAATTATTGCCCATAGGTTACGATCCGGTCACTATCCCTGTGGAAAATTCAAATTTCTTATGAAATTATCAGAGTCCCCTAAATGTGACGTGTGTGGAACTGTAGAAGACGTACACCATCTCCTTGTCGAATGTGTTAAAAGTGATAATCAACGAAAATCCATTATAAATAGATTAAAGCTAAATAAGTTGAATGTAGGTATGTTCGTAGATATTTTAGCATCGCCAGCATCTGACGCTGCTAAAATTGTCTATGGCCTTTTCAAATAATTGTTATTGAGGCTTAGGTATTTGGTTAGGGTAAGATGAGGCTGGTATACCATTATGGGAAAAGCCTCTAAAAATATCAGAAAAATAAATGTAGTGTCGTTAACATATACCCGTAACAAGAACACAAAACATTTCACCCAAATAACACCCTAGAGAAATACCAAATAACGGAACCACTGAATCAACCATCAAAGATAAATTCCCAACAGCATCTCAATATCGTAATCGATATACAAATCGTCAAAAATAAATCTACCGTAACAGATAACCCCAATGGGAATATCCAGTCATCGGGTAACGAGCGATTAAAACTGATTCGACACAAACAACTTGAAGGACGATGCATCAAGGGAATAAAGAATAACTGGCCAATAAACAGGTGGAGTTAAAAAGGTCTGATGGACCATGTCTAAGGTCCCGATATTTCTCCATCACGTCATAACAGTGAATGGGTGACACTTGGTCTACTTTTGCTTCATTTCAGTCTATACGCTATATGGTAGGGCTGTCAAAAAATTTTAGTTTTTGTAGTAAAAAAATATTTATAAGCTTAAGCACCTTGCTACTGTCAAAGTCACAAAAATGATGTCGCTAATATACGGGGGTAATATGAAAAGATTTCATGCGTCAATATCAGTAACAAAAACATGTAATTATTTTTTTCGTTTATTTTAGGTTTATATCAAACTATTGGTTGTAAAGATCTACAACCAATAGTTTGATATAAACAAATCATAGCCGTGTTTTTTATTCTCACCAATTCGTTCATTATCATTACCATTTTTTTTCATATAGAAAATTTCGTATGAAAGTGACCATAGTTTAGAAGTCAGAAATAAATACTTATTCAAATAAATAATTGGCACACTATATTATTCTGGTGGTAGACTATCAGTAATGGAGGTTGAGGGCGTAGATACGCTACATTACCTAATCTCCTACCGCTAAATGATAGTATAACGCCCCTGTCCGCTTTTAACATAAACGCTAAATCTATACTAATATTATCTATACTTCTATATCTATTCTAATATTATAGAGCTGAAAAGTTTGTTTGTTTGTTTGAACGCGCTAATCTCAGGAACTACTGGTCTAATTTGAAAATTTTTTTAAATGTTTTCCCCTTATTCATAAACGTACATTAGATACCTTTTAGCTATAGAATGCTTTGTCTTTGTCATTTGCATTGTCAAATATGTAGGATAGAAAAAGACAAAGGAGAGATTAGCGACAATTTAGCGAAAATACGTCTATGATTAAAGGTGTAAATATCATCACGCTATGACTAATAGGAATTGAGCAGCGCGGGCGAAGCCGAGGCGGACCGCTAGTGATAGTATAACGCCCCTGTCCGCTTTTAACATAAATGTAAAATATCTTTAAACCCCTTGGTTTTGGTACATATGTCTAAAGTACTATTCACTTTCAGGCAATATATAAATTGTACGCTTGCCAGTTATATCCCATTTACCAGTTTAATTACTGCATAAAAAAGTTGAAGAAATATAAATCTATGATTTAACTCTAACCAGCAATAATGCGATTTGATGGTAATTGACAGATTTATAGACTCTAACAAGTTTAGATGCTCTATTCTTAAATTAATTAATTCCGAACTTGAGGAAGAGAATGAAGATTAATTAATCTCAAATCAACAGATAAATTGATCTTTCAATTTTCCTTCGTTATTTAATCAGAGGTTAATTCAATGATAATTTTAACTTTTGTAATTACTCCAATATTCGGCGGGTAATCAATTTTATGTTGGTTAGTATCATGGCATGAGTAGGTATGATTGTGATATAGATTATAGTAGGTAATATATATTTAGATCTACATTGCAGATCTAAGTAGATATTATCTTGTAGATTTAAGTGAATTGTATAATAATATTATTATATTGAAGTTTGGATGTAAGTCTGTTGAACTCATAGAATAGAAACTAATTTGACAGGTTTTTGTCTCGTAGGTATATTAAATTAGAATTATTTTTTTTAATCCGATGTTTCGGTCGCTTTTTAGTATCCGTAGTTCTGTATCCCGGGCATTGGATAGCGATTATCATCATTATGGGATCCTGTACTTTGTAAAATGGAATCACAGTCGCACCATTCTGTAAGCCTCAAGATATCATAAGTAATTTCTGCGTTAAACGCTATTACAAAATCCATGAAGATAGCTCAGGGCAGAGATAGCGGCAAATTAATTTACAAACTGTTGTCAAACAAATGTCACCTTAGTTTGCTCATGACCACAAAAACTGAAAAGGGACAAAAATTATTGATTTTAAAAATATTTTTTTTTTTAATATACCTACACTAGATTTTATAAAAAACAGTTAAAAGTCAATGAGTGTAGCACGCGAACACATAAAATCTGTTACTACTGGTAAAGTATTTCGATTCGCTCCTTTACTCCAAGAATCGTTGTTGAGGTGAAATAAAATGCTTCGTGGACTGTAACTAATGCTGTATTGAATTTTGACTAGACGTTAGCTTAGCTAGTAGTGGAATCAAGTGACGGGTGCGCGCGCGTCCATGTCTGCGTGTCATGCGCGCGTCCATGACTAGACGTTAGCTTAGCTAGTAGTGGAATCAAGTGACGGGTGCGCGCGCGTCCATGTCTGCGTCGTCCCCGCGGCTCCCCGCACCGCCGCAAACCGAAGAGATGCCGAAAGTCCCCGACAATCGTATTTTCAGAATTGTACATCTGAGCATACTTAACATTCTTAAAACCTACAATTTAAACTGTATCCATAAACTTTAAAATTAGACTTATTTACTCGAAAGTAAGTCAGCATCTTACTTTTACAGTTCATCGCGAATATTGACATCAGCTGCAAATAACAGAGCTTGTATTCTTTTAAGTAACTCAATATTTGTTTATTTAGTAAGCGTGCAAGGAATTTTTAAATCCAAGGTCACGGTTACTCTCTGAAAGATTCGCATTGCAACTGCGAATTGTTTTATTAATTCCGACTTCAACAGCTTAGCGTGACTTTCCTGTATTTCTTCCAAATTAAATTAAGATTTTAGTTCCGAATCCCGGTTTTGGGGGAATTTGCCGACTGTCAACAGGGGTCGGATTTGATGTTCCCCTTTGATGACGTTAGTTCGCGTTCGATGCACAAAGTCAGGACATTGTCAGTTTTGGAGGACACGATAAACATTTGTCGAGCGGGATTGAATGGAACCGATGACGTTGTTTTGGGATAAATAATTTCAGTTGGTTACGTCCCTGTTGATTTGTTCGAAGTCATAAGTTGAATTATGACGTGATTGAGAAACAAAAGACTGGCATATCTATTGTTTTTAGTTGCTAACTATATGTTTAGTTCAATTTTATTTTTTGTTTATATTTAAAGTTTCGCCTGATACAATATGAATATGAAGATACACTGAGAATATTTAAATTCATCTCAATTTTTAAACTGAACAAAATTAAAGAATAATTAATAAATTTGAACAAATTAAGTCCTTTTTGACTTTGTTTTAAGTACAACTGCAGTTTTTTTTATTGACATGCAGCTCATTTTGAAATGTTGGTGAACTTCTAATGCTTTAAATTTTATTTAAAGTGCGAAAAAACTTTCTCAAAAGTAATAGGGTTTTGAGTATAAGTTTTTACTCAGATTCTTTTTTACACATAGTAAAAGTAGAAAGTATTGTATGTGCATTTTATTTGTTATCAAATTTAGAGAGGACTGTTTCACTTATTGATCTAGTTTATTCGTCTTACATTTCATTCAACTTTAAGTCTGGTGGCTTTTTACTATTTTCATACAAAAAGTACAAGAGTGGAGCTCAATTGGATGAGGTATTGGGCATTACTTTTTTAGTATCAAAAATAAATACTTACTGTGTTTATATTTGTTGTTGATAATTTTATTCAATGTTTTATGTGTCAATGTGTGATGTGTGATTACAATACTCTAGCAATTGTTTTGCCATTAAATCATTTATTATGTGATCTTTTTGACATTACCACAGTATGGAATTAATTAATTTTAAATAACTTCATACTCCCATTCAAACACGTGTTCATTTAAGTACCATTAGTTAAACGTCACATATGCCTTCTAAGTTCAATAAAAATTGATCGAAATGTGAACCATTAAATTTAAAAATCCATAGCATTCTAAGCACCGCACTCATAAGCCCGTTTAATATGATAACGTGCAATTCAACGTTAATATCAGTATTATTCTTAACTTTATCACTAGAAATATTGAGTTCAAATTCGTTTGAATCAGTTTTGTCATTTACATCGTCTGTTTGAGCATCCTGTGTAACAAGATACTCACCCAGACCCAAAGTGTGGACCGGAGCCGACATCGTCCGTGAAGCCGTGAGCTATTCAAAACATTGTCTCCGATTACACCTCATTCATTGATGTTATTTTTAGTAATTGACGGAGTGATTTAGTTTCGAGGTCAATTTTGGTAATTAACTGATTCAGTTGAGTGGTTAAATTAAATCGGTCATGAATGAAGAATGTGAAAGGAGGACGGTAGATAAAAGAGTGACTTAGAATATACAAAAATATTTTTATTTCTTAAGAATGAAGAAAACATCGCCTTTTGTCTTCAGCAAACTGAATTTGCAAATTAATTGGCAAAAACTGGAAAAAGAACTATCTTCGATATTGGCTACGAGTATATTGGATCCTTTGGTGTGTAAGTAGTTAAATGAAAGATTAAAATTATGAACGATGAAATAGATTTGAATCAAGGTCTTAGGAACCAAAAGATATTAATTAGAACCATCTTGATCTTTTGAAGATTATGTAATTATTTGTCAAAATTTATCAGTACGTGCGTTTTTTTTAATTTTATGAAGGTGGTAAACAAGCATACACTTAGCATTGATGTTAAATGATGACTTCAGCCTATAGATACTCACACAAGGACCAGTGCCTAAGGTTTGGTACCTTTTTTCTTACAATTTCTTTATATTTTCCCACCGTTAAACCTTTACTGCCTTGCCAGAAATAAATCAAATCCAAAATCCACTAAACCGGTCCAACAATTCTCGAGTTTTAGCGAGACTAACAAACAGCAATGGATTTTCATATATTTTATGACAATTCGCAAAGAGGCAATTAAACCATTACTTGACTTTTCATTTGACTCCAATGATGAAATTATGGTTTACTCACTAAAATAAAATTTCCTTAGTACGAGTAACATCACCAATTTCAAACTACTGGAGTCAATTTAAAAACCTCGAAATGAAATGAGCGTACTGGAAAAAATCGGATTACGTCAGATTTTTTTTACTATTTTTATGCATTGTATTTTTCCCCGTAAAAATCATTGTTAGCGATGCTATCCACAGGCAAAAAAAATGCGAATGTCACAATATTCGGAAGGCACGTCGCCGGAGGCGTATTGTACAGTCACCGTCGGCTTGGCACTTTTGAACTAGAAAATTCACCTAATATTTGAATGAGCCGCGAAAACACTGTGAATTTAATACATGCGTATTCAGAATTTATTTTTTGTAAAAATTTGGTGCCTTTTTGTTCTGATTGGAATAGCAACTTGAACTGCTGAAATTTATAGGAATGAAATTTATAGCTTACTATGAGAACTTGCTATGAAATTTATAGCTTACTTTTGTTTTGTTTCTTTCTTTGTTTATTCACGCCCAGTTTACTGGCGGTAGAGCTGCAGTGACGAAGCTCGCGGGCGTAGGCACCACCGCATTACCTAATATACTTGCCGTTACAAAGGTAGCATTCAGCACTATGGTGTGCCGGTCAGGTGGTAAAATACGGCCCTGTAATTTCCGGCACAGAAGTGTAACACCTTAGGCCGTAGGAGTGGTGACGCATCTGCATTTTGACCTTGCTCTTTGTGTGGATGTCTATAGGCTGCAGTCATCATTTAACATCAATGTGAACTGCATGCTTGTTTTCCACTTCCATCACATTAAAAAGAAGCCCTTAACGGGGCGGCAGAAAGTGTGCAGCGACAGATATCGCGGTTATTATACACCTCACTTGCCTCTTCTATATTCATGCCTGTACAAAGATAATTTTTTTTATTTATTTATTCTTTCATGTGCACAAGAAAATTGTTACATGAGGCGGACTTAATGCTATATAGCATTCTCTGCCAGTCAACCTTTGGGTTGTAAAGAAAACATAAATGGTGCAGAGCATTCAAGAAAAAAAAGAACAAAAAAATAAGCGTACAATAAAAAGTTATCAAGTTTATACAAAATAATAAATACATATAAAGGTATATTATAAAAAAAATACACTCGATCATACAATCGATTTGACTCTTGGCCCTTGAGATAGCTCTCGATCTATTTGGTAAAATCAGTCTTGGTGTTCCTGGGTTTGTGCAACCATGATATTATAACACGTTCGTTTTCTTTAGACTGTGATATTATTATGGAATGCAAATGGCATTGTATATAATATCCGTTTTGTCATTCGCCCACTCTATATACTCTCGATATTATTTTTACATATTCGAACAACCGGAGAAAACTTGCCGATCAATCTGTATAAAATTGACGATATGCTACGATGCAGAAGGGCGATAAATCATCATCACCATGGCAACGCGACGAATAGGGACCGAAATTAGAAATAAATTTAATTCGACATGGCGGGGTTGTTCTATTGGTGTTTGAGTTGAAATGCGGTGCATCAGGTGTGAAAAATGGTGTCGGTTTTTGCATGAAAAGCCCTTAAGGGTGAGTATTTCTTATTTGAAAATATTATTTGGAGAATTTGCACATTGTGTGGTGTTTACAGTTGACTAACTCTTACCCACGACTTCACCCTTGTAAAATTGGTTTCTGGTTGACTTTTTCTTGTTGACTCTTATTTTGTACATGAATTTTATAAAAATGATAATATGATCTTTCGCAAAATGGTATTTGGTACCTTTGACACATTATTTTAATTCTGAGGCAGTACGAAGTTTGCTGGGACAGCTAGTATGCATAATATGTTTTCAATAATACATGCAAATACATACGTCAATATTTTCAGTCGATTTAGAAAATGAGTCGAGAAAATTTGCACTTAGGAATTAAACAAATGGATTTAGTAATCTCTTGTTATTACTTTTGTGAAAATATCTAAGAAAAACTTGACTGTCAGTAGAATCAAACAAAAGTGAACAATTATATGCTGTTTAAGTCAAGGCGAACAGTTAACACTACAAATACCGTTTGGCTCAAAACCAACCGTCAGTTTAGAACTGACCGACGCACTGTTACACGTTGACGTCAACAGATCAACAGTGACACAAATTAAACATGCCACAGCAAATGAAACCGATCGTGAATCAAACGGACAAGCGTGACACGACGTCGTGACGTCACGTCACGTCGGTTACCCGTTTGACGTGTATTAACGCCATTATGATCAGTGAAGCAAGCAGACATTTCCAAGGGAGTTGCATTGTTTTCCTTTTCAAAGACTATTTTTGAGGTAATACTTAGCACAGATGAATAGTGACATTACTTAATAATTATTTCATTATTGTTTTTAGTATAATTTTTGTTTAACTGTTCATTAATAACAACATTTCATGCTGTTAAATTTAATTTAATTTTGCCGACTTTTGGGTTGAAATTTAAGCTTTAAACGACACCTATTAAATCTCCATTCATACGTTACTTCGCAACTTCACTCCTGTGCTCTCCGAAGGGGTAGGCAGAGGTAAATGCATGCATTCAAACATGCATGCATTCAAACATACATGCAACACCCATGATTCGCCGGTTACCTTTTTGGCCCATGTAACAGGTGGCGAGCCTGTTGTCATCTTCGGGCACATTACCAAACTCCGAGGTACTGGGAAACTTTCAGAAAATGGAAAATCCCAATATAAAAACAGATGACCCGGGAATCGAACCCAGAGTAGTAGTTAGCTGCTACCACTAGTCTACCGAGGCAGTTCAGCGTACCTCCATGCTTATATGATCAACAAATTTTCTTGTCATTTTCTCAAAATGTTGTTTATATGAAACTGTTCCGTGCTGATGCAACAACAGCTAAGACAATGAAAAATTTGGTGTAACCAAAACCGAATAAAACTTGTTTCACCTACGCCCCGACCATTTTTTTTCCCAAAACCCTTCGAAACTAAGCCATCCCCGAATTTGTCCGCTTAATTTAAACACTGTCCTGTACCAACTTGATTGATCGCGTGATACTTATAATTTATAGTTGTCGTCGAAAACTCGACAAATTATGAATAATGAGATTATATTGCACCATTCTCCCGTTTGATGGATGAGAGTGCAATGGGGATTTTGTGCAGTTTTGGCTCCATATCGATCTCAAACGTCGACTAGGATTCGTGGTATAGGGGCTATAATTTCATCTGCGTTGCGTTTATTTATTTATTTATTTATTCTTTATTGCCACAATATAAATATCGGAACAAATGGCGGACTTAATGCTAAAAGCATTCTCTACCAGTCAACCATTGGTAGTATAGAAAAGAAAATGGTGAGCGGCATTAGTAAAAAAAATTAAATAATTAGAAATGCTTAATGAAACAAAAATGTTAACACTAATAATACTTTCTTACACACATAGATATAAGAATATACGTACATACATAAAATAGTACATAAACCTACAAAATAATCTACATAATTAAATATATAAAATACAATAAATATATATTTAAATATGGATGATGATTTTACGAAAAATTACGTTCGAAAATATTCCTTAACCCTTTTTTTGAACGTTATTTTTGAAGTGAGCTTACGTATATCCTCTGGAAGAGCATTCCACAAACGTACTACTTGGACAAGAAATGAACTGGATACAAAGCTGGAACTGTGAAGTGGTATAGAAAGAATATTAGAACTATTAGAGCGCAATTGAAGTGAATGAGAAGACGAAAGATATTGAAATTTGCATTTTAAATAAGAAGGAGATGTAGGATCGGTAAGAATAGAAAAAAGTTGGTTAAGAAGCCGTGCTTGTCTTCGCTGTCGAACAGGAAGCCAATGAAGTTTTGTTCGAAACGAAGAAACATGGTCAAACTTGCGAAGACAAAAAATAAAGCGGATTGAGTTATTAATTAATCGATCAAGTTTGTCCAATAAAATCTCATTTAGATCCGAATAACACACATCAGCATAATCAATGATGGGAAAAATGAGAGCCTGAACAAGACGAATCTTAGTTTCAATTGGCAGGAAATTTCTAAGTCGGTTGAGGGAATGAAGAGCACCATACACAGCTCGGCTCACCTCACTGATATGGACTCTCCAGCTTAGAGTTGCATCAATGTATAAGCCCAGATCCTTGACGGCTGAAGAAAAAGTTATTATTTGACTTTCATACTTGACCGGAGTAATAGCACTATAATTTAATTTACATAACTGTCGTGAACTACCAAGTATGATAGCTTGGCACTTATTCGGATTAACTTGGATGCCATATTTGTGAGACCAAGAACTAATTTTATCGAGGTTAAAGTTAATCCTGTCAATAGCACTATTGATATTACCTACGTCTGATTGGCTATACAATTGTAAGTCATCTGCATAAAAATGATAAGAGCAGTCCAACACATCTGAAAGAACGTTTATGAAAACTGAGAACAGTAGGGGAGAAAGAATGCCCCCTTGAGGGACACCTGCACTAAGATTTTCTCTGCGTTCAATTATTCTGTCTTTGAATTTTATTTTCAAAAGAGTACGATCAAGTTTGTGGTATATTTTCGAGTTCTTTTCTGAGAGATTGCCTCTAGCCTACAATGATATATGACCTGGTGAACTGTTGTAAATTTCACTACTCAGCGCCGGTTTAATTACAAGGGTACATTTAGGTTCCTACACTTAGCCTGTAAATATCTTAAATAATAATATTGTTATAGTAAACTTATTGCTTTGATTAAGATAACCAAGCTGTCGTAATTTACCCCACTTATAATAATACCTAGGAGTAGAAAAAAATTAAGAAATACGATTCCACAACAGACAGACAACATAACGCATGAAAGTATTATTACAAGTAAATACGACTAAAATAAATATTTGTATTTACACTTAAATATAACTATGTGGATAGATTAACACATTGGGACACCAGTTTTTAACGGTCGTCAAAGGGTTAAAATTAATCAAAACTCACCCCAGATGGTTAAATAATGGTACGTACCTGCAAGCACCTCAGCAACCTAGTGGTAGCAGGCCACTACTACTACGCTGCGGTCCTGGGTTCGATTCGCGGGTAGGGGGTTATCAGAGATAACGGTTTAATATTCTTTATCTCTGGTTCTTTTGGGATTTTTCCATTTTCTGGAAGTTTCCCAGTACCTCGGAGTTTGGTAATGTGCCCGGAGATGGCAACAGGTTCGCCACCTGTTACATGGGCCAAAACCGGCCGAACCGGCGAGTCGTGGGTGTTTGCATGTATGCTTGAATGCATGTATTTACCTCTGCCTACCCCCTCGTGAATTACAGGCGTGATGTCACGTTATGTTACCTGCAAACAAAAGTAGAGTAGAATAAATTTCAAATTAACAATAAAATACAAATACAAATAGATAAGTCTTTCCAAGAGCTCTCTCTGATTATTTAAACAAAATTTGAAAATAAAGTTTTGCAAGTTTTCTCAGGCATAGTAATAATTTAAATCGGACACTACAAGTTTTTGTCCACTTTCAATCAATTTCCAATGTGAACATGGAAAATCAATGTAATTTTATTGGTGGTAGAGTTCCAGTGTAGGAACTCGAGGGCGTAGGCACCACCGCATTACCTCATCTATCTGCCAAGTGGTGTTGTTTAGCACTATCGTGTTCCGGTTGGATGGTAACATATGGCACCGTAATAAATATCAAAAAGACAACAACTAAGGTCTCAGGGGTAGCAACGGATCTGCATTTTGACCTCTGGTCTTTATGTAAGGCTGCAGTAAATAACTGTGAACTGCATTTCTTATATCCTGAAGTGGCAAATAAGCGTACAGTTCACATTGAGGGTAATAGGTAATACTGTAGCCTATATACATCTACATGAAACCACAGATTTCAATGTAGATGCCTTATCACTCCTGAGAACTAAGGTATTATGCCTCTGTTCCGTCAATTACAGGGCCGTACATCACCTGACCGGAAGACGATAGTGCTGAATACTATCATTTAGCGGCAAGTAAATTTGGTAATGCGGTGGTGCTTACGCCCGCGAGCTCCGTCACTGAAGCTCCACTACCAGTGCATACTAGTTTGCCAACATTATTTCATATAAAAAAAAGATGTGGACAAACTCAACCCCAACAAAGTCTCCCCTGTGATCTTCAAGATCTTGCAAAGAAACCAGCAATAACAAACGCATTGACCTGTGAGGTGATCTGGATTCCGGCAGCGAGAAAAACGATAAATTTTGTTAAAACGCCCAGGGCTGATAAGGCCCGCCACAGATGGGCCGACACGATATGTCAGGGTGCGTAAACAAATCGATTGTAAATGTTGCGGGTGAATAATGTCATTGCAAAATTGCGGATTTTTTATACTAAAGCTAAATAAAACATTTCTCTTTTTCGCAGATATATCACTGGATATTTGGTTTTCTTTCATGATTTACAAATGTTTGTAGATGCTGGTCATGCGGTGGTTGAAAGAACAAATTGTTTCTTTGGTCAAGATACAATTTGTTTCTTAATTTTTGGCAGTTAAATGATATCGCTCATTTTATTGAAAGATTGAGGATAAAGTTGATACTACGCGAATGAAATGCTATTCCTGAACTTATTTTTTTATAGAAGGTTTTCTGCGGTTTTGTGGATTTGGAGAAAGCGTTTGATAGGGTATTACGAAAGGAGCTGCGGGACATTTTGCCAGAGTGTGGTATTGATGGCAGTCTGCTCCGTGCAATACAGTCCACGTATGTGGGCTGTCAAGCATGTGTGCGGGTAGATGGTAACATGTCACCCTAGTTTGATGTTAACATCGGTGCCAGACAGGGTTGCGTGCTTTCGTCTAGGCTGTTTATCATACATCTAGACAAATGCCTCCAGAGGGTGAAGTTGGATGTGGGAGTGCGTATGGATTGCTTATGAAGATAATGATGAAGGTAGACGAGGCACGAGAGGTTTGTCAGAACCGGGATATCTGGCGCTCTACACTCTCTGCCTACCCCGTTAGGGACCTGGCGTGAAGATACATGGATATTTTTTTATTTATTAGACCTAGAAGTCTACCACTAAGCTCTTGAAATCTTCGAAATTAAAAATACGTACAGATTCAAGTCGAGTTTATTGTTAAAATACTTTTCCTTCTCGAAATCATATGAATCTGATTTACAAAATAAAGCCGTTTGTTGGTGCCGTTTTTAGGGTTCCGTAGTAAACAAGGAACCCTTATAGTTTCGCCATGTTCGTCTGTCTGTCTGTATGTCTGTCTGTCTGTCTGTCTGTCTGTCCGTCCGTCCGTCCGTCCGTCCGTCCGTCCGTCCGTCCGTCCGTCCGTCCGTCCGTCCGTCTGTCTGTCTGTCTGTCTGTCTGTCTGTCTGTCTGTCCTAAATACTACAGACATGAAATTTGGTACAAGTATACATCTTAATTTCACCGACTAAGTGATAGAATAAAAACATGAAAAAATATATATTTAGGGTAACCTCGCCTATACATGTAAGTCGAGGACATTTTTTTTTATTTTCGATTCCCATATAGTGTGTAGTATAGGTCCTTGGATAGGTCTTTAAAAAATAGTATGGGTGTCCGAACATCATTTTTCGATTTAGTTAACGTGACTTATTAAGCCTTAAAGTGCAAATTTTCGTTAGACCCAAATGCCCCCCCCCCCCCTACAGACTAAACGGTTGTTGTTAGAAATTTAAACGTTACGGAAATAGTAGCTACATATAACTAAATTAAAAGGAAAACTATCACACTTAAGTTGGCTTTGCAAGTTTGCGAGTAATAGTCGATCAAATGTACGAGTACTTTACTCGAAAATTTCGAACAAGTTCATACAAAATATTTTTTTTTTCATTATATCATTTACTCTGTAACTACGGAACCCTTCACTGCGCGTGGCCCGACATGCACTTGACCGGTTTTTTTGTACTCTTCTCCTCTTTCATAGATAATAATTCAAATATAAGTTCTGTGCTTCAGATAAAATACAGTCAACGTTAATAAACTCAAAATATTGATCGCAATTCGGTTTTGTAGCACCGTGAACAGCCCTCCACGCTATACTAATTAACCTTCGTTCCGGAACGCATAAATCGACTCAAACTCAACATTCCTCTTCGTTACTCTTCTGTACTTACACGATTTTTTTTCCGAATACCCACATCAAGTGTTTTTTGTAATTTATTTTTGTACGAATTTCCTAATGGATGCCTCGTATATCTTCAATGCTTTTTATCTATGCGCTTTTGTGCTAACTAATGTTTACTTACGTTCGTTCTTGTCGTTTGTTAATTGATAGTTTATACTTACGTCTATTTTTGTGGGTCTGGTTATTAATTTGCTAAATATAAAACCGGCCAAGAGCCTGTTGGTCTACGTGCAATGTAGAGTTCCGTTTGTTAGTACACTTTTTTAGTAGATAAACTGTTACTTGTAAATGTGTAAAGCCTACTTAGCTGTAATAGTTTGTCTTATAGCGTTCATACAACCATTTAGCTGGTAGGGTAAGGAAATTTGACATTTAAAATTTCACAAACATATTATTATTATCTTTTATATCTATTCATTGCAAACTCACAATATTTAAAAAAAAAATACAACAAAATAAAATAACATCTTCACCTTTCCTTACTTCACAGTAGATTTTTTTAACTCTAACGTTTTTTTATAAGGATTTATTTTAACCACTTTTTTGGTATGACTAACCTAATGAGTCTTCGAGCTAAACTACGGACAGATAAACGGACGGATGTTGTTCCATGTATTTATTTATTTATACACTTTATTGTTCACCAGAAAACTAAACAAATTATACAAACAAGAAAAGAAATAAAAGTACAAAAGGCGGTCTTATCGCAAAAGGTGCGATTTCTTCCAGACAACCTTTTAGTCGACATGTAATGGGTAGCGAGTCGATTGACAACTCCAAGCTCATTACCAAGCCCCGAGAATAGCACTGAGCCAATTCCGAAATATGCAAAAATCCTGGCAGCAGTTACCCTCACCACCCCAGTTACCCAGGAGCAAAGCATAGCAGTTGTGACCTGCTACACTATATAGACTACTGATACATTTGAAAAAAAGAACGTATTTCTTTTTATGACAATACACGACTAAGAAAATGATAGTAACAAACTTTTCTTCTTTTTTATGTAACGGGGTTGACAGACAAGTAGAAGGGTGGTGTGAGGTGGCTCACGGAAGGTCGTCACCATCGGCTATGAGCATTTGCAACATCAGGGGATAGCCAACGCTTTGCGTTGCGCTCTTGACGCCATATTTGAAGATTTTTTTAGTGAAGACATTTATATTTAAACTGCATAACCAACTGCTGTTTGATTCTAATACAAAAGTCACGTTCTTTTCGTAAGTTTTTTTTTAAATGTAATGGTAGTGGTAAACAAGCATGCAGTTCACATTGATGTTAAGTGATGTATGCAGCCTATAGACACCCACACAAAGACCGAGCAAAATGCAGATGCGTTACCACTCCTGAGGCCTGAGGTGTTATGCCTCTGTGCCGGAAATGACAGGGCCGTACATTACCACCTGACCGGAGCACGATAGTGCTGAACACTACCATTTAGCGGCAAGTATATTAGGTAATGCGGTGATGCCTACGCCCGCGAGCTCCATTACTGGAGCTCTACCACCAGTAAAAAAGGTGTACAGCAATGTCTATCTTAACATAACAGTACTTTCTATAGTACAAACAATGACAGTTTACAGTGTGTGCAAAGCATCCTGATACTAGTTAATGGACAACGCAAATCATACGATTATGCTAATGAACCGTTCGAATTTCGTTTGCATGTTGCGTTTTGAATCCTTTTAGGCTAGTGCTGAATGGTGTATTTAGGCAGGAAATGTGGGAATTGCAGTTTGGCCTGCAGTCCTCTCGTAAAACTCATGTGTAGTGTTTGAATAATACGTTGATGTAATGGAATAGTCACTTACACATTTTTTGATAATAGAGCATACATGACGGAGGTTCGAGGATTCTGTTTTTTTTTTATGGTACGGAAGTGGCAAACAAGCTTGCAGTTCACATTGATGTTAAGTGATGACTGCAGCCTATAGACACCCACACAAAGACCGAGGTCAAAATGCAGATGCGTTACCACTCCGAAGGCCTAAGGAGTTATGCTTCTGTTCCGGAAATTACAGGGCCGTACATTACCACCTGACCGTCTCCGCGTCAAGACCCTTATTTTTTAAGGACCTATGTAGTTGATACGTCTCGTAATGGCTTTAGTCTATTTCACCGGGGAATCGGCGAGCGCAAAAGGCGCTCCAGCATAAACCCCAAGTCCCTTATGATACTAATTTCCTTTTTTTTTTATTTAATAAAAGTGGCAAACAAGCATGCAGTTAACATTGATGTTAAGGAATGACTGCAGCCTTTAGTTTGAGTTTGGTGCTGCCTATGCCCACAAGCTCCGTCACTGGAGCTCTACAACCAGTAAAAAATTATTGGGAATTTCTAATTTTCCTAAAGTTGAAATAAAACTAGTTTTCGGATTTATCTCGCGTATATTAAACTTAAATTATTATTAAATATTGAACCCGACGTTTTGTCGCTTTTCAGCTTTCGTGTTCTCGGGCAGACTGAAGTGGTTTTGTCTGACAGCAGTTTGAAAAATTATTATGTGCAGCTACCTCCGTCTATTCCGCAAATGTCTTGCGTAGCGTTCAGGATTAACACAAAAGTTACTAATTGCATCTTGAGGTCTTACAGACTGTTGCGGTTGGGCTTTTATTCTATTGAGTATTGGATCCCATGTTGGTGACAATCGCCAACCATCTTCTTTATTGAAATTTGGATGTTTTTTAATCTCAACAGCCTCGCGAACCATTCTTGGAATTGGTGGTTACCTGTTTTAAATATTGGAGAAATTCATTTCGAAATACACTTACCGCATTCAGCTAAAAGCTTAAATTTATTACAGAGCATGAAACCATAGAAGGTCACAGTATTAATTTCAACTGGATACGTTAACCATGGCAGTCGCAGTTACAGAAATTGGGTGAACATTTGTATAAGCACACATGTAGACATATAGACAGTAGTATTATTTTATTTAGATTTTTTTTTATGTTATGGAAGTGGCAAACTAGCATGCAGTTCACATTGATATTAGGTGATGACTGCAGCCTATAGACACCCACACGAAGACCGAGGTCAAAATGCAGATGCGTTACCACTCCTGAGGCCTGAGGTGTTATGCCTCTGTGCCGGAAATTACAGGGCCGTACATTACCATCTGACCAGAACACGATAGTGCTGAACACTACCATTTAGCGGCAAGTATATTAGGTTTTGCGGTGGTGCCTACGCCCGCGAGCATCGTCACTGGAGCTCTACCACCAGTAATTTCTTTGCTTAGCAGTTTTTTATGTAAGGAAGGTCGCATCTATTACAAATTCCCTTAGGAATCTTTGAACAGAATTAATAGTATCTTATGTATTATAGCCATATTATGCTCTACGTAACTTCACGCCTGTAATCCCCGAAGGGGTATGCAGAGGTAAATGCATGAATTCAAGCATACATGCAAACACCCACGTTTTTGTCCCATGTAACAGGTGGCGAGCCTGTTGCCATCTCCGGGTACATTACGAAACTCCGAGGTACTGGGAAACTTCCAGAAAATGTAAAAATCCCAATAGAACCAAAGATAAAGGATCTTAAAACGTTAACTCTGATAGCCCCCGACGCGGGAATCGAACCCAGGACCTCCAGCGTAGTAGTAGTGGCCTGCTACCACTAGGCTACTGAGACAGTTATTATGCTCTACCTGTGTATAAAATCCGTCCAGCCACTTTAGCATAATTGAGCAACAAACAAACATTCATTTTCGTAGCCACCACCGCATTACCTAATTTATCTGCCGCTAAATGGTAGTGTTCCGGTTAGATGGTAATGTATGGCTCCATTAAAACTATCACAGAGACATGACAACTTAGATCTCAGGGGTGACAACGCATCTGCATTTTGAATTCTGTTTTTTTGTAGATGTTTATAGCCTGCTGTCATAATTTAACATCAATGGGAACTGCATGCTTGTTACATGAAATAAAATCTTTTCTTTTATAATAGTACTCAAATTTCAAAAATTGCTAATATGTCGGGAATATCTCGTTCAAATTAAAATTTGTTGAACGTTTTCAATATGAAGTACAGCATAACAGGTTCGGGAAAAAGTCTTTTCGCATTATAGTATGTATGAACTTGTAATAAAATCTCTTTGGGTGTAGTATTTGTATCTGGCTGGTTTTGGTATCATTGAAAGTTAAAATTTTAAAGAACATAATTCCAAATTCAAATTAGGCAAATGTGTGATTTTCATTTGTTTTTCGTAGTCTTTCTGTCAAGATGAGTGAATCTAATGAAGAAATTCGATACATTTTAAAATTTTACTACAAAAAAACTAAAAATGCGCCAAGCAACAAGCCGCGAAAAAAAATTACGATGTTAATGGACCTAGTGCAGTGTCTGTGAGAGTAGCATAAATTTGGTTTAAGCGTTTTCAATCTTGAAATTTTGATGTCAAAGATGCACCTCGCTCTGGTCGCCCTATTACGGATAAAATGGATGCTATTTTGAAAAAGTGGAGATCAACATATCAGTAGTTACGACGTAGCTGAAAAACTGAGAATTGATCACAAAACAGTTTTGGCGCATTTGAAAAAAGCTGGGTACAAAAAAAAACTCGATATTTAGGTACCTCACGAGCTCACTGAAAGAAACCTAATGAACCGTGTACTCATTTGTGATTCTTTATTACGACGTAATGAAACCGAATCATTTTTGAAGATGCTGATAACTGGTGATGAAAAGTGGATCACGTACGACAAGAACGTGCGAAAAAGGTCGTGGTCAAAGGCCGGTCAGGCTTCACAGACTGTGGCGAAACCCGGGTTAACTCGTAATAAGGTGATGTTGTGTGTGTGGTGGGATTGGAAGGGCATTATTCATTATGAGCTATTACCACACAAAAAAAAACAAAAACAAAATTCTCTATAGCAATGGGATCATGTCCCTACCTACAAGATGGCAAAAGGTTATCGAACAAAATGGTACATACATACTTAAGTTAAATTTAAATAAACTATATTAAAAAATGTTTTTAATTATCTTAAAAAATGTTTTTAATTATCTTAAAAAATGTTTTTAATTATCTTAAAAGAAACTTTTTCCCCAACCAATATATTTTTATCTTTAACATTACTTTCATATTTCATGAATGTTTCAGAACTGTTATGAAAGTTATACACAAATATCGTCAAATTCACAACTATAATTTTGCTCATTCAAAGTCATTATTAAAGATATACAAATCATACTAAACTAACTTAACCTTTATACGGAGACTAAATAAAAATAAAGTGCGGCTCCACTTGGGACCACGATCGTCCCCGAAGGGTGCAATCAAGAGTAGCTTTCGCATCCAACGCGTCCTTACGACCAATTAGCCTCGACATTGCGCCGCATAAATTGTATCAAACTGCTCCGTTTCGCACCACCTCAGCAAACTTCTGGATGCGGACGTTGGTTTTGCGAAATGTTGCCGAATTTTAGATTTGGGCGACTACTAGACGGTAACGAAGCGGAACTGT
Organism: Macrosoma leucophasiata; assembly: GCA_036365455.1. NCBI lineage: Eukaryota > Metazoa > Arthropoda > Insecta > Lepidoptera > Hedylidae > Macrosoma > Macrosoma leucophasiata. Next base: position 1,723,532 of record JAWQUS010000014.1, on the reverse strand, counting down.
CTTTTGGTAGTGATGTGGACATTTTGAAATATGTTTTCGTTTATCAATTATTTATTATCGTTTTATGACTTTATAAAATGTACATAGTTGTTACGAGTAATATAAAAACTGAGGATGAACTTTCAGTAAGATTTATATTTATAAATATTCTGGTAATATATAAAGATATTGCAAACAAAATGACATAGTTGATCTTTTATGTTAAAAAGGTACCAAACAGGCATGCAGTTGACACAGATGTTAAGTGGTAACTGCAGCATATAGAGACACCTTGTGTAGGTGTCTCTATAGTCTGGCAATATGTGATATCACTTATTGCCTTGACGACTTAGTTCATTGGCTATTAAGAGACTATCTTTTTAGACTGAGCGTCGTAAATTCGATTTAATAGCAAAATTGTTAAGTCCTAACTATGAGACTAGATAACTGTTTTCAAAGATGTTTTTCATTGAAAAATAACATCCCTTTCTACTATTATTAAATGTCCTTTATTCTCAAGTACCACATCTTGCACCCACTAGACTCAGAAAACTATTTTCCAGTGAGAGTTCATTATCACAAACTGGAAAGCCTTTTATTTTTATTGTCGCTGCGAAAATGTTTCGTTTTTCCACTACAATCCGAGTCTGGATTAACCGTGAAATTGTGTCAAGTGAATCGGACGGGTTTATCGTAATCTGTATTAATTACTATAATCTGCAACTCCTATTTAGATTCGGTATATTTTTTTGTCTCACAAATCTTTATGGATGGACTTCTTGTTTTGTTAATATTAAAAATACAGAGGATTTTGGTTTGTTGCATGTTATTACGTACCCTAAAGCATCCCTTTTTTATCGTATTTGTATATTAACACTATTCACAACATTGAAACATTTTCATGTTTGTTGTTTGATTTCATTAAAATCTATCTTTCCCTTATATTTGTGTTTTGTTTTTAGTTTTTCCTAAGTACGATATTTTTTGCTTACCGGTCATTTGCGGCTTAAGCAGACACTATTGTTTTAACAACGACAAAAACTCTTATCTTTCTTTAAAGAGAGATAAGTGTTTTATATTCCTTTGTCAATGTTAAAAACGGATTTAAAAAAAATATAATATAAATTACTCATCTTTGTTAATTTAAGATGAATTAGACCAACACTGTCAAAAATATCAAAACAACCACCAAATGTATAAGCGCTTGAGCAGAAGTTAAAAATAACCTCAAAATCAAGATTTAAACATCCCATTGCTGAAATAGTTGAACCACAACCACTAAACGAATCCAAGTCTACAACCACAAATAGAATAATAACCCATTTTACCCCTCAAACACTAAGACAAACTTGCATGATTCATCCAAGGAGCGAATTAACTGTCGAGTTAGCGTCTTAATCGTCTCACATCTCACGTATGCTTGTGGTTGCATCTATTCAGCATTCGGATTGTAACTCTTGTGTGAATTCATCTTTGTTAGCAACGATCACTTCAGTTTCAACTCTATTTACATCATCTTACAGTGTCGCAGTCATCTTATGATGGAGTTCCTTGTAAGAAGCTCGGGATTTTGCATCGGTACACAGCTTCATAAGTAGATTGGAAATGTTATCAAGCGACCTCTATTGTTAGAGAGTCATGTCACTGGTGCAAAGCTTTCATGTAGGTCAACTTGGAAATTGGTACCATTTTTTTTTTATGTAATGGAAGTGGCAAACAAGCATGCAGTTCACATTGATGTTAAGTGATGACTGCAGCCTATAGACATTTACACAAAGACCAAGGTCAAAATGCAGATGGGTTACCACTGCTGAGGGCTAACGTGTTATGCCACTGTGCCAAATATTACAGGGCCGTATATTTCCACCTGACCAGAACTCGATAGTGCTGAACACTATCTACCATTTAGCGGCAAGTATATAAGGTTATATATATTAGGCAATGTGGTGGTGCCTACGCCCGCGAGATCCGTCACTGGAGCTCTACCACCAGAAATAATATATATTATTATTATTTAACAGCTTAAGTTTTTCATGTTTCAGTCAATTTTGAGTGACCTGGTTATGAGTTGGTAGCTTATTTAGTTCTGCTTGTACGTGAGTTATTTTCATGTCAATGTATGGTAGGGAAAAAACCTGGAGCGCCAAAAAAAATTCGTCTTCAGTCCTCTAGTACTGTTTGTATTATCCAAAAGGAATAAGAAATTCAGACAGATGAAGCTAACAAGCGGAAAGTAATTATAAAAAAAAATGATTTTTGCTATAACACATGCGAGTGAACTTTAGGCAATAAAAAAAATGGAAAAGAAAAATTTCACCGATTGGTTAAAAACAAAAAGGGAAGGTAAAATTCTACATATCGGTGTGAGACTTCGGTAGCTTAGTGATAAAGTGGCTGGACTGGTTATCCTGAGGTCGCAGATTCGTTTTTTGCCCGAAGTCAAGTTTTTCTTTCCCATTTTTCTTTATTTTCTAAAGCGGTAAATAAGTAAAATTGTGAAAAATTTTATGAAATAAGAATAAAGCAATTAGCTGACGATGAAATCTACCACAAGTTAATAAGATATTTGCATCAAAGATGAAATGGAAGAATTGTGAATGAATTTTTTTTCGCAATTACATAACACATGCGATTGAATTTAGAAATGAAGGAAGAAATGGAAAGAAAAGTTTGACTTCGAGCAAGAATTGAACCTATTGACTTCAGGATAACCAGTCCAGTCGCTTTATTGTTGTTGCAATAACATATGCCAGTGAATTTACAAATAAAACAAAATTTGACAGGAATCGAACCTGCCACCTCAGGATAACCAGTCCAGCCACTTTACTAACCTTCCGAAGCTACCAAAGCCCACGTACGAGCGTCGTATTTGTCTTTCCCTATTTGATTTAACCGAATGGGTAAATTAAAGAAGAATCCGGTAAAAATACAATTAATTTATTCAAAAATACATTTTAGACTTAAGACTTAAGTTAACTTAGACTTAGCTTAGAATACATCTTAACCATGTTCAACATGGCGGCGATAGTCGACGCTTGGGATATTACCTATGAACCTAAATAAAACAAATCTAATGCTATCTGTATCTTACTAGTGCATCACATATTTTCAAAAAAAGGAGGTATTGAATCGATCAATTTATAGAAGTTCCGATGAATTTCTTTAAACTGGAAATAGATTATTATTAACTTCTTAGTATTAACACATGACATCGATTTCGATAGTATGTACTTAGAAAACATTACTTTTTCTCCAAGTACTCTAAAATCAATAATCAATTTAAAAAAAAAGAAAATGTCAAAATGACATCGCCCGCCATATTCGCCATGTTGGTTTTGAGGTGCAATTCTAACTGCAAATAATGTTTTATAACTGCAAACAAAGCTAAATAAGTGAAAATATGCAGTAAAAAACGTTTTTATTTTGATTTTGCCTGATAATGATATTGTGTACAATACATGGCCGGAGGTCCATACATTTTTGCAACATCTCCTTTAGAAGCATACCTACTATTCTCTTCCATAAGATTTTGAAGGATATAAGAAATTTAATCAGACCTTCTCAAATTCTGTAAACGACAATAAAAATTCGTAGCATAAAGATCTTAATGAATTCCTAATCATAATATTTTATTCACAAAATGGGGATTTCTTCGAATTACCTCAATACGTATGTACGTTTCATCCAATCATACGTGGGGCCTTTTTCATTGCATATCCCATATCGATTCTTTTATTAATGTCTGCTAATATATAGGGGAGCTTTGTTAATTTGTCTGAGACAACCCTCCGGTATTATTCCTTTACTTAATGTCTTATTTAATCAACGAAGATACGTGAAATGTTATTTAATTAAGCATAAGCTGATATCTTATTTTTATTAAGTGATTCGGGAATGAGATGAGAGAATTTAAGTTTTATTTTGATCGTTAATAACAAAGATGACGAAGTTAATTTTATTATTTCCTTTATATTTTACTAGCTGTTGTCCGCGGCTTCGTCCGCGTGGATGTCGAAAAGTAGCCTATGTTCTTCCTCAAAGTCAGCTCTATCTCTGTACAAAACTTCATTAAAATCGGTTCAGTCGTTTGGACGTGAAAAGGTAACAGACAGACTGACAGAGTTACTTTCGCATTTATAATATTAGTAGGGAAGTAGGGATTTTGAGACATTTCAAACGATTTCTATAAATTTTAAATGCTGCCTTTATAAAGCTGATCTGCATGTTATCATAAATGGTATATATTCACAGTAATCCTTGTAATATTTTTTTTAATTTTTTAAATTTTATTTAATCGCACCCCGGTTGGATGGTATGTATGGTCTCGAAATAACGACGACCTAGTCAAGGCTGCAGGCTAGGTCATTAGGTCCCCCCAATGACCTCAGGTACCTGCAGCCTTGACTAGGTCGTCGGTTCACCTTGCAGGTGGACATCCCACGCTGAGATTGCCGATACGTGGTCTCCACTCAATAACTTTTCTGCCCCAGCGGCTATCGGTTTTCTGAGCTATGTGGCCTGCCTAATGCCACTTCAGCTTGGAGATTTGCTTGGCTATGTCAGCGAATTTCGTTTACCTACGGATTTCTTCATTTCTGATTCGATCCAGTAGGGTAACGCCGAGCATAGCCCTTTCCATTGACCACTGAGTGACTTGGAGATTTCTCACGAGACCCATAGTGAGACCACGTTTCGGCACCGTAGGTCATAAAAACACTAGTTAAACCTTTGTTATGACATACATCATAACACACGTATTTACTATAGATAGAGTTCCGGTGCAGAAGCCTGGGGGCATACGCACCTATGCTCAGCAGTGGACGTCCCATGGCTGATTTGATGATGATAATGATCTATAATATGTCAATATACTCTTAACATTTTTAAAATCGATAATTAACACCAAGCGAGAAAATTAAAAAAAAATTGTTCCAGGATTGTCCACGTTGTAACTTATAAGCTAGTTCCCAGTTTGTACGACAAACAGTATTATAAGGATCGAAAACAGCAAAGGCCTATGGTTAATCTAATTAAATGGACGGGGGATTAATGGACTGACAATAATCTTATGGTATCGCATCCTATGGGGAAGGATAATCCTGAATTTAATCAGTGTGTAGAGCAGGCACCCTTTTAATATTGCAGACAGCTATTTTGAAATTCAGTTTTGCAGTTTTATAATCTTAAAACAAGTTTTAAACAAATTCCTAAAAGGTAATGAAATCGGTTTCTTTTATGTTCTCCAAGTGCTCTATCATGGGTTTGGTTAGAACGATATTTGGATCGATGTGAACATATTTTCTGTATAAAATTCTATTGTTTCTATATATTATTTTTGATAGATGCGTTGCCACCTCTGAGACCTAGTTGCTATGTCTCTGTGATAGTTAAATATTACGGGGCTATACATTACCATCTAACCGGAACACGATACTACTGAACACTACCATTTGGCGGTAGATAGATGAGTAATGCGGTGGTGACTATGCCCTTGAACTCCTACCGCTACAACTCTACCACCAGGCATGTTTCACCTTAAGAATGGCACCTAGATTCGGACCTATTTCTATAGATATCTATAGGCTTTAGTAAACATCAATTTCATCATAGATTTAGACGACCCGGTTAGTCTAGCGGTGTGTGATGACCGTTTGATTCGAAGGGTCGCGGGTTCGATCCCCGCACCGGGACAAATTGTATGGCCTACAAATATTTGTTTCGGGTGTCTGGGTGTTTGTGTATGTGTTGTATGTGTACAACGGCACCCACGACATAGGTTTATACCTACTGTGGGGCTGTGAGTGTAAGCGTATTTTTTTTATTTATTATTATATCAAAAAGTATGCGATGACGACAAAAGAACAAATTAGCCATTTCATTTTTCCTTTCACCATACATAACCCTAAAAAAGCAGATCAAACCGGATCGATACGACAATCCCGAAACAATCTGCACAGCGGCCGCTCGGAAATCATTAAAATTGTAACATAATAAATAAGGGGTCCTTTTTATAATGGGCCTCGTATGAAGGGCCCCATTGTGAGGGCAGACGCTAGGTAATTTACGAAATGGTAACCTTGACGCAGGGTATAACATAAATAGTTACATTTCATTGTGAACAACAAATTATTGTAATTTGGCATATATTTTACAAAAGGGTATTGGTACGTTGAAATTTGGGAATTGTGCGACTGGGGTCGGTTCTGGTCTTGAAGTCGATTGTGTGGACATGTGCGCATTTATTTTTAATGTTCACACACTGAAATAGAACTGCTTGTACGGATTCATCTGGCGTATATTAAACTAAAATGTTTTTTATTTTTAGGCGAACGCACACTTATCGAGGCCAAACGCGCCGAAGGAGCCGAATAAGCCGAATTTTAGAATTCTTTGTGTAAACGTTCTTGTTTGGTCTGGTAAGGTATTTGTAAGAAAATACGCCGTATTTAGAAGCACAGGAGTTTATTGGGACTTTGAAAACACTGGTAGTCAATGACAATACTACGCCGTATCACTTGTATGGATTGGTACCATGAGTGAAGTATTAAATACTTAATATGCCCACAAATATCGGACGTAAGTTACCTTAACGCGGTTTCACGTACGCGACACCGGCGCATCGGCATCGCAATAAGGCCTGCTGCGCTCGGCCGGTCGTTGTCGCGCTGTGGTGCTTGAGGTGGGGATGACGCACCACTCCCGGTGACTCCCGGCTCCCGGCGATCGACGCGCCACCGCACAATTGCGTTATAATTCTTTGATTGCATATTATTATTATGATATTTAATAAGATGTTTTTTATCTACTTATATTTTATTTACTTTGGTATTAATCTATTTATTGTTGTTTGTACCTACTAGTATGTATTACATTTATCGTTTAATTAAGTATGTTATTTTAATGGCTTATTATCTGTTTTATATCCGTATGTATGTACCTTGTATAAGTATTAGTACAATTATCCTTTATTATAAATTTGACATCCGTGGTTCACTCACTAAGGGTCCTGTTGAAAACCAGCGTCAGGTACCTTTTATATGAAGGTACCTGACATTTGCTGAACAGGACACCTTTTTGGCAGCCGTGAGACACATATTACGTGTATAGGTATGTATTAATTTTTAGAAAATGTGTTGTCTTTTCTCTGTTACCTGTTACGTTTTATGTCTGTTTTATGTGTCTCGTTGTGTGTCAAATAAATGTTTCTTATCTTATCTTATCTTATCTTAATGAGCTTATCTGGTAATTAACAATTTGTTAGCGCGAGCGACGCGGTGTCTCATCGAGTACGATCATCGGAAGACTGCGGGTGCAGACGCGCGGGGGGCCGTGTGCCACGAAGGCGGAAGTCTGAGACACAGTGTTGCCCGCAATTATTAATAATTAAAAAATATTAGAACTATATGTGCGCGTCGCTAACACTTTGTATGAAATTGTATGAAACTTCTCACACTTGCTCGCGTATATTCTTTCAAATAGGCAGAATCCAAGAAATTGAGTGTTTGATAGAATTAGTACGTAATTATAAAGAGCTGTACAATGTGTTACAGTGCAATCAACCCGACTATTCAGTCGCTTTTCAGATTCCGTTTTTTTTTTGGACGGACTTATGTCTGCGGTTCTATTCTACTGAACCGGGCGTTTGGCGAGCGCAGGAGGCGCTCCGTGGTTCCGGGCAAACTAATATGTCATTTGTCGGACAGGAATTTGAAAAATTATATGCAGCTACCTGCATCGAACGTCATTTTAGATCCGTAAAAAATGTTTTATTTCAATGAGTGTAGCTCGCGAAAACATAAGAATACATCAATACCTGTATTGATTTAACGACTGCTATCCATCGATAGCATAACCTTGTCGGAGGCCTTATGGGCGGTTTGAAAACATCCGATAGCGGGTTGGCCACTAACCCACCCACCTCCACCAATCCGTATTGGAGCAGCGTGGTTGGAGTAAGCTCCAGGCCTCCGCCCAAAAAAAGGGGAGAGACTCGTGCCCAGCAGTGGGACGTATAATGGGTTGCCATTATTATTATTCTTATTATCAGTTTATACTCGTATGACTAATGACTCTAAAACCACATTACAGAACTCCGAAAATCCAGTTTTTCGTACTTTATTCAGTCAATCTACAATAATCATAAACACGCACGTCACACACAGAATAAAGTAACAAGTCTCCATTTCCCTTTACATAAAAATAGACATTTGGGCTGTAAAGAAACATGAATGGCTTGTTGCGAGGCGTCTCGAGTACTTGTTGACATTCCTGGCTGGCTCGTATGAATGGTAAAGTGAAACACAAATGCACTCGTGGGCTGCATTCCGGATTAAGCCAGACTTTAGTTTGAGGCCTTCTTTGTCAGATTTTTTTGCAGTTCGCTCGTCCAATGACAAGTATTATGACAATATATAAAATGATCAATATAATATACTTGCCGTTAAATGGTAGTGTTCAGCACTAGCGTGTACCGGACAGGTGGTAATGTACGGCGCTGTAATTTCCGGCACAATGACATTACACCTTAGGCCTCAGGGGTGGTAACGCATCTGCATTATGACTTTGGTCTTTCTGTGGATGCCTATAGGCTGCAGTCATCACATACCATCAATGTGAACTGCATGATTGTTTACCACTTCCATTATATAAAAAAAATGGCAAAACAGTACATATTTATATACAGCGAGGACTCAATTATCTTTTTAGGTTGAATTTAAAAGGATATTTTACGTAATTCTTCAGGAGCCAATATATTTATCAGATAACCCAGTTGGTTCAGTGGTATGATAACCGCTTGATCCGAGGTTATTTATTTTATTTAAAAAAATTACAAGGTTAAATCCGGGCGTCGGGACAAATATTTGTGTAGCGAACATAAAATCAGTTGTATGTGTTGTATGTAAGTGTAAACGTTTTTCACTATTAGATATTTATTACATGGTCAAAATTAGTAAGAACTAGCAAACATCTGTATAACTTTTAAAAGGCTCATTGCAGATGCCTTGCATTTTACCTTTGCTGAATTCGTCGTGTATATTGATGGTAAACAAGCATGCAGTTTACTTGGATGGTATGTAAATAGTACATAGACATCTATACGCAAACAGGAGGTCAAAATGCTTATTGTATTGCCACCTTTGAGGCCTAAGTTGATTGACTCTGTACGTATTAGTTATTACGGGGCTATACATTACCATCTTACCGAAACCCGACAGTGCTGAAAATATCGTAGATAGTATTTAGATTTAGTAATGCAGTGATACCTTAGCGCCTATGGCCTAAAGACACTAGAAATCTACCACCATCTTCTTGAAAGTGGAAATCAAGCGTTCCCAGTACTGGGCTACTGCATCAAAGAAAATACAGCAATATTTTTTATGTCAGAAGAAATGTCCTTACAAACTGCGTAATTCCAAAACCAGTTGGTTCAGTCCATGCTTACAAATGACATCATGTGACGTCAACATGATGGATCGCCGTGTCATCGCCGCTACAAATATGGGGTCGCTATTCACTGGCGTTATTGTGTTAAAATCAATTTGGCTCATCCCTACAGCTAGTGATGCGCACTATGCATCGATATCTTTTGGACCAAGATTGAGCTTTGTCGTTGATAGTTTGTTTTTAATTATTACTTTTTGTGTGCCAAACTCAGCACTTCTGAGTCCGCTTCCGCCGCATGGCAGAAGCGTTGGGACGCATCGGAGTTATATCGATTTTTCCCGGAGGTGGCGGTTAGACTCGAGGCAACTTGGGTCGAGCCGGACTACCAAGGTACTGTCAGGCCACGGTTGCTTCAAAGGGAGTCTCCCTTCATGAAACTTGCAGACGCGGGGTCCTGCCTCTGTGGAAACACAGAGGAAAAGGACGTACACCACGTCCTGTGGGAGTGCCCTCTCTACAGTAAGCTTAGGGACGAAGTGGGTCCGATATAGTATCGTGATCTTGTTAGCTCGAAAGCGAACTTCAGGCTGCTACGGGACGTCGCGCACGGTTGACACGAGATATATGACATGAGAAGAAAGAAGAAAAGATTGCGATAATCAGCAGTACTATCACAGGACGACCGGAAGCAGGAGCTGAAGGCGTGGCTGTGGCGACATGCCCCAGAAAGGGGAGAGTGACATTTGGGGCGCATGGAAACACAGATAGTGTATGAACTTGTAGGGAGTGAAAAACACATGCGCCATGTGACATAAGCCAGGAGCGGTTCGTGCGCGCATCTCCCGCGATTTGGCCCATATAACCAGGACGGTCGGTGGGGCCATGGGAAGGTTGGTGGGTTATGTTACTTTTTGCAATAACATACGTGAAAAGTAATTTCCTAATGTAGGCAGAGGCATACGTGCAAACATCCCCGATTTGCCGGTTATATTTTGGCCCTTGTAAACAAGTGACTAGCCTACTGACATCTCTGGGCACTTTACCAAGCTGAGAGGTACTGGGAAATTTTCAGAAAATGTTCTCTGACCTGAATGACCTCCTACCACTAGACTTTTTTGTATGTAATGGAAGTGGCAAGCAAGCGTGCAGTTCACATTGATGTTAAGTGAAGACTGCAGCCTATAGACACCCACACAAAGACCAAGGTCAAAATGCAGATGCGTTACTACTCCTGACTCCTAAGGTGTTATGCCTCTGTGCCGGAAATTACAGGGCCGTACATACCACCTGACCGGAACACGATATTGCTGAACACTACCATTTAGCGGCAAATATATTAGGTAATGTAGTGGTGCCTACGCCCACGAGCTGCGTCACTGGACCTCTACCACCCGTAAAATACTACTAATAATTATCGCCAAAACTTATCGATGGTATCATCACATCACTATTGTAAACTAACGCCTACAGACGACAGCAAAAGAATAGTTTTGGGGCCCAACCCCAATCTAATCGACCCCTAGACTCTTTAACAAAAGTCATACCCCAAAATGTTGGCTAATTCGCTACAAACCCACTTTTTTACCGATTTTCATACAATTTTTTTTTCCGTTCCAAAGGGTGTCCGGTTGCAATTTAATAGGGATTTGTTTGGTTTTTTTGGTCCGGGTGTTCAGTTAAAGGGTAATTTTGTATGTTAATTGGACTTCCAATGTTTCGCTTTATTAACAAGCGGCCCGTGTTTTTTGTTTATTGTTTTTTAAAGGAGATATTTAAATTCGCGGGTCGGTGAATACGTAATGGCGATAATCCTGTGTTTATTTGATTAACATCTACTTCTAAGTGGTATTATTATTGGGATGTGGTTTAAAGTTGAAATAAAGTCCTGAGGAGGATGAAAAATAATAAAACATTCAAGTTAACACATTATTACAATTTTAGGTCAAAACTTTTGCATTTTACTACGTATCATGAATGCATACATACTTTTTATTTTTAAAATTAAATAAAGTGTTAAGGATTTGACAGGCTTACTATTTGTGTGGTAAAATTAAATTATTATTTACTAGCTGTGGCCGCGACTTCGCCGGCGTGAGAATTTGTGATAGTTCAGTATCTACCCGGACGAAGTCGTGGGAAGTAGAAAAGTAGCCTAAGTTCTCCTTATTGCATCAGCTATCTGCCAGTGAAAGTCCCGTCAAAATCGGTAAAACCGTTCCCAAGATTAGCCCCGCCAAACAGACAGACAGACAGACAAAAATTGTAATAAATGTTGTTTTGGTATATGTATCGTGTATACATACATATGCATTTAGTAAAAAGGTTATTTTATATTGCAAACAGACACTCGAATTTTATTTATTTGTATAGATTTGCCCAACAATTTCTTACAATTTCCTCACCTTTGAATCCATCGTTGGACATAAACGAATATTTCAAAACTAAAATTAGTTAAATCTGTATCCTTACCGATTTAGGAAGACTAACAAATGTCATTTCATCTCCTATAGATATTGTAGCAACTGCAGCCGGAAATAATAAATAATGAAAATAAATCACAGTTCTTTTGCCAAGATCTAAAATTATTTACTACCGAAATAAAAAATTGGGACAACTAAATAAAGATTACAACAGTTTCCGAGTTGCAAAACTCTTGGTAAATGGATCCGAAATGAGGTTATTAAATAAATAGCTCTCAACGCTCAATGGTGTATAAGCCTAATTCAGTACTTCTCAAACTTTTTTCATAATGCTCCTCGATTGAGTAGAACATTGTTAAAATGATTGTTAGGCACTGTTAGTAAAATTGTTTAATATTCTCAGGCTTTTTCACGAATATCTTACGTAACTTCGTAACTTCACGCCTGTAATCTCCGAAGGGGTAGGCAGAGGTAAATGCATGCATTCAAGCATACATGCAAACTCCCACGATTCGCCGGTTACGTTATTTACTTCTAAATATTACGTGTAAAGGCAAGAGCAATGTTGCTTGAATATTATTGAGGTCAAAAGGGCAAATAACATCGCAATACCTAATCTATCTGCCGCCAAATGGTAGTGTTCAGCACTATTGTGTTCTGGTTAGATTTTAATGTATGGCCCCGTAATACGTATCACAGAGACTAGAACAACTAAGGTATCAGGGGTGGCAACGCAACTGCATTTTGACCTCTGGTTTTTGTGCAGATGTCTATAGGCTGCAGCCATCACTTAACATCTATGTGAGCTACAGGCTTGATTTACAATTACGTGACATAAATAAAAATAATTAATCAGCTTACGGCGCGTTCACACAGCCTCATATCGACCTCGGACCGATAATTTTGACCCCATGCAGTATTTCGCCACTGTGCGCTTCTATTGGCGTATTCACACGAACATACTGTTACAGTATTGCCGCGCCATTATATCCTGAGGTAGAAGGTTCGATAACTACCTGAAATCAAATTTTTCTTTACATTTTTTCATTATCTTCTTGCATGTCGTATTCCGAAAAATAAAAATATGACAGCAGATGTTAACAGGCTACTATCACTACTATCAATATGTACAGTATCCTTATTTGCCACTGTCATGATGGAAGAGAAATAAAAAAAACCGTCCCCTAAGGCATTCCCTAATAGCACTTTAAGCACCACTGGAGTAACAAGGATGACATTCGTCAACTCCATTACTGCATTTTTTCCTAATCGGTTTATTTAAACATTAGCCAGATGGACCTCTATTTACACAACGTCTTGGGGTGCTTGAATTAAATAAACAGTGGCTTTTTGTAAATTCAGTTATTTTTAGTTCAAACAGTATTATTTTGTCAGCAGATATGAATTGTTTAAGATAAAGTTGTTTTACTAAACTGTGTAGAGAGAGGGTCTTAGGCATGTCAAATAAAATAAAAAAATGAGGTTTATAAAGTGAAGTCTTAGTGGTTATTTGTCTCAGTAAAATAATTTTCTCTTGAAATCCATTTATAATAATCGATTTTTACAGGTGGTAGAGTTTTAATCACGGAATTCAAGGACCTATGCATCAGCGCATATCTACGATACTATAATTGGTAGGGTGGAGTTAAAAGGAGTCGACCTATAATCTCACAGACTCAAGCTAATCTCACCTGCTCATGCACTCCTCTGCTGATACACAAACGAGGCTTTGGCGAACCGTCCGCCAACACGCACTAGACCAGCGTGGTGGACTATGATCCGAACTCCCGAAGTAAGTTATGGGAGGCTTTTTCCCAGAAGTGGGACAGTTAAGGCTAATCAAAAATCAAAGCGTCAAAATATTTTCTACTTCAGCAGTGATCACGTCATTGTGTCTGCACTGGAACCGTTTTTTAGGGTAAGTACCCCCTTATCCTTTCTTTCTTACTGAGTTATTTTAACTTTATGTTAAATTGTGGACGCAAATTAATAAATATTCGTAGCTAGTATAGCATTGCCTAGAAAAAGAATTACCTAGTAAATTTTGAGAAAGAACTGAGGGAGATGGCTGAATTCGTAGTATGTTTCCATTCCACATAATATCTTAGATCTTTTCTTAATGTAACATTATCGTTATCATAGGTATCTACTTAATTATCTCAATTGTAAATTGAAATATTATTACTTATTTCGATTTTGTGTATAAAATTAACTTTCGGTTCCCAAAGCGAATCAGATTGAAATATACTACTAGTCTATTGCATCTTATTCATAACTGCTAAATAGTCTAGTTAGTGGGCCACTACTGATACGCTGGGATTTTAAGTTTGATCCTCGGGTTGAGGGCTAAGTTCTATTGAGCTTATTTTATTTTAAAGAAAAATGGAAAGAAAAATTTGATTTCAGGCGAGACTCGAACTCGCGGCCTGCTGGGAATCTAGTCCAGCCGCTAGCATAGTTGGCAATAGATGGCGCTGCTGCTACCATAAAGCAATGCAATAAATGTGAAGGAAAGATTTGACAAATCGGGCAGGACTTCAGTAGCTCAATTGGAAGAGCGGCTGGACTAGATTCCCAGTAGGCCGCGAGTTCGAGTCTCGCCTGAAATCAAATTTTTCTTTCCATTTTTCTTTAAAATAAAATATATTTCACAAGCATGTGTTAATGCGAAATAATATAAAACAATCTATTGAGCTTTTATCTGTTTTGGGAGTTTCCAAGTGATACCGTCAGAATTTAGTAATGTCTCCGAAGATGACAATAGACTGGCCAGTTGTTACATAGAACTATACGTAACTGAAAAATCGTTGGTATTCTCATGTATAAATGCATGCATTTACATCTGCCTATCCTTAATCTTGCGTTCGCATCCCTGAAGGCTAACTTGTTTTGTCTTTCTGAAGTTGTTACGAAGGCCTTATATTACCATCTAACTAGAATATGATAGTGCTCAATACCACCAAACAAAACAGTAAATCCCGTATCGTCGGTAATACTGGAGCTACATACCAGCCCGTCGAGCCGCGGAGGAGTGTTGTCAAATATTTGCGCACTAGAATCAACCGGGTTTAGTCGACGTTGTATGTAATATCGTGATGGATGAAGCTTTATCTCCGGTGCTAATACAACCAGAATGTTGTTTTTAGGGTTCCGTACCTTAAAAGGAAAAAAGGAACCCTTATAGTATCACTCGCGCGTCTGTCTGTCTGTATGTCTGTCAAAACTCAAACTCAAACTCAAAAATTCATTTAATCACTTGGAAATAATAGAATTTGCTTGTGATAGGTCAAATTACAAATATAAAATTAAAGCAAATAACAACTGATACGTTGATTAATATGTCAAAGTAAACAAAATAAAATAAATAATAGTCCAAAAATACTTAATGATAAAAATAGGTATCAACAGAATGTTCCATACTTTCTTTTACAAACGGCAAAATAAGACAAAACAAAAAAATATGGGACATTCTTTGTCATTCACTGGCAGAGTTCCAAAGCCCACATTACTGAGAAAAAACCTGCCAAAACAAAACTCAGTAGGGTCTTTTCAAAATATGTTCCTTAAAACTATTTTCACAATATGACACTTATAACTATGTTTTACAATATCAAGTACAATGCACATTAATTTCACAAAATTATTGTTTAGTCTTGTGGAGCTAGACCAGCATTTGTCCAGGCATCTCTATCCTTTAGATAGTCATCGAGTCTATAGTACGCATTTTTACATAGTGTGCGTTTAATACATGACTTAAATGTATTATCTGTAAGTTCAAGAATGTTGGACGGAATTTTGTTATAAAACTGTATACAACATGTTAAGAAACATTTATGTGTTTTCGATAGGCGAAAACTTGGAAATACTAATTTATTTTTATTTCTGGTATTATAAGTATGTATATCATTAATTTTCTTAAATAAGTGCAAGTTTTTCCTAGCATACAATATATTTTCATAAATATATTGGCAAGGGACCGTCATTATATTTATTTGCTTGAATAATTCTTTCAAGGAGTCACGACTATTTAAGTTATATATCGCTCTAATAGCTCTCTTTTGTAATATAAATATTGAATCAATTTCAGCTGCCCGACCCCACAACAAAATACCGTAGGACTTGACACTGTGAAAGTAGCTGAAATAAACGAGTCTCGTGTCAGACAGTGTCGACATCCGTTAACTGTCTAATCTTCCTGACGGCATAAGCAGCAGAACTTAGACGTTTTCCTAACAGTTTAATAACTTTTTTTTTAACAAGTTTTTAACAAGTTTTTTGTCTGTCTGTCTGTCCGTCTGTCACAGCCAATTTGCTTCGAAACTACTCGACCGATTGAGTTGAAATTTCATGAATATATGTAAATTGGTGACCCAAAGATGAACAAGTCAAGTAATACATTTTAAACAGGGGGGCCATTTTCGGGGGGTAAATCAGAAAAAAAAAAAAAATATTCGTAAACTGTGTTGTGTGATATATCAAATGAAAGAAGTTGTTGTCAGCATCTCAGATAATTTTTTTTATAATTTTTGCATAAACAAATTTGAAGTTATTAAAGAAAAACGACGAAAATTGACTCCTCCCCCCCTATCTCCGAAATTACTGAACTTAAAATTTTGAAATAAATGTGGAAAATAGTTCTTTGCCTATGGATTACTGAAAAACCTATAAGAAGTTTGAGTATTCAAATTAAATCGAAAATTCTTAATAATATAACCCCCCCTGCCGGTACCACCGTAACCGCTATGTCCCTGCATTTTAAATCTGTAATATTTTCGAAAATTTTTATTTAAATTACGGAACCCTCACCACGCGAGTCGAACTCGCACTAGTCCGGTTTTTTTTACCCGTATTCCTTGAAGTGGGTGGCAGAGGTAAATGAGTGCTCTAGCATGCATGCAAACGTCCACGATTCACTAGTGGCATTTTGTACTATGTAGTAGTTGGCGAATCTATTGCCATATTCGAGCACGTTCATCAAGACTCCAGGGGTGGCACTGAGACACCTTCTGAAAATGAAAACACTGCAATAGCTCTTAATTCCTGACCCAGGGATCTAATCTAAGAATCCCAGCTTAGCAATACTGGCTTGCTGCCACTAGTCCTCGTAGAAATTATATTTGCTGATTTTCTCGCGTAGAAAACTCCAACTTTCTCTCTTATCCGGCATTTCCGTCGCTTTCTAGCTACCGTGGTCGTCCCGGGCAGACTAATTCGACAATGTTTAGTCTCACCTTATATAATGTCGGGTAAGAGAGAAATTCTGGGGTATTGTCTTCGTGATAAAATCCGCAAATATAATTTCCGCTATTTGTGAAACTTGCGCCATCACCACCATACTATTAAGTTTAAATCGAATTAAAATATGCTACTAGTGCCATCTATTGCAATTTATTCCTAACGTTATAATAAAATTTAAAAATAAAATTAAAAATAGTTTATTTCTTTAACATGTATACAGCATGACTAATACAGTGGCCAGAACCAACCCAGTAAGCATAGCATGTATAATAGCTTGTGGTGGGTAGCTCTGCTCTTCCCGTTACATTATACTAGTAGTAGGCTTCAGATGTAAATAAACTATTTATCTGCTAAGAACTATTACAATAGAAAATAAAAAAAGGAGTAAGTACTAACCAGAACATTAGATATTAAACTTACTGATAACCTTAAGTTTGACAAGATTTGTGTGTCTTTGTGTTTGTGTGTATGTGTGTGTGTGTGTGTGTGTTATAATCTAATAGTTAAACAGTAAGTACCTACAGTACGCAGAAAATTATTATTATATAGCTCATCGACCTCAGATAAGAGATTCGACCTCGGATGATTTCGGTTTTGTAGGTTATTTCTATGGCACACAAACTTTTTGACGTTTGTCGGCCATTTTGATCAAGATTTGATCAATACCGGACTATAAACGATGCTGCTCACTACATTGTTTCATACCATGACCGTGCTAGGAGCGTGTCAGGCAAAAATATTCTTTGTATTGAAAATTATGAGACCATGCTCACAAGACCGTTCCGTCACCGACCAATAACGTCATGTGCCATAGGTACACGGAGCGTCAAGAAATGATGCCGAGAATATTTTGCCACTGCCGATACACGCGCCTGTCACAAACCGTGTTGATACGTTCTAGTAGGATAGTAGTCCGTATCGTGTTAGTTTCCGCGCTTGATACGGTCCTAGCTCGGTCATGGTATGATACGGTGTAGTGGGCAGAGTCTCAGAGTAGATACTTACGTAGGCAGTGTGCGACGGAGATAACGCTATACGAACTCGAAACTAGCCGATTGTCTCTTTTCTAAGCTTGATCTGCAATATTTCTTGACGGGTACAATAACAATGTTTTTTTTATGTAATGAAAGTGGCAAACAAGCGTTCAGTTCACATTGATGTTAAGTGATGACTGCAGCCTAGAGACACCCACACAAAGACCGGAGGTCAAAATGCAGATGCGTTGCCACTTCTGAGGCCTTAGGTGTTATGCCTCTGTGCCGGAAATTACAAGGCCGTACATTACCACCTGACCGGAACACTATAGTGCTGAACACTACCATTTAGCGGCAAGTATATTAGGTAATCCCTATCACCTAAGCTTTTAATTGCGGTATTAGAATTAATATTCAAAAAACTTAATTGGAAAGACTGCGGTATAAAAATAAACAACAAGTATCTTAGTCATTTGCGCTTTGCCGATGATATTATTTTGTTCTCGGAATCAAATCAACAGCTACAACAAATGAGGCAAACTCTACACCAGTATAGCGCACACATATGTATGTTCACCGATAATTTGAAAACGCCTGTACCGATTTGGCGAATTTTTTTTTTGTTCGAAAGCGTGTGCCTTACTGTTGGTCCCATTATAACCATATCAATATGTGATGATGGGACCCGGGAGAAATCGAGGGAACTCTTCAAATTTCAAAGCACACTTGAAAGATTTTCGATATTTTTTTTATAACAATAATGTTCCGTGCCTTATGGCCGTATACGTCACAGGTGGGCCCATTGTTTTCATGTTAAGATGTGATGATGTGATCCTGGAGAAATCAAATGAACTACTCAAATTTGATAGCACACTTGAAAGAATTGAGATATTTTTCTTATATTGTATTTTTCCAAGAACATATTAAAATTATGGAAAATATTCAATCTTATTGGACAGGGGTATTATGTTAAACTCATGAAGGATTCGATCTTTGTTTTCTGGGCTCAAACCACAAGACATTTGTCGAAGAAATTTACTGTTTTTCTTACAAAATACGAGTATTATAGCCTATGAACAACTACATCCGTGCGAACTGCATGCTTGTTTACCACCACCATTACATCAAAAATGGGAAATTATCTTCATCTAGTTATTCAAGACTTACCCCCTTATTCATAAACGTATTTTAGCTAAAGTGTTGCTAATCTCTCCATTGTCTTTTTCTATCCTGCACATTTGACAATGCAATTGACAAAGACAAAGCATTCTATAGCTGTAACGTATCTAATGTACGTTTATGAATAAGGGGGTGTATAGGAATAATTTTAGTTTAAAATTACTCGCTCTCTAAAGGATCATGGAGTACCAGGCAGAATGTAAACACATCCTACACATTGTCTTAGTGGCCGTTAGCTATAAAGATCGGCAAAGCGTGAACGCGTGCATGTGACGCCGTCTGTCTGTTGCACCGAAATTACTTAGCAAAAATTTGTGTTACAATTGAGTTTGAACTATTTCACCGAAGGAAGAGCTATAGTGATGTAAAGAAAGAAAGACATTTATTCTCTTGGAACACACAAATAAAATAAATAATTAAAAAAGCCAGACGCTGGACTGTTTTTTTATGTAATGGTAGTGGCAAACAAGCATGCAGTTCAATTATTGTAGTATTGTAGGTACCAAACAACAATTCATATGGTATAGTAGAGGCGAGAGCCAATTGATAGTGATGCGATCTTGACAGGCGCAGGCGGTCGGTTCTATTACTGTCTTTTACTGAGATGTACTATGTAACTTGTACGTTAAGGAAACAATTCTTTTTTTTTATGTGATAAGTGATGGAGTTCGTGAGCGTCGGCACCACCGCATTACTTAATATACTTGCCGCGAAATGGTAGTGTTCAGCACTATCGTGTTCCGGTCAGATGGTAATGTATGGCCTTGTAATTTCCGGCACAGAGGCATAACACCTTAGGCCTCAGGAGTGGTAACGCATCTATATTTTGACCTTGGTCTTGGTCACTTAACATCAATGTGAACTGCATGTTTGCCACTTCTATTACATAAAAAAAATATCTCTGATAGCCTCCGACCTGGGAATCAAAGCCAAGACCCTAGCGTAGAAGTAGTCGCCTACTACGACTTGACTATTGAGGCAGTTAAATTTAAATAGACGCACGATAAAAATCCCAATCGCAAAATTTACATCCTACGTCCGACGAGAGCGGCACCTTTAACCAATAAAAGCACTCCCGCGCATCGTGATTTATTAAAAGTCCACTAGTAACAAGTGGACATCGTGTGAAACGATATATTTCCTTTTTTGCGTCTGAAAAGGCAAACGAGCTGGTTCACTGTTCGTTAGCGGCATCAACAGAGAAGCAATATGATACATTGGTGACCATCTTGCTGTAATATCATTAATAATGCAAAATGATCACCTATAAGGTTCCCAAGTATAATGGGCGCTAAAAAAAATTACGAAATACAAGAAATCTGGCCAAGTGTGAGCTGTAATCGAGCACTTACGTACATTAAAATAAAACTATGTACCGCACTAAATTGAGATTGAATGATTGACTGATTGATTTCACTAATTAATTATCTATTCGAGTTTTCTTACAGGTAACTCTAAGGTTAAGATCTGTTTCCTATATAATTTTTTCCATATTTAAGGCCTAAAACATTAGGAGGTAAAAGTATATTTTGACTTTTTGCTTAGACAATTTCAAAATCATTTGTTTTATAAAAACCAAAATAAATATTTGAGACTCTTCCCTTTAATTCGATAGGTGATTTGACATTAGTTACAAAATTAAAAAAAAAACATAATTTAGCCCCAACAGTAGTGCCTAGTTCCCTGTGTTTATAGTAATTCATACATGCATGTTTGGATTTTCGATTTATATATTTTAATTCAATCGACCTGGTAGTACGATTAGTAGTAAGTACAAGGGAAATTAACTGAGACATACCGACACACGAGTATTAAAGATTTAGTTTTCCTTAGATACGGAGCCTTACAAATATCATTATGTAAAAAAATAAAGAGTTAACTTTAGATCAAACACGTCATTACTCGCACTGGGTGCCATGACTCCCATCACTACACGAGCTCTTAAATAAATAAATCCAACGACCGATCACACTCGGATTGATACCCGCAAAATAGGTATTTATATAAGTAATGAAAAACATCCCGCCGTGCCACTATTCTGATGCCACACGTTGGCAAAGATTTCGGGATTTTATATAAATATAATATTTATAAAACAAAATACCTCGCCGCGTCTATCTGTTTGTCTGTTCACGATAAACTCAAAGGTTAGGTACAGACAGTAGGTACGCTGATTATTCACTTATAATTCTCGAGGTGGTAGACAGAACGACGAGTAGTTTGACGATCCGATTACTCCAGCGATGTGAGATGACCGTTTGATTCGAAGTGTCGCGGGTTCGATCTCCGCACCGGGACAAGTATTTCTATGGCCTACAGATATTTGTTTCGGGTGTTTGTGCATGTGTTGTATGTATACAACGGTACCCACGACACATGTTTATACCTATTGTGGGGCTGTGAGTGTAAGCGTATTTTATTATTTTATTTTATTTATTAATTAAATATTTATAAAACAGAATACCTTGCCGCGTCTGTCTGTCTGTCTGTTCACGATAATCTCAAAGCCTAGGTACGGAGAGTAGGTACTCTGATTCTTCACTTATAATTCCCAAGGTGGTAGACAGAAAGGTACATATACTAAGAAGAATATAGTAAAGCCATCAATTACCAGTTAAATCCCATAAAATAGGTCGCAAGCCTATTGCCATCTTGGGGAACACAACATTACTATCTGATTATACAGTAGCGCTGAATACCTCTGAGTCTGAAACTACAATATCTGTCATTAAATCAACACGCGTTAAACACTAGTAGTAGTTGGTGGCAGTTAGATTATCACTTATCTCTTTAGTTATATGTCCCATAGTTAAGTCCCATCACGTATCTATACATTATATTTTTGATATATTTCTCAAGAACGAAAATAAAGCTCAAAACCAGCTAGCCCATCATAAGCTCATGCGTAGTGGTATTACCATTGTGTTTCTGATGAGCTACCTTTTGGCAGCCTCAGCGATATCGCTCCGACATCGCGTCAACCTCACATAATAACCCAGCGCCAGTTCAATCATGTAATGGAATCGATGCCGGTTCTTTGCTGCGGATTCCATCAAAATGCACCATTCATCGCTACAGAGCAAAAAATGCTTGAATCTTTTTTTCCATTTCCATTATAAAACGCATAATTTTCAACATACCCGGATTAGAGACCACATGGGGGATGGTAATGAAAATGGCCAACTATTTGATTCCTATTCAGTTTTCAGTTGAAAGACTCGCTTTTGATTGGTCTTGAAAGCATTAGCTGGATTATTTTGTTCGGTGCGAGGCTTTTTGGCAGCAAAGCTATCATATATTTTATTGCTAGACTGGTGCAAGCAACTAAGAGCTGTCGGAAATTGTAGGCACTATAGCAAATGTATCGTCGGTTTTCTTTGTTAATTTGCTCTATAAATATGTAGTAGCAGTCTGGCTTTTAGTGATCCGTAGGCTACAGGGGACCCTTATAGTTTTGGTTAGTCTATCCATTTTCAAGTTAACTCACAGATTCTTTGTATTAGAAAAATGTAAATTGGGAGGAATACCTACACGTATAAGTTAGTCCGAAAAAGTGGATGAACAATAAGCATGAAAAAAAATATTAAGAGTACCGCCCCTGCACGTAAATGTGGGGCATTTATTTCTCTCCACTTATGTCCCACATTCCCATCCTCGCACTCCCCCGCGGGGAGTTAGTAGGATAGGAATGTAGGATATAGTTGGATAAACAATTGAAAAGTATTATGAGTTTGAGACAACCACTTCTCAATACAGAACCTGTTAAATATTGAGATTAAAATTGCAAATTTTGTCATCACTCCTCTGCTAGCTAAACGGTGCTGGTGATCGGTGTTTGGACGTGTGAAAAAAGTCACGGCAATATAGTATTTATTACGACCTAGCTGTTGCCCGCGGCTCCGCCCGCGTGTAAGTCGCTTTTCGCGAAAGCCGTGGCAACTCATGAAATCATCCCATGGCATCCTACAGGAACATTTTTTGGGGGTAAAAACTGTTATGTATTAATGCAAGTTACCCCCTTTGTGTGTGCTAAAGGAAACGTTCCAAAATGTATGGCGCTTGGGCCCGCACCATGTACACTATATTGAGAGATGAAGCATAAAATACTAAATAATTTTCAGCTATTCAAATCATTTATAAAATCTTCAAATTATTGTCGTTAGCATATTTCGAAAACAAGAATGTCATAGTAGCGATATTCCTGTCATACAAAAATTACGTAAAATAAATATTTCCGACAAAAAAAGATTCAAATTATTTTTTGAGTATTTTCCATGATTCTGCGTATTTTTCTCTAAATTTTGATATAGTGTACAAGGTGCGGGCCCAACGTGGAACTTCTCCTTTCATGAAAATCGGTTCATCAGTTTTTGCGTGAAGGAGTAACGAACAAACATACAAATTTTCGCATTTATAGTATTAGTAGGATTTAAAATTCAAACTATCACGACTAAATACTCGTGCGGTCGACTTATAAAACTTGGATAGCATACCAAACTTAGCAATTATGGCATACTCCCTTTTGTCCAGCAGTGGACGTATTTCGGCTTACATGATGATGATGTATGTATCTACGTCCTCGAGCTTTACCAACAGTTGCATACAAACTAACATAATAATATAGACAATCTAGTAACATTAAAAACTGCCTGAGTAGCCTAGTGGTAGCAGGCCACTACTACTACGCTGGAGATCCTGGGGTTCTATTCCCGGGTTGGGGGCTACCAGAGATAACGGTTTAAAATCCTTTATCTCTGGTTCTATTGGGCTTTACCCATTTTCTGGAAATCTATCAGTACCTCGGCGTTTGGTAATGTGCCCGGAGATTGCAACAGGCTGTTACATGCGGCAAAAACGTAAACTGCGAATCGTGGGTGTTTATAAGAGCAGTCTGTAGTAATGTATGCTTGAATGCATGCATTTACCTCTGCCTACCCTTTTGGGGATAACAAGCGTGAAGTTACGTAGTAACATTAAAAATAAAATTTATTTGGACATGGAACATAAAGAAGGAAAGAAAACCACACACCGTTCTCGCTGTATGGCCACAACGATTCGTCTTCATTTTATTTTAAAATAAAAATGGACGACCCAAGGCCCAGATATGATGACAAACGATCTAACGTTGAAACTTGAACAACTTAACGAGATTTACAAAGTTTGTGGCCAAGTTTAATGGGCAAATTTAAACTGGAGGTGGATCTGGGAATAAATGTAGCAGGTACGAACTTCTAACGTGTGTTTCGGTTTCATGTTTTTGAGTATATCGTGGCAACTTTTATGGTTATCGATTGTATTATTTGTAACTGACTGACCGTTTGAAACAGTGTTTTAAAAACGAGGTTATTATACGAGTACAACGTGTAACAGGATTAAATGTACAACCCGAAACTAGTTTGTTCAGAATCGATAACCGAATCGATTTCAGCCATTTTTGATGTAGGTCATGTTTTGTCCCAAAATTAATTACTATGGCAATTAGTCACCCATTTGGAGAACAGTAATTACAAACGAAAATGAGACTAACGTCTATCCATAATAAAATGCTAGTCTCAACAACTTTATTAAAACTCGTTATCTTGTGATTTTTATTATAAATTATAATTTAACAAATAAAATAGCGGAAATTAATCTTATTACTAGGTAGTGTTAAATAAGGGTACGCGGGTTAGGCTAGATGTGTGTGAGTAGGTTCGTGTCTTATATGCGGCCGTAGGTAGAGGTAGGGTAAGTATGCATAGTGCGTACTGTTCGTACAAATGGAGGACAAGTTATTTCTTAAATAAGAAAAATTAAATACATAGACATGTAATTTCAGTTCATGTATTATGATAATAACTCGATTTTCTAATCAAGGTGTTAGAGAGTGTGCGTTATTCCCGTTACATGTTGTGTACTCGTAAAAAAGATATCGGAAACAAACAACCGGTGGTGGAGTTTTCAATGGTGGTACAGTTCCAGTGTAGGAGCACGAGGGCGTAGGCACCACCGCATTACCTAATGCATTTGCCGCTAAATGGTAGTGTTCATCACTATCGTATTCCGGTCAGGTGGTAATGTACGGCCATGTAATTTCCGGCACAAAGGCATAACATCTTAAGCCTCATCAGGCAAAACATTTTTCAACATTTTTGTCTGTCTGTCTGTCTGTTTGTCCCGGATAATTTAGGGAATGGCTGAACCGATTTTGACCGGACTTTCACTGGCAGATAGCTTATGTAATAAAAAGTAATTTAACTTAAGCTTCTTTTATACCAGCTGCGCCCACGACTTCGTGCAAGTAGATACTGAATAATCATAAATTCTCACGAGGACGAAGTCGCGGGCACAGCTAGTATAAAATAAATCAATATCACCTGCAATAACATTATCAGAACACATCCGATAGTATCGCGACTGAACAAACATGATACTATAATTTGTGTTACTTGCATGTAATATCGGATTAATAGGCTAAGTTCTGGAGCTTGTGCCGATATTGCGACCTGCGGGGTTTGAACGTGAATTAATACGAGTTGACTTTTAGGGAGCCCAACTAAGACTCGGAGACTTTACTAGATTTAACATTATTAGATTTCTCCATTTTATCTGAGTGTTAAATGAAACAATTTTAAGTTTTAACCTATTGCACAGCTTCTATCGCGGGTCTTGAGCGCGGGGACCGAATTCAAAAATTCCGTAACGCAAAAAACCGGACGCTCCGGATTACAAATTTTAAACTCATTTAAAGAAAGTCATGTATAATTTCACCGTCCGACCTCGTGGGTAGCGTGGCCGAGCGGTCTAGGCGCTGGTTTAAGGCACCAGTCTCTTCGGAGGCGTGGGTTCGAATCCCACCGCTGCCAAGATTTTTTTTATGTAATGGAAGTGGCAAACAAACATACAGTTCACATTGATGTTAAGTGATGACTGCAGCCTATAGACACCCATATGTAGACCAAGATCAAAATGCAGATGCGTTACCACTCCTGAGGCCTAAAGTTTATGCCTCTTTGCCGGAAATCACATTACCACCTGACCGGAACACGATACTGCTGAACACTCTCATTTAGCGGCAGATAAATTAGGTAATGTGGTGGTGCCTACGCCCTCGAGCTCCTAAACTAGAACTCTACCACCAGTTAAATAGATATAATACTTCATGAAGTCAGATCTATTATTCTTTTAAGTTCGTTCCACGTTGTGCCGACGAATCACAGGCACCACAGCGCGTTATCCAATAAGAACCGAGCCATATTTTACTTGTTACTTTCATGAAGTCATCATTCCGCAGGGCGTATTTTCACATACAGAATCAGAATCAGAAACTCATTTATTCATTTAGGGTGACAGGCACCTCTTATGACACGTCAAAAACAAATGAAATAAATTAAAGTGAATAACAATTGTGAATAACATGTCAAACATGTTAAAAATATATTTAAAGTCAAGAATATCACTAAGATAAAACTGAATATAATAAACTAATGTAAAAAATATATCAATAGAATGTCTCATTTCCCCTTTACAAACTGATAACAAAGAGTAAAAAGAAAAGAAAAGAATACAACAGAAGAACAGATACATTACATCGACCATCTTCTCGACATTCAGTCACAGGTTATTCCTGAAATATGAGTGAAATACAATGTAACACGTAAACACAAAAATGTATAGCCAGACAAGGGACACCAGTTTTGTTTGCAATATTTTTTTCGTATTTCCTTCGTCTTATTGGAATTGAATGAGATACGGATATAATTCGATACTTCGATGACGGATCAAGATTAGGGCGCGTGGTAATTTTCTACTGCTAATTTTACAGATCCGTGAATAGTAAAAATTGTGCACGTATATCAATGAAATACTGCGTAAATTTTGATAACACATAACATAGGTGAAGCGCGCATGGCTCCACGACTGGTGTAGATCATAAGCGATCTATACGGTGAAGAGATACGGGCGCGGTCGGGTGTGTGAAGGGTGACCGCTAGAAAAAAAAAAAAAAATGCGTTTCCTTGCTTTGGAGGGCATAACGTGCCGTCGGTCTCCGGAAGGAGAGAGACTCGTGCCCAGCAGTGAGACGTATCAAAGGTTGCCATTATTTATTATATATATATATATATATAACAAACCAAGTATAGGCATTCACATATGAAACTATGCAGTAGGAAAGTTTTATATCTGCACTAGCTGTACCTAGCGCGCGTTGCTACGCCACCAACTAAAAATGACAATGGCGCCATCTGTTAAATTTGCCAACTCAGAAACCTTCGTGGGCTCATGCACAACAACTTTGCTATAGATCGTCACATGATCAAATGCGTAGTTTACTATTCTGTAAAGGACAAACACACAAACATTCATTTTTATATAGAACTAGCTGACCCGGCAAACTTCGTATTTCCTCGGAATGCAATAATGTGTCAAAGGTTTGATAGATACGGACTATTCTTAAGGGAAAATATAATTGTGGATTTTATTATTTCCTTTCATTTTCTTCATATATTTTTACCTTTTAAACCTTCCCTGGGATTCCAGAAATCATTCGAAACCAAAATTAGCCAAAGTGGTTGAGCCGTTCTCGAGTTTTAGCGAGACTAATGAACAGCCATCATCCATCCATTTGAAACTATCTTTCTTTGTCACAGGTTATTCCTGAATAATGAAACATGCTTAACAGGCTATCACCTACATTCCCCTCCCGCTCACACGGAGCAGTACAAACGGCGCGGCATCCATCTGGAGATTAGGGAAGGTTCGCGATAACATTTCGCGTCACGTAAACATCCAAACGTAGATACCCAACCAAGGGACAGCATTTTAGTTTGTTTTCAATATTTTTTCTCCTATTTCCCTCGTCTTATTGTAATTGGATGAGATTCGGATTGAATTCAATTTTATTCGACCCTATACTACGGTTCCAAAATGGAGCAGTATGGCAGTTTTCTATATTGTTTTTCACAGGTCCTTAAATCATAACTTCAGAGACGTCCACTGCTGGACAAAGCCTTTCCCAAAGACGCCTACAACAATGTTGTGCGTCATTAGAGGATAATATGTCATAATTGCCACGTTTGGCAGGCGGATTGGCGATCGCAGTAGCTAGCATTACTGCTAGCTACTGCGATCGCCAATCCGCCTTTTATCGCATACTTGTCCATCCAGAAATTCCGTAACGAAAATAACCTAACACCCCCCACTCCGACCGGCACAGCGGTGATACTTTTTAGTTTTGCCATCTATCGATGATCTTTTTCAACCATAGGAGCAAAAACCTTCCTCTTCCTCTACCAAACAAACCGATTCGCGCCGAAAATAACAAATAATTAATTATCATTAAAGAACTCTCCCAATATGGTTGGTCACCACGGGAGAAGTAGACCGCAACCCTCCATCCAAAACAATTCAATCTATACAGAGACCAATAGACTAGGATGGAGGAGGCCTTTGTCCAGTTTTGGACATGCCTATATATGTATTTGTAATAAATACCACTAGGTTAACATTATTATATGTTACGAAATATGTGAATATACAACATGAAATTGATCATAAATAATATAAACGGTTATACGTTTATATTATTTATGATCAATTTCATGGATGAGATTGATGAGTATTGAATAGGTGCATGTAATGAACATTTAAATATCAATTTACGAATAGGTTAGGTTACTCAGAATCGTTACTATTACATACTGAAATCAAATCTAATCTAATGTACATGAAAATAATAATTATATTAATATGTAATATATTATAATATAGTTGAATTACAATTTTATTTAAAAATAACTAGGAACATAAACTGTATGGTGCAAAATCTGAGTCTATAAAAAGAAACTTACTTATGAAATAATTGATTAAAATAAATAAATGAAATCTAATAAATACGTGTATATTAAGTATATTGACGAACATTATGTCATTTTGTGTAACTTATAGCCTAGTCTTAATTTGTAAATAATTTGTAATCAAATAAAATTACAATTTTATCTCTTAAAAATAAAAAAATATACATATAATATATATTTATATAATAATAATAACTTAATTGAATTAAATATAACTCTCAATACCTAAGGCATATTATTGAGATTATGTAAGTATAGGTATTTTAATTTACTGTTATTTTTACTTTTGGAACATAATTTAAATGTTATATAATTTTAATTTTCATACAATATCTGATCTCTAATAAATTAATTATATCATTAATAATTTGTAGTTAGACAGGTTTTTATAATCTTCAATCATGTTTGTTATAGTATTATTTACGAGTATATTTATGGGTTATATTTATACGCAATTCTGAAATTATTGTGTAAAAAAAATGATACAGATATTTTATTTTGATGTATGTAAAAGATAACAAACTGTATTTTATTAGGAGCAATTTTTTTATACCTACCACGGAACACGTTTTGCATGTTTTGTTTGAAATTATTAATAAATCAAATTTGTTTTTTTTTTTGTTTAATTCGTTACAATTACGTCAATTATCAATTTAAGAATCTTTTCAAAATTGTTTAGTATGTAAGAACTATTATTTTAGGAAATAAAGGCTAATTTAATAATTTAATGTTAATTTAATTTAATCTATCGATGAATAGCAGAACATTTACTGACTTTTTTTAATTATCACGCTTGTCTCTTTAGTTTAGCAACTCGCCTCTAGGTGGCATTGGTTGTATCTGCTCAAAAAGTTGAATTAATATCAAAGAAAAACAAAAGAGAAAAATACTGCTTAAATAAAATAAATAAATAATTATAATTACGTAACTTCACGCCTGTAATCCCCGAAGGGGTAGGCAGAGGTAAATGCATGCATTCAAGCATACATGCAAACACCCACGATTCGCCGGTTACGTTTTGGCCCATGTAACAGGTGGCGAGCCTGTTGACATCTCCGGGCACATTACCAAACTTTGAGGTACTGGGAAATTTCCAGAAAATGGAAAAATCCCAATAGAACCAGAGATAAAGACTTTTTCACCATTATTTCTGATAACCCCCTACCCGGGAATCGAACCCAGGACCTCAGCGTAGTAGTGTAGTGTAGTAGTGGCCTGCTACCACTAGGCTACCGAGGCAGTTAGTCTTAGGAATATTTAATAATAATTATAATGTAATAAAATAATAATAATAAATATTAATTATAATTACATGTTGATAAAAAATGTTATGCAATAGCTTTACCGCGGCAGTGTCCGAGTGCCACACGTCCTTTATTATGTTTCATATGTAACAGTTATCTTTTGATTTCTTTCTTTCTAACAGCATAAAACCTTCAGATTTCTGCAATCTAAACCATCAAATTGCATATTGCTTGGTCCAGATTGATGTCGTGAATAGCGATCAATAATTACATTAACCCAGTCCAAGTTTAGCCATTCACATATGAATGGGACGGTGTTCGCTCGATCCATCACAATCGTCCACACATGCTCACGTGACAAATGCTACCTTAATATCTCTATGTGAATTTAATTCTATAAATAATGCGTCTGTAGTGACGGATGAGCTCGGGAGAGTATTATAATTATTTTATAGAGAATAGTGAATAGATATTTATTTTAATTCATAGTATGTATGTTTCTTCACATGAAGAGTGCATGACCCCGCGGCTGGTGATAGGAAGCGATCTACTCGGTTAAGCGATACGGGCGCGGTCGGGTGTGTGATGGGCGACCGCTAGTGGCAAATCGAAATGCGCGTTTCCGTGCTTCGGAGGGCACGTTAAGCCATCGGTCCCGGTCTCTCTAGATCCTTATCTCCACCAACCCGCATTGGAGCAGCGTGGTGGAGTAAGCTCTAGGCCTCCTACCAAGAAAGGGAGAGACTCGAGCCCAGCAGTGGGACGTATCAAGGGTTGCCATTATTATTATTATGTATCTTCATGAGGTAAGCAGTGAGTGTAGAGCGCTAGATATCCCGGCCCTAACACACCTCCCTTGCTTCTTCTACATTCATATATTTTTTTATTCTTTAAAATTTTCATACTGCACGCCGATTCCTAAGACTCTTGACACCACCCGCGAATTTTAATTCTAATTATCCTCTTTCACGGTGTGTTTGATGTGTTTTTGGTAGCCTTTAACGACTTTAGCAAAAAAAAACAAAAATATCATATTTGGTAATCATTAAAATATAATTTAGTATGTTACATGCATCGGTAGCTATTATTTACAATGATAATATATCACATTCAATGTACTACTTTTTTATTTTAAAGAAAAATGGAAAGAAAAATTTGACTTCAGGCGAGACTCGAACTCGCGGCCTACTGGGAATCTAGTCCAGCCGCTCTTCCAATTGAGCTACTGAAGTCCTGCCCGATTTGTCAAATCTTTCCTTCACATTTATTGCATTGCTTTATGGTAGCAGTAGCGCCATCTATTACCAACTATGCTAGTTAGGCAACCGATATAATAGACTTTTCAGTTTATTGAATATCGTAAAGAACATATCGTTTACATGTTGCCAGTGTCAAGCAAAACGATATTTCGTATTCGTATTTTGCAACGTAAAAGTCAGAGTCAGTCAATTTATCAATCCGTCAGTCAGAGTCACAGTAATTCGAGTAAAGCGATGGCTACTTTACCAGAACATTTACAATAAAGTTTTGGAGACAACCCGAAAGGACGTGTTTTCGCACTGTTATTCTATTTCACTATACATTAGCACTGTAATAAGGCTATGTCAAACAAAATGCCATCAACTTTATTTTAATATAACTCAGAAATACACCAAGAAAATGAAATAAAATAAGAGCACCATCTTTCAAGAATGTACTATCTACATATTGTAACACAATCACGATTAATTCGTCGGGTAAATAAGCTAACCTGATAACTCCAATTTTAGAAAATAATCTAGTTAACCCAGCTGGTCATATCTTACTCGATATGACCAGTTGACCTGAACCCTACTGAATCTACCGTAACTTACACAACAAAGGAGATGTTGCGAGCTCGGCCCTGGTTTGTACATGTCCTCAAAAAATGGGTAAATTAGAGAATAATCCAAAAAAAATACAATTAATTTATTCAAGAACATATTTTAGAGTTACAATCACATTTAATTCAAACGATTTTATCATTTTCAACTATGTTAAACATGGCAGCGATACAGCCGACACTTGGGATCAATCGATTTTGATAGTATTTAGAAAATATTACTTTTTTTCTCCTAGTTCTATAATCAAAATGCAATTTAAAAAATGAAAATGTCAAAATGACATCGCCCGCCATTGAGTTTGAGTTGCAATTCTAACTGAAAATTATGTTTTGTAACTGCAAACAAAGCTAAACAAGTGAAAACTGCAGTAAAAAACGTTTCTAAATTGATTTTGCCTGTTTAATGATATTGTGTACAATACATGGCCGGAGGTCCATACATTTTTGCAACATCTCCTTTCATTGAAATCAGTCAATCTATTATCGAGTTCATACGACACTTAACGCACGGCAATTGAAGACTCTCTTCAAGAGGTCTTTTAAGGACTTAGCAAGTTAGATTATTTAGACGACGAATACTTATTTAAGCAAAATCTCTTATTTTCTCGTAGAACATAAGCTACCATAACATCAAGTGGAAAGAGCTAAACGGTGGTAGAGCTCCTGTGACGGAGCTCACGGGCGTAGGCACCACCGCATTACCTAATATACTTGCCGCTAAACGGTAGTGTTCAGCACGATCGTGTTCCGGTCAGGTGGTAATGTACGGCCCTGTAATTTCCGGCACAGAGGCATAGCACCTTAGGCCTCAGGAGTGGTAACGCATTTGCATTTTGACCTTTGTCGAAGTGTGGGTCTATAGGCTGCAGTCATCACTTAACATCAATGTGAACTGCGTGTTTGTTTGCCATTTCATTACATAAAAAAAAATCAAGAGCTTATATCTGACCAATAAAACCGTTCATGAAAGATGTGAGTAAAGTATATGACAAGGCAAACAGACAGACACATAAATCAGCGACTCCATTACTTTGTTCTGTAACTGTGACGCGTCTTCATTCACTGCAAGCTTTACTGGCACCCGTTCAAGTACTGTCGGCGTCAGATATATGAGTACAAGTAATATTTCTGAATAATATTTATCAGGTTTTATGCACTGATAATATACCTATATATTTTTGTACTGTACAATATATTCATTACAAAATATATGTAGGTGCATTAAATAGTTACTGGTTACATAATTTCCTACTCCAGTGTTTTTATTATTTTGTTTCTCGTCAGCATGGGGTCCTATTTGAACCCCTTTCCTTTGATAGGCTTAATAGGGTACAACACGTCGAGGCCTTTAAGTGTCACCTCATTTAAAAAAATAGGCCTTTTTTAAATAACTTTTGAAAGTATCTTTGTCGTTAGGTAATGCACACTAATTAAGTCACGCGATCAAGAATGGTAAAATAATCTAAATCAAAAAATATGTAGACACCATTACATTATGTTTTATGCTTCTAAATTACATATTATTTCATTTGAAATAAAAAGTATCGTAAGCACAAGGAATAACGAACTAATATATAATCACATCGGACAGTGATTTGATAGAAATTTCGAATCTGTCTCCTACAACTTAAGGAATGTCAATAAAAATGGGCAGCAGTCCATAAAGTTTTGCTATATAAAATGTACACAGTAATATTGACCCAATAAGCTACCATATCCACGTACACTCAAGTTATTGGCAATGTTTCAAATGGAAGAACTTGTGGCATAAATATAGAAAAAGTTTTATAAGGAAAGCCATCTTGTTATAAGAAAATGTGATTATATGTTTAAAGATTCTCATTAAGATAGAGACCGAAATTTTTTATATAAAATTCAAATTCAAAATAAATTATTTTGTTTTCTTTCTATTATATCGGCCTTTTGTTTATACGTATATCACCTATTTTTTAAAATTTGGTTTTGATTTTGGATTCTATAATTGTTGTAAGACATTAGAGTACGGACCTGTAAAACAATGGTCTTGTCTTTTTTAAGGTTGAGGCAAGAGATTCATTATCAGCCTCGGCTGTACTTTGGCATGAAGATTGATAATGTATGATTAATTAAGTTAATTTCAATGAATATCAGCGTGAAATTTCGTCACTTTTTAAATATTCAACAAAACAGCAGTATCCTTCTCTGACTGTACAAAAAGTGAGTGCATCCGTCCTTTTCTATCAATGTCACCGATGATAGAGACAGATAATATACGTTCTCATATTAGAGCCATCAATACAGCGCAAATAAACAGCGATACATATTACACAGGATGTTGAAATTGTGTGACGTTTGGATATTTCTGTTTTTATTTGTGGAAGATTTAAAATAATTCGTCGCGTCCACATTAATATTATTCAGAGATTTGTCATAAGATTAACGGTCGTTCACTAATTTTGTGGTACAAATTAATTTTAGACGCGACAAATTAAAATATGCTTAGGTATTTGTTTGTATATTTTTCGGTGTCGGAGCAAAAGGTATCAACCATCTTAAACGTATAATTTTAAGGTTCTTTCGTGGTATTCATGTTTTAAAAACAATAATAGTGTTAAGCTCACTTATTTTTTCGTTAAATTATCATAGTTGTTTGTTAAATAGGTAGGCATATTTAAATATTAAAAAACAACAGTAAAAGTAACTATATCCACTAAGGTCATTAATATTTTTAAAACTCAAACTCAAACATTTATTTCAAATATAATTAGTCTACAAGGACACTTTTGCTGCAAGCTAGTGAACGACTTATATTAATAATAATAATTGTTTAACAGGTTTGTATGACAATCAATTTATAAATAAAATTTAGCCGATAAATCATGAAATGTTTCAATTCCTACATAGATGAATAAGAAAAATCTAATCGTCATAAACATAGTCATTCACTTAGCAAAGTTCCAAGCACTTCTGCGAAGGACTCCGCTACCAAACGAATTCAGTGGGTTGCTCTTTATGTCAAAATCCTTAGGTCTAACCATTGATATAAAAAAACCCGGTCTAACACAAATATAATTTAAAGTAGAATACAGATATTAAGAACGTCCATGGCATATGCTTAAATAAATACACATATTTTATGCATATACTCATCTTATTAAGTTTTCATTAACACCGTAGGTCATTCTAATTGTCAACTGCTAGATATGTAATGAAAACTTTATAGTATTTCACTCAGACAATATCAACCGAAGGCCATCGCAGACTCTGTTGATAAAAATATAAACACCAATCGTAAATAGCCCAGCAACAGAAACTCTAAAATAATATAAAACTGATCTTAAAATACTAACGTAAGCTCTATTCATACAAACTAGCGAATGTTAGTATTTTTAGATTGTAACAACATTTGTTTATTAACACATGCAATTGAAGTAATAAAATGAAGTGAGCTGAATAAAATGGACGATTGTTACGAGAAGCCTCGTTCGCTATAATTACTTAGAATTATATGATGCAAACATTTTTTATTAATTCATACAAGTGTCGAGCGACAGAGGAATCAAGGTAAGACCTCAAACTCGCTAAGGATGGCTTGCATCATCTTAGTTTGACTTTAAGAAAGGAGATGTTGCAAAAATGTATGGACCGGCCATGTATTGTGCACAATATCATTAACAGGCAAAATCAATATAAAAACATTTTTTGTTGCATATTTTCACTTATTTAGCTTTGTTTTCAGTTACAAAACATTATTTGTAATTAGAATTGCAACTCAACACCAACAAGGCAAGTACGGCTGGCGATGTCATTTTGACAAATTCAATAAATAGAATTATATGTCTGTCATCGGAAATTCTTTAAATTGATATTAATTAACGTATCAGTTGTAATTCGCTTTAATTTTTAATTTTGTAATTTGACCTAGGTATCACAAGTAAATTCGATTATTTCCATGGATTAAATACATTTTTTAGTTTGAGTTTGATCGATTCGATACATCGTTTTTTTGTTAATATGTGATGCACTATTATGCCTTTGTATCAGAAATTACAGGGCCGTACTAATGAACGTTCAGCACTATCGTATATATTTTTACTGGTGGTAGCGTTCCAGTGGAGGAGCTCGCGGGCGTAGGCAGCATCGCATTACCTAATATACTTGCCGCTGAATGGTAGTATTCAGCACTATCGTGTTCCGGTCAGGTGGTTATGTACGGCCCTGTAATTTCCGGCACAGCGGCATAACGCCTTAGGCTTAGTGATAACGCATGTGCATTTTGAACTCTGGTCTTTGTGTGGGTGTCTATAGGCTGCAGTCATCACTTAACATTAATGTGAACTTGTATGCTTGTTTGCTGCTTTCATGACAATAAAAAAAACGATCATTTAGCGGCAAGTGCATTAGGTAATGCGGTGGTGCCTACTACTGCCTACGCCTGCGAACTCCGTCACTGGAGCTATAGATATTTGTTTCGGGTCTGGGTGTTTGTACACATGTTGCGTGTGTACAAGAGCACCCACAACACAGGTTTATAATTGATGGACTGTGAGTGTAAGCGTTTATTAAATAATTATTACAGATTCAGATAATTTGAAAATTTAAAATTTTACACGTTTATACTAAAGCAGCTCGAAACTCAAGCTCTCTGTCATGACTCACTGTTTACGAACACAAAATAAGAGAGTCCATATGGCACACCGATTGCGCGTACGATCGCAAGTATCCAGTTAATAAGCTGCAATGAATCATGCGCAGGCGCACGTCGCATTGATTTACAGCCATACGAGTATATGTTATGGCTGTGACTAAATTAGCATAAAAAATAATTTTAGTAATATAATTTCACGCCTTCGTTTGAAGGGAGAGGCAAAGGGTGGAGTACGTTTAAATTACTTTTTTTATGTAGCGAAGGTGGCCAACTATCATGCAGATCATATGGATGTTATGTGATGCAGCCTATAGACATCTACCAGAGGTTAAAATGCAGATGCATTATCTCCCCTGAGACCTAAGTTATTATGTCTCAATGATGATAGAAAGTCAAGTAGATCGTAATGATTGTGTAAATTATCATTAGATTACAATAATAATTCTCACAATTATGTTAAAAGTCAAGTAAGTTGTAATAATTGTGTAAATTATTATTTGATTACTGCCTCAGTAGCCTAGTGGTAGCAGTCCCCTACTACTACGCTGAGGTCCTGTGTTCGATTCCCGGGTAGGGGTTATCAGAGATAATGGTGTAGTCATTTGTCTCTGGTTCTGTTGGGATTTTTCCATTTTCTGGAAATTTCCTAGTACCTCGAAGTTTGGTAACGTGCCCGGAGATGACAACAGGCTCGCCACCTGTTACATGGCTCAAAAACGTCAAAAACAATCGTGGGTGTTTGCATGTGTACCTATTCTTGAATGCATGCATTTACCTCTGCCTACCCCTTCGCGAAATTACAGGCGTGAAGTTACGTACGTTTATTATTTGATTACATGACATCATATTTTTGCAACGAGTTAAGGTAACCAAGAAAGCAAATCTTTTCCTTAAAAAGAGCTTAGGGTTGGGGAAAAATTTTTTTCGCGGTTTGCGTTGCATTTCTACCTTTTTTGTAGTAAAATTTTAAAATGTATCGAATTTCTTCATTAGATTCACTCATCTTGACAGTACGAAAAACAAATGAAAATCACACATTTGCCTAATTTGAATTTGGAATTAAGTTCTTTAAAATTTTAACTTTCAATGATACCAAAACCAGCCAGATACAAATACTACAGCCAAAGAGATTTTATTACAAGTTCATACATACTATAATGCGAAAAGACTTTTTTCCCAACCTACTATTTCAATCCCATCCTACTAACTCAGCATTTGTTGGCCAAATTACCTAATATTCTTAATATATGGTAATGCCTATCCGATGTTTGAGCGGTGGCACCGGTAGTTCACTATAAATAATACCAACTGTGCACAAGTTATAAGGTTTAATTAATCCCCAAGCGGGACTGTCCAGGGCGAATTTATGACTATAATTTACGAGAATTGCGTATAAAAAAGGGAATACAAATACGGGATAATGTACCGAATTAGCCAAGCTGGATGGAATTCATTCCATATGTGGCTCCGAGAAAGCATTGCCGAAGGCGAGATTGTAGGGATTGGTAATGAGGTAATTACCATACTTTTTAACATTGTGTAATAAGATTGAAATGTACCATCGAATAAATGGCCGGTGGATCACATCGGTGCCTTATTTTTGTGGATATAAAGTCTGCTTCTGAGAAGCGCGCATGGCCCAGCGGCTGGTGTAGATCGTAAGCGATCTGCTCGGTTAAGCACTACGGGCGCGGTCGGGTAGTATAATGGGTGACCGTTAGTGGCAAATTAAATGCGCGTTTCCGTGCTTCGGAGGGCACGTTAAGCCGTCGGTCCCGGTTGCTATCGATGGATAGCAGTCGTTAAACCTTGTCGGAGGCCTTATGGGCGGTTTGAAAACATCCGACAGTGGGTTGGCCACTAACCCACCCACCTCCACCAATCCGCATTGGAGCAGCGTGGTGGAGTAAGCTCCAGGCCTCCCCCCAAAAAGGGGAGAGACTCGTGCCCAGCAGTGGGACGTATAATGGGTTGCCATTATTATTATAAAGTCTGATTTGCAATTATTTTGTATTATCTAATGATACCTATTGGTATTGTTATTTCGGTTATATTATTTTACATATTGACTTCATCAGGCACTAATGTGATCTACCGCACATTAAAAAACAATTTTTGACTGACTGTTTTGAATCGGTTACCTTATAAACGCTATGGCTACTCCCCTCCGGTCCGCCGCGACCGGTGGGCCGAGTTGCTTTATGGCGGTAGCATCGGCTGTAGCGTTCTGTTAGTCTGCCGTCATCGCAAATGGTTTCGTGTTTCTACCCATTCCCCCGACACGCCGCGTATACCTATGGCGTGGTACAGTGCTTCTGGTCAAGCTTAAGATGCCCAGTGGTCGCGGGTTCAAGCTCCGCCTGAAGTCAAACTTTTCTTTCAATTTTTCTTTAAATTTAACTAAGGTCTTGTTCGCCACTTTGTTCGTACCATGCAATTTACATGGATATTGAGTGATGACTAGAGCTTATCATCATCAGCACAAAAACCAATAACTCTACCTCCAATCCGGAAGTCAATCCCAGGACCTCAGCGTTACAATAATGCCTTGGTACTAGTAACTCGACGACCCCGTTAGTCCAACGGTAAACGTGTGTGTGCGGGGACAGGGACAAATCTTTGTATGGCCTACAGATGTTTATTTCGGGTCTGGGTGTTTGTATATGTGTTGTGTGTGGACAACGGCACCCACGCCTCAGTGGGTGCCGCCATAATGTGGGGCTATGAGTGTAAGCGTATTAAATTATTAATTTATTTAATATTATATACAACATACACCCAGTAAATAAGTGGCCATTAATCAATATCGAACGTCAGAAAAACAAACAAATAACCAAATGAACATAATGAAACAACAATTGCTAGTTGACGAAGCAATGTTCATTTCTTATGAGCCTTACAAAGCTAAATTGGATGAGCGATGTCGAACTGAATAAGTGAATTATTGGTCCGTTATGGTGGTGTCGACGACCGGGACTCCAAGGTTACGGGTTCGTACAATTTCATCTCGATATTTAATAAAGACAGCCCTCGACTGCATATATTTGACGAACAGACATCATTTGA
Source organism: Macrosoma leucophasiata (assembly GCA_036365455.1). NCBI lineage: Eukaryota > Metazoa > Arthropoda > Insecta > Lepidoptera > Hedylidae > Macrosoma > Macrosoma leucophasiata. The sequence goes on along the minus strand of JAWQUS010000014.1, from coordinate 1,683,724 downwards.
TGTAATAAAATATATGATCTTTTCAGTAAGACGATGCGTCATAATTCAAGTAACGTGTTTACGTAGATAACCTTGCTTAAGAGCCCGCTGGCGGGCCCGCACCTTTAAATAATATATAATAAATAAGCCATTTATTTCAAATCTCTTTTGATGATTACACTGTTTGTTAGTATGTTGGTAAGTTTTTGCTTAAAAAGAAATAAGTATTGTTAGTTAGTTTATTATTTATTGCTTGTATTTTTAGAGATTTGAACCCCTATTTCGGTAAAGGCCTCCTCTATCCTTTTCCATGACTCTCTGTCTTTTCCTAACTTTATCCAGTCGTTTCCTGCGACTTGTGTTATGTCATCAGCCCACCGTCTTAATTGTCGGCCAACATTCCTCTTCCCCACTGGTCCTTTCCATCGTGTGGCTTCAATTATCCATCTTCTGTCTGGGTATCGTGAGACGTGTCCTGCCCATTTCCACTTAAGTGAGAGTGCGTGCCTGATGCTCTCATCAGTGAGCTTAGTTTTTGACGAATGATTTGATTTCTAATTTTGTGTATTCTTCTTATTTTTAGCATGCTCCTTTCCATTGCTGTTTGGCTGCTTTTTATTCGTTGTCTTATTTTATTTGTATGTGTCCATGTTTGGCAACCATACAGCAAATAGGGCAGTAGACATGTTTCAAATGTTGTCCTTTTCATGTGTGAGCTGTAGTTCCCTTTTAGGATTTCTTTATGTGCCCAGTATTTCTTCCAGGTTTTGTTGATTTTTCTTGTTACTTCGTCTTCATTACTTGATGTTTTGAATGAGATTTGCTTACCCAAATAGATGTATTCACTAACGTATTCTATGTTGTTATCTTTTATCACTATCGGGCGTTCTCTGTTGTTGGTTAATATTTTGGTTTTGTTAACATTCATTTCTAAGAAAATTTTTGAGCTTTCGTAGTCTAGTGATTTCATCATTTCCTCTAGGTCTTTGGCAGTTTCAGCAATTACAACTATATCATCAGCGAACCTGAGGTGGTTTAAATACTGTCCGTTTATGTAAACTCCTTTGTGTTTCCAGTCTAGTTTTTGAAAAATATATTCAAGTACTGCTATAAATCGTTTCGGAGAGAGTGGATCTCCCTGTTTTACTCCTCGTTTTATGTCTATTTCGTCTTCTCTAGTTTCTAACCTAACTCTGCTCGTACTATTTGTATAGATATATTTAAAGATGTTGATGTATTTGTAGTTGATATTTGATTGTTGTAATGAATTCCAGATTGAACAGTGGCTGATGCTGTCAAAAGCTTTACTGTAGTCAATGAAGGCCACATACAGGGGTCTATTATATTATCTATATTTTTTTATGATCTGTTCTAGTGTCTGTATGTGGTCCATTGTGCTAAAGCCTGATCTAAATCCAGCTTGTTCCTTTGGTTGCTGTCTATCGATGTCGTCGAATATTCGCTTTAGAATTATGGATGATAATAGCTTATATGTACTTTGCAGCAGACTTATTGGTCTGTAATTCCCAATATCCAAGCAGTTCCCTTTCTTGTAAAGTAGAATTATATCTGACGTACACCATGGTGTTGGTACTTTTTCTTCTTCTAGTATCATATTGAACAATTTAGTAAAATGGCATGTTAGAATAGGTGCTCCAATTTTTAGGACCTCATTGCATAACCCATCTGGTCCGGGACTCTTTTCAGTCTTCAGCTTCTTATATGTTCGAAAACTTCGAATTCATCGATTTGTCTGATGCGGTCTATTGTGTTTATGTGAGTTGTTTGTATTTCTGTTTCAATGTTATTTCGTTGCTTGTATAAGTCTTTGTAAAAGTTGGTTGCCTGTTTTATTACATCTTTCCTAGAATTTGTTTCTTGTGAGTTATGTTCGTGTTTTTGAATCCATGACTTGTGTGTAGTTAGCTCTTTGTATCCTTTTTTGGCACTTCTAAAATTCTTGATGTTTTTTGAGATAATCTCGTATCTGTGGTTATTATAGTCCTTACGGATTGACTTATTTGTCTCTTTGTAAATTCTGCTGAGTTCTTCTCTCATTTCTTTGGTTTTGTTCTTTGTACGTTGCAGCTCTGTACGCCTTTCTATGAGTTGGATTGTCCTTAGAGAAAATATTGTGTTGATGGGGGTGTACCCTGTTCTTGTAATTTAAGCTGTCTGTCATGGCTCTTTCTAGGATGTTGTAGTATGTTTGGATGTCAATGCAATTTGTTTCTATAATTTCTGTGTAAGTTTGTAGATTATTTATGTATTCTTTGATATCTGTCTCTGTCTTGGGTATATTAGGAGATGTTGTGTAGGTTTTTCTACTCTTTGTTGGGCTATTTAAAGGTAAACTTGCTCTCACTAGTCTGTGGGCGGAAGAGAATTTAAATTTGTTTAGTACTTCAACATTAGTAATAAGTTTATGGTGGTTTATCATTATAAAATCTATTTCATTTCTTGATTTTTGATCTGGTGATAACCATATCCATCTGCGGCTCTCTTTCTTTTTGAAGAATGTGTTCATTATTGATAGTTCGTGTTGGTAGGCATAGTTTAAGAGACGTTCCCCTCTTTCGTTACACAATCCATAAGCATGTTTTCCCATTACTGGATAGTTGTTTGTTTTTGGACAACCTATTTTTGCATTGAAATCTCCCATGACTGTGACCTTTCCTTCCATCTTGGTGTGAGCACTTTCAATGTCTTTATAGAATCTTTCAATTTCTTCTTCTGTTGCTCTCTCTGTTGGTGCGTATGCTTGGATGATGGATAAGGAGAAACCTTCAAATTTTACTTGTAAAAGTGCTACTCTTTCAGAGATTTTTATATAGTTGGTGATGTTGTTTTTTTATTTTTTCTTGACTATAAATCCTACTCCATGTGATCTTTTAGTTTCTCCAATGAAGCAAAAGATGAGGTCACTATACTCTTCGATCTTACATCCCATTCTCCGGATCTCTGCAAGACTTACAATGTCCCAGTTTATATCTTTTAGGGCACTAGTTAGTTCAAGGAATCGTTCTGTTGATGCTAGGGTTCTTACATTATAGGTGCAAATTTTAAGGGTTTGTTTTGTATATTGGTTCATTTCTGTATTAGGTGGAGGGTTGTAGTCTAATTCCCCACGAGGACAAATCGGGTTGGGGAATGTTTTGTTTTTGTTATTTTTAAGTTTTTGTTTATTTAGAGTTCTGTTCCGGTGGCTGATGACAATACCTATGCTTTCTGGACAGTTGGTAAGTTGGCAGATGGCAGAGAGTTGCTTCTGTTCCTCATTGCGTCGAAAGCATTTGTACGATTTGCTTTTGCTAGTAATTGTTGTTTACGAGGGTGTTTTATTACCTTAGGTGAGATTGTCTGATGGGTTGTCTGATTGATTTGTCTTTTACGTTTCTCATTTCCTGGTTTCCCCTGTTTGATAACTAGTTTGTCATAGTTTATGTAAGCATAGTTGCCTTTCTTTCTTTCCTCTTCCAGTTTTGGTAATAGTTTCTTTCTCGTGTCGAGGATTTCTTTCGGATAGTCTTCTGACACATACACGTTTTTTACTTTCTTCTTATTTGATACCATTTCGTTTTTCTTCCAGAGATTAACGAAAGTCAGGAGGATTGGTCTATCCCGACCCGACATTTTCTGCGTTTCTTTTGCCAATTCTGTTGACCATGCTTACATCCCTATCTTTTATAATAATATTTAGATCGTCTTTGAATTTCTTTTTGATGATTTCGATAAGGTTGACATCAGATGTTTCGGCTTCTTTTACTCCATATAAAATTCAGTTGTTGAGTCTTTTATGTTTTTCAAGACTATATATATTTTCCTTTAATTTCTAATTTTCTGACCTTAATTCTTGCATTTCCAATTTAAAGGGAACTAATTTTTCATCCATTCGTGTCATAATGTCTTCGGTTTGTTTTGACATTTCTATTTTCATTTGGTCGAAAAAAGGATTTAAGGTTATCCATTATTAATTACTGTCTCTTGCGTGGAATGGAACGTAGTATATTGAAGCTGTTGTGAATGCAGCGTAATAAGGTTGTGAAGTTGGCGACACTGATCTGACGTTGACAGACTGTCGGGATTTGTCTATGCTCGATTGATAGATAACCTCTAAAATGTTTACTGTGTATTACCACTGAGTTTATTTCGTAATCAAAGTTTACATGTGTAAACTTGCGAAGCACTATCGTGTTCCGGTCAGGTCGTAATGTACGGTACTTGTAATTTCCGGCACAGAGGCATAACACCTTAGGCCTCAGGAGTGGTAACGCATCTGCATTTTGACCTTGGTCTTTGTGTGGGTGTCTATAGGCTGCAGTCATCACTTAACATCAATGTGAACTGTATGCTTGTTTGCCACTTCCATAAGATAAAAAGGTGTCTATAGGTTGCAGTCATCACTTAACATCAATGTGCACTGCATGCTTGTTTGCCACGTATGTTACAAAAAAGAAAAACTTAAACAAATATATTGGTACAACCGAACTTAAATACACAAATTACACTCATCTGTCACACAAAAACACACTTCACGACCACACAAAACATCACAACACGTGAATAATCAGCTGTTTTTATTTAATACTCTCTGTCGCTAAATGGTAGTGTTCAGCACTATTGTGTTTCGATCAGGTGGTAATGTAATTTCCGGCACAGAGGCATAACACCTTAGGTCTCAGGGGTGGCAATGTATCTGCATTCTGATCTCTGGTTTTTATGTAGATGTCTTTATGCTGCAGTCATCGCTTAACATCAATGTGCACTGCATGATTGTTTGCCACATATAGTTACATAAAAGAAACACTTAAATATTTTGATGCAACCGAACCTAATTTTTTATGTAATGGTAGTGGCAAACAAGCATGCAGTTCACATTGATGTAAAGTGATGACTGCAGCCTATAAACACCCACACAAAGTCCAAGATCAAAATGCAGATGCGTTACCACTCCTGAGGCCTAAGGCGTTATGCCTCTGCGCCGGAAATTACAGGGCCGTACATTACCACCTGATCGAAACACGATAGTGCTGGACACTACCATTTAGCGGCAAGTATATTAGGTAATGTGGTGGTGCCTACGCCCGCGAGCTCCATTACTAGAGCTCTATCACCAGTAAAAAACAACAAATACACAATTCGCACTCACCTGTCACACAAAAACACCCAAAGTCACGTTCACGAGCACACAAAACATCACAACACGTGAATAATCAGCTGTTTCCCGCTAACACTCCGCACAGAACTGCCCGCCCTACGCCGCGTCGGCCGGCTAACTGGCGCGTCGCTGAAAATTTTCACGGCACTGAAAATTTTATTAAGGCTTCTCACTTGTGCGTTCGGTTCCTTGCATTTCTATGTGGGATTCGCTTTGTTTTGTTTTTGTTGAGTTGTTTTGTGTTTTCGATGACGTGGATTTGAATTCTCAGTTATTAGTTTTTTTTTTATGTAATGGAAGTGGCAAACAAGCATGCAGTTCACATTGATGTTAAGTGATGACTGCAGCCTATAGACACCCACAAAAGACCAAGGTCAAAATGCAGATGCGTTACCACTCCTGAGGCCTAAGGTGTTATGCCTCTGTGCAGGAAATTACAGGTCCGAACATTACCACCTGACCGAAAAACAATAGTGCTGAACACTACCCTTTAGCGGTAAGTATATTAGGTAATGCGGTGGTGCCTACGCCCGCGAGCTCCATCACAGGAGCTCTACCACCAGTATAGATTTGTTAATACTAGCTGAATTTTAGGAAAATATTTGCTTTCGTCACCAAAATGAGTATGATAGTTTTTTTTTTCAACTCCTTCGGATCCCAGTGCTTTCCCGAAGAGGCATATTTTTTGATTATACACAACAAAGTTCACGCGAGTGTATACGGGCAACTTCATTGTTATTTTTTTTTATCTTGTTTCGCGTATTCCTTTTTTTTCATCTTTATGTCTGATTAAATAGTTTCAGTGTTCTTATGATGAATTTGGTGAAGTTGTTGAACGATGTTCATGTACTTTCTTTTGTGGTTATTTCATTGAGGTCGAATGGGTTTATGTCTACCACCAGTAGAGCTCCATTGACGGAGCTCACGGGCGTAGGCACCACCGCATTACCTAATATACTTGCCGCTAAATGGTAGTGTTCAGCACTATCGTGTTCTGGTCAGGTGGTAATGTACGGCCCTGTATTTGCCAGCACAGGGGCGTAACACCTTGGGCCTCAGGAATGGTAATGCATCTGCACTTTGACCTTAATGTTTGTATGGGTGTCTATAGGCTACAGTCATCACTTAACATCAATGTGAACTGCATGTTTGCTTGCCACTTTCATTACATATAAAAAATGGTATGTTAGTTAGAAAATAAAAACTGCAGGCCTTTATTTTATCATGGGGTTCATTTCACAAAGGTTTGCTTTCTACTCCTTTCAGGGCTTTTTTTTCTACTCCGTCCCTGAAGGGGTGTCATTATTTTGGCAACATACAACAAAGTTCTCGCTGATGCATACGGGCAAAACTTTGTTGTATTTTTCGGTTGTGCGTAGCTATTAATATTTGCAGCTATATGTTTGGTCAAACTGTTTTAGTGTTTTTATGAAAAAGTTGTTGAATGATATGAATGTGCTTTCTTATATAGAGATGCTGGCTAGACGCCCAGGATTACTTGTGCATTAGATGGCTAGGCACAGGGATTCTTCGACTGACTTACGCTCCTTCGGTCTCCTTTTAGGCCCCTTGTTCCACAGGCAGAGAGACGGAACTTCGCAGACGAAAGTGGAGAGGGAGAGATATATGTAGATATGATGTGACAATCTCGATTAGCCAGTTTTTAGTTTTTGTCCCACGTTAATAAGTTACAATGGATTACTTTTGGGGATATCATCGAATTCCAAGGGCGGCACTTAGAAACCAAGAGTCTAAAAAAACCCTCCAAACCATGGATCGAACCCAGGCACTTAACTGTATTAGTATGCTATGACTTGTCTACTGAAGCAGAGAACAGTAGACGCTTTAGCTGTATTCTGTATATACATATTACAAATAGAGCCAGGGCTGGCTTTGGTGAGGCATGAAAAAAAAACCATGATTATTTTGGAAAATCTAAAGAACAGGTTCAATGCTCGAAGTTTCTCTGCGAGATCGAATCAGAAATAAGGAGATCCGTATGAGAACCAAAGTAACCGACATAGCCCACCGAATAGCGAAACTGAAGTGGCAGTGGGCAGGGCGCCTAGCTCGCAGAACTGACGGCCGTTGGGGCAGAAGAGTTCTGGAGTGGCGACCGCGTACCGGAAGACAAAGCGTAGGCAGGCCCCCCACGAGGTGGACCGACGACCTGGTGAAGGTCGCGGGCTATCGCTGGATGAGGGCGGCCCGGGACCGTTCGTTGTGGCATTCTTTGGGGGAGGCCTTTGTTCAGCAGTGGACGTCTTTTGGCTGAAATGATGAAGGAACAGGTTTTGAGTAACACCTCATTTTGGAAGAGGTTCCGTTGTTGTGGCACCATAAGACCTTCAAATCCAGTCCTAGATAGAGGCCTACACACTTGGTTGAGCACCAAGAATTATCGTCAGTCCACATTTAATCTCGCCCTATCCATTTTTCGTGCGTGTTCCCAGCCCTATTCATCACTCAGATAACAAATACTTTCGTTTGATATTAGCATAAACCCGAGAAATTGTTTCCAACTCTGTCTAGAATAACAATTAGACGTGGTCGAACTAATTTATACTTGTGTCACGAGTTGCCTGTTTGGTTTCGAGGTTTCGCTTGGGGGACTTTGCGCACTGACAAAAAAATATTTTTTTTGTAATACATGTAAGAAACTGTACATGTTACATATGTGTGGTAGGTTAAATAATTATACCAAAGTCATTAGGAATTGACATGGAGAACACTTCTCCACTAATAAGCATTAGTGGAGTAGAGTGTTTTTTTTTTTAATTCTCCGTTTAAAAAGCTTAGTCAAAGATCATGACGCTCTATACGTTCACATGAATTACATTTTTAATTTAAAAAAATAGTTAATAAGCAACATTAGCTCATTTGAATTGACAATTGAAATAATTGCAGCGGTATTCTGGCGTCATCCGTAGCAGGATCTGCCAGGACACTGTTGCAATGTCCTATTTCTAATGAAGCCCTGCGATGAGCCTCACCCCGAACACAGCGGAGGAGTGTTCTTCATGTGAATTTTGATATTCACAAGTTTATTAATTAAGCTTAGGCAATATCAAATGGCGCGCATGGCCCGGCGGCTGGTGTAGATCGTAAACGATCTACTCGGTTAAGCACTACGGGCGCGGTCGGGTAGTGTGATGGGTGACCGCTAGTGGCAAATTAAATGCGCGTTTCCGTGCTTTGGAGGGCACGTTAAGCCGTTGGTCGCGGTTGCTATCGATAGATAGCAGTCGTTTAACCTTGTCGGAGGCCTTATGGGCAGTTTGAAAACATCCGACAGCAGGTTGGCCACTAACCCCAAAACCTCCACCAATCCGCATTGGAGCTGCCAGATGGAGTAAGCTCCAGGTCTCCCCCCAAAACAGGGGGAGAGACTCGTGCCCAGCAGTGGGACGTATAATGGGTTGCCATTATAATATCAAATAAAACGTTTTTTGTGTCTTTGAATTATATACCATTTTTTTAATAAAATCACATTTATTCCCCAAAACTGCTACATTTCTTGATTTTACGAGAATGTATTTAGGTACTCGTTTGGGTAATTGTAACAAATTTAAACCTCATCAGTGTAGCACATTCTAAAAAAATCTACTGTGATGGACCGTCAGACAGACACAATGCAGACTGATCTTATTAGCGATTACTTTATTTCCTTTGGTGATACGGAACTTTATAATAATAATAAAACTTCACCAAGTTCTGGGATATAATTGTATGTGAAATTAAATTAGAGCCAGCCAAATATGAGCTGGCATGAAAACAAAAACTTTCTTGTACTCTGAATAAAATAGTAGATTCAAAAAAATCGAATTCACAATCACCAATATTTTAAGACTTACAAGATAATTCTCGTCGTAGGAGACAAATATAAGCTTGTCATTGCATTTATTTTAGGATGTGAGAGCAACTTCAAAGAAAAACTCATTTTCCGAAGTTTGACCATCGAAAATAGATTTCGTAATACATAGATTGAATGTATAAATTAGAATAGCTACACGTGGAAATATATTGGCAGTTAAAATCTTGTATTACTAGCTCAAGGCCAAATTGCCTATAGGTCGATAGTAGTGTTAAATTCAAATTCAAATTCAAATTATTTATTGCGTTATGTCATATGGGTACATAGGTGGTATTGTACAATGCCACCCTGTTAGGGTATAGCAACATAAGAGGGGAAGCTTATGTAATAAGGGGAAAGTTAAATATTATCATTTATTTAGATTAAAAAATATCATTTGAAGGTGTCGCTCAAATAATCCTGAATATTATAGTAACATTTATCGATGAGTAATTGTTTGATATTTTTAAAGAATGTGTTGTAGTTTGTTTCGTTTTTTAATGGTGTTGGTAATTTATTATATATTTTTATGCTCATAACAAAAGGACTTGACGAATGGCTGGCTAGACGGGAGGTAGGGAGCATTAGTCTATAGGTTATTTTATAGGTGGCGAAAGTATTAAAATTTTCAGACATATTAACGAACACTGAGGGTGGGTCTAGGGATCTTCCGAAAAAAGGTAAAAATCTAGTAGCACCCGCCTGGAAATCAAACGGAAGATCCCAACGTGACTGTAGTGCTGTCACTATTCTTGTTTTCGTCTTGCTTTCGACATTTGTCAAGATGCTTAATTTTCAATGAACGTCAGAGTGAACTGAATTCTAATACCATAAGATCTACACTGTAGTGCGCAAAGACCATGCACCTGACTTTATTCTCGATTGACATCCCTAACTCGTTTACCTAAATGATAAATCAAAATCATTCAAACAGTCGCACCGAGTTAACGTTTGACTATTACATAGCAATTATTTGATTTATTCTCTTTGAAGGTATATTTCAGCGAATACGAGATACCATTCAATAAAATAGATGTTACGTTTTAGGAATAGGTTTATATTCATACATTTTATCGACTCTGTCAAGGATCTTTTTTCACATTTGTTTATTTGGCTCAGTCTACTGAACTCAAAAGTGGCAAGAAGTACGAAAGTGCCCTTTGGTGTAGATGGAAATAAGCTGTATCTTAATTTTTTGGGTTCCGTACACAAACCTTTATAATTAATCCCTCTATCTATAAGTCAAAATCACATGAAAATCCGTATAGTAATCTTTGACTTTATCGCGAATAGAATAGAAGTGGCAAACAAGCATGCAGTTCACAGTATTATGCCTCTGTACCGGAAATCACAGGGCCGTACATTTCCACCTGACCGGAACACGACAGTACTGAACACTACAATTTAGCGGCAAGTATTTAAGGCAATGCAGTGGTGCCTACGCCCGCGAGCTCTATCACTGGAGCTCTACCACCAGTAAAATGTATACATATAAAACTATTTCCATTAGTTTTAATAGTAACCCTCGGTCACTTGAAGCAAGGCTCCTCACTATAAACAACAAGTCTCATGTGTAGCGTGACTCCACGCAATCGACTCGATGATAAGGTCCCTGTTCACTATTTAAAATGCAAAATTAGCGTAATGGTGGGATTGCATTACACTGATAGCAAACCAGACAATGTTATTATTAAACGGAATTATTGCAATTAGCCCACAGCTTAAAATTAAATTGCTGTTAGTCAAGAATTACGAGCTGTCGGTGACGGCTTTAGGGGCTAATTTGGCATAGTTCGAGCGCTTTGAGACTCGAGCTATAATTATGTGTGTAGCTTTTAGAGAGAAATTGTAGATTCAGTTTGAAGAACGTTTTTTACATATGTACTAATTAATGGAAATGCTCTGTAGTTTGTATGTGTAAAACAAAAGCTTTACACAAACATATAAACGTGGTATGTAAATGGTAGTGTTCAGCACATCCGTGTTCCGGTCATGTGGTAATGTACGGCCCGGTAATTTCCGGCACTAAAGCATAGCACCTTAGGCCTCAGGAGTGGTAACGCATCTGCATTTTGACCTTGGTCTTTGTGTGGGTGTCTATAGGCTGCAGTCATCACTTAACATCAATGTGAGCTGCATGCTTGTTTGCCACTTCCATTACATAAAAAAAATATTTAAATACGAATTATTTTATATTTGTTATCATTTGTTTTGTCCACGTTGAATATAAGTGACATCTTAAAACTGCCTCATTAGCCTAGTGGTAGCAGGCTACTACTACACTAGGGTCTGGGTTACCCTACTAAAGGCCATGTATGCTTGACATGCAGCAAAGACTGGTGGTAGAGCTCACTGGTGGTAGAGCTCCAGTGACGATGCTCGCGGACGGAGGCACCACCGCATTACCTAATATACTTGCCGCTAAATGGTAGTGTTCAGCACTATCGTGTTCCGGTCAGGTGGTTATGTACGGCCCTGTAATTTCCGGCACAGAGGCATAACACCTAATGCCTCAGTGGCAGCGCATCTGCATTTTGACCTCTGGTCATTGTGTGGGTGTCTATAAGCTGCAGTCATCACTTAACATCAATGTGAACTGCAGGCTTGTTTTCCACTTTTATAACATAAAAAATAAAAAATAAACTACACAAAACTCGGTTCAAAGAAATCATAAAGGTTTAAACAACAACCGGTGCCTTTTGTAGTGGCGATATATAAGTAGCAAACTGTACACGCGAGCCCACTTACACTTATTTATGTTTACAACTTTCTGCGCCTCTTTTGTGCACTCCGCTCTGGAATTCTTGCTGGAAAAAAGGACAAACATCTTTACATAAAAGGCTTCGATAATTGTATTAATTTAAAGTGCTGTATCTTCCAGTCTTTTAAAGGGTTCAGTTTAAATGTGGTTTGGTGCAGAAGTAAAAGAATTGGAATTTAAAATTGGTCTAATGTCATTAAGATTTTATAGGACAAAAATCCTTGTAAGTTAATTGAATATCTTACAAGTATTGGGAGTTTTAGACCATCATTTTATGATTAAGTAAGGGATTTGTTTAAGAAATATTTAGCTTTCAGCAGCCATTTTTCGTCAAGTGTCCTTTCTCTTCTGCCAGCAAAACGGTCGTGTTTGGGAATGTGTATACAACATGTAACGGGAATAATCCGCAATCTCTAACACTCCGATTAGATAATCGAGCTATAATCATAATACATAAACTGGAATTACTTGTTTATGTATTAAATATTTTTTATTTAAGAAATAAGTTGTCCTCAATTTTTCCGAACAGTATGCTCACCCTATGCATAATTACTCCACCCTACGGCCGCACAGAAAACACGAGCATACTTACACACGCACACTGTTGCAATGTGATGTAGCGTTACTTGTTGAGACTAGCACTTTATTTAGGATAGACGTTAGTCTCATTTTCGTTTGTATTGACTGTTCATCAAATGGGTGACCATAATTTCCTTAATTATAATTAATTTTGGGACTGGAAATGCCTCAAATCGATTCGATTATCGATTCTGAATAAACTAGTTTCGGGTTGTACATTTAATCCTGTAACACATTGTATAAGAAAGTTAAATCTATACCTTACATGAGCCCACCCGCGAGTGCAAACGTCATTTCACATATTAAAAGGAAAACTATTAATTAGAGCCTATATTGTTTAGAAATTTATGAATAATAGTGGAAAAATGTACTAAGAATCGGCACCGTAAATTGTGTGTGATACGAACGTGGCCGGTTTTTTGTAATCCCTTTGCAATGCTATCGATGAGACTCAAGTAATCCGCGGTCACAGCGTTACTTTTATTAAGACAGACGATCCTTGTTAACTATCTCAGTAATTGACTATAAACTCCGCGATAACACTCCCGAGAGAATGTTGGTACATTGAAGGATGGGTACAGTTATATGGAATTAAGTTTAGTAATCCGTGCCGTTATTAGAAACTTTATAGTGAGGTTTGAGATTAATTTGTACCGCAACTTTTGTTTTGGGGTTATTTTTAATTAAGATATTGTAAAATATGGATAAATATTAACTTGTAACAAATACAAGACAAAGTCCTCAAAATGAGAACGAAGATTGTCTCGGACTAATTTGAGTTTTATTAAAAATATTTTTGTAGGATACAGCGCAGCGCAAAACGGATTCTAATTTAAGTAACCTAGTAATAACTTAGTAGAAATGTATATATTTAACGCACCACGTATCAATTTTAGGCAGGTACTGCATATAGTACTCTTATACCACGCAATAAATTGATGAAGTTCTTAGAACTTCACTTCTTCTTAGTTCTTAGAAGAAGAACTTATTGTACTGCACTTGTGATAGATATTACGCAGCCAAAAAATACCATCTAACTGGAACACGATAGGGCTGAACTCTCCTCTTCATCTAATTAATATGCTATAATTGATGGCTTTTCTGAACACTGCATCTTAAAATAATTTTATTTCATAAACCAACCAACACTAACCACTAACACATTTCTTATTTCTCCAAAGAGCAAAATTGAACAAAAAGCGACCACGTTAAATATAAAAAAGTGCAAGCGCAATACGAAATAGGAATAAACAAAGCAATGGAAATGCTATTGCAAATTGAATCAGCACTCGTTGCCCGTATGGTAATACTATTGGCGTATAAACGAGAAAAGGTTCTGTGCTGGTGGATGTTCGGACATAACAACGAGTTACGAATCAAGTCAACCGATGACAAATATTTGCTTGTGCTCACTAATTAGAAAGGTATTTAGATTAACCTCGAAGAGTGTTAGTGATCATAAAAAATATTTTATTTTGAGGTACGATACTTGGGCTCTTTTTATTTATGCCCAGTGGGTTACATTGCGAACTCTTATACTGTTGTTTCCATAAATGATAATGATAATGATAATAATGATTTATTTCTCACCACAATTTATGAGAACATTAAACATGATATCAATAGTAACACTTAAAAACTATAATTATACTGTGGGAGACTGGTGCCTAAGCTAAACCGAGGTCTGTATTTCAGGACACCAGGTCTCCACCCTTTAGGTATGGTTACATTTAATATAATATATGTAAAATAATACACTGACAAGTGGAAAGTAATTTCCAATTTAAACTTACATACTAATATTTTATCTTAAGTGCGAGCGTGTGTGTCTATGTGTATGTGTGTATGCGTACGTGCGTGTGTGTAAGTGTGTGTGCGCGTGGTTAGTGTTGTGTGTATGGGGCGTATTGTGTAGTGTTGAAGTGGGAATATGAAAAGTTTAGAACATAATATTGTTGTGTTCTGGTTTAGAGTCGTAGGTATAGTGTATATTAAAATAGAGCTGTAAGTAATTTTTCTGTATCGTCGTAGTTCAATTCCTGGAGCCAAGACCGTACTTTAATTTTACATTGTATCCTGTTAAGATTGTATACAGGTAGTATCCTATTTATTTTGTTATATAGATATCCACCAAGATAACAGAAAAACCGTTTTGGAAATAAAGTGCGAAGTCGATTTTGGTAGCAGTCGACGGGATTAAATCATCATTTACCTAAAGATAGAGAGGGGTTGAATTTGAGAAGTCTATGCTGCTTTAGGACTGTGTGTAGTATGAACAACTGACGGACTTAGGACTCTTGTCTCGGAATACATTAAAGCTGTAGGATATCTTAATGGATGAAAATAACACACCTTCCGAATGGCTTTCTGAGCTCTTTCTAGTTCTAAAGTAGTATTTTTTGGCGCGGATTGGACAACATTCTTAAGAGAAAAGGTAAGATATTTAGTTTTTTCTGCATTAAGGGTGAGTATATTATTTTGTAGCCACTCTGTCACAATATCAAAACCCGACTGAGCGCACTTAAAGGTTTTTTGCCATGAGTTGGCACTGAAGAGTGCAGTATCGTCCGCAAACGTGATAATTTTACCCCCAGGGAGTGTCAGCAAACCTAGCTCATTTATATATATGAGAAACAGAGTTGGTCCAATTACACTGCCCTGGGGCACGCCATAATTGATAGTACACTCCTCACTTTGGACATCGTCGATTTTGACGCATTGAGTACGCTCACTTAGGTAATCCTCGAAAAGACTGAGTTCTATTCTACTAATTCCTATGTTTTCCATCTTTCTTATCAAAATAGGTACAGAAACAGTGTCGAAATCTTTAGCAAGATCAATAAAGATGCCTACGACTTTATTACCGTCATCCAAGTTAGTGACAACGTAGTTTGTCAGATCATGAACAGCGTAAGTTAAATAAGCTATGTTACCTACTTTGAATGAAATTAAGTATTTGTTGCCAATATCTGCCATTAATATTAAGTGTGAAGTGAAAAATGCTGGACACTTATCAAAAGCTATAGAAGCAGCGAGTAAACTTGTCAGACATGTTGATTTGTCTTTTGTTAGAGTGCAACTGCAGCAATGCAACGCAATGGAAATTCTATTCCAAATTGAATGAACACTCGTTGTCCAAATGGTAATTTCTATTGGCGTATAAACGAGAAAAGGTTCTGTGCTCGTGGACATTCGGACATAACAACGAGTTACGAATCAAGTTGCTTGAAGACGAATATTAACTCAACTCGTCATAAGAAAACAGTGTAGTTAGGAGCGCACTAATAAGTAGGATCACCAGGTATGAAAAAGTTTTGTACAGCATAAAGCGTATTTTTATGATTGCTGTATTTTAATACGACACCTGAGCAGTTTTTATCCAACGACAGTGTGTTATATTGCAAACTTCTACCCTGATGCTTCGATAGCTAAACCATGTTACTATGAATAAAATTGTTTGTTGCTCTTATTTCTTTTTATATTTTAAAGTATAGATATTGGCGTGTGAGACATGTCTTCTAGTTTTGCCGTTAAAATAATAAAGAAAACCATGAAATGCTAAATATTGCATATTGAATCAGCACTTGTTTCCAGTATGAAAATACTATCGTCGTATTATAACGGGCAGAACTTCTGTGCTCGTGGACTTTCGGACATAACAGCAAGCTACGAATCAAGTTGTCCGATGAGAATTTTTAATATTCATTTCTATGTGCATATTACTTATGACTATTCACCCGCTATAAAATGATTTCAGTGGGTGATCTTCTTTAAAGGCGTTGGGACGTGTCGACCTCACTACTCTCCAATGGAAGAGAATTCCATGCAATAACGCGGGATGGGCATCAGCGTCGTCTTTCGATGAAACTACAGCCACTGTAATCGTCAATCCACATGCCAAGCATGGCGATTATGGCATTTCTTATGAAGCACAATCCTGTTACTGTTAAGTGGACTTATTTCATTGATCTTCGTAAATAACATCGTGAGGACTCTTTTGGCGACATTTTTGAAGAACCTCATATTGATTGAAAGAAATATAGTTTATCTTATTTTATTAAAACACCACCGATCCCTTTACGAGACCATCTCAATAGAGACATAAATTATTAAAAAAATAAAATTATGATAAATAAATAAATTGTTTATATGAAAAAGTAAGTTTAAAAATTATTATTCCTATTATGATTTTGCGATAGTGAACCAACTGTTGCTCCTGATACCGCATCAATGGCATCACAGTTCCTTGGCGCACCATAACTGCAGCGACTTTTTGCCACATCCAGCACAGCTGCTGTTTTGTTTATGGGAAGACCGGCCTACGTTTTATACTTTTTGCAGTGTTACGCGGTTCACTTGCCAGTTCAACTTAAAGCTTCAATGGATGTAGGTGTCGTTAAAAGTTAAGGATTAGATGCATCACTTGTGCGGTAATATTTGTGAAAGTTAGTTGCAAAATATAGAAAACTAGCTAACTCTGAAAACGTCGTTCTGCCATACAATAAACAATTATTTTTATGTTGTGGAAGTGGCAAACAAGCATGCAGTTCACATTTATGTTAAGTGATGACTGCAGCCTATAGATACCTACAAAAAGACCAAGGTCAGAATACAGATGCGTTACCACTCCTGAGGCCTAAGGTGTTATGCCTCTGTGCCTAAACTTACAGAGCCGTACATTACCACCTGACCGAAACACGATAGTGCTGAACACTACCGCAAGTATATTAGGTAATGCGGTGGTGCCTACGCCCGCAAGCTCCGTCACTGGAGCTCTACCACCAGTAAAAACGGTGGTTAGTTAGTTAGTTTACTGGTGGTAGAGTTCCAGTGACGGAGCTCGCGGGCGTAGGCACCACCGCATTACCTAATATACTTGCCGCTAAATGGTAGTGTTCAGCACTATCGTGTTCCGGTCAGGTGGTAATGTACGGCCCTGCAATTTCAGGCACAGAGGCATATCACCTAATGCCTCAGGAGTGGCAGCGCATCTGCATTTTGAACTCTGGTCATTGTGTGGGTGTCTATAGGCTGCAGTATTAACTTAACATCAATGTGAACTGCATGCTTGTTTGCCACTTTTATTACATAAAAAAAAAAAAAAAGAAAAAAAAAAAGTTACTATTAATTTACACCCCTACGAAAATCTTCAACACGCGTACCGAGTGAGCATCTACCGCGACACTTTTTAATCGCACTCGGATTCGCTTTTAACAATCGCCTTTTTTTGTAATCGAATTTTTGCTTTTTCTGACCTTACACACCATCGCCTTTTTAGTTTGATGCAATTAAACGATGCGCGCTCTGACCGTACAAAAAACCTTTTGCTTTTGGGTGTATCGCCGAACTTAATATACGCGGTGCAATGTTAGTGGATAGGTTCCCGCGGTGCGAACGATTTGTCTTCGCAATGGTATTATCGAAAAATAAGTGTAAAAATAAAAAAAATACAAAAATGTCAATGTAGGGCCTACAAAGTTTTGTTACGGGTCTGCGATTTGTGTGTGTTGTGTGTTTACAACGGCATCCACTAAACAGATTTATACCTAGCGTGGGGTAGTGAGTGTAAGCGTATTATTTTATTTTTTACAATTTTTGTCTGTCTGTCTGTTTGGCTAGTCTTTGGAACGGCTGGACCGATTTTGAGGGGACTTTCAAAGTTCAAAGTCTTATTGCTATTTCACTGGCAGATAGCTGATGTAATAAGGAGTAACTTAGGCTACTTTTATACTAGCTGCGCCCACGACTTCATCCGGGTAGATACTGAACAATCATAAATTCTCACGCGGACGATGAAATGATTTATCATTACGAACTTATTTTTTTAGGTGATAATAGTGGCAAACAAGCGTTCAGTTCACATTGATGTTAAGTGATGACTGCAGCCTATAGACACCCACATAATGACCAGTGGTGAAAATGCAGATGCGCTGCCACTCCTGAGGCATTAGGTGTTATGCCCCTGTGCCGGAAATTACAGAGCCTTACATTACCACCTGACCGGAACACGACAGTGCTGAACACTACCATTTAGCGGCAAGCATATTAGGTAATGCGGTGGTGCCTACGCCCGCGAGCTCCGTCACTGGAGCTCTACTACCAGTAAAAATGTGTTACTGTGTATGTGTTACTGTACTCTTAATATGTCATTATGGACATAATCACATTAATTTGTAATAACTATTCACTCTATTAAAGATATATCCGATCCTAACGGTACAAATAATAACCACCATAAAGCAGTATACCTGACATTCTTGGAGGGGTTCTCCAAGGTGCGTCACGTGGACCATTGTTTTAAACCATTGTTCGGAGCGAGGGAAAAATACGGATCGTGACAGACATATTTACTATCTAGTATTAAACAACTCCACCTAAAGCTAAGTTAGGCTATATCTTAGTTAAACCATAGATTTTATATTCCTCACTATAATGAGGTAATATTGAGCTTTATAAATACTAGCTGTTGCCCGCGGCTCCGCGCGGGTGTAGGTCGCTTTTCGCGTAACCTGTGGAAACTCAACAAATCATCCCATGGCATCCCGCGGGAACGATTTCTCGGGATATAATGTACCATATAAAGTAAGGCAGCTAATACCCTATCTGTATAACAAATTTCATTAAAATCCGTTTAGCAGTTTCGGCGTGATTCACGGACAAACATCCAAACAAAGAAACTTTCACATTTATAATATTAGTGTGATAAGTCTGGTACTAAAATTTAGAACCAGACAAAGGATGAAATTATTACGAAGGACTTGTAGGTCCTGTACCTGTATTTATTTCCTTAATTAGGTAAGACTAATGGCTAGTTTTTTTAATACAAGAGAGAAACAAACAAGCGTACAGCTTACATTGATGGTAAATAATACTGAAGCTTATATATGTCTACATCTCGAGCTCCACCACCAGTAAAAAGTTACATTTATCAACTTCGCCATAATGACCTAATTCAGGAGGCCGACCGCTTAACTCTAATGCTTTCGTCTAGCTTTCGATTCTGACATCATCTTGTAAGTTTCGTGCCGCCTAACTTACGAGATGATGTAATTTTTTCCTGAAAGAGTAAAGTTGTCATCCGCAGGTCTTACATCATCTTGTAAGTTTCGTACCGCCTAACTTTATCCTGGAAGTTATTTCGTCCGCAGGTACATACTTAAGACCAAAATGTTTTAATAGGCGGTACAAAAGGGTTCAGTCAGGCGGTCGCCCCCTAGGGTGTCGACCGCCTAACTCTAATGCTTTCGTTTATGAAGTTATTTTGTCAGTTTCGTACCGTCTATTAAAATATTTTGCTCTTAAGTATATACCCGCGGACGAAGACACTTCCAGGATAAAGTAAGGCGGTACGAAATTTACAAGATGATATAAGACCTGCGAACGACAACTTTACTCATTCAGGAAAAAGTTAGGTGTTACGAAACTGATAAAACATTGTCTTAATCGAAGCTAAACGAAAGCATTGGAGTTAAGCGGTTGGCCGCCAGGTCAATAGGATATAGCTGCTCTATATGCCGCATTAAAATCAAACTTACGATATAAGTTATATAAAATTATTCAATTTATTTTCCTTTATACCTGTTTTGTATTAAAACAAAATAACGAGAATACGTCGAGAAATATTTTTAAAAAGACAATAGGTTCTGTATAATTGAATGGCAAGACGAATTTTTCGTCTCAATAAGCTATCATCAAAGCGTCCGATAGCTTTTGTTAGGCATTAAGCAAGTTTTAATTAATTAACGATCCTAATGATGGGAACTTTCAACAGATTATTTCGTTTGATTTGAACTGTAGTGTTTTAATTGGGTATCGATTATTTGGAAGACTCGTCGGCTTTGATTTTTTCGGAGAAATGTAAAGTCTTCTTTTGTCTTCAGTTTTAGTGATGATATTTTCTAAAGTTAATAAATATTTTGTTTCTAACATTAGTCTGGGGTGCTTTTGCTACCATGCTTCTTGATTCGATTCCTTGGTCGAAAAATGAGAAGTACCTATTAGATTTTTTTTATAATTTTTAGAACACAAAGACGCTTACAAGTGTTGTGCTTCATTAGGGGCGAATCGTATATCGTATAAAATATAATTTATTTAATCTTTAATCTTTAATGCACATATTACAAAATGTGTACATAAGGTGGACTTAATGCCATAAGGCATATAATCCTATACTAATATGCGAAAGTTATTCTGTCTGTCTGTCTGTCTGCTACCTTTTCATGTCCAAACGACTGAACCGATTTTAATGAAATTTGCTACAAAGATAGACCTGACTTTGAGAACATAGGCTACTTAATTATTTATAAAACGACATCCACGTGGGCGAAGCCGCGGGCAACAGCTATATATGATAAATGCGAAAGTTTGTACGTTTGTTTGTTACTCCTTCACGCAAAAACTACCTAACCGATTTTCATGAAATTTGGCACACATGTAGAAAGTAACTTGGATTAACTTATATGATAGTTTTATCTCGAAAAAATGTTCCTGTGGGATGTTATGGGATGATTTGATGAGTTCCCACAAGTTACGCGAAAAGCGATCTACACGCGGGCGGAGCCGCGGGCAACAGCTAGTATGCCATAATTGCCACGCTTGGCAGGCGGATTGGCGACCGCTGTGGTGGTATTTTTGTCGCAACCCGTTCCGCGTTATTATACTTATTTAATACAATGCAATGGTTTGACCGCCATTGTGCTGTGGACTGACTGCATCAGCAGAAGAATTTTTCTCCACTTTCATTACATAAAAAAATGGGATTCACTGACATTCACACGACATGGGGTCGTGTGAAAGTCAGTGAATCCCATTTTTCCCCGTTCCGCGTTATTATACTTATTTAATACAATGCAATGGTTTGACCGCCATTGTGCTGTGGACTGACTGCATCAGCAGAAGAATTTTTCTCCACTTTCATTACATAAAAAAATGGGATTCACTGACATTCACACGACATGGGGTCGTGTGAAAGTCAGTGAATCCCATTTTTCCCCGTTCCGCGTTATTATACTTATTTAATACAATGCAATGGTTTGACCGCCATTGTGCTGTGGACTGACTGCATCAGCAGAAGAATTTTTCTCCACTTTCATTACATAAAAAAATGGGATTCACTGACATTCACACGACATGGGGTCGTGTGAAAGTCAGTGAATCCCATTTTTCCCCGTTCCGCGTTATTATACTTATTTAATACAATGCAATGGTTTGACCGCCATTGTGCTGTGGACTGACTGCATCAGCAGAAGAATTTTTCTCCACTTTCATTACATAAAAAAATGGGATTCACTGACATTCACACGACCCCATCGTCGTCTACGATGGGGTCGTGTGAAAGTCAGTGAATCCCATTTTTTTTGTAATGAAAGTGGCAAACAAGCATGCAGTTCACATTGATGTTAAGTGATGCGGTGGAGTTGCTGCAACCCTGCAACCGGTTGCGCGTACGCACGTGCTCGCTAATGGCTGCCACACACACCTTGTAGACCATAAATTACGATAGCCCGTGCTAACGACTCACTACAAAGCTATTGATACGAAGTGGTTTAAGATAAGTTCTGTTTGTTAGTTAACACTTAAAACACTTTCACTGCAAATACGGATGTTTTTAACATTGTTGATTGAACACAATAATGTCCTAATCTGTGCTGAAATAAAAATACAAAATAAAGTTTTTTAGATCATCCTTCCAGCCAAAAGACGTCCAGTGCTGGACTCAGACGCCCAAAACAGTGTTGTTCGTCATTTGGGGAAAATATGCCATAATCGCCACGCTTGGCAGGATTGGCGATCGCTCCTACTAACTCCTCAACTTTTTATTTATGTTTGGCCAATTTTGACAACAATATAATATATATACGGGTTAGTGGCCAACTCGCTGTTGGATATTTTCAAATCGCCCATAAGGCCTCCGGCAAGGTTTAATGACTGCTATCTATCGATAGCAACCGGGACCGACAGCTTAACGTATCCTCCGAAGCACGGGAACGCGCATTTTTAAATTACCACTAGTGGTCACCCATCACACACTCGATCGCACCCGTATCGCTCAACCGAGTAGATCGCTTCCGATCTACACCAGCCGCGTGGCCATACGCGATTAAAATTAAGTAAACAAGTTAGCAATAACATGAACATCTACACAAGAATCACGAAATATTATTACGATAATGATCACAATGTTGAACGAAAAGTCGTTACTTTCAATCCACGCTCTCTCTTTCCTTCTGGTTTCCAGATTGTCTGGTGTCACACCGGCAATTACAATGACGCACAACATCAGATATCATTGATTACGACGATAAGGTAACATATCAGATATATCGGCCGCTGGGCAATTTTGGATGCACCATTTGTATACGTCGACATGTTACAGATATTCTTGTGTGTTAGTGGTGAGCGATCAATAAAGATGTTGGTGTGAGGCCAGGAGATCGGCGGGTGATCTGTGAAAATAAGCTATGACTCAGAGTTATTTTATGAGGTCCTTTACCAAAAACTCGAAGCCTTATAAGTTTGGAGTCACTCGGATGTCTATCTGTCTGGCTGACTGTCACACCATAAAAATACCAAAGTTTGTGGAATATCATGTGGTAATCCTCTCAACTGTGCCTAAAACTACCTGTTATCTGTTGCATGCAAGTCCACACTTGGTCGATTCTTATAAGATAGACTGGTATAGATATAGTGCGTCCATCTATCCGTGGCTATGCTCGGAGACTCTTTAACTAGAAATCTGTAAATTGGAATTAATATATATGTAATGGAAGTGGCAAACAAGCATGCAGTTCACATTGGTGTTAAGTGATGACTGCAGCCTATAGACACGCACACAAAGACCAAGATCAAAATGCAGATGCGTTACCAGTTACCACTCCTGAGGCCTAAGGTGTTATGCCTTAGTGACGGAAATTACAGGGCCATACATTACCACCTGACCGGAACACGATAGTGCTGAACACTACCATTTAGCGGCAAGTATATTAGGTAATGCGGTGGTGCCTACGCCCGCAAGCTCCGTCACTGGAGCTCTACCACCAGTAAATCATCTCAAAAATCTTGAAAATATTTTTAACGGTACCTCGTCTCCTACACCTAAAGTGGAAATGCAAGTTTTTTCACACACATCGAAATATTTAGCTTTCAACTCGCTCGTTTTATGGCTCTTAGTACAGAATCATGTCAGTGATAAGACAACCAACATAGAACTGGCCGCCAGATAAGCGTTATCTTAGCAGTCGTGTACGTCAATATACAATATTATCTAGATTTTTCATCAAAAGTGGATAATCAATCAATTTATGTATAAATTTGCATACATTAAGGGACATTTGATATAGATAATGGTGTGGACAAACAGTGAAAGATTCAAGATACAGTTAGGTTAATTTTTGTGTACTTTTATGAGATACCGGTGATAGAGTTCCAGTGTAAAAGCTCGAGGGTGTAGGCTCCGCCGCATTACCTCATCTCTCTGCCGCTAAATGGTAGTGTTAAGCACTATCGCGTTCCAGTTGTATGGTAACGTATGACCTCGAAATACCTATCACCGAGATATGAACAACTAAGGTCTCAAGGCAACATATCTGCATTTTGACCTCTGGTCTTTGTGTGGATGTTTATAGGCTGCAGCCATCACTAAGCATCAATGTGAACTGCAAGCTTGTTTGCCACTTTCATTACATAAAAAAAATGTAGACGGGCCCGCTATTTTCGGGTCAGGTTTAACAGTTTAAGCCAGTGATTCCCAAAGTGGTCCATATAGACCCCCTGGGGTCTATGGGAGACTCGATGTGGTATATGCGTAAATAAAAATGGGATATATGGGAAAGTGATATAAATGTTAGCAAGTGGGGACCCACTTGCTAACATTTCGGTGGACACCGAAACCAGAAAAAAATTGAAAGGGGTCTCAACAAGAAAAATAGTTTGGCAACCTCTGGTTTAAGCTTTACGAGTGGTTACGCGTCTACATTGGTACCCGTAATATGAGTTGGTTTGTCGGCTATATATATATATATATGTGATCACAGACTGCAGACGCCCCTGCTCTACGGTGTTTGACATCAGCAATATGTTCATCAACACACACAAGGACAATGTTGTAGCAAGACAGTACATTGAACTGACGTAACTTCTGTGAAGTGCGCAACGCAACGATCAAAGCACATAAATCGATAGAATTGATGCGTAGGCGCATATCGGGGGTCAGACCGCACGGCCGCACAATTAGCGATACCGCAATTGTCTCTGTTAGACAATAATTAACTATTTCCTTCTTAGATTATATCTTGACGATGGAATGTATAGACAGTACTGTTTGATATAAAACTTTACTGATGGTAGAACTCCAGTGACGGAGCTTGCGAGTGTAGGCACCACCGCATTACCTAATATAACTTGCCGCTATATGGTAGTGTTCAGCACTATCGTGTTCCGGTCAGGTGGTAAAGTATGGCCCTGTAATTTCCGTCACTAAGGCATAACACCTTAGGCCTCAGGAGTGGTAACTGGTAACGCATCTGCATTTTGATCTTGGTCTTTGTGTGCGTGTCTATAGGCTGCAGTCATCACTTAACACCAATGTGAACTGCATGCTTGTTTGCCACTTCCATTACATATATATTAATTCCAATTTACAGATTTCTAGTTAAAGAGTCTCCGAGCATAGCCACGGATAGATGGACGCACTATATCTATACCAGTCTATCTTATAAGAATCGACCAAGTGTGGACTTGCATGCAACAGATAACAGGTAGTTTTAGGCACAGTTGAGAGGATTACCACATGATATTCCACAAACTTTGGTATTTTCATGGTGTGACAGTCAGCCAGACAGATAGACATCCGAGTGACCCTAAGCTTATAAGGCTTCGATTTTTTGGTAAAGGACCTCATAAAATAACTCTGAGTCATAGCTTATTTTCACAGATCACCCGCCGATCTCCTGGCCTCACACCAACATCTTTATTGATCGCTCACCACTAACACACAAGAATATCTGTAACATGTCGACGTATACAAATGGTGCATCCAAAATTGCCCAGCGGCCGATATATCTGATATGTTACCTTATCGTCGTAATCAATGATATCTGATGTTGTGCGTCATTGTAATTGCCGGTGTGACACCAGACAATTTGGAAACCAGAAGGAAAGAGAGAGCGTGGATTGAAAGTAACGACTTTTCGTTCAACATTAATAAATAATAAAATAATAAATACGCTTACACTCACAGCCCCACAGTAGGTATAAACCTGTGTCGTGGGTGCCGTTGTACACATACAACACATACACAAACACCCAGACCCGAAACAAATACCTGTAGGCCATACAAATATTGGTCCCGGTGCGGGGATCGAACCCGCGACCCTTCGAATCAAACGGTCATCTCACACCGCTGGACTAACCGGGTCGTCAAAACATTGTGATCATTATCGCAATAATATTTCGTGATTCTTGTGTAGATGTTCATGTTATTGCTAACTTGTTTACTTAATTTTAAGCGCGTATGGCCACGCGGCTGGTGTAGATCGGAAGCGATCTACTCGGTTGAGCGATACGGGCGCGATCGAGTGTGTGATGGGTGACCACTAGTGGTAATTTAAAAATGAAAGAAGAAGAAAGAAGAAAAAACATTTATTGAACGCGCATTTATAAAATGCGCGTTCCCGTGCTTCGGAGGATACGTTTAGCTGTCGGTCCCGGTTGCTATCGATAGATAGCAGTCATTAAACCTTGCCGGAGGCCTTATGGGCGGTTTGAAAATATCCAACAGCGGGTTGGCAACAAACCCGTATCTCCACCAACCCGCATTGGAGTCGTGGAGTGGATTAAGCTCCAGGCCTCCTCCTAAAAAGGGAAGAGACTAGTGCCCAGCAGTAGCGACGTATACCGGTGAAGTTCATATTATATATATTATATTGTTGTCAAAATTGGCCAAACATAAATAAAAAGTTGAGGAGTTAGTAGGAGCGATCGCCAATCCTGCCAAGCGTGGCGATTATGGCATATTTTCCCCAAATGACGAACAACACTGTTTTGGGCGTCTGAGTCCAGCACTGGACGTCTTTTGGCTGGAAGGATGATCTAAAAAAACTTTATTTTGAATTTTTATTTCAGCACAGATTAGGAAATTATTGTGTTCAATCAACAATAATAAAAACATCCGTATTTGCAGTGAAAGTGTTTTAAGTGTTAACTAACAAACAGAACTTATCTTAAACCACTTCGTATCAATAGCTTTGTAGTGAGTCGTTAGCACGGGCTATCGTAATTTATGGTCTACAAGGTATGTGTGGCAGCCATTAGCGAGCACGTGCGTATGCGCAACCGGTTGCAGGGTTGCAGCAACTCCACAGTTTTATTGAGTATATTGCTAGGATTATTCGTTAAAAAAAGCCAAGAACGAGTAACTAGCACACCGTGGGTAGAAAATGATAGGACTGAACATTGTCCTAACGAAAATATTTTACTTTTATGGTTTTTTTTTTCTCTGAGTCGTGTATAAAAACTCTTCTTCTATAAGTAGGTACCTAATACAGTGGCAAGCGTACAGTCTTACATTGATGGTGAGTAATACTGTAGCCTGAAATGAAATTAGAGATTTCAATGTAGATGCGTTGCCACTCCTGAGGCCTGAGGTATTGTAAGGTTGTGCCTCTGTGCCGGAAATTACATGGCCGTACATCGACACCTGCTTAAGTCTACCACCAGAAAAAAGTTTTCTTAAAATTGATTGACCCTTTAATACTCTTTTTTTTGTTTTGAGGTACGGCATTCTAATGAAGCTCGAAAAAGTACGCACTACAAGGCTTCTTTATCTTGTCTATCTAATCCATCTATCGAATAATGTCCCCGATCCGGGGATCGAACCCGACGTAATAGTAGTAGCCTTCTACCACTCAACTACTGAGGCTGTTATCTAGTAAACACGATTTTTTTTTGCGAATGAGAGTATCGGTGGAAAAATATCAGGTTTAGAAAGTGGATGTTTACAGAGGCCCAGGGTGACGAAGACTAACCTACCCTGATCAAACAGTTCGAGTGCTATCTGATGGTAGAGTAAAGAGTCTTAGGAATCAGCGTCGTGTAGGAGGAGCGTGATGAATATAGAAGCAACTCCTTGCCACTTTCTTACGGGATTGTAAGGAACTTGGAGTAAAGATAAATACATACTGATCTTTAATCTGTGACCGGCACATGGTTATTTTCCCAAGAACTTACAAATAAATAAACTAACATCTTCGTATCCTCATTACTCCCAACGTCTTCGTTAACTAACCAGTTACTTGCATTGTTATGCGATTCCATACTTTTTGCTCTACCGGACGTTTTTAATAGGCATGAATTACTCAGTACTGAATGTCCATTCAATGCTATTTATTAAGCTCGGCCCAAGACATGCCCTCTGGATGCATTAAATTGAACTCCACTAATAAACGTACGGTTTCTGTAGATGGAAGCTCTTAGATTGTATCTTTTGTAGTTTAGCTGTTTGTTTATCTGGATTGAAATGATAATTAATTATTTTCTCCCTCAAGCCACCAGAAAAATAAGACAATAGATTGCTTATTGTTCTTGGACTCTAGGGTCCATCTGCTGCTTCAGGGATTAAGAAATGATGCTGATGAAGCATTTACAATTATATTAAAGTTATTCATAATATTTTCAAAAATACGGTACTTAAGAAACGATACACTTTTAGTTTATATCACGATAAGGATAACGAATATATACTATTGAACGATAAAACTATTGAAAAGTAAAAAAAAAATAACTTAGTAGCTTTAGTCCGAGTTATTAAAATAAAGCATTAAAGCTACATAAATAAAGAAAGAATCGTGCGCTTAATCCCAACTGAACAGAAAAAAATCAAAATTAAAACGTTTATTGATCATGACAGATGACGCTACTGCAGTCAACAGAACGTCTTAAGTACGTAATTAAGTAATTTAACTCTCAGCTCTATCTGTTCGTATATAAGATGTATTTCTATTTGATGGAAATATCACTGCACTTGCGTGATCGTAATATCATTATAAACAAGCCAGGACGTTAACACAGCGCATTCATTCCGACGTCATGTCCAATAATTTGACACGTGTTCGAAATTTTGAGAGTCATGGACGGAGTTATTGATTATTTTATGAATCTATTGGGATACTTATAGGTTAGGATCCCACTGCAGAATCATTTCGTTCATCCAGATTTGCTGCAAACCTACTTTATTATATATATATATATATGGAGAACAGAGAACACAAACGTACTGCGCTGCCTAAACTTACGATTATAGGAAGTCTTAATCAAAGTACTAAACATACCCAGTAGCTCGATTGACAAGTGTCATCAATGACACTTGACAGTTGAACTGGACAATTGGAAAAAGGCGGCGTCTGCGCCGGTTCCTTGATATAATTCTGTAACTCGATATAATAATCTAGATTCAAGTTGTACAGTTTGTAATGAGATATAGTAAAGATTCGCGTAGTACTGAATTGATTGGCAGAAGAGATTTACATTGTGCAATGAACATTTGTATCCCGGTAACTGTGTCCCCGGTCGTAAGAGTTTCTTGCCCGTTCTTCTCTGCCGGCGTAATCGAATGGGCGGATCTTTGGCAATAAACGACTATTGCTTCATCTTCTGCCAAACCATGTGCTTTATTTCATCACCCGCTCGAGTTCCCACGCTACAGACGCCCACAAACACGGATAACATATCGGCTTGGAAAGACACGCAGACAACACTACCTAGATGTCCTGACTGGGGAGCCCTCCTGCCGACATATATATATGTCGGCAGGAGGGCTCCTCTATCTCTCAATATATATATATTTACGCACATTTATATTCTAGAGAATATATATCCGCAAGTATTTTTATTTAAAATGTATTTTTTTTTTCGATAAAATATTCTCCACTTTACGGCAATATGTATAAAGACTCTAAAAAATCACGGCTGCCGTTGCGCACTTGGCCGCAACTACATATTTCCGTTGCGCTAACTTTTTAGCATTTTTTTTTCATTATTATGATATACGAGAGCCCAATTAAATCGGCCGCGAATAAGAGTTGTTGGCTGTTAAAGATATTTTTTTTTTATTAAAAATACTTGCTGCCAATTTTGGTGGGCAACCTAGTGGGTATTTATATTCTCTAGATTATAATGCGTAAAAATTAGGTTTGCAGCATATCTGGATGAACGAAATGATTCTGCAGTGGGATCCTAAGCTATTATAATTTTATTGATTCAATTTATGAGTTAACTATGATGATGATGAGCTTATAATACGCGTCTTTGTTTGTTTAAGTAGAAAACTATTTAGTTGAAATTTGTGCTAAGTGAATACGTAATAATCTGAATTCTATAAGATTATTAGATCTCAGAGAATTACTATTTATATTCTTCGTCATATTAGTTATGTGACGACGTATGGCTCCGTAATAACTATCGACGTATCAACTTAAGTCTCAGGAGTGGCAATGCATCTGCATCTTGACCTGTGGTTTTTGTATAGATGTCTAGAGGCGACAGTTATCACTTAACATCAATGTGAGCTGCATACTTGTTTGCCACCTTCCTTACATAAAAAAACTTAGCTCTCAGGGGTGGCAACTGGCAACGCATCTGCATGTTGTCCTTTGGGGTGGCTATAAGCTGCAATCACTTCTTCATTCTACTATTTCACCGATACAAGACATATTCTGGATTTTTATGATGTAGGTAAATATCTATAGACTCAAATGTTCACATATTACTAAACTGTATTACTGTGTTCAAAGAACTGAAGTGACTGTATTAAGCTTGGGAATTAACTACCCAGAAGTGGATATAATCTTATCTATACATATAAAAATCAATTGCCGTTCGTTGGTCTCGCTAAAACTCGAGAACGGCTAGACCAATTTGGCTAATTTTGGTTTTGAATGATTTTTCGAAGTCCAGGGAAGGTTTATAAGGTAAAAAAATATGAAGAAATTGAAGGGAAACAGTTTTTTTTCCCATACAAATAGCCCGAATCTATCAACACATTATTTCATTGTGTGGCAATATGAAGTTTGCCGGGTCAGCTAGTCTTAATTATAATTTTATAGTAATAATTAAAAGAACATCTTCGAAACTGACATTGCGATACTTACCTCAAATTCTAAGGTCTAATTAGGTTCGAGAAGTCCCAGAAAAAACACCGAAATGAGTTGACTTAAGCAAGAAATCGAGATAAAGCAGTTTAATGTAGTTGAAGCCCATTTTCTAGCGTCAAGTGCCATTAAAAGTTCAACGGGGATTGCCCTGAGATAGTGTTGTTTATACCCGACCTTTTTCGAAGGTGAGGGTTAAAAGGGTTAAAAAAATAGGTACAAACTTTATAAGTTAACAAAACAATTTAATTGAAATGAAGATAAATTTGTAACGATCAACCAAGACTTTTCTAAGGCATCGTATTATACTCAAATCAAATTCATTTCAAAATAAGTTCACTTAAGAAACCATTTGAAATATAAATAATGTATAATATATTTTCTTTATGTTAACGAAGGTTTTTTTTTTATGTTTTTAAAGTGGCAAACAAGCATACAGTTCACATTGATGTTAAGTGAAGACTGCAGCCTATAGACACCCACACAATGACCAGAGGTAAAAATGCAGATGCGTTACCACTCCTAAGGCCTAAGGTGTTATGCCTCTGTGCAGGAAATTACAGGGCCGTACATTACCACCTGACTGGAACACGATAGTGCTGAACACTACCATTTAGCGGCAAGTATATTAGGTAATGCGGTGGTGCCTACGCCCGCGAGCTCCGTCACTGGAGCTCTACCACCAGTAAAAAGGTGGCCATCAAGCTATTCACATGGAAGTTAAATGACGACTGCAGCCTACAGATATCAACACAATAACCAGAGGTCTAAATGCAGATGTGTTGGCACCCTAGAAACTTTAGTTGTTATGTCTCTGTGATAGTTATTACGGAACATCTTAACCGAAACACGATAGTGCTGAACACTACTGTTTGACGAAAGATACTCTGGCGGTGGTGCCTACATTAAAAACTCTAAACTCTACCACCCGTCCAAAGTTTATTTAAAACTAGCTGTTGCCCGCAGCTCCGTCTACATGCAGGTCGCTTTGCGCGTAACCTGTGGCAACTCATCAAATCATCCAATGGCATCCCACAGAAACATTTTTTCGTGATATTCTATAATCTTAGTCAGCTAATACCCTATCTGTATAACAAATTTCATTAAAATTTGTTCAGTAGTTTCGGCATAACTGACGGACAACTATCCAAACAAAGAAACGTTCACATGAATAATATTAGTGTGATTCTTAAGTATTTAGTTTTCAGATGTGTGTATAACATGCAGTATTTAATTCTCACAAAAAACATTAATTGATTTGTATTTTTTCGTCACAAAAAACATTAATTGATTCATTTCATCATTCATTTCAAAGAAAAACAAACATCAAAGATAAAACACTCTCAGATGACAGCTTGAAGCATGGAAAAAGTACGTAAGATGAGAAACCCCTAAATCTGAAACAAAAATCGTGACACATATTTCCCAACATAAAGAAAACCGTTCAAGTGTCCTCCGACCCTAAGGTCAAAGGTGCCCTCTGTCTTCGCTAGGACGATAACTCGAGATGTTGATATATATACGAGTAGCAATAATCCTGAACTCCAGTTGTAATGTTTTCGTAATGAATTGAGTACTCGTTGTTCAGTGGTTTCACGTTAAATGCGAATACTTGTGTATAATGAACGAAGTTTGTCCATATGCACATAGCTTGTAAATTCCGGCACAGAGGCATAACACCTTAAGCCTCAGGATTGATAACGCATCTGCATTTTGACCTTGGTCTTTGTGTGGGTGTCTATAGGCTACAGTCATCACTTAACATCAATGTGAGCTGCATGCTTGTTGGCCACTTCCAGTACAAAGATAAAAAAAAATGCATAAAAACGTACTATATAATTTTCAGTGTTAGTTGGGGAAAAAGTTTCTTCGCATTTTTTAAGATAATTCAAAACATTTTTTTATATAGTTTATTTAAATTTAACTAAAGTATGTATAAACCATTTTGTTTGATAACCTTTTGCCATCTTGTAGGTAGGGACATGATCCCATTGCTATAAAAATTTTGGGACTTCTCATCAAAATACCGCGACAAGTGGATTTGGCAGTCCTCTCGTGATGTTAACCTAACATTGCATAAAGAATTCTGAAGAGACCGCGAAACAGGTGGAAATCTGAAGGTGCAAGGTCAGGACTATACGGCAGATGCATTAACACCTCCCAGCCAAACTGTCTTAATTTTTGCTGAGTGGCTATAGATGTGTGAGGTCTAGCGTTATCATGATGAAACACCACACCCCTTCTGTTGATCAATTCCGGTCGCTTTCTCTCAACTTCTTGCTTTAATCTCATCAGTTGTTCGCACTAGAGTTCAGAATCGATAGTCCTGCCTGGTGGTAATAGCTAATAATGAATAATGCCCTTCCAATCCCACCACACACACAACATCACCTTATTGCGAGTTAACCCGGGTTTCGCCAGTCTGTGAAGCCTGACCGGCCTTTGACCACGACTTTTTTCGCACGTTCTTGTCGTACGTGATCCACTTTTCATTACCAGTTATCAGCTTCTTCAAAAATGATTCGGTTTCATTACGTCGTAATAAAGAATCACAAATGAGTACACGGTTCATTAGGTTTCTTTCAGTGAGCTCGTGAGGTACCCAAATATCGAGCTTTTTTTTGTACCCAGCGTTTTTCAAATGCGCTAAAACTGTTTTGTGATCAATTCTCAGTTCTTCAGCTACGTTGTAACTACTGATATGTCGATCTTGCTCCACTTTTTCAAAAATGGCATCCATTTTATCCGTAATAGGGCGACCAGAGCGAGGTGCATCTTTGACATCAAAATTTCCGGATTGAAAACGCTTAAACTTTTACCTGCTTTGCATTTTTACCTTTTTTGTAGTAAAATTTTAAAATGTATCGAATTTCTTCATTAGATTCACTCATCTTGACAGTACGAAAAACAAATGAAAATCACACATTTGCCTAATTTGAATTTGAA
Organism: Macrosoma leucophasiata; assembly: GCA_036365455.1. Lineage (NCBI taxonomy): Eukaryota > Metazoa > Arthropoda > Insecta > Lepidoptera > Hedylidae > Macrosoma > Macrosoma leucophasiata. The sequence continues at coordinate 1,650,305 of JAWQUS010000014.1, read as the reverse complement.
ATTATGTTTTTTAAAATTTTAACTTTCACTGATACCAAAACCAGCCATATACAAATACTGCAGCCAAAGAGATTTTATTACAAGTTCATACATACTATAATGCGAAAAGACTTTTTCCCCAACCTATTATATCACTGAATGCTGGCTTATATTCTACCGCGGTTTTGTTGCATTGTAATATTATTAAATCATACCGTAGTTTTGGCAAAGATGCTTGTCAACCACTTCATTCATGCTCAATTGGTGGTAGCGGGCCCCACCAACGTCGTATTGTCAAATCATAAAACGTGATGACACCGACGTCGTTGACGGTGACGAATAACCACAGAGCAGCCTTCAATCGCCTTAATCATTCGATCTTCAATCTGACGGCCTCTTTCGCTTTAAGAGTTCTTGTAATACTAAGCCAGTGCAATATATCTCATAACTTTAAGTAAGCTTTTATTCATAGAATCCCTAAAATACAGTCCACGCTTACCACACCTTACAATACCAAAGATCCTACGCCCCTATAGTACATTTTTTTAACATTAGACATAAGGAAATCCCGGAAGCAGGTATCACAAAACTTTTTGTCTATGAATGACAGCAAAATTATCATTGTATATAATCCGACCTTATTAAAAATACCATGTTGTGCGTCGTGCGTGCATGATAAACGTATTCTTTTTATTTTTTTGTCATTATAATATCGTATTCCGTTCCTTTTGTGTTCTTGATCTTCTTTAGGTCTTTTATAGGAGACGTTTTAGAAAACGCATAAGTTTAATTAAATATAAAATAAATATGTTACCAATTACTGCTATGTAATTCGAAAAAAGTATTGCTTAAAACCTAATATTTTAAAATAATACAGTATTGTATATGTATGATTAGTTTTTGGAATGAAGATCGACATTTTTGAACTTGAACTAAACACTTACCTAAAAAACACCTGAATTCCTTTTGTCTAATGCTAAAAAATATACTATAGAATGCGCAATGAAAGGACAAGGTTTAAAATGTATGATAGGTACATAGCTGCAGCATTCAATAATTGAATATAGGTATATAAATTCTCGTCTCACAGTCTTTGTGACAATACTTTCCTGAACCGGGTTGACGGATAGAAAAAAAAATGTAGGATGTGTAAATTTCAAATCTCAAACAAAAGTCGCGTCACAATATTTTTTCAAAGCGGAAAACGACGAGGACGTTTATTCGAGGTGTTGATATGTATGCCAAATATCCTGAACTCAAGTTCTAATGTTTTTGTAACGAGTTACGTAATCGTTGTTTCGTGGTTTCCCGTTAAATGCGAATACTTGTGGTGTTCGAACTCAAAGTTTGTGCACATGCACAAAAACAAACTACCTACATAGTTAGCAGCATTAATTTCAGTAATTTTTCTGTCACTGAATGCTAGTTGGCTTGACTGCTCGCATGAAAATAATAACGTATCAGCTATGAAATATCAAGTTTTTTAGATTCATTTCAAAGAAACGCAAATGTCCAACACAAAAATGCTACTCGTAGATAAAATTATAGCTTTAAGATGAGATAAAAGTGACGTAGGATGTAAAAATTTTAAAGCTAAAGCATAATTTGCGACACAGTAATATATCCCGCAAAGCGTTCAAGTGTTTGTCCGAGCCTAAGTGCTTGTTCACATAGGAACGCACGGGCGCGGCAGCGGGTTCAGGTAGCGGGCGCGGTAGAGATGCGAGTTTGTGTTAACATTATCTGCCATGCGATCGCGCGAGCGTCGAACTTCAAATTGGTTGAAATTTCCTGACGGCGCGAGTGAATCGCGCGTTCCACCGCTAATTCGACGTGAACACACACAGGCGTCTTTAGACGTTTTTGATACCACCGCGAGCGGGCCGCGCACGCCATTCGCTAGTTGGCTTGCTACTTAGCCCGCTCGTGCCATTTGTACATAAACATTTGAATGCCGTCGCCATAGAGCAACACGGGCCACCGGCCACCACGGCGGACCGGAGGGGAGTAGCCATAGCGCTTATTACCGATGCAAAACAGCCTGTCATTTTTTGCGGGGGGTGCACACACACACTTCAAAAACCGTCTATTACTACGAAATCCATACTTTTACTTTAACAAAATTCATAAATAATTTCACTCACACATTTAAACGTCTGGGCGACAGGCGTAGGACCGTTTGGGCTTGTACTTTGACAGAGGTGAAAGCCCGCATATGGCTACACCCCTCCGGCCCGCCGCGGCCGGTGGCCCGTGTTGCTTTATGGCCGTGTCATACATATGTTTGATATCTCGTGATCTCGCCCACCACCGCGCCCGCGTGTCAATGTGAACGAGCACTAAGGTCAAAGGTGTCCTCCATCTTTGTTAGGGCGATAACAAATGGAGATGTTGATATGTAGCGCAAATAAATCTTGAACGCAAGTTTTAAAGTTTTAATAACGAGTAGTGTAATAATTTCTCGTGGTTTTACGTGTACACTGGTAGTGTAAGTTGAACTTGAATTTTCTGCATTATACACAAAAACAAACTTTGGAGCTCCAATGTTGAGCTTGAATTACCGCTGTAATTTATCTGCCAATATACCATTAATTGTTTTTAAGTTAAGAAAATAGAAATTCAATTTTATGAATAATAAATAAATATTGCAGGTAGTTCTAGTGACGAAATTCAGATATTACTTAAATTGTTGTCGGGTTAGGTCATTCAAAACGTTAATAAGTACCAATAGTAATAAATGCCCTGAAATTACGAACACAGATATAACAGATTAGATATGAGGAGTGTCAACACCATTTACTTTTTTTTATTTCATGTAATGGCAAACAAACATACAGTTTACATTGATTAGTACCTAATACTGTAAAAACATTTACATGATAGGAGAAATTTCATTTTTTTTATGTTATGGAAGTGGTAAACAAGCGTGCAGTTCACATTGATGTTAAGCGATGACTGCAGCCTATAGACACCCACACAAAGACCAAGGTCAAAATGCAGATACGTTACCACTCCTGAGACATAAAGTGTTATGCCTCTGTGCCGGAAATTACAGGGCCGTACATTACAACCTGACCGGAACACGATAGTGCTGAACACTACCATTGAGCGGCAAGTATCTGAGGTAATGCGGTGCTGCCAACGCCCGCTAGCACCATCAATGGAGATCTACCGCCAGTAAATGTAGATGCGTTGCCAATCCTTAAAACCTAAGGTGTTTTGCCTCTGTCTGGACAAACTTTCTAAGATACTTAGCGGTCAAGTTGAAAGATCAATTCATAGATTTGCGTAATCAGAAACAAGGTGCGTGTCCGCATAAACTTGCAAATGGCGTGATCGACCCGTCACTCGAGATTGAATTACTTGAACTTTGGTCGAGGGATAGACTAGTTCTCTAGTTTATCGGTGGAATGTCAATATTATTTACAGTATCCAGTAACAGTCATGCAGAGACCTATAAACTCAGGTTATCGAAGCACCCGAATCAGCTCACAATCCCGGAAACCATACGTCGACTTAAAAAGAGGCAGGATATCTTCGACGATTACAAGTCCTGAAATCATATAGGTACAAAAAAGGCTAACTCCAACGGGTGTTGCGCCTTAAGCGACAAAACGCACCCAACCCATCTGTTTATAGTCTGTAGACTGATTGCAAGATGATACCGGAAAAAGGAAAAAAAAATACAGTATCCAACAAGAAATATTGAGCATCGACTTTAGGAAGGAGACTTCGGCTTATTTCGTGTCTGTAGAGCGTTATCTCTTTTGTAACTTACGTTTGTGACGTTTGTCGACCATTTTGATCAAGTTTTGACCAATACGGAACGCTTACATAGGCAGTGCGCAGCAGAGATAACGCTCTACGAAGTCGAAACTTGCCGATCGTCTCTTTCGTTGGCTCGATGTGCAATATAAATTGTTGAGTACATATTGTACTATAGAGCTGACTTACTGATGAAGGCGGAACTTGACTAAAGAATGCTATCAAGATGAAACCATTGAGTTTGAACACATTTTGGTTTGGAATTGAAACCATAGATTTTGAATTACTTCCTATTGTTTGGGCAAATACTCTGCTGCCAGATATTTTTCAGGCTTTCACTGATGCACCTGTAAATTTTAAAAACTATTAATTTCAAAAAGGCGTACAACAAATGCTGTTGGGGTTGAAGGGGTAGAGAGCCTGTCTAGAAGAGGTGATGCGTTAATTTCAATTAACCCTGTGTATTAACTTCATTGATTTTGATATTTAACGATTTGTCAAAATCTTAAAGGCTCATTTTATGACTGATTTACATCTGTCTAGCTCTTTTTTACTGTGGGCATTTAATATTTTTCAAGCCACATCTTCCTCACAAGATAGAAGTCGAGTTGAATGATCAATTCTCAGATTTGCGTAATCAGAAACAAGGTGCGTGTCCGCATAAACTTGCAAATGACGCGATCGACCCGTCACTCGAGATTGAATTACTTGAACTTCGGTCGAAGAATCGACGGGACGAATCTCTATTTTTTCAGTTAACTTGCCCTGTAAGTAGAATGTTAGCTCGGGTTACATTTTGGAAGCTAAATCGCAATACGTAGGTAAATAATGGATTTCATCAACGTAAGAAATACCTTAATTTACCATAATTTTCTTTTTTATCAATTGGATTTCACTGACTTCAAGGGTAATTTTGCCATAATCTAGTGCTTGAAGTGGCACAATATATTATGAGTATGATCGTAGCAATTTTCGTAATTGCAGGTAAATTTACATAAATATTAACATATTGACCACACAATTTGTCCTAGAATATGTATATATTTTTTTATATACGCTTACACTCCACAGTAGGAATACACCTGTGTCGTGGGTGCCGTTGTACACATACAACACATACACAAACACCCAGACCCGAAACAAATATCTGTAGGCCATACAAATATTGTCCCGGTGCGGGGATCGAACCCACGACCCTTCGAATCAAACGGTCATCTCACACCGCTGGACTAACCGGGTCGTCATAATATACGAGGTAAACGTCTTCAAAATTGTTTCAAGTCAATCTTTATCAAAAAATATCGATAGTTCACAAAACGTTATTATTTAAGTATTTATTTGCAACATAATTTCAGGAATAAGTAATTATTCAGCTTCCATCGAATATTATTAGAAGTCTGAAAGGACGTAAATGTGATGCTAGCGCCACAATGCCGCAGCGGTTGTGTCGCGAAACAACCAACAGAGCTTATTTTAACAAGCTGATAGATGGCGCTAAGGGTCGTGAAAGGTTTGTCATCGACCTTATAAATTAAAGATAATATCACTCTTTGTAAACTTCACCATGAAAAAGTATTATACTGTTATTTATCAATAGCTTAGGTTATTTGAATATTGCAATTTACAAAATATAGGTGGTAAATTTTCAAGCAATAATAATGTGAATTTTGGACTGGAGTTTTATTTCAGTCAGGATAAGTTAATGAACCTAACTATTTAGTTACATGATGTTCAATGCATATGATTTTTTATGCATTGAACATCATGATGAATTTTAATGTCGATTCTTTCGTACTTAGAAAGTATTTTTTTTATGTAATGAAAATGGCAAACAAGCATGCAGTTCACATTGATGTTAAGTGATGACTGCAGCCTATAAACACCCACACAAAAACCAAGGTAAAATGCAGATGCGTTACCACTACTGAGGCCTAAGGTGTTTTGCCCCTGTGTCGGAAATTACAGGGCCGTGCATTACCACCTGGCCGGAACACGATCGTGCTGAATACTACCATTTAGCGGCAGGTATATCAGGTAATGCGGTTGTGCCCGCGAGCTCCATCACTGGAGCTCTACCACCAGTAAGTATGTTAGACAACAGTCTTAAGTAAAATCTTGTTAGGAGTCCTTTAAATTTTTGCCCTTTTATTTTGTGCAACGGCATCCGTAACGACCCACCGGCCATTTGTGGAGGCGAATTCTTCCGCTAGTGCAGTCATTCGACCAAACGATAACGGTCCGATTCGCGCGTTCATTCCTGCCCAGAATGTGGAAATTGTGGAACGAACTTCCCTCTGAGGAGATTACCCGGCGCTACAATATGGGGTTCTTCAAAACTGGCGTCAAAAGAGTCCTTCAGGGCTGTCAGCGCATAGGCAACTCCCCTGGTGTTGCAAATGTTCATAGGCGACGGTAACCACTTTCCATCAGGTGGCCCGTCTGCTTGGCTGTCAATCCTTTGACATAAAAAAAACTGCGAAATGCGTTGGGTCAGTGTAGTTTTTGGCATAGTTAAAGTTTTCAGGATTGACAGATCCTTTCATCATCTGATAGATAATTGAGGTCATTTTTGACTTAGCCAGTTTACTTTTTACTCAACCAGCCATTTTAATAAATTTGTTAAGCTTAAAGAAAGATTTTTTTTAATTTATTTATTTACTAGCTGTGCCCGCGACTTCGTCCACGTGAGAAAAAATATGATTGTGCAGTATCTACCCGGACGAAGTCGTGGGCGCAGCTAGTATAAAAGTAGCCTAAGTTACTCCTTATTACATCAGCTACCTACCCGTGGAAGTCCCGTCAAAGTCGGATGCACTCCAATTCTACTTATTTGTATGTAGGTATGTGTGTATGGATGTATGGAGATAAAAGTAGCCTAAGTTACTCCTTATTACATCAGCTACCTACCCGTGGAAGTCCCGTCAAAATCGGTCCAGCCGTTCCTGAGATTAGCGGGAACAAACAGACAGACAGACAGACAGACAAACATTGTAAAAAATGTTGTTTTGGTTTATGTACCGTGTTTACATACATATGCATTAAGTAAAAAGCGGTTATTTTTATATTACAAACAGACACTCCAATTTTATTTATTTGTATACATTTAATATGTATGTATGTATCTTCACGCCAGGTCCCTAACGGGGTAGGCAGAGAGTGTAGAGCGCCAGATATCCCGGTTCTGACAAACCTCTCGTGCCTCGTCTACCTTCATCATTCTCTTCATTTTTTAAACTAACCCAGAGCGAATAACCACTAATAATAATATCAAAAACACAAAATAAATTAAATAGACACTGAACAGTTTTGTATAATATGGATATAGGTATACAATAACATGGGATGGGCAACAGCGTCCCGGAATAAAACTATCACCACTGCCATGGTCCAAATAGCAATTTAACTTTTGCTATCAGTTTGTAAAGGGGAAATGAGACATTCTTCTGATAATAATATACTTTTTACATTAGTATATATTTAGTTTTATCTTAGTGATATTCTTGAATATACATATATTTTTTATCTTGTTTGACATGTATATCAATTGTTATTCACTTTAATTTAGTTTGTTTGTTTTTGACGTGTCATAAGAGGTGCCTGTCACCCTAAATGAATAAATGAGTTTCTGATTCTGATTCTGGCCACGCATGGCAATTCTTAGTCCCAACGCTGGACCATTCAACCTGTTCATTTTTTTTTATTTTAATAAGCAAAATTATATTATATTTAAACATGAAATATATCTACATACAAACTGGAACAGATATAAACACGATTCAACCTCACATCTAACATATTCATCAAGGAAAACTCCAAAGAAATTAAACATACCAGAATTTAATATTTAAAATACGAGCGAAGAATTATACCTTACCCGCCATTCGAGAACAGGTGTGCCCGAACTTGAGCTATACATATTCATGTAGGCAGCCAAGCCCCAAATTGTTGATAAAGTTAGGACTTGCCATGTAAAAATGTCTCCGAGATTTTCACGGTGATGAAGAGTAAAAATTCGAAGTTGGAACTGTTATAGCGGTTTAAAGGGGCTTTGGTAAACTGTCTAAGCTCATCGCTTTCGCAATTTGGTAACGTTTTAGATACTAGAGACATGGTTTCTTAATACATAGCTACCGTTTTACAGTTATAGAGTTCCTGTGATGATTTCTATGGTATAATATCTTAACGTAACTTCACGCCTGTAATCCCCGAAGGGGTAGGCAGAGGTAAATGCATGCATTCAAGCATACATGCAAACACTTACGATTCGCCGGTTACGTTTTGGCCCATGTGGTGGCGAGCCTATTGTCATCCCTAGGCACATTATCAAACTTCGAGGTACTGAATTATTCCCAGTTGTCCCCGCGGCGATTGCCTCCGGAGGCAAATGGGACAAATTTTTCCCAGTTGCCACCGGAGGCAACTAAGAATGATTGCCCCCACTTCAGTTTTGCTGTACATTGCTTTCTCCATCGAAGAGAATTTTTTTTCCAGAAAATTGAAAAATCCCAATAGAACCAGAGATAAAGGCCTTTACACCATTACCTCTTATAACCGAATAACCCCCTACCCGCGAATCGAACCCAGGACCTCAGCGTAGTAGTAGTGGCCTGCTACCACTAGGCTACCGAGGCATATCTTCATTTTACTTAATCTGTCTGCTTTTATTTATCGAAGGTGGCAGGCAAGCATGCAGCTCACATGGTGTTAAGTGAAGACTGCTGCCTATAGACATCTATACAAAAACCAGAGGTCAAAATGCAGATACGTTGCCACCACGACCTAAGGTGTTGTCTCTGTAATAGTATATATAGGGGCCATACATTACCATCTAAGCGGAACACGAAAGTGCTGAACACTATCATTCGGCGGCAGATAGATTAATAGATTAACTATAAAACTAATAAACAACTTATAAAAGCTTGTAAAGGCCTCTGCTTTTTGCCCTCTCGTTTTAGTGTAAATGTCTGTAGGCCGCAGTTATCACTTAATATACATGTGAACTGCATGCTTGTTTCTCACATTAATCATATAACACAATCTGTTTGCCATTTTCATTATGTTTAAAACCGAATCCGGGTTTATACCTTCAATAATTTCAATGAACTAGCGTAATGGTACGAAAATATAACAGTAGGTATATGAGAAAAAAAATGGATGAAATTAATAAATTTGAGGTGAAAAATTTTTGTTATTTTTTAACTTAAGTAGGGAAATTAGTCAATAAAGGAGATGTTGCAAAAATGTTTGGACCTCCGGCCATGTATTGTACACAATATCATTAAATAGGCAAAATCAATATAAAAACGTTTTTACTGCATATTTTCACTTATTTAGATTTGTTTGAAGTTACAAAACATAATTTGCAGTTAGAATTGCAACTTAAAACCAACATGGCGAATATGGCGGACGATGTCATTTTGACATTTTCATTTTTTAAATTGTTTTTTGATTATCAATTACTTGGAGAAAAAAAAAATTATAAATACTATCAAAATCGATTGATACCAAGCGTTGGCTGTATCGCCGCCGTGTTGAACATGGTTGAAAATGATAAAATCGTTTGAATTAAATGTGGTGGTAACTCTAAAATATGTTCTTGATTAAATTAATTGTATTGTTTTCGGATTCTTCTATAATTTACCCATTTTTTGAGGACATGTACGAACCAGGGCCGAGCTCGCAACATCTCCTTTACAGTCACAAAAATAACTCTATTGAGACGAGGGAAAATCGCCGTAGGTACTGTTAAATAACTCAGTCACGAAATCTATTCTTTCTATCTAATCTATCTCCTATTATCATTAGGATCACAATACCAAATAGTACCTCGCTAATTAACCAAACAGAACCAAAAACTTGGCAGCTCGATGTAACCATCCGCCTATAATTGTAAATTCCACGACGTCCGGAACATTTCACCAAAACACCGTCCTCCAATTACAATGGGTACTAAATTGAAATTAGCCACTCGTTCGTCGCTTGAATACTCGTATAGCCTCCGAAATAGTCTTCCCATCGCTTACGTTACACTCTAGCTATGGTGTTTAAGTCACAAGATGTGTTTTAAAATAATATTTCTTAAACTTCGTTACTTAAATTACAATGTTTTTTTTTGTTATGTAACATTCTTCATCAACATCATCAGCCTATAGACGTCCATTGCTGAACATGGGTCTCCCCCAGTCTTCCACAATAATCTATTCTTGGCGGTCTGCATCCAAAGGCTCCCCGCAACGTTGATATGGTCGTCAGTCCATCTCGTGGGGGGCCGTCCTGTACTGCGTCGTCCTACACGTGGTCCCCACTTGAGAATCGTACCCATCGGTTATCAGTTCGTTGAGCAATGTGGCCTGCCTGCCCATTACCACTTGAACGTTCTAATTCTCCAGGCTATAATGGTTACATTGGTTCTTCTACGAATATTTTTGTTCCAAATCCTGTCCCGTAGAGAAAATCCGAGCATAGTCCGAGATATTTAGTAAATTGAATGTCATTACGAAATATTCCCTAACCTAAGATTATAACTTGTCAAAATATCCCAACACATCAAAAATCAAAACAAATGTGATCCCACTTAAAGTATGTATGTATCTTCACGCCAGGTCCCTAACGGGGTAGGCAGAGAGTGTAGAGCGCCAGATATCCCTAACAAATCACCCTCCTGTAACTTAACCCTCAACCGAAATCGTAAAACCTGGAACCGTGCCACGGGAGCAGGTTATTAACACTACGTGCGCACTTGGCAGCCGCCTGTGACAAATGAAGCCGACATATTATGAAGAAACCTCTCATATTTAGAGCTAATACTGTGTCCGCCTGCTCAGCGGTTTGCGTAGCCAGCTGCAACTGGTAAACGTTTTAAATTGAATTTCAGCGTAGAAAAAGTTGGAAGTTTCATTTTTACTCGATGATATATTTTATTCAGCTAAAATACTATATAGCATATACTGTGATATGCTTTTTTTCACTCCGCTCCTGAATTTTGATGTGCAAAATTCCGCAATTTTAGTTAGTTAGACAGTACAATGTAGCGAACTTTGAAATTACATATTTTGTGAGAACTAAAGTATACGAGTACTATGTACGTTACTTCGAAGTTTTGCCAGGTTATGCGAGAGCTCGCCCGCCTCACCGTTCGGTGTTTGATTTTTTTTCCCGATAGTACAACCTTTTTATGATAATTATTATTCAGTTTATTTAAATATTTCATTAAAATTACCGCCACTACGATCGCCAATCCGTGTGCCAAGCGTGGCGACTATGGCATAATAATATTCTCCCTTGTGGAGAGGCTTTATTCCAGCAGTACTAATTTTTGGCTGATATGAGAACTAACCTAAACTTCAAGGACCCTTAGAAATAATGTAATATATAAATAAAAAAGAAAAAACGGAAAGAAAAATTTGACTTCAGGCAGGAATCGAACCTACGACCTCAGGATAACCAGTCCAGCAGCTTTACCACTAAGCTATCGAAGTCCCACACCGATTATTAACCGATTTTAGGTGAACGACATCCATTTATTAGCTATACAACCGATGTGATAGACTTTGCAGTTTATATAGTATCGTTATCTTCAAGGTTCTGTCTGAGTTAATGCAAGCATTTAATAAAATCCACCAAACATTAAACCAGTATTCCAAAACACAATTTATAAACCTATTTACACTTGTATAAACGGTATAAACTCTCATAATCAGTAATGTTCGAGCAATTCGGCCTACTATTCCGTCGACAGAGCCTAGTTCTGGCTAATGGTCTATAAAGTAGAGACAATGGCTCAGTGGGCTGCATTCGTTGATCCCGGCTCTAATCCCGGGTCGAACATAGTAATAGCGAATATGGGAAGTTTTCCGTTTGATGTTTGCTCGTAGAGCCTTTCTATTTTGCAAGAATTATTTTTGATCGTATTGAAATTTGTATAAGTAAAATACCTTTTTTTTAATTATCTTGATTACAGGCTAGTAGAGCATTTTTACGAAATTGTGCGAGATTTCCCATTTATTTTTATGTTTCCCTAAACATAACTCAAAGGATTCAAGATAACGAAGAATTGGAATAGTCACGAAAATAAAACTATTTATTTTCAGTCATTATGGGCAACTTCCGAAAGAAACATTTAACATTCATAATGCATTAACTTCATAAAAATCAATCGATGTAAATTTCAATATGTTAAAGCTTTACACGGAAACAAACTCTTTTTGAAATGAATATCGAGGCAATAACAATAGTAAGTAGTTTTAAAGATAAAGTAATAGGTAACAGTCAATATTCTGCCAAGTGAATAACCTTTATTATGACGACCAAATTCATTCTTTCTCAGTTTCTTTTGAAATGGGGAAATGGAGGAATTTGTAAATAATTGATGCTTTCCATATTACACAAAATTGTTCAGTGTCTATTTAATTTATTATGTGTTTTTGATTATTATTAGTGGTTATTCACTCTAGGTTAGTTTAAAAAAAAATGACGATGTAAAAGTGCTCTCCAGGAGCCTAATTAAATGAAATAAATGAATAAACTGAATAGATACGTTCTTTATACTGTGTATATTTAATACTTTATATGATGCAAAATTTCGTGTGTTGATTGTCACAGGTAAAGGTTTGCATCTTAATATCATATTCCACTCATCTTAGTGTCATTGCGAAAACTTTTAATCTCGAAAAGAACAATCCACATACACTCCAAAATACGAGATCATGAGCTCGGACAAGATATTAACTTTAATATCTTGGATTAACCCTCTAAGCCCCTGAAACTTAACATCGCGTCTCAGATTATCCCATAATAACGAGCCGCCGTCCACTCCGTTTTCATTACTGTAACGAGTAGTTTTCCCTGTAATGGGCTATAAACATTGCCGCAAATAGAGCACGGAACAAAGTTCCATGCAATAATCTTAGTCTACATAATGTTGGATCAAGGGATAAATGCTGAACTGGATGCGTCGGGCCCTGAGTTTTTAAATTGCTTGACGACGTGTGAGAGATATTTCTTGTCATGAAGTTGAGATTGAATTGGTTGGAGAAATGATAAGGTAAGGTAGGCAGGGTAAGGTATTTTGAATTTGTTATTCAATAATATGTTATTGCGAAATCTACTAATCGTAGAATTTGTAATTGCCAGCGATTATTCACGACATAACTGTACTGCTTAGCTGAATCTAAACTATAGGCAGATACTTTAATCTTTGTAACTTATATTTATTTTTTATTTGTAATTTTACAATAGTGTTAACTATTACTTAATTTTCTCTCTTCATTTATGCATACTAATGTAAACATTTTAAATGAGTACCAAGTGTGGAACCGTAATATTTATTACAGTAGCAGCACATCTGCATTTTGACCTCTGGTTTTTGTGTAGATATCTATAGACTGCAGTCATCTTTTATGTGAACTGCACAACTATTTACCACTTTCGTTTCATAAAAGAAATTAATATACATTATAATAAAACGAATAAAAATATGCAAGTTTTAAAATATAATAACAAAGCATTGCAATTAAATACAGAATTACTGACTCTTCTTATATTTAAAATTAGAAGGTACGTCTTTATGTAATGCTTTTTACAACTTATCCTATAGATTGAATTTGACAGACCGAAAAGTAACTGGAAAATCGAGAGAAAACATTATCCCTAAAAAGAAAAACTTTTCTTGAAAAAGTTCGTATCGAAATAAATTTTAAGCCCTCTTAGATGGAGCCATATCCAGTGTCTGAGCATCCTTCGTTAAGCTCATAAAGAGTTTTAGTTTGGGATAATCTTACAAATTTTACGCCTCTTTGATTACCCGTCTCTCAACTGTAATTTTAAACGCTTGTTGTTCCTACAGCTTAAGTCATTCAAGTTGAGTTTCATCATATTTTCAACATTTTTTAATTTTATGTTGAGATGAATATGTTGTCATAAAAGGTTTGTTACTGTGTAATGTAACAAGACTTTTATCATCTTAATATATATAAATCTCGTGTCACAACGTTTGTCCTCAATGGACTCCTAAACCACTTAACCGATTATAATAAAATTCGCACACCATGTGCAGTTCGATCCAACTTGAGAGATAGGATAGCTTACATTACGCTATGACTAATAGGAGCAGAGCAGCGCGGGCGAAGCCGGGGCGGGCCGCTAGTAGTTTTATAAAGTTTCTTTAACATTACTATGGTTAAGTACCTTCTATAGATCATACTTTTTTAAATTTAATTTCTTTTTGGATATTAAATGAAATATAAGCTAGTTTGTATCTGATACTAAAATTTTCAGTGCCATCCTTGGAGTGTGGGAACGTGTATAATAATGGCAACCCTTGATACATCCCACTGCTGGACTCGAGTCTCTCCTCTCATTGGACGGAGGCCTGGAGATTTTTCCACCACGCTGCTCCAATGCGGATTGGTGGAGATAAGGATTAGTGGCCAACCCGCTGTCGGATGTTTTCAAATTTGCCACTAGCGGTCACCCATCACATACCCTAGCGCACCCGCTTAACTAATAGATCACTTGCGATCCTCACCAGCCGCGGGGCCATGCGCGCTTCTTGAACTTTTATTAGACACAAAGAAAAAAAGGCTTCTGGGAATGTGTATATAATAAAAGTAATTGCAACCAAAAAATACTTTTCGTTAAAAAGTAATTTGCAACCGAAAAAGTATTTTGCGTCAAAAGTGATTTGCAATCAAAAAGTTATTTTTGAACGTGTATATTGAATGTCAAAAGGTTCACTGTGGTACTCCATGACACTAAAAACGTGGCTTGTAAATTATGGGTGTCGACATAACGTTTATTTTCATTGTCTAATTTGTGAATGAGGTTATTTAAAAACTAATTCCAAGTTATGTATGTCCGATAAATAAGTACAATAATAATTTAAAGGCAGTTAAAAATATCACCACAAACGGTATCAGTATTAAAACGCACTTAGCTACAGTCTTATCTGGCGTAATCCTAGCACCGCAGCGTAACGTTAAGTCTAACGCTACTTGATAAATTGCCGGCGACTTATTCGGTTATGTAGAGAAAATCCGAGCATAGTCCGAGATATTTAGTAAATTGAATGTCATTACGAAATATTCCCTAACCTAAGATTATAACTTGTCAAAATATCCCAACACATCAAAAATCAAAACAAATGTGATCCCACTTAAAGTATGTATGTATGTATCTTCACGCCAGGTCCCTAACGGGGTAGGCAGAGAGTGTAGAGCGCCAGATATCCCTAACAAATCACCCTCCTGTAACTTAACCCTCAACCGAAATCGTAAAACCTGGAACCGTGCCACGGGAGCAGGTTATTAACACTACGTGCGCACTTGGCAGCCGCCTGTGACAAATGAAGCCGACATATTATGAAGAAACCTCTCATATTTAGAGCTAATACTGTGTCCGCCTGCTCAGCGGTTTGCGTAGCCAGCTGCAACTGGTAAACGTTTTAAATTGAATTTCAGCGTAGAAAAAGTTGGAAGTTTCATTTTTACTCGATGATATATTTTATTCAGCTAAAATACTATATAGAATATACTGTGATATGCTTTTTTCACTCCGCTCCTGAATTTTGATGGGCAAAATTCCGCAATTTTAGTTAGTTAGACAGTACAATGTAGCGAACTTTGAAATTACATATTTTGTGATAACTAAAGTATACGAGTACTATGTACGTTACTTCGAAGTTTTGCCAGGTTATGCGAGAGCTCGCCCGCCTCACCGTTCGGTGTTTGATTTTTTTTTTCCCGATAGTACAACCTTTTTGTGATAATTATTATTCAGTTTATTTAAATATTTCATTATAATTACCGCCACTACGATCGCCAATCCGTGTGCCAAGCGTGGCGACTATGGCATAATAATATTCTCCCTTGTGGAGAGGCTTTATTCCAGCAGTACTAATTTTTGGCTGATATGAGAACTTACCTAAACTTCAAGGACCCTTAGAAATAAAAGAAAAAATGGAAAGAAAAATTTGACTTCAAGCAGGAATCGAACCTACAACCTCAGGATAACCAGTCCAGCTGCTTTACCACTAAGCTATCGAAGTCCCACACCGATTATTAACCGATTTTAGGTGAACGACATCCATTTATTAGCTATACAACCGATGTGATAGACTTTGCAGTTTATATAGTATCGTTATCTTCAAGGTTCTGTCTGAGTTAATGCAAGCATTTAATAAAATCCACCAAACATTAAACCAGTATTCCAAAACACAATTTATAAACCTATTTACACTTGTATAAACGGTATAAACTCTCATAATCAGTAATGTTCGAGCAATTCGGCCGACTATTCCGTCGACAGAGCCTAGTTCTGGCTAATGGTCTATAAAGTAGAGACAATGGCTCAGTGGGCTGCATTCGTTGATCCCGGCTCTAATCCCGGGTCGAACATAGTAATAGCGAATATGGGAAGTTTTCCGTTTGATGTTTGCTCGTAGAGCCTTTCTATTTTGCAAGAATTATTTTTGATCGTATTGAAATTTGTATAAGTAAAATACCTTTTTTTAAATTATCTTGATTACAGGCTACAGCGTTTTTACGAAATTGTGCGAGATTTCCCATTTATTTTCATGTTTCCCTAAACATAACTCAAAGGATTCAAGATAACGAAGAATTGGAATAGTCACGAAAATAAAACTATTTATTTCCAGTCATCATGGGAAACTTCCAAAAGAAACATTTAACATTCATAATGCATTAACTTCATAAAAATCAATCGATGTAAATTTCAATATGTTAAAACTTTACACGGAAACAAACACTTTTTGAAATGAATATCGAGGCAATAACAATAGTAAGTAGTTTTAAAGATAAAGTAATAGGTAACAGTCAATATTCTGCCAAGTGAATAACCTTTATTATGACGACCAAATTCATTCTTTCTCAGTTTCTTTTGAAATGGGGAAATGGAGGAATTTGTAAATAATTGATGCTTTCCATATTATACAAAATTGTTCAGTGTCTATTTAATTTATTATGTGTTTTTGATTATTATTAGTGGTTATTCACTATAGGTTAGTTTAAAAAAAAATGACGATATAAAAGTGCTCTCCAGGAGCCTAATTATATGAAATAAATGAATAAACTGAATAGATACGTTCTTTATACTGTGTATATTTAATACTTTATTTGATGCAAAATTTCGTGTGTGGATTGTCACAGGTAAAGGTTTGCATCTTAATATCATATTCCACTCATCTTAGTGTCATTGCGAAAACTTTTAATCTCGAAAAGAACAATCCACATACACTCCAAAATACAAGATCATGAGCTCGGACAAGATATTAACTTTAATATCTTGGATTAACCCTCTAAGCCCCTGAAACTTAACATCGCGTCTCAGATTATCCCATAATAACGAGCCGCCGTCCACTCCGTTTTCATTACTGTAACGAGTAGTTTTCCCTGTAATGGGCTATAAACATTGCCGCAAATAGAGCACGGAACAAAGTTCCATGCAATAATCTTAGTCTACATAATGTTGGATCAAGGGATAAATGCTGAACTGGATGCGTCGGGCCCTGAGTTTTTGAATTGCTTGACGACGTGTGAGAGATATTTCTTGTCATGATGTTGAGATTGAATTGATTGGACTAATGATAAGGTAAGGTAGGCAGGGTAGATAGGGTAAGGTATTTTGAATTTGTTATTCAATAATACGTTATTGCAAAATCTGCTAATCGTAGAATTTGTAATTGCCAGCGATTATTCACGACATAACTGTACTGCTTAGCTGAATCTAAACTATAGGCAGATACTTTAATCTTTGTAACTTATATTTATTTTTTATTTGTAATTTTACAATAGTGTTAACTATTACTTAATTTTCTCTCTTCATTTGTGCATACTAATGTAAACATTTTAAATGAGTACCAAGTGTGGAACCGTAATATTTATTACAGTAGCAGCACATCTGCATTTTGACCTCTGGTTTTTGTGTAGATATCTATAGACTGCAGTCATCTTTTATGTGAACTGCACAACTATTTACCACTTTCGTTTCATAAAAGAAATTAATATACATTATAATAAAACGAATAAAAATATGCAAGTTTTAAAATATAATAACAAAGCATTGCAATTAAATACAGAATTACTGACTCTTCTTATATTTAAAATAGTTCATTAAAATTAGAAGGTACGTCTTTATGTAATGCTTTTTACAACTTATCTTATAGATTGAATTTGACAGACCGAAAAGTAACTGGAAAATCGAGAGAAAACATTATCCCTAAAAAGAAAAACTTTTCTTGAAAAAGTTCGTATTGTAATAAATTTTAAGCCCTCTTAGATGGAGCCATATCCAGTGTCTGAGCATCCTTCGTTAAGCTCATAAAGAGTTTTAGTTTGGGATAATCTTACAAATTTTACGCCTCTTTGATTACCCGTCTCTCAACTGTAATTTTAAACGCTTGTTGTTCCTACAGCTTAAGTCATTCAAGTTGAGTTTCATCATATTTTCAACATTTTTTAATTTTATGTTGAGATGAATATGTTGTCATAAAAGGTTTATTACTGTGTAATGTAACAAGACTTTTATCATCGTTTAATAAAGTTTCTTTAACATTACTATGGTTAAGTACCTTCTATAGATCATACTATTTTAAATTTAATAACTTTTTGGATATTAAATGAAATATAAACTAGTTTGTATCTGATACTAAAATTTTCAGTGCCATCCTTGGAGTTTGGGAACGTATATAATAATGGCAACCCTTGATACGTCCCACTGCTGGACTCGAGTCTCTCCTCTCATTGGACGGAGGCCTGGAGATTTTTCCACCACGCTGCTCCAATGCGGATTGGTGGAGATAAGGATTAGTGGCCAACCCGCTGTCGGATGTTTTCAAATTTGCCACTAGCGGTCACCCATCACATACCCTAGCGCACCCGCTTAACTAATAGATCACTTGCGATCCTCACCAGCCGCGGGGCCATGCGCGCTTCTTGAACTTTTATTAGACACAAAGAAAAAAAGGCTTCTGGGAATGTGTATATAATAAAAGTAATTGCAACCAAAAAATACTTTTCGTTAAAAAGTAATTTGCAACCGAAAAAGTATTTTGCGTCAAAAGTGATTTGCAATCAAAAAGTTATTTTTGAACGTGTATATTGAATGTCAAAAGGTTCACTGTGGTACTCCATGACACTAAAAACGTGGCTTGTAAATTATGGGTGTCGACATAACGTTTATTTTCATTGTCTAATTTGTGAATGAGGTTATTTATAAACTATTTCCAAGTTATGTATATCCGATAAACAAGTACAATAATAATTTAAAGCCAGTTAAAAATATCACCACAAACGGTATCAGTATTAAAACGCACTTAGCTACAGTCTTATCTGGCGTAATCCTAGCACCGCAGCGTAACGTTAAGTCTAACGCTATTTGATAAATTGCCGGCGACTTATTCGGATAAACTGTTACACTTTATTGTTAATAATGGCAACCCATTATACGTCCCACTGCTGGGCACGAGTCTCTCCCTATCACGCTGCTCCAATGCGGATTGGTGGAGGTGTTGGGGGTTAGTGGCCAACCCACTGTCGGATGTTTTCAAACCGCCCATAAGGCCTCCGACAAGGTTTAACGACTGCTATCCATCGATAGCAACCGGGACCGACGGCTTAACGTGCCCTCCGAAGCACGGAAACGCGCATTTAATTTGCCACTAACGGTCACCCATCACACTACCCGACCGCGTCCGTAGTGCTTAACCGAGCAGATCGCTTACGATCTACACCAGCCGCTGGGCCATGCGCGCTTCCTTTACTTTATTGTTAATGTTCCTTAATACCTATTTAAAGTAAAATAGTGGATGTAATCAGATGTGGAACTTTTAAAGTATTGTCCGACACAATTATGGCAGACAACTTGTCAGCTAGTTGGTAAATTTGACAAAAAGTACTTTTTGGATGCAAATTACTTTTAACGAGAAGTATTTTTTTGTTGAAAATTACTTTTTAACGAAACGTATTTTTTGGTTACAAATTCTTTTTGACGAAAAGTACTAAGCGAGAATGCAATGCTTGTTTATGGAAAGGAACTGAAGAGGCTGGTAGACAATTACGATAAGAAAGATATCTAGTTACACTTGAAGATAAACTTTAAAATCTATTTACCTGACTGCAATTCCAAAAAAATATACAGAAAACTGCAACAGGACCATATTAAACATTTATCAGTTTCGTAAAAGTATTATAACAAAATAAAATATGTAACGTATTTCTTCTGAGGAACTGTATTTTTAAAAGCATTTTTTGAATCTGAAACTAATAGATAAAACTTTTAAAAGAAACTAACTAGTGTAATTAGAATTTAAACCTAGTGAAAATATATCGCCACAAACGGTATCAGTATTAAAACGCAGTTAGCTACAATCTTATCTCGCGTAATCCTAGCACCGCAGCCTCTAAACGTTAGTCCTAACGCTACTTGATATACTGCCGGCGACTTACTCGGATAAACTGGTATTCCGCTTTGTTAATATACCTTAATTTCTATTTGAGGTAAAACACTGGACGCTATTAGCTGTGGAAATATCTTTTACCTTCTCATGCAATGTAATGCATGACTTTTTTGCACCACATTGATGATTGAGACTTTCCTGTCTGAAACAATTACTATGAATGAGAATATGATGCGAAAATAATTATAATGTGTTTGTGGAGGAACGGGTGGAAGTGTTCCTCCAGCGAAAAGGGAGGATCCTCCGACCAGGCGAGGTGATAGCGCCTGGCGGGCCGCGGCCCAACGATTGACGTTGGGAAGTTGTATATATGCCAACTCATGAGAAATCTTCGTATGTGCCATGTAATTCGCATGCACGCCATCTATCGTACTAGACAAGTACTGTGTGGAGTGGACGCTACATGTTCTAAGTTAGAACGACAACTACACTCATTGGAACAAAATTATTTTTACGAATTATTTCTAAAATGAAATTAATGAATGGTTGATTCATTCATTTCATTTCAGAGTCTACACGGAAGCTGAAAAACAATCAAAACGTCGGATTTATTTTAAAAATAATTACAGTTTAGAGATATCACCGTTCAAATAGTTTTATTTTAAAAAATGTGTAGGGTTTATTAATACGATTGTTTTCTTCCTTCATTATCGTGTCATTATGTTTGATGATAATAAAATATATTCTGATGAGTAATTAATTACTTCATTCTGGATGTATTTGATTCGTTATTCGTAATATAATGGGGATTATTATGTTCTTTATGATGAAAGCAGTAATTTCATCAGAACAATGTAAAATTCACATTAATGCAATAAAGAACTTAGAACTTTGAATTTTAATTTAATATTGTACTATTTAACTTTACTGGTGGTAGAGCTCCAGTGACGGAGCTCGCGGGCGTAGGCACCACCGCATTACTTAATATACTTGCCGCTAAATGGTAGTGTTCTGCACTATCGTGTTCCCGTCAGGTGGTAATGTACGGCCCTGTAATTTCCGGCACAGAGGCGTAACACCTTAGGCCTCAGGAGTGGTAACGCATCTGCACTTTGACCTTGGTCTTTGTGTGGGTGTCTATAGGCTGCAGTCATCACTTAACATCAATGTGAACTGCATGCTTGTTTGGCACTTTCATTACATAAAAAAAATAATAAGCAATTTATGATATTTTATGTGACCTCCAGAGTTTCTAAATGTCCTCGACGAATGTCAACAAATTTGTTGACAATAAAAAACATGACTGCTAAATATAGATTTGTTATTATATATATATAATAACAATTTATGATATTTTATGTGACCTCCAGAGTTTCTAAATGTCCTCGACGAATGTCAACAAATTTGTTGACAATAAAAAACATGACTGCTTAATATAGATTTGTTAATATATAATTTCCATTTTATACAAAAGTACACACTATAATGAATAAGGAAATTGACCTTTCACCACCCACACATACATCCGGGCTCTTCACACAAACAACTGTAACCACATCACACAAGCACATCACAACCGCAGATCTACTAATGACGTCACGTCACCGACAAGCTAATAAGACATGTATTTGATTATAATTAACCCTTTACGTTGACGACTGTTTATACCTGAGTCGTAATGTTATTATATGGGATGTACGTAATGTCTAATTGTATTAAACATGTATTTGATATTATCGTAATTATTCACTTCTCTAAATTAATGTTTCTTCAACAATCATGATTTGCCAATAACATGTGTTTTTTAAAATAATCATTTTAGTTTAATATACGCGAGATATATCCGAAAACTAATTTTATTTCAATGTTTTTTTTAGTTTGTAGGCATTCTTTTAGAGTAGTTTTTCTAGTCATAGGTAATTTAATCCAAGCGTTTGAACGCCAAGTCCCATACGGGGTAGGCAGACATTGTATTGCGGTCGATCCGAGTCCGATTTGGATAATTCTTTTATAAAGGGCATACCTTGAAGTGGTCCCATATTAATTTTGAGTAGAATAGAATATTTGTTTATTGTCAAAAATTGTGTACAATTAGCAGATAGTATTGCTTACATTAAGTACCTACTTAACAATAATTTACCACACTGGGTATACAATATGTTTTTAGAAAAAAAAAATAAACTAAGAGCATAATGTACCTATATTTATTAAGATATTTATAATAAATGTCAGATATTTTTCAATTTAAATTTCTATAACAATAAAATAAGAACATAATAAATGTCAGTTAAATTAAAAATATTACAAATTAATTTATCAACCTGGAAAATGTCTAAAATTGCAATGGAAACAAAATTCCAACCTTAAGGGAACAAATATAGGGAATAATTGTTTATTTCAAATTGGTTATGCTTAGTGGTTGTACTTAATATTTCAGGAAAGTTTTTGTCCTGCTGTAAAATAAAGTTAAGGTAAAAGTAAAGTTTTGAAAATTCAAATATTTAATTCCTAAATTTAGTTTTTGTTTGTAATTATACAACTACAAAACATGACATACATTTTTTACAACACGTACAATATAACGAACCAAACAAAACTTCACATTAAAATAACTTTAACCCGCCACCAGATAACACAGAACTTATCTAAAAACTTTACCTATTACGTAAATCAGAAAAACTAATTACCTCCATTGTAAAAGAAATCCAATGCTCACAGTACTTCCTTGGCGGTTTAAATCAGCTATAATTTAATCCGTATCTTTTATCTTGACCTCGGGATAGCACTAAATTAATTAGTCTTACTTGCGACTGCAGCCGTCTGAATAATTTACTTAAACAATCTCTTTTTACACAGATATCTACTCCGAGTTAATCACAATGGGCTAAGTGAGTTTGAGTTACTCTTGAGTTTTGCTCTCGGCTCCTTAGTTCTAGTTCTCATTTGATTGTGTAGGCAGACGGACTGCGTCGCAGAATTTGCATTTGCCTTAAATTAATAGATAGCGCTAGATGTCTTAACACGAAATATATTTCAAGAAGCGCGCATGGTCCCGCACCTGGTGTTGATCCCAAGCGATCTACTCGGTTAAGCGATACAGACGCGGTCGTGTGATGGATGACCGCTAGTAGCAAATTAAAATGCTCGTATCCGTGCCTCGGAGGGCACGTTAAGCCGTCGGTCCTGGTTACTTTCGATAGCATCCGAGAGCGGGTTGGCCACTAACCTGTATCTCCATCAACCCGCATTGGAGCACCGTGGCGGAGTTAGCTCCAGACCTCCCCCCAAAAAGGGGAGACTCGTGCTCAGCAGTGGATTGTATCAAGGATTGCCTTTATTACTATTATTATATTTCAACTTAACTTCACGCCCGTATTGTGTTGCTCTATAAAAGGGTGGCACTAGTTAGTATTGATAATGGCAAAGAAGCATGTAGTTCACTTGCCTGGTGAAGGAATACTGTAGCCTGTAGATATACTACTGAACTAGAAAGAAAGGAAGAAAGAAAGAAAAATAAATTTATTTGGACAAAAAAAAACAAATCGGATCACCAACTCAGCATTGTGCCGTATTAATAACCCGGCGCTGGTATTATGTTTGGGCCCTATAGTGTGATACTACGGTACTAAATACAGAAGCGTTGTCACCCCTGACGCCTAAGTTATGGAACATGATAGTAAAAAAATACAAAAATAAAATACGCTTACACTCACAGCCCCACAGTAGGTATAAACCTGTGTCGTGGGTGCCGTTGTACACATACAACACATACACAAACACCCAGACCCGAAACAAATATCTGTAGGCCATACAAACATTTGTCCCGGTGCGGGGATCGAACCCGCGACCCTTCGAATCAAACGGTCATCTCACACCGCTGGACTAACGGGGCCGTGCTGAACACTACTATTTAGTAGTAGACAGATTAAGTAATGCGGTAGTACCTGCGCCTTCAAGCTCCAAACTGGACCTCTACCACAAGAACATAACATAAATTGAAAGCAAATTTTCCGTAGAAACGATCACCTTCAAGATAACTATTGCAGCTTGATAGTTTTTTTACAAGTTTCTCTTCACAAACATAATAATATAATATTTATACTAAGCACATTCACTCACCCGTCATGAGCGAAAATACTTTATCACTAACAAAAGAACACCTGTCCACAGTCATCGACCCAAAGATGAACATTCACAGCAAAACCTCCACGTTTTAACCCCAGTCGTTTACAGGTTAAAACAAGTTATAACCATTCTTTTCATTGCTACAGAAAACAATATTCATTGGAAACCATCGGATTAACTCAGAACTCTGAGCAAACTTCTGGTTTCCTGTACACACACTACAAGCCCATTCAAACAATTCAGCTTTCATTTACTAAAGGTACACTTCACCTTTCAACTTTAGAGCGGGATAGAAAAGCTTAACGAGGTTGGCGGCCAGACAGACTAGATCCCTAGATCAGTTTAGCACGAGCGAAATTTGTGGGGATTCCTCGTAGCCTGGGATCAAGTTGTGTTGGACAATCCGCAGCCGGCTTTGAGGTAGGTACTAAAGTTGGCTTAGCTACACTAATTACGTTAAAAAACAACACTTTTAGTTCTCAAAGCGCGACCTATGAGTGTTGGAATCTTGACCTACATGCTTGTAGCCGCGAATGATTTAGGGATGCGTTGGTTGTTTGAATATTTTATGACGAAGGTCCATGAATTTGTAAAACTAATTATAGAAAAGAAGAAGATGCGTCGGGACGGGACGACCTCGACTAGCGGAAGAATGTACTTCTACTGGCAGAGAATCCTTTGGGCAACCAAATGGGGCTATAGTAAGTGCAATAACGCAAGATAGGCAGCATCGTCCTGCGATAAAACTACTGCTACTGCGTTCGCAAATCCGCATGCCAAGCGTGACGATTAAGGCATATTTCTCTTATGTGGAGACTTTGGTCCAGATGTTGACATCCTTCTTCTAATACGGTCTTTCCGATAATGACATCATCACGTATGGTACTTCGTAATATAATAGTGGTAAATAACATTGTGATTGCGGTATGCAGTTCACATGTATGGTAAATGAACATGTCGCCTATAGACATCTACACGAAACGCAATGGTGGAGATACAGATGAGCTGCAATTGGAACTCTACCAATATCATTAAAAAACATAAACTTTAGGTACTAGAGATTAATCTTTATTTAGAATGCATTATTGATTGATCATAGGTATATCTTGATATGGAATTTTTTTGAGGTTTCAAAGGCAAAATGCCAACAGAACTGACGAAAAATCTTGTACTATCTTAAAAACCAAAAACAACGCAATATTTTGTTTAAATACCGAGACTGTGACGTAAAGTTTTGTTTCATGTAAAAAATGTGGCAACCAAGCATGCAACTCACATTGATGTTAAGTGATGACTGCAGACTACAGATATCTACACAAAAACCAAAGGCCAAAATGCAGATATGTTGCCATTTTGAGACCTACATAGTTATGTCTCTGTGACAGTTATTACTTGGCCATACATTTCCATTTAATCGGAACAAGATAGTGCTGAATCTGCACATTTGGGTGCAGATAATGCAGGTTAAATATAAATACTGTACATATAAAAATAAGGTATGGATTTTTTTTCTATGTAATGGAAGTGGCAAACTAGCATGCAATTCACATTGATGTTTAGTGATTGATGCCTGCAGCCTATAGACACCCACACAAAGACCAAGGTCAAAATGCAGATACGTTACCACTCCTGAGACCTAAGGTTGTTGCCTCTGTGCCGAAAATTACAGGGCCGTACATTACCACCTGACCGGAACACGATAGTGCTGATCACTACCATTTAGCGGCAAGTATATTATTAGGTAATGCGGTGGTGCCAACGCCCGCGAACTCCATTACTGGAGCTCTACCACTTGTAAAAACGGTATTGCGGTGGTGCCGACGTCTTCGAGCTTCTGGAACTTTACCACCAGTAAAACGGACGGTAAAATTACGGACAGAAACAAAACACTTAAATAAAAGGAAAAAAAAAACACAACTTACATTGAATAAAAAGCATAAGTCTATGAACAATGAATCGATAAACAAACCCTGAGAAAGAAACTTTCACAAAGATAAATTTTATCACAAGTTCACTTTGTTCAGAAAGAAAAGTTCTGTTATCATAGAATGTCCCTCGTTTTGATAAATGACGACGTTCATTACTAGAGCCCATCAAGTTGGTAAGAGTCTTAGATCTTGGTATTCTAATGTTATGGAATCGATACATCTATATATCTATATCTATACATCTATCCAAAGAAATAAAATTGGTGTCTGTTTGTCATATAAAAACAACCATGTTTTACTAAATGCATATGTACGAGTATGTATACACGATACATATACCAAAACAACATTTTTTACAATTTTTTGTCTCTCTGTCTGTCTGTTTGTTCCCGCTAATCTCGGGAACGGCTGGACCGATTTTGACGCGACTTTTACTGTCAGATAGCTTATATAATAAGAAGTAACTAAGGCTATTTTATACTAGCTGCGCCTACGACTTCGTCCGGGTAGATACTGAACAATCAAAAATTCTCACGCGGACGAAGTAGTAGATGCGAGCACAGCTAGTTAAAAATAAATTAGCATTACGTCAAAGCAGGCATGGCCTCGCGGCTGCTGTAGATCATAAGCGATCTACTCAGTTAAGCGATACAGGCGCGGTCGGATGTGTGATAGGTGACCGCTAGTGGCAAATTAAAATGCGCGTTTATCTATAGATAGCAGTCGTTAAACTTTGTCGGAGTTCAAAACATACGACAGCGGGTTGGTCACCGTATCTCCACCAACCCTCATTGGAGCAGCGTGGTGTAGTAAGCTCCAGGCCTCCCCCTAAAAAGGGGAAAGACTCGTGCCCAGCAGTGGGATGTATAATGGGTTACCATTATTATATTAGGTAAAAGTTATTGCTATAGTTACAGGGGAGTCTGAGTGATCAAACATCGTGACAGAGAGGCTTAGTGACAACCAATAATGGATAAATTTATCTATTCCGTGGTGACAACGTACTGAGGTACTTAGTTCGTTCCCCAGGTCGAAAAATAGTAATAATCATTATAATAATAATATATCCCGTTTTTCCAATTGCAAAGATTTTCAGTGGTCTAACAATTTTAACATTCTTGAATTTGTAAGTATGCATAAAGGTGCACATTAATTAAATTTCTACATAAGTATGTTTAATAATTGTTTTACTCTTTTTTTTATTATCATACGAAATAGTTATTCCATTTTGAAAATATAAACTCTGATCGTTCCATGTTTTAAAATTTACCTTAACACGTTTCAGTTCAATTTTCAATTTCAGAAGTGTTGCCACCCCTAAGGCCTAAGTTGTTTTGTCTCTGTAATAGTTATTACGAGGCCGTACATTTCCATCTAACCGGAACACAATAAGGCCGAACTATAATTTTTTCGGCAATAGATTAGGTAAAGCGGTGGTGCCTACGCCTGCGAGCTCCGTCACTAGACGATACGATCCCCTACTACTTGAACTTGCAGAAAAGTTCTGGTGGTAAGAGAATATTTCCACCATAATTGTGTAAGAAGCGCATATGCTGCCAGGACACTGTTGCAATGTCCTATTTCTAATGAAGCCCTGCGATGAGCCTCACCCCGAACACAGCGGAGGAGTGTTCTTCATGTGAATTTTGATATTCACAAGTTTATTAATTAAGCTTAGGCAATATCAAATGGCGCGCATGGCCCGGCGGCTGGTGTAGATCGTAAGCGATCTACTCGGTTAAGCACTACGGGCGCGGACGGGTAGTGTGATGTGTGACCGCTAGTGGCAAATTAAATGCGCGTTTCCGGGCTTCGGAGGGCACGTTAAGCCGTCGGTCCCGGTTGCTATCGATAGATAGCAGTCGCTAAACCTTGTCGGAGGCCTTATGGGTGGTTTGAAAACATCTGACAGCGGGTTGGCCACTAACCCGTATCTCCACCAATCCGCATTGGAGCAGCGTGGTGTAGTAAGCTTCAGGCCTTCCCCCAAAAAGGGGAGAGACTCGTACCCAGCAGTGGGATGTATAATGGGTTGCCATTATTATAGATTAGGTAATGCGGTAGTGCTTTCGCCCGCGAGCACCGTCACTGGACGATGCGATCCTTTACTACTTGAACTTACAGAAAAGTTCGGGTAGTAAGGGAATATTGCTACCATATGAAATTATTATTACGGAACCCCGCATCCAAAATGGCGCCGCTGCACAAACTTTCCCAGCGGTGAGTCGCTGCAAAATACCTCTAGCATTTTATTTTTAGAACTGTTTACTTAAACTGCAGGTAATTTGCGAAATTACTGCATTCAGATGAGTATTTATTGTTACTTTTCCATGAAATGCTTCAGTGGTTTTGAGCAAAAAAATATATTATAGCGTTTTTGCTTCGAGCTTGGTGTAATGATGGCTGATTACCCTCATAATTATAAAATTATAACAACGTAGTATTACAATACTGTAGGAGTGATTGTAGGGTGTAGAAGTAGGTTATTTACTCTCAATATTTAAAAGAACCTGACTTCAAATGTGTATTCCTTGAAGAAATAGATAAAATAAATATAAATGAAAGAAAGAAAAAAAAATACTTGACACCACTGAACATACACATACACTCATAACGAGAAAAGAAAAAAATAA
The DNA here is from genome assembly GCA_036365455.1 of Macrosoma leucophasiata. NCBI lineage: Eukaryota > Metazoa > Arthropoda > Insecta > Lepidoptera > Hedylidae > Macrosoma > Macrosoma leucophasiata. The sequence continues at coordinate 1,621,464 of JAWQUS010000014.1, read as the reverse complement.
AGAGGAGAGCAAACTAACTTTAAAGGTATGGTCGTGTGAAGATTTTGTGTTGTACCGTGTCATAGGTGAGCCTATTGCCATCTCCCGGCACATTATCAGCTCCAAGGGCACTGAGAAACATCCGGAAGTCTTAATAATCTGAATGGCACTTATCCCCCGATGCGGGAAAAAAATTCAGGACCCTGTTTAGCAGTTGTGAGATACTACCGCTAGTCTAGTGAGGGAAATCCTATCATATGTAAAATGCTCTGAGTTCTTTTTTTTATATTTCACTAGCTGTTGCCCGCAGCTTCGCCCGCGTGAATGTCGTTTTATAAATATTTTTTCCTGAATTTTCTTTGCTATAAACCTCACGGAGCCCGAGACCTTTCCAACGAATGCAAAACCGTGGCAATCGGTACGTGCGTTCTGGAGTTATAGCGTCAGGAAGGAAAAGCCGACTTATTTTTATATAGTAGATACTAGTTTACCACAATACGACATTTTTTTACGACGTGTTTTCAATTTTTTTTAATTACAACCGTGTACAAGAAAGATAGCGAACCAAACAAATTCGCAGGTTGTAAACCAGACTAAAAAAATTCTGCAACGGAACAAGTTTACGAGTTTGTGCTTGCGTAGGCTTCCCAAAGGCTTTTTATAGCGTGCCCCACAGCTTTTCAGGTCCATAGCATTCACATGCTATTTGTAGCTATTTTCAATTTTGGACTACGATACATAAATTAAAATTAGGTAAACCGTTGCTTTTCTACCCACATAGTACAGATAGCTAACGCACAAAAATCGCAGGTTAAAGAAAAGTCAGACTCAAAAAACATGACTCTGATGGCCGAATACTCAAACGTCATTCAATTTTAAGCAACGCTCAAATGTGCGCTATCTCTATCGTTTGAACGTGTTTTACAAAGACAGAAGACTTTTAAGTCCCACTTAGATTTAAGTGACGTTTGAGTAATTGGCCGTAAATCTATCAATCTGATGTTTCGATCGCTATTCAGCTGCAGCTACTTACTACTTATCTATATCGATTTAACATCACAAATTGACTATTTTTTTTTATTTAATAAAACATTTAACTTTTGTTCAATTTCAATTACTTACATCAAAAAGCCTGAAGAGGTTCGTGCTGATGTAGGTAAACTTGTTGTCCTATGCCGCTAAATGGTAGTGTTCAGCACTACCGTGTTCCGGTCAGGTGGTAATGTAAGGCTCTGTAATTTCCGGCACAGAGGCATAACACCTTAAGCCTTAGGAGTGGTAATGCATCTGCATTTTGACCTTGGTCTTTGTGTGTCTATAGGCTGCAGTCATCACTTAACATCAATGTGACCTGCATGCTTGTTTGCCGCTTCCTTTATATACAAACAAAAAATATTCCGATTAGGCTCGGTTGAATAATAACTTTGATTTTGATTATCTTCTTGTGCATACATACATTATAATCTTTTTGTATCCATTATTAGTTTCCATTGACATATACTAATAATTAGACACGACAAACCCCTCAATTTTACCCTGCTGTAATGTCGTTTCTCATAGTTTACTTTCTGAAGGTGTCGCACATAGCGTTCCCACACTGTGCCGTATCGCTTTATCTAGGCAGTCTGAGTGGAGACGTCTGAGTGCCTCACATTTACATACTGCATGTATATGGTGTTGCGTAAAAATGCGCTAATAGAGCCCTCATTTATTTTTAATGTCAACCTCAGAGTTTAGATTATATTTAGTAGTTTTCCATAAGAGTGTCTATAGATAGGCTTTTAGTAATGACATGGATGTTTAAAAAATCATTAACTATCGACGTCTATTGTTTGATAGATAGACATTTCCAAAGTAATAAAAAAAAATCACCCCAATGACTTTTAAATTTAAAAAGTTGAAATATTGTCACTACTACTACGCTGAGGTCCTGGGTTCGATTCCCGGGTAGGGGGTTATCAGAGATAATGGTGTAAAGTCCTTTATCTCTGGTTCTATTGGGATTCTAAAAGTTTGGTAATGTGCTCGGAGATGTCAACAGGCTCGCCACCTGTTACATGGGCCAAAGACGTAACCGGCTAATCGTGGGTGTTTTAAAACATGTAAAATTAAATTTAGGTACATACTCTCAGTTGTCTTAGGTTTACAAAAAAACGAGATAACATCACCGCATTAATTGTCAATAATATAGGAGTAATAAACTTAGAATAAGCCACACATGTCATGTCATGTTTTTAGTTATTTTAAAGGTATCTTTATGTATGTAAAAATATCACAATTATGATATTGACCTATAGGTATATTCCCCGTGGTAGCATGGTTCCCGTTTCTAAAAGTCAGTTTACATCACTTTCTCATAGTAACAACAGATGCCATGAAAATGTCTCACCTAAATTTTAATATTCATGAAATAAATTTAAAAACGAGGCTGGCCGTTTTTTCCCATTGTCATCTCTATACATAATATTAATCTCGTTAAATTATAAAATACTGCCCCGACGAACTTCGTATCGCCTTTTTTTTTCTGAGTATTTATTTGATGAGAATCATCTTAACCATTTAGGGATATAAAAATAAACTACTGGTGGTAGAGCTCCAGTAACGGAGCTCGCGGGCGAAGGCACCACCGCATTACCTAATATACTTGCCACTAAATGGTAGTGTTCAGCACTATCGTCTTCCGGTCAGGTGGTAATGTACGGCCCTGAAATTCCGGCACAGAGGCAACACCTCAGGCCTCAGGAGTGGTAACACATCTGCATTTTGACCTTAGTCTTTGTGTGGGTGTCTATAGGCTGCAGTCATCACTTAACATCAATGTAAACTGACTTCCATGACATAAAAAAAATTACAACCGGTTGTCTTACTTACCAAATATAGGTACAGAGAAAATTTCTATAATGATCGGTCCACCCGTTTCGGAGGAGATATACAATTCTCGTGTCACAGTATAGCATAGGAGAAGAACACACGCACACATTTTACTTCAATAAGTTAATGTACACTATTGTAGGTACACCCTCACGATGCTGTAAACAAAGCTGTTACTCAAGTAGAAAAGCGAAAAAAACACAGTAAAGATAAATAAAAAAATAAGAAAATTGACATTTAATTAGGAAATACTCCGAAAGGATTTCCGTCATGAGGACGCACAAATTTATTGTCCTTTGCCTCATTAAAAAAAAACGATGACAATCCTTTCCCGCGCTTTCGTACTGAGCGTGAATGTTTGAAATTTAAAATTTAATTAAGGCGCCAAGCTCCTGCAGTTGGTTTCGCGCGTTAATCTTGTAAAGGCCGGGACACACGCGCTGCCGTACAAAGCAATTTTTAATTGCGTCCCTGGCTGAAAAGCGACGTGTCTTTGACGTTTACGATTGATTAAAAAGAAAATGGCGGGTTCCTCATTACGCGAATGTCTTCGGGATTAGTGTAGTCCTTGGTGTTTTATTATTCATTTCCTATTAAGCGCATTTTATGCAGCGTTAATATTTACGCGGCATCGCAGATTATCTTAATGTTATATTCATGGAATAGGCGAGTAAATGTGGATGCTTTTAATGAACTTCAAACACATAAAAGCGTTGTCGTAGAAGCGCTTCTACGTTGGCAATAAAAATCTATCTTTAATGTGCCTAAATTAATTTAAATAGTGAGTGTATCATGATTTCAACTTTTTATTAAGTATATAATTTTTGAAGTCGTACCTGGTATGGAGAATCGTCAGGCAATTGTTGATTTATTGCCACCGTAGAACCTCTTCTACGACAACGTGTCGATTTGTAAAATATAAATGTTTGCAGTTATTTAAATTTGTAAAAACACAACTGTTCTGCATCCATATTTGCTAAGTTCTTCCATCAATGTAATATTTAACTAACCTGAGAAGCTGTATAAGTACCTATAAATATTAACACCGGGTAAAAAGCGTTTAAAAACAAAAAAAATATTGAGATATTCTTATTCTTCGTAATGAAATATGCGGATGAATTTTGAATTTAGAGAAAAAATGGAAAGAAAAAAAAAAGAATTTGGACAGGAATCGAACCTGTGACCTCGGGTTAACCAGTCCAGCCGATTTACCACTCAGCTACAAAAGCTCATATTAGAGTGTCGAATTTAACTTTTCCTTTTTTGTTTTTATTTTTATGTCTGAAGATTGACAGACAAGCAAACGGGCCACCTGATGGAAAGTGGTCACCGTCGCCTATGAACATTTGCAACACCAGGGGAGTTGCCAACGCGCTGCCAGCCCTGAAGGACTCTTTTGACGCCATTTTTGAAGAACCCCATATTGTAGCACCTAGGGAACACCTCAGAGGGAAGTTCGTTCCACAATTTACACGTTCTGGGCAGGAACGAACGTGAAAACCGCACCGTTGAGCACTGCCAAGTGTCCAGTCGGTGTGGGTGGAACTTCTCTCTTCGGCGGGTAGTACGGTGTAGGAAAAGAGACGGTGGCACCATGTCAAACAGTTCAGCAGAGCACTCACCATTGTAGAGACGGTACAACACGCACAGACTCCCAATGTCTCTGCGCAGGCTCAGATGTTCGAGCCTGTCGGTAAGTCCTGGATCATTAACAATACGAACGGCGCGTTTTTGTAGGGAGTCAAGTGGACCAAGCTGGTATTTGGGGGCTCCCAAATGAGAGCAGTATTCCAGATGGGGCCGCACTTGGGCCTTATAAAGCTGTAGTAGCTGCCCCGATGTGAAATACTGCCTCGCTTTGTTAAGCACTCCCAACTTTTTGGATGCCAACTTGGTCTTACACTCAATCTCAAAGTGACTCCCGAATTGCACTTCGTTCGATATGTCAACGCCCAGGATAGCGATACTCTTATCAACGGCGAGCGGAATGCCCTGGAACTGTGGTGCTACAATGTTTAACCCATTCGGGTTCGGTGAACGACATCAATTGCTAACTAATGAACAGTTTTAATAATTAATATATAACCGATGTCTTCTCTATGGTTCATTAATGTTTCACCTACAAACGTTACGCAAATCTTCATTTCACAACCAACGTTTTGTATACTATTAATTCCACAAAATTAAATATAATTATAATTCCGCAAATGAATCATTTCGCAACTCAACGATTCGTATACTGATTATTTCGCAAACATTTGATTACGTAAATGTATACAATAATAATTAATACTGGCAGCAAAAAAAAAAAATACCCAACGCCGAACAGTGCGACCTAACCTGACTAAGTCGTAAAATTTGAGAATATTTTTTTCAACTAAATTATTATTAAGCACTAAATTACATACATTACATACAACTAAATTATTTATGAAGTGATGAGTTATGAAATGAATAGTTTTGTTATAATCTGTTTGCCAAGTGAATTATTAATTAAGTGATGTAGTTGTGGAAAGTTGTGATGTGAAACGAAATCGTTGCGAAACGTTGGTTTTGTGATGAAGAGTTTTGAAACGTTTGTCGGTATAATGAATGGGTACCCTTCTCTATACATTGGATTAACCTCATTGATTTTATCTTGTCTCTATCTTCCACAGAAATATTATTATTATAAATCAAAAGTCTGATACCTACTATTATATTATTATTTAGTTTTACCGATCCGGTGGTATCATTATTTCTACTCCCACAGAACCCCAAACCTACTCACCGCTGTGGGTGGTCCATGATCTACAATCATTTGTACTCCTTTAACTAAATTATGCCACGTTTTGTTATTTTAATATTTTTTGCTTTGTCAAACCTGAACTACCTACATACGCGGTATCATGTAGTCACAAGACGATATTGTGTAAGTATGGTATTTTTGAAGCTCGCATGGCCCGGCGGCTGGTGTAGATCGTAAACGATCTACTCGGTTAAGCACTACGGGCGCGGTCGGGTAGTGTGATGGGTGACCGCTAGTGGCAAATTAAATGCGCGTTTCCGTGCTTCGGAGGGCACGTTAAGCCGTCGGTCCCGGTTGCTATCGATGGATAGCAGTCGATAAACCTTGTCGGAGGCCTTACGGGCAGTCCGACAGCGGGTTGGCCACTAACCCCAACACCTCCACCAATCCGCATTGGAGCAGCGTGGTGGAGTAAGCTCCAGGCCTCCCCCCAAAAAGGGGAGAGACTCGTGCCCAGCAGTGGGACGTATAATGGGTTGCCATTATTATTATTTATTATGGTAATTTATATCTTAACTAACTGACACGGCAAATGTTCTGCCGTGCAGTAAATATTTTAACCATGGCTTTAATATAGTTCACTGGTGGTAGAGCTCCAGTGACGGAGCTCACGGGCGTAGGCACCACCGCATTACCTAATATACTTGCCGCTAAGTGGTAGTGTTCAGCACTCTCGTGTTCCGGTCAGTTGGTAATGTACGGCCCTGTAATTTCCGGCACAGAGGCATAACACCTAATGTCTCAGGAGTGGCAGCGCATCTGCATTTTGACCTCTGGTCATTGTGTGGTTATCTATAGGCTGCAGTCATCACTTAACATCAATGTGAACTGCATGCTTGTTTGCCACTATTATTACATAAAAAAAACCGGCACCTAAGTGCCATCATCGGTGTAAGGAACGTGTTTGAATTATTTTTTTATTTCCCGCGCGCTTATTTTTTGCGATAACTTCTGATATGTCAACTATGAATGTATGTCTGATCGTCTGTCTGTCTGTGATCAGGGTGTATCTCGTAAACTGTGTTAGCTAGAAAACTGAAATTTCTACAAATTTTGTATTTTTGTTGTCGCTGTAACAACAACAACTGAAAATAAAAATAGGGACCCCATACAACAAACGTGGTTTTTCTAGTATTTCTTGTTCAATTATAATTTAATTTTGTTTTATATTATTTCGCATTAACACATGCTTGTGAAATATATGCTGTAGGTCAATTGGAAGAGCGGCTGGACTAGATTCCCAGTAGGCCGCCAGTTCGAGTCTCGCCTGAAGTCAAATTTTTCTTTCCATTTTTCTTTAAATAAAATATAATTTATTTTCACAGATAATGGTACGGAACCCTTCGTGTGCGAGTCCGACTCGCACTTGGCCGGTGTTTGGTAGTTTGGTTGTTTAATTTTTTCTGGTAGAAGTGGTGGTGGAAGGGCGTAGCCACGACCGCATTACCTAATCCACTTGCCGCTAAATGATAGTAGTCAGAACTATCGTGTTCCAGTCAGGTGAAACAGAGTCAGTATCTGGTTTCATGTACATGGTATTCCTTACCATCAATGTAAAATACTTGTTTGCCACGTTATGACATAAAAAAATACTTCTTAAATATGGATGAATATACTAATATTCATTATATTTATGAATTATTAATATACTTTGTTACCTTTTCTAGAGAATTATGTATAATGTTAATTGTACTTATCAACACGTTACGGCTGTGTGTGTGTATGTGTTTTGCCTGGTTTTGATACTTTAATTAAAGAACAAATTTATCATGTCAGTTAGTTCAGTTATTCTTAGTTACCTAAGCTATGGAAGAACAGATCTATTATAATATATAGCCTACTGGGTTGGTCCTAGCGCTTGTTTATAGATATTAGTATACTTTGTTAAAGAAATTAATATTTTATTTTTATTTTTGATTGATTTTGATACTTAATATAATACATTAATAGCTTATATTTTTTATGTTACAATAAGTTGGTAGTTCACTTCACCTTTGACTAGTCAAATTATTTTTTTAATAGTGCTCCCACAATACTAACTAGTACATTTAGAGAAAAAATAAACTTCTGCAACCATATTTGAAAAGAATCTTATGCAAATGAAGTAAGAAAAACGTCTCTGTGGAGTTTAAAGTTTGCTCGAATGAATCGTTTTGCCGTACTCCGCGATCACAGAACGAAAGGCTCTAATATTGGCTATTGAAGACAAAATTGTTAAATCCCTGTGGAATCTTGCTAACACTGAAAATAATTACTCCGTTGCCGGTGAGACAGATCTCACTGTCGATTATGTGATTGCTAGTAGGTAGAGTTATCAATTGGCAAGATTAGTTAAGATGGAATGTAAACGTAACTTCACGCCTGTAAGCCACGAAGGTGTAGGCAGAGGTAAAAGCATGCATTCAAGCATACATGCAAACACCCACGATTCACCGGTTACGTTTTTGGCCCATGTAACAGGTGGCGAGCCTGTTGATATCGCCGGGTACATGACCAAACTTCTAGGTAGGTACTGGAATAAATAAATTTCTAGAAAATGGAAATATCCCAATAGAACCAGAGATAAAGGACTTTTACACCATTATCTCTGATAACTCTCTACCCGGGAATCGAACCCAGGACCTCAGCGTAGTAGTAGTGGCCTGCTACCACTAGGCTACCGAGGCAGTTACGGAAACAAATCGTATATAAATAGCTAAGATTTCTAGGATTTTTGAAACGCGCATTGATAGCAATTTTATTGATGAAATGTAAAATTTGCTGACTGAGAAAATGCAAAATTTTCAGAAGTATAATAGTAAGTAAAAGTAGAAGAAGCTTTTCTCATAAGAATGCATATTTCAAGAAAAATATTTTATTTCGGTGATGCATTGTTCGTAAAAACTCGAGTACCTTCTCATGTAGACTAATGCATTAAAGGATGTCTTCTCTAACCAATGATGCCATTATCTCCACATACCTGAAACAATAAAAAAACAAGAATTAGTTTTTTAACTCGAACGTAGATAAAACAAAAAGGAAACTGGTCCCAAAGGCTCCGTAACTTCCTCCGAATGTATTTCCCTCCGTCTTATTAATACAGCTGGTGATTAGTAACTTCTGATTTCGACTTTCGAAGCGTCGATGAGGAGCAATTACTTGACACATTGATTTATTGTTCCACCCTCAACTTTTGGACGAATCGTCCTTAAGAAGTTTGGATCCTTAGAGGCAGTGATTTCGTAAAATATTGGGAGCTTTAATAACTTTGCTCAGAACTTTGTATCTTGATACAGGTTCTGGGCACGTTTCGTCTCCATTGTTTTGCATTGTTTCGTTATCTTTACACGCAGCATCAGTTGTTATCGCCCACACATGATGTTGGACGTGACATGTATTGTTTATTGCGTTACAATATTCTTATCTTATTATATTACCAAATCTTTTGTGTCCGGATAGATTTGTGATAGTTTCTCTAACATCTGCACAGTATGAAGTGTATCAGTTATTGACTACTAATCATGTTATGACGCGTGAGTCTAAAATATATCTTTTTACTGGTGGCAGAGCTCTAGCTCCGGAAAACGAAGCGTAGGCAGGCCCCCTACGAGGTGGACCGACGACCTGGTGAAGGTCGCGGGCAATCGCTGGATGAGGGCGGCCCGGGACCGTTCGTTGTGGCATTCTTTGGGGGAGGTCTTTGTTCAGCAGTAAACGTCTTTTAGCTGAAATGATGATGATGAGAGCTCAAGCCGCGGACGTAGGCACCACCGCATTACCTAATATACTTGCCGCTAAATGGTTGTGTTCAGCACTAGCGTGTTACGGTTAGGTGGTGATGTACGGCCCTGTAATTTCCGGCACAGAGGTATAACACCTTAAGCCTCAGGTGTGATAATGCATCTGCATTTTGATCTTGGTCTTTGCGTGAGTATCTATAGGCTGCAGTCATCACTTAACATCAATGTGAACTGCACGCTTGTTTGCCACTTCCATTACATTAAAAAAAAACTCTTACCCCACTATTTATTTTATTAAATATATTTAAACTAGAATTAGTACCTTATTTTGTCACCTATTTAATAATCCGATACATTAAATTTTCAGTCATTAAGATTCATGTGTACATGACTACAGGCAATGACTGAAACACAAATAACATCATTGACGAAACATCTAAAAAAACAAGTAAATATTAGGTGTTAATTTTGAAATTTCATCACAAACAGTTCGTATGATTTTGACCAAAAACATAAATGTAAGAAAACCGGACAAGTGCGAGTTCGACTCGCGTGGTGAGGGTTCCGGAATTTAACTCTTCAATTCCCAGTGTCACCCGTAGGTGACAGAAGTTTAATAGTGATTTTGTACCACTTGTCAATATTTATTTGACATTGTACCATTATAGTAGTGATGCTAGGGATTATTACTTCTATTTTTCTTTATCTAGCAACACGTATCAATTGTCACTTGTCAACGTCACTAAGATAATTCGCGCGTAATTGGAACAAACTGAGTTTGTGTGATTGATTGTGGAAAAAAGTTATTAAAAAAATTCGATTCTGTAAGTATTACATTTATTCTTTTCACATGTTATAATTAGATATGTAATCTATGTTATACGTATATTTATAGACAAAAATAAAAAAAGTATATTTGCTGTAACGCCTAGAATGTGCGGTGACACTGGGCATTATGTTATGTACTTATATTACTATTTTTACTGAGCTTTGTTGTTTATAGTTAGTCTTGTCGGTTTGCTGAAATGGCGATTTACGAGTTCTTTTTTTATGGGCTGATTTTAGATGAGATTGCTGTGATTTTGATAACAGAGAAGATCCAGGTGTCATTATTGCCTCCTGACGATGTTGAAGTAACTGATGAAGACAGTGGAGATGAAAACGATGCTAACATTCTTCATCTATCTGGTCGTATGCTCAGATATCAAGTTGAGTACACAATCGACCTTGCATGTATAACAAGTACATGGGTGGAGTCGACCGTTTTGATGAAAACGTCGTTTTATTTCACCGGTTATTTAGGCCCATGTAACAGGTGGCGAGTCTAATGTGCTAATGTGCTAATGTGCTCGGAGGTGTCAACACACCTCCGAGCACATTATCAAGCTTCGAGGTACTGGAAAATTTCCAGAAAATGGAAAAATCCCAATTAAACCAGAGATAAAGGACTTTACACCATTATCTCTGATAGCCCCCTAACCGGAAATCGAACCCAGGACCCCAGCGTAGTAGTAGTGGCCTTCTACTACTAGGCTTCTGAGGCGTTGATTGATGAAATGGTGGTTTATGTTTCACAATAACCATTAGATTTAGTTACGTACTTATTTTTACATTCTTATAAATTATAATATATTATTGAATAAACAAAATCCGAACTTTTATTTCTACCGAAATAAACTTAGAACCTCATAAGTCGTCTATCACAATGCCCAGTGTCACCTGTAGGTGACACCGTCGTTAAACCGGAGGGGGTGGGGGCAACCTCACTTTTTTTTTTACTTCTTCAATAAACGACATTTAACTAGGTTATCAAAGAAAAAGTGAAAAATATCCAATAGATTAGACATGGGAATTGAAGAGTTAAATAAATATTTTCGAAAATATTACAGACTTAAAATGCAGGGACATAGCGGTTACGGTGGTACCGGCAGGGGGGGGGGGTTATATTATTAAGAATTTTCAATTTAATTTGAATACTCAAACTTCTTATAGGTTTTCCAGTAATCTGTAGGCAAATAATTATTTTCCACATTTTTTTCAAAATTTTAAGTTCAGCAGTTTCGGAGATAGGGGGGAGGGAATGGACTATTTACGTCGTTTTTCTTAAATACGTTTTTCTTAAATACGGAACCCTAAAAAAGGTTAGTTCAATACAAAAATGACGTTTGGCAATGGGTTTCACCGCAAAAAGATTGTAGATCTATATGAGTGCAAAGTTCTGTGCAAAATCCAAATACCTACATTAGTAAAAATTGCGGGAGTGAGGGTGTGAGTGTATTTGTTTCTATTGTGAGTAGATCGTGCCCAATGATACATGTATATTATGTAACAAAATAAAATGATTATAGTAACAAAATAACATTATAAATCGTATTTATAGTAACAAAATAACATTATAAACAAGTATCAAACTCTATTTCTTTGCTTCATTGGGCACGATCTACTCACAATAGAAACAAATATCTACACCCAGGCCCTCACTCCCGCAATTTTTTTGTTTAATTACAACGATTATCTAATTAATTGTTGAAGTCAGCATTTTTAATATTTAATATTCAAGCATATAACTACTAACTGCCTCAGTAGCGTAGTGGTAGCAGGCCACTACTATCACGCTGGAGGTCCTGGGTTCGATTCCCGGGTCGGGGACTATCAGAGATAACGGTTTAAAATCCTTTATCTCTGCTTCTATTGGGATTTTTCCATTTTCTGGAAGTTTCCCAGTACCCCGGAGTTTGGTAATGTGCCCGGAGATGGCAACAGGTTCGCCACCTGTTACATGGGCCAAAACGTAACCGGCGAGTCGTGGGTGTTTGCATGTATGATTGAATGCATGCATTTACCTCTGCCTACCCCTTCGGGGATTATAGGCGTGAAGTTACGTACGTATATAACTACTAAACACGCTCACTTCTGTCCACAGTGAAAAGTTATAATTTATTTGTGTGCTTTAATCATACAATAACCTCTATTCATTGGGGCCAGGAAACAAACTTAATACAAACAATATAGATAAAGCAGCGTCCACATGTAACAACAAATAATATTTCACATAATGCCAAGGTGTATAACATGACGCTTAAGGCGTGGTTTTCTTTGTCTTGTATCAATGCATTTTACAATGAGCCTTTCTTTAAGAGGAAGCTTTGTATATTCCAGTTGTATAAAAAGTTCGCTCACGGATCAGGACACCAATATTGACGGAGACACAATTGAAATCAATTGTCATATTTTAAACTGCTTCGGCAGCCTAGTGGAAGCAGGCCACTACTACTACGCTGAGGTTCGATTGCACGGTGTCTGAAATAAGTGAGATTTGGTCCTACTTGTGATACAGGTAGTGTTTAGGTACCAGCCTCTTACCAATATTGGCGGAGACACAATTGAAATCAATTGTCATATTTTAAACTGCTTCAGTAGCCTAGTGGTAGCAGGCCACTATTACTACGCTGAGGTCCTGGGTTCGATTCCAGGGTGTCTGAAATAAGTGAGATTTGGTCCTATTTATGATAAAGGTAGTGTTTAGGTACATAGCCTCTTATCTTACTACCTCTTACCTAGTACCTTACTTCGCCACCTATTAAATATTCCGATACATTACATTTTTAGGCACAAAAGACTCACGCGTACAAACAATATGATTACAGGCAAAAAATAACAAAGCTCAGTAAACAGAGGTTGTGGTACTGGTGGTAGAGCTCTGGTGACGGAGCTCGCGGGTGTAGGCATCACCACATTACGAGATACCTAATCTATGCCGCTCAAATGCTAGTGTTCAGCACTACCGTGTTCCGGATTTATGATGTTAATGTATGGTCCCGTGATAACTATCACAGAGATGTAACAACTTAGGTCTTAGGGGTGGCAACGCATCTGCATTTTGACCTCTGTGTTTGGGTAGATGTCTATAGGATGCAGTCATCAGTTAACATCAATGTGAGCTGCATGCTTGTTTGCCACCTTCATTACATAAAAAAGAAGAGATAGTCACATCAGAATGCCCATATAACTTTTGCTATATTATGTTGAACAATTTATACTGTCGATACTCAGTAGACTCATCACACACATTTTGGACCGGGTCGTCATGCTATTTTCGATACAAATATAAGTTTTGTACCTTTATGTTTATTCCGAAGTTTGGGCTCGGTTGCACGAGCCGTGGTGGCGGGTAGACTGTTGTATCAGCAAGACATTAAAAATACGTTTCTAAATGTTTTATATTAAAATCCCAACGTCAAACATCCACCCCTTAACTGAGCACGCATCCATCCATAGTGGCGGAACAATGCCACGACATTATCTATGCAAGACATCGCAGGTCAGCGCGAGCCAGAGGTAACTTTTAATATTCGATACAACAATGAAACTACCCAGCTTTGTTTGGTGTTTACAGCAAAAAAAAACTGGGTAAATATTTTGGCCTTAATATTATCTATTTGTTTTTAGGTGATGAATAATTTTGTAGAACTACGTTAATTAGGTAAATATATGACGAAATGTACCGAATAATTCAGTGATAAGAAAGCCGAGATTTCCGAAATCATATTAGGTTCATGATTTTACAAAAAAAAAAAGTACTAGCTGACCCGGCAAACTTTGTTTTGCCTCATAATGAAATAATGTGTCAAAGGTTTGGTTTGGTTGGTAGGTCAAATAATGTGTTATAGGACTATTTGTATAAGAAAAAAAATTATGGTTTTTACTATTTCTCTGCAATTTCTTCATATTTTCTTACCTTTTAAACCTTCCCTGGGCTTCCAGAATCAATTAAAAACTAAAATTAACCAAATCGGTCCAGCCGTTCTCGAGTTTTATCGTTTTCCGGTCAGGTGGTAATGTACAGCACTGTGATTTCCGGCACAGAGGCATAACACCTTAGATGGTAATGCATGGCCCCGTAATGACTATCACAGAGATAAAACAGCTAAGATCTCAGGGGTGGCAATGCATCTACATTTTGACCACTGGTCTTTGTTTATAGCCTGCAGTCATCACTTAACATCAATTTGAACTGCATCATCATCATCATTTCAGCCAAAAGACATCCACTGCTGAACAAAGGCCTCCCCCAAAGAATGTCACAACGAACGGTCCCAGGCCGCCCTCATCCAGCGATTGCCCACGACCTTCACCAGGTCGTCGGTCCATCGTGTGGGGGCTTACCTACGCTTCGTTATCCGGTACGCGGTCGCAACTCGAGAACTGCTCTGCCCTAACGGCTGTTAGTTCTTCGAGCTATGTGCCTTCATTACATAACATAAATATACGAGTAACTACATTATGAAAAACCGACTTCAAAACTGAAAAGTAAAAAATAATGATTTAATTGTAATTATACACTACCTATTATTTATATGTGCTATTTACTAATAGGTTTGATGAACCCTCCAGAAATTGAAAATGTATAACTACAGTTTTACGCATGAGACGTGTTGTCGTCTCTTTCATTCTCGATCAAGTTTCTTAATACGTTCTATCTTCAACTTTGGTTGAAGACAAACGTTTAATTCCATGATCACCACTAAAGTGTCAAAAAAAGGTCGTCAAAGGGAAATGAATCCCCGCCCCCATTCCGACAGGAGCGACAACTAAAATATGATTTGAGACCAAAGCGAATACACAATGAGAGGCCAAATTGGACTTTCCTAGTAAGAATAGAATAAAACCATGCAATAGCAGTTCGCTTTAATATTTCTCCCGTGTAGTGTAAAATGATTTTATCTCGGAGCAAGAATTTCATTGTGTTTGTGGTTATTTCTTGACATAGACCAGCACGGGCCACCGGCCGCGGCGGACCGGAGGGGAGTAGCCATAGCGTTTAATACCGATGCAAAACAGTCTGTCGTTTTTCGCGGGGGGAAAAACGTGATTTTTTTTTTTTATGTCTGAAGGTTGACAGACAAGCAAACGGGCCACCTGATGGAAAGTGGTCACCGTCGCCTATGAATATTTGCAACACCAGGGGAGTTGTCAACGCGCTGCCAGCCCTGAAGGACTCTTTTGACGCCATTTTTGAAGAACCCCATATTGTAGCTTATTGTGGTTTTTTTTTGCGGTGAACGCGCAGACTTGTGTCTTCGAGGGGTTAAACTGTACTAAATTAAGTCGACCCCAATCCGAGACCCGCTCCAGAGAGTGCTCGATTTCAGACACAAGTCTAGTCCTGCTTTCCTCGATAAGTGTCCGAGAGGCATTTGCACGGCTAGTGTAGTGTGCATCTCCCGTACTATCATCGGCATAGCAATGAAAATTGGAGTTTTGCTCCAATATTTCATTGATATGCAGAAGAAAAGGCGTGGGAGATAACACAGAGCCTTGCGGCACACCAGCGTTGATAGGTAGTCTGTCTGAGCGCTGACCGTCAACTAAGACTTGTATATAACGCTCAGACAGAAAGCTGGCTGTCCAGTTGCATAGCCTCTCGGGAAGACCGTAGGATGGAAGTTTCGCGAGGAGTGCCCTGTGCCAGACCCGGTCAAAGGCCTTAGCAATGTCCAGGCTGTAATATGTAGTGTGTGTGACACACACACACTATAAAAATCGTCTATTATTACGAAACTCACACCTTGACTTTAACAAAATACTTAAGCAATTTCACGCACACATTTAAACATCCAGGCGATAGGCATAGGCCCACTTGTCCTTGTACTTTGACAGAGGGGAAAACCTACTCCCCTCCGGTCCGCCGCGGCCGGTGGCCCGTGTTGCTCTATGTTTCCTGTCGACCTCATCGCTGTGAAGGGTTGTCGTTTATTTGTGTAAAGCTTCGGATAAATTAAAAAATGTACCGTGATTTTCAATAGTTCTACATTTTCTATTACATATTTTAAGTGGGTTTATTGAAAATGATGAATTCGTAACTGATACTCCGATGGAATTAAGTCATGGTGAAATTTCAGTTGGGTATGCATTATAACTGTTAAGATAGTTTAGAATGAACCAAAATAGTTATCATTCAATCATTAAAATCTTATCTTTATGTTTTGTTTCCAAGGATGGAATTTCTTTAATTGTTTTAAATATAACTTCATTGTATTCAACTGATGGTTTTAATTTTTCATCTATATAGTCAGAAGTTCAGACAAAAATCCCTAATGCCATGGAACCATGGGTAGTTAAAATTACCCTTGGACCCGGTTATGGGTCAACTCAACGGGACCACGGGTAAACGCTGGCTTAAAGTGCTAGAATTAATGAAGAACATGATCATAAAACAAATGATGACAGTCGCTGTCCCGATATGGATGTAGCGGTAACTTGTTCTAGTTGTATGATCCTGACGATCTCAGAGGAAAAACAACCCAGTAACTCGGTAAGTCCAGGGGTGTGAGACGACCGTTTGATTCAAAGGGTCGAATTTTCGACTCCCACACCGGGACAAATGTTTGTATGGTCTACATATATTTGTTTCGGGTCTGGATGTATGTGTTGGTGTTGTGTGTACAACGGCACAGACACTGGTTTATACACAATGTGGGGCTGTGAGTATTAGCGTATTTTTTATTACATAACTTAGGACTTAGTGGTGGTATCGTATCTGTTTGTTGACGACAATATAGGGTGCATCGCTCACTTACCATTCATCTGATCTTCTACTGGTGGTAGAGCTCCAGTGACGGAGCTCGCGGGCGTAGGCACCACCGCATTACCTGATTTACTTGCCGCTAAATGGTAGTGTTCAGCACTATCGTGTTCCGGTCAGGTGGTAATGTACGGCCCTGTAATTTCCGACACAGAGGCATAACACCTTAGGCCTCAGGAGTGGTAACGCATTTGCATTTTGACCTTGGTCTTTGTGTGGGTGTCTATAGGCTGCAGTCATCACTTAACATCAATGTGAACTGCATGCTTGTTTGCCACTTCAATTACATAAAAAAAAAAAAAAAAAAATCTGAACTACATGCTTGTTTGTTACTATCTATAATATAAAAATAAGTCGGGTTTTCTTTCCTGACGCTATAACTCCAGAACGCACGAACCGAATCCCACGATTTGGCATTCGTTGGAAAGGTCTCGGGCTCCGTGAGGTATATAACAAAGAAAATTCAGGAAAAAATATTTATAAAACGACATCCACGCGCGGGCGAAGCCGCGGGCAACAGCTAGTCATAATATAAAATACATGCATTTTTGAAGTTCCAGGTCTTTGTTCTCGGAGTGCCTTTGCTGAAATAAGTTTCAAATGTAGACTTGATAATTATTGGGTATCAAAACGATCACCATCAGTTCTAAACAAAGTGCCACATTAAAGACAAGAACGGGAAACCTAAGCAGGTAGGGATCGTCACTAATTACAGCCTCGCCCCCGCCGTGAAGGGTTAAGCTCTGTCGTTTTTCACGGCCTTATACCACTTATCGACGCTACTTGTACGCGATTTAAGGTATTTATTTATATTACGCTCAAAGTGCGCTGTTTGTCACGTTGTTTCAGGTCCTGAGTTATGAGCTTTTGAGGGTTATGGATAGTTATGGAGATGAAGTAAATAATTGATGGAGTTGTCTTTTTTTATGTAATAGAAGGCATACAAGTGGCATCGAAGTGGCAAACAAGCATGCAGTTCACATTGATGTTAAGTGATGACTGCAGCCTATAGACACCCACACAAAGACTAAGGTCAAAATGCAGATGCGTTACCACTCCTGGGGCCTACGGTGTTATGCCGCTGTACCGGAAATTACAGGGCCGTACATTACCACCTGACCGGAACACGATATTGCTGGACATTACCATTTAGCGGCAAGTATATTAGGTAATGCGGTGGTGCCTACGCCCGCAAGCTGCGTCACTGGAGCTCTACCACCAGTAAAGAGTCTCTAATGTAAACGATGTAAAAGTGTAATAAATGTCACGCCAGTATTTTCTGAAGAGGCAAGCAGAAAAGGCTTATTATATTAATACCCTGGTAACGCTTTATGAGTTCCATTTAAACAGGTAGCGAGTACATTCGATGGTCATTAATAATGAACATCTACAAAGATTTCGATGTACATAATAATAATGTGTTGTTCCTCCTGAGACCTTAGTTGTTTTGCCTCTATGCAGGTAATTACAGAGCATTACATTACCACCTGACTGGAACACGATAGCGCTGAACGCTATCGTTTAACAGTAGGTAAATGAAGTTGTGCGATGGTGCTTGCGCCCTCAAATTCCGTCACTACCACTAGCTGAAATTCAGAGGGTAACATTGGGAATTTAATGAAATAGAAAATGACAGTGGAACTTACCCTTCCTGCCCAGGAATCGAACTTAAAACCTCATCATATTGTAGCGTCCACTTCATTAAAGCGCCAACTTGTTTACTCAGTTTATTCAGTTTATTCATTTATTTCATATAATTAGGCTCCTGGAGAGCACTTTTACATCGTCATTTTTTAAAAACTAACCTAGAGTGAATAACCACTAATAATAATCAAAAACACATAATAAATTTAATAGAAACTGAATAAAATATAATTTCACTGAATAGTGAAACACAGACGAAACCCCACAGTTCTTATACGGCAGATGGCGTGTCAACCGAATTAAAGTCACAAACAAGCATGCAGTTCACATTGATGTTAAGTGATGACAGCAGCCTATAGACACCCACACAAAGACTAAGGTCAAAATGCAGATGCGTTACCACTCCTGAAGCTTACGGTGATATGCCGCTGTGCCGGAAATAACAGGGCCGTACATTACCACCTGACCGGAACACGATAGTGCTGGACACTACCATTTAACAGCCTATGCTCGCGAGCTCACGAGTAAGTCTTAAAAAATGGACAAAATAAACGTCCACAAAACTTTTAAAACACCTCCCGGTATAAACTTGTTTTCTCGCATCGTAATAACCCGATATCGAAGAACAGGGGCAGGGACTTTTTGCCCGTTCTGTCTGTCCATCTGTCTGTCTGTCTGTCCGTCACCAGACTCCTGTCACGTTTCATGAAAACGTGATAGAAGAAAAAACGAAAAAAAAATTGACTTCGGGCAGGAATCGAACCTGCGACCTCAGGATAAACAGTCCAGCCACTTTACCACTAAGCTACCGAAGTACAACACCGAGGCGTCAAATTTTGCCTTCCCTTTTTTTTTAACCGATTTTTGGTCGATGAAAAGTCTGGTCCTGATAGCTAGAGTCAAAATTTCCACAGATTATGTTTTTCAATTGTCGCTATAACATTTTTTTTGTACTGGAAGTGGCAAACAGGCATGCAGTTCACATTGATGTTAAGTGATGACACCACCACCTTCTGAGGACTAAGGTGTTATGCCTCTAATTACAAAGCCATACATTACCACCTGACCGGAACATGATAGTGCTGAACACTACCATTTAACAGCAAGTATGTTAGGTAGTGCGATGGTGCCTATGCCCGCGAGCTCCGTCACTGGAGCTCACGAGTACCTAAGTCTTAAAAGTGGACAAAAATAAACGTCCACAAAACTTTTAACACTCCTCCCGGCATAAACTTGTTTTCTCGCATCGTAATAACCCGGTACCGGCGAACAGGGGAAGGGACTTTTTGCCCGAAACAATGGACCGAGGAATTTAATGGAACAAAAAAATATTATTTTTCTCCCACAATATTCATTGCCTCTTTGAATATCTCTTTTTGTTGTTAACTTTTTTGGTATAAATCTAAATAATTTTGCCAGTTGATTTTTAGGGTTCCGTGCCCAATGGGTTAAAAAGGGACAATATTACTAAGATTCCAAGAATAATATTTTTATTTACTGGTGGTAGAGCTCCCGTGACGGAGCTCGCGGGCGTAGGAACCACCGCATCACATATACTAGCGTGTTCCGGTCAGGTGCTAATACCTATATGGCCCTGTAATTTCCGACACAAAGGCAAATCACCTTAGACCTCAGGAGTGGTATCGCATATTTTAATCTTGGTCTTTCTGTGGAAGTCTATAGGCTGCACACTTAACATCAATGTGAACTGCGTGCTTGTTTGCCACTTCCATAACATTAAAAAAATCCGCTGTCCGTCTGTCTGTCTGTCCATCTATCTGTCTGTTTTTCCGTCGCCAGACTCATGAACCATGATAGCTAGAGTCAAAGTGACCACGGATGAAGTTTTTCTATTGTCACTATAACATTTCAATTTTACATTATTATTATTATTTTATTTTGTGCAACATTTCATCGAAATCCATCCAGCCACGTTAGCGTGATTGAGCAACAAACAAACAAACAAACATCCATACTTTCACGTTTATAATAGTAATAAGATAACAGGATATGTACAGAAGTTGATCAGAATCAGAATCCAGAATCTTCTGATTCTGGATTACGTATCAGATTAGATATACATTTAATTCATTTGTGGTGACAGTCCCCGCTTATGACAAGTCAAAAACAAACATCTACTTCTGTGTGGTATTATTATTGGGATGTGGTTTAAAGTTGAAATAAAGTCCTGAGGAGGATGAAAAATAATAAAACATACAAGTGTTAACACATTATTACAATTTTAGGTCAAAACTTTTGCATTTTACTACGTATCATGAATGCATACATACTTTTTATTTTTTGAATTAAATAAAGTGTTAAGGATTTGACAGGCTTACTATTTGTGTAGTAAAATTAAATTATTATTAACTAGCTGTGGCCGCGACTTCGCCGGCGTGAGAATTTGTGATAGTTCAGTATCTACCCGGACGAAGTCGTGGGCGCAGCTAGTAGAAAAGTAGCCTAAGTTTTCCTTATTGCATCAGCTATCTGCCAGTGAAAGTCCCGTCAAAATCGGTAAAGCCGTTCCCAAGATTAGCCCCGCCAAACAGACAGACAGACAGACAAAAATTGTAATAAATGTAATAAATAGTATCACTATTGTACGAGTAACTATGTTGCTATCCCTAAGCTCCAGAGGTGTACTAACATTCAATTAATAAAATTAATGTAATCTTTATCTCATTCTAAAAGAACTGTATGTTTTTATGAGAATAAAGATCTTTAAACCTACATAGTAATATTTATGACGTTCGTCTCGAGTTAAATTTAAAAAACCATAATTATCACTAAATTACATCAAGCATAAATTTATTGCTGTCACCCCGTAATTAACTACCGCTTCGTTTGGATATCAATAAATAGAACTGACACAAGAAAAATATGATGCTTGATGGCTATATTTGTCTTCACAAATTAAGAAGATATGAATAAGATAAACGAAAGGATGTAAATGTAATTAAAATGGATTCGGCAACCGATTGTATTTAAAGAAGAAATACCTTTTAAGCTATTGCATAGCTTCTATCGCGGGCCTTGAGCGCGGGGACCGAATTCAGAAATTCCGTAACTTAAAAAACCGGACGCTCCGGATTACAAATTTTAAACTCATTTAAAGAAAATCATGTATAATTTCGCCGTCCGACCTCGTGGGTAGCGTGGCCGAGCGGTCTAGGCGCTGGTTTAATGCACCAGTCTCTTGCCAGTCACCGCTGCCAAGATTGTTTTTGTTCATTTTTTTAATTGTTTGTTTTTCCATTCAATATTTAAAAAGTGGTAAATATTTATAGAAAATTATTGTTTCATTTTTCAATTTTTTTTTGCATTTTCTTTAGTTTTGCATAATTTTAGACAATTATGTAAATGCAATAGCTTTACCGCGGCAGTCCCCGAGTGCCACACATCTTTTTTTCATCAACTGCACAATGGCATACAAATCATTTTACAACGGCAGTAGTAGATATACGACGGACTGCCAACAGCGTCCCATGAACTAACACCATTGAGATCGTCAATCTACGTGTCAGCGAAATAGGCAGCATCGTCCCATGATAACTAGGAACCACCAGCACTGCGGACACACCGCCAAAATTCTATACAAGCGCTTAATTTGGTCTCCATTACACAGACATCAATCAGTGACGTGTATTTACTATATATACACCTGTGTGCGTAGCACGTAGAGAATACCGTCGCCCATAAGAGTGGAGGAGGTTGAGTGAGGCGGGGAAATCGGGCGGGACGTCGAAGTATCCATTCTATACGTAGTATTATTACATATCTTTGCCACCAGTAAAGCGTAAGTGAGTCTCTCTTTAGTATACAAGAAAGGAGGTCTCTTAAATCGGCATTATTAAAACTTATATTACCTACAATAACGCATTTACTTGATAATAATCTTAAAAGTTAATACAATTATATCGCACAATGCACAAACTACAAACTATTAATTTTTTTTAATGAAATTTGAATAAGGGTGTAAAAAATGAAATTCTATTGTTTAGATGGACTCGAAATCCAAAAAGTTAATAGACCTTTTATCACATCCTCTGTGAGTTAAGTTATTAACATAATAATAGGTTACAGAATAACTAAGCTTACAAATAAATAAAAGACTTGCTTTGAACATATTGTACACTAGCTGTTTCCCGCGGCTCCGCCAGTAGTGTAGGTCGCTTTTCGCGTAACCTCATACCAGCGAAACTCATCAAATCGTCTCATATCCCAAACGAACATTTTTTCGGGATAAAAAGTGTTCTATAATCTAAGTCAGCTATTACCCTATTTGTGTAAGAAATTTCATCAAAATCCGTTCAGTAGTTTCGGCGTGATTGACGAACAGACATCCAAACAAAGAAACTTTCACATTTTTGTGTGATAGTGTGAAGTGTGATAGTGTGAAGTGATACTGCTATCGCTATTTAAATATAGTCATGCGTGTATGTTAATTTCATAAAATCATTGTAGTCCTACTTAATAAAATATAAAATATTCCCAATGACCTGCATATAATAAAAAATATAAAATACAAGCGTTTCTAATATGTATTTGAAAAGATCACAGTTTACATATTAGAGCAACCAAGCGCTCAAGTGACGTCACCCGCAAAATATTCTGTTTGCCATGTGCCCGGAATATTTCATATTTGGAACGCGGTGACAATTTACCGAATCCAGCCGGGGGTCTATCGATAAATAAGAATTTGCATTCGATTTAACGTAAATATATTCCGGTATCGGCATCATGTGATTTTTATATTGTTACGATATACGAAACTAATATTATATTTTGTTGATATTTTGCTAGTTTTTTTTTATTCGTTACAAATAGAATGGTATCTATTTGTGGCTAATAAAAAAACGTCCGTCTGTAAAGTAATTTAGAAATTTTGCGAAACAATCTAATAACTTAAACAGTATCCAACAACAGATAAATATTGACCTCTATCTTAGGAAGGAGGCTTATTTCGGATCTGTAGAGCGTTTTCCGTTTCGCACCCTACGTATGTGAAGTTTTTAAAACATTTTTGGTGAAAAAATGAAACACTTTTACCAAAATTTTCTTTATCAACACTCAAAATGAGAAGATTGCTTTTAAATCAAATGTACAATGTACAAATGTACAAATTTTATACAATGTCACTATAAATTTGACTGCAATAGACTTAATAATCAAGTTTATATTAGTATTCCATGTCGTTCTACGACACGAAATACCCGTAAGAACAATCTATTTGCACCTCCTAATTGTTAAACTAATGCAGGTGAGCGAGCACCTATAAATAGACTCATGAAACTATATAATAAATATTTCACTAACTAAGTAAAACAAGTATTTATTATTAAATCAAGTAATGTAATCGCAATTAACATAAAACCAACAAAGCAATTAACATAAAACCAGCAAGCGACATCAAAAAGCGGACTACAATAAATTGGTCAAGTGTCACGACGTGTCACGTGCATCAGCAACACGCGCGCCGTCACACCGACCGTCAACTGTGCCGGCAGCGTGCGCCGCTGCGCCGTCCGTAAATCTGGCGACGAAGATCGATGGACATCGTACTATTGCGATTTATGTCACGACATGTGTGGGGTAGTTGGGTATGATATTTTTTATTCATTTTTTACTGGTGGTAGAGCTCCAGTGACGGAGCTCGCGGGCGTAGGCACCACCGCATTACCTAATATACTTGCCGATAAATGGTAGTGTTCAGCACTATCGTGTTCCGGTGAGGTGGTAATGTACGGCCCTGTAATTTCCGGCACAGAGGCATAACACCTTAGGCCTCAAGAGTGGTAACGCATCTGCATTTAGACCTTGGTCTTTGTGTAAGTGTCTATAGGCTGCAGTCATCACTTAACATCAATGTGAGCTGCATGCTTGTTTGCCACTTCCATCAATTAACAAAAAGGTCTAGTTCTATTTTGTATATCTATGAGTAAAGTATGTTTAACTGCCTCGGTAGCCTAGTGGTAGCAGGCCACTACTACTACGCTGAGGTCCTGGGTTCAATTTTCGGATAGGGTGTTATCAGAGATATTGGTGTTAAGTCCTTTATCTCTGGTCCTATTGGAATTTTTTCATTTTCAAGAAATTTGCCAGTTCCTCGAAGTCTGGTAATGTGCCCGGAGATGTCAACAGGCTCGCCACCTGTTACATGGGCCAAAACATAACCGGCGAATCGTGGGTGTTTGCATATATATTTGAATGCATGCATTTACCTCTGCCTACCCCTTCGGGGATTACAGGCGTGAAGTTACGGTGCGTTTTATATGTAATTGAAATCAAGTATTGTCACTTTTATGTATTTGAATATGTGAAAAAGATCTGATATTTTCACTAACAGATTCATTTAAAAGTAGTCTCACCAAACTTTTGACGTCGCTGAGGCTTTTGCTAGCTTTAATTTTCCTCTTTTCTTATCGTTTCAGCATAGTAGTAAATTTGGACACCAATAAACAAGTCAGATGTCACGAGCATCGGCAACACGCGCACCGTCACGTCGACCGTCAACGGTGCCGGCAGCGTGCGCCGCCATTCGTAAATCTGACAACGAAGATCGATGGACATCATGCTGTTAGTGCGAGATTTATGTTAGAACATTACATGTGTGAGGTAGTAGGGTATGACATTAATTTTTGGTCTAGTTCTATTTAATGTATCTATGCTTATAGTACCAATTTCTGTTAGAATTAAGTATAGTGCCTTTTCTGCCAATTAAATGGTTGTATTTGCATACGTGAAAAAGATTACGTTAGTAGTTTATATCGAAAAAAAACAGAAAACCTCTCACAGCCAAGTAGGCTTTACTAGTTTTCCCTACAGCGCAAGTTGCAAGAGTGGCCCGATGCGCATTATTACGCAAAAAAATAACGTAACAGATTCATATAAAAGTAACTTTCTTTTCGTCTATTCTATTCTAACTTCACCAAACTTTTGAAATCAAATTTTGACATCGCCGAGGCTATTACTGGCTTTAATTTTCTTCCTTTCTTATCGTTTCAGTGTAGCAGTAAATTTGGACACCCATAAACAAGTCAGATGTCACGTGCATCGGCAACACGCGCGCCGTCACGGCGACCGTCAACAGTGCCGGCAGCGTGCGCCGCCATTCGTAAATCTGACCACGAAGATCGATGAACATAGTACTGTTGGTACGAGATTTATGTTACGATGTTACATGACTGAGGTAGTTGTGTATAATATTAATTTTAGGTTTACTACTAACAGTTTACATTTATTTTAAGTAACATTAGACATTTCAATGCCACTCCTGAGGCCAAAGATGTTAGGCGTTTTGTAGGAATAGGAATTACAGGGCCGTACATTACTTGATTACAACACGATATTTATTCCCTAAATATAGCAGCAAAGATTTTAGGTAATGCGGTGGTGCCCACGCCCCTAAGCTCCGTTATTGGAACTCGTCTCGAGACAAGCCGGCTACGTAAGCCTTTTTACTTGGGTTTTTACTGGTGGTAGAGCTCCAGTGGCGAAGCTCGCGGGCGTAGGCACCACCGCATTATCTAATATACTTGCCGCTAAATGGTAGTGCTCAGCACTATCGTGTTCCGGTCAGGTGGTAATGTACGGCCCTGTAATTTACGGCACAGGGGCGTAACACCTTAGGCTTCAGGAGTGGTAACGCATCTGCATTTTGACCTCGATCTTTGTGTGGTTATCTATAGGCTGCAGTCATCACTTTACGTCAATGTGAACTGCATGCTTGTTTGCCACTTCCATTACATAAAATAAAACCCAATTAAAAAAAAGACTTGGCCATCTTTTTCATTCTTATTACTTGGCCTAAGATGTAAAATGGCTAACATACAGCTACAGAAAGAAAAAAAAATACAAAATTTAATAAGTAGGTACAATGCAACATTAAACCGTAAAAATCTGAATCCCTTTTAGTTATGGAAATAAAACTTTGAACATGATCTTCAAATTAACTGGAACCCGTCATTAAATATTGATGGTCTATAATCATACTCCAATCAAATTATAATAATTTAGCGTACACATAAGTTGCGTTGAATTTTTAAGAATTTGGTGAATCATTTAAATTTGGGAACGTGATAGTCTTTATATTGTGGTAATAGTAGGTACGTTCACTCATCATATTATTAACATTTTAAAGCAATATTATGAATGAGTCATACAAACCACTCACGAGATGTATTTTTTTTAAAGTGAAAGTTCTGTAAGTACTTTTGGTAGGTTGCATTATCTTTACTTTTTAAATTAACAAAACATGTAAAAACGTACTGGATCAAAAAACCTTAAAAATTATGGTGTCGGATGACGTGTACCTATCCCTCATAGAATAAGAATTAAGCTTTCTTCAAATCTTAAAAATGTATGTGTTTATATGTAATTGGCCAATTCCTTAGACTTATGTTTCTGTTATTTAAATTTTGTTGACAACTTAACCAATTGAAAGCAATTGTTAAAAGTTAATCAAAACACTCATACGCCATTTATATTTCTTGTATTATTATTTTACCGTATTGAGTCTGATTTCCGAAACGCAGTGAAAACTAGTTCGTGAATCTATAGATTCAACATATGAATTGATGTAAATATCTTTTAGACAGTAAACAAATTATAATATTTATTAATTATAAAGTCGTATAATTGGTTAATTTTCTTGATATACTCGTATTATTATAATAGACATTTGATAAATTCATGAACTTAATCATACAATTGAAATTATTTTAAATTGATGCATATTTTTAATTTTGAAAAAGTATTTCTTTAGAATTACATATTTTTTGTTTGCTGGTTTTTGTGATTTACGCATGCAGCTTGCACCTGTAACTAAGATGGCACTAAAACTTTTTTTTTAATTTCTGTATATGTATAGTGTGTACACTTCGTTGGTGCAATTTTTAATTAAATAAATAAAATAAATGAAATAAATAAATTGACAATATTAAGATCGGAAACTATCGAGAATAAGATTGTAAATTTCGTGTACCTCTGAGTACGTGTATGTTTTACAGTAGTTTAGATAAGATAAAATATACAACACTACTTCGAGATACATTTTATCGCTGCTAAATCTCAAATCAACTAGACTTGGTACATTTTTGAGTCAAAATAAAAGCGAACTCTCAATTTGAAAGGCTAACTCGCAAAATACTTGGCACCCGATCGCACCCGGCACCTTGCTTTGAGGAGGGTAGGGTAAGTTGTAACTGATGGATTAAAATTCACAAATATTAATTTCAAAACGAAATATAATTTACGGCGGCCACACAAAACTTCGAAATGATGCGATGCGACGCATCGCAGGCGATGCATTTGTGCGAGCTCATAGGAATTTGCGATGCGATGCGAATTCGCAGTTATGCGGGAGCCCCTAGTACGTGTTACAATTATAGGTGTACTGTTTGAAAAAATATTCACTTCACACGTCGCTTCATCAGTTCTTTATTTTTAAATATTTGAATACATTCGTTTGATGATAGCTTAGTACATATTATATTATAATTACAAACTCATGTATAACACTATAACAAAATATTTAATTATACCCACAATATATTATGTTTGTACTTAGCTAAAAATATGACACCGTTAAATCTATGTGCATTTATAAACATTTACATATAATTTGTACTATAACTCACTCATGACTATTTTCTCACATAGAGTATGAACAAATGTAACTTGGAACAGTTATCATGTTTTAAACATTTGTGATTCTACATTTAAAGACTATTATATACTCACAATACTCAGTAATGTTATAGTCATAAAAAACAAAATGGACGCATAGTGTACCTCACTGGTCACCTCTACCCTTGCTTTGGGGAGGGAGGGCAAATTGAAACTGGACAGTGCCTTGATTCACACACCGGTCACATCTTTTGTATGGTTGGCAAAAATACATTTAATTTTGTAGCTTTTTATGGGGAATCCTTTTTGTAAATGCGCTATGTAAATATGGACTATATAAAGAGGCTTATAAATGGCTTTAGTAATCTAACTAATAAGACACGTTATTTTTAAGTCACCACTCATTCATCGAAATTATTAATTATATTTATAAATACTGACAAGGAAGAGCATTCAACTCAGCATCAAGTCGCTGATTGTCGATAATTATACGAGTAAAGCCGAGGTCAATTGGTTTTGGGTATGAGAAAAGAAAATTATATCCTAGATTCTTTATTTATCTGTAACCATTTGTTACAAATCATCTTGTGAAAAAAATAAGAGTAGTGAACTGGCGGAGGAGAGCTGGTGGAGTGGAGAGCAACCTGTTCTACAACAGTATGATCTGTCTGTATCAAAAAAAAATGCATAAAATATAGGTATGGTTCCCTTAACTTTGTGATTGATCCTGATCAACCACAATCATGAATTACGTAGGAACGTTTAGAATTTCACATATATTATTTTACATATTATGTAAAAAGTTTAAAAAAAAACTGTACGTTAAATTGGAGAAAATTTTTCTCCCTTTATCTGCGCACCGTACATGAAGGCGCCGGGCAGCGTCCGGTGCGGACGAATTGTCATGCATTGCGCCCCAACTTTTTACACGCCTATCCCGAGACCTATCTTTGGTACGCAAGCTTTAAGAGACAAGCGAATTTCAGCTATGATCATGATTTATATAAGTGACTAGCGGCTCGCCACGCATTCGCACGGGCGCAATGTTACCTACTTTATTATTACTAATACGGTACTAATCTACAGGATTGCGAAAGCTGTTATTTTCCCTTAAACCGACCCTGCTGTATCTGTTTTATACACACTAACAAGTCTAACAACCCCTTAGTTGTCGAGTTTGGTAATATCCCAACTTAGGTATCACCTAAGTTGGAATTTTACTGGTGGTAGGTAGAGCTCTAGTGACGGAGCTCGCGGACGTAGGCACCACCGCATTACCTCTATCTGCCATCAAATGGTAGTGTTCTGCACTATCGAGTTCCGGTTAGATGGTAATGTATGATCTCGTAATAACTATCACAGAGATAAAACAACTTAGGTTTCAAGGGTGGCAACGCATTTGCATTTAGACCTCTGGTTTTTGTGCAGACGTCTATAGGCTGAAGCCCATACTTAACATCAATGTGAGCTGCATGCTTGTTTGCAAACTTCTTTACATATAAAAACTCACGCGCTTAAAAAAAAAACAAGTTTTGAAACTCCTAGCACTTGTATTTCATGAGATTAATTGACAAATGAGTAACCTTTCGCTTTTATATACAACGTGTAAAATAATAAGGCACACTCTGGGAAGAGTTTGTTTCAAAATCGATTACCGAATCGGTTTTGAGGCATCTTTAATATAGGTCATTTTTTATCCCAAAATTATATAGTACAATTAAATAGGTATATCATAGTCACCCATTTGGTGAATAGTCAATACAAATGAAAATGAGACATGCCTCTATACAAAATAAAATGCTAATCTCAACAAGTTCAATAGAACTCATTGAGAAGTGCATTTAATTAATAGGTAAGGCATGGTATACAAGCTCTCGAGCTCTTCTGTCACTGGAGCTCTACCGCCAATTTATCTATTAGGCATTTTTTTAAGCTTCACATACAAAATTAATCACATAAAATATTTGCATTTTTGTAATGTGTCCATAGAATATTAAGATACATTAATAATGGCAACCCATTATACGTCCCACAACTGGGCACGAGTCTCTCCCCTTTTTGGGGGGAGGCCTGGAGCTTACTCCCCCACGCCGCTGTTCCAATGCGGATTGGTGGAGAAAGACAATACTAATTTGTAAACATTGATCAACTCGTGTTTTTGGTAGCTACATATCCGCCTTTTTTCGTCCCTTGCACCACAACCTACAAACTATTACCTCCATAATAAGCACGTCCGAATAAAACGATATGTGGAGATCATATATTTATATAAATATCATATTGTTGTTATTACATAGTTTTGCTACCCAGCAAATTGTATTTGGGGGAGGATTTTTTTATCTTATTATTGGAATTGATTTGTAGCCTAAATTATTATATAAGGCTATGAAAATAAATGTATGAGATTGGTGAAATTGATTTTCATTTAGTGCATTCGTTTTATTTGTCGATAAATGAGCTTACTCGTCAGTAGAGTGAGTGTTCTGTAATTTTACTGTCACAGTCTTACTGATATTTTAACTTAACGTAATGTAACTTTACGCCTGTAATTCCCGAAGGGGTTAGGCAGAGGTGAATGCATACATCCAAGGACATATGCGAACGTCCACGATTTGCCGGTTACGTTTTAGCCCATCTTTTATTTATGTTATGAAAGTGGCAAACAAGCATGCAGTTCACATTGATGTTAAGTGATGATTGCAGCCTATAGACACTTACACAAAGACTAGAGGTCAAAATGCAGATGCGTTACCACTTTTGAGGCCTTAGGTGTTATACCTCTGTGCCGGATATTACAGGGCCGTACATTACCACCTGAACGGTACACGATAATGCTGAACACTACCATTTAGCGGCAAGTGTATTAGGTAATGCGGCGGTACCTACGCCCGCCAGCTTCGTCACTGGAGCTCTACCACCAGTAAAAACACGTGACGAGCTTTTTGACATCAGATCTCCGGGCACATTACCGAACTCGGCGTACTGGGACGCTAGCAGTGGCCCTGCTACCGTTGGACTAGTGAGCAGCAGTTATTACATAAAGACTTCGAAGGTGCATGGTTGCAGAGGCCCAGGAAGACCAAGATTGAACTACCATGACCAAATAGGTCGAGTACTGTCTGAAAGTGGAGTCAAGAGTGTTAGGAATCGGCGTGCATGTATGAAGAGAATGATGAATGTAAAAGAAGCACGGGAGGTGTGGCAGGGCCGGGATTTCTGGCGCTCCATACCCTCTGCCTACTACAAGTGCTACCAGTAGAAGAAGAAGATGACAATACCAGTATTATCATCTTCTTCTTCATATATAGAAAAATGAATGTTTGTCTGTATGTCCTTTATAGAATCGTAAACTACGCATTTGATCGATCATGTGATGAACTTTAACAAAGTTGTTGTGTATAAGCCCACGAAGGTTTCTGAATAGGAAAAATTGACAGATGGAGCCACTGTCATTTTTATGTTGGTGGCATAGCAACGCGCTCAGGGCTACAGCTACATCATATTTATACATATTAAATATTCTATCTAGATTTGGATACATTACCAGCCAGATTTATCGCTGACGGGACGTTTAATATAACAATACGTATACGGCTGAATATCTAGTGACGTGACGAGGATATACAAAGCGACGCTGTGTGCAATCAACGGATTAATTGTATAGATTAGGTGCGCCACTTGGACGGTTTAGCAGTAACAGCTTAAGTGCTCATTGTGCTTGTGTATGTGTAGGTATGCGAGACGCAACGACTGTGTACCCGATTGTAGATGTTAATCACTAGTAAAAAAACAGGTGCATTTTCTTTGTTAACAATAAAACGTTACTACGCCTGTATGTCCTGAAGGGCAGTGATTCGCCAGTAACATTTTGTGTCAAATTGGAGACTAGCAGCCCGGCTCGACTTCGCAGGAGTACAATATTACCTACATTCTTATCATCCCTACTATCCCTACTAATATTATAAATGCGAAAGTAACTCTGTCTGTCTGTTATCTTTTCACATCCAAAGAACTGAACCGATTTTAATGAAATTTGGTACAGAGATAGACCTGACTTTAAGAAAGAACATAGACTACTTAATTATTTATAAAACGACATCAACGCGGGCGAAACCGCGAGCAACAGCTAGTAATAAAATAAATCCTATAGCACTCCTGAATAGTGTAACTTTGTATGTAGATTGTGAAAGAATTTGCATGATCAGTTCAGTATCAATTTTCCGAAGATGAGCCTTTACAAAACAAACAAACAAAATTAAAAACTTTACCTCTTTATAATTTTAGACAACCCTTTTGACATTTCCTACCACAGAGGTTTGCTACAGGAACTACCGAAAAAATGAAACGGAAAATCCTCAATAACAATTACCTCCCGATTCAAATATCGAATACGGGCAGAACTGAAAGGGAACAGAATAGAAGACCGAGTACAGGACTTCTACTGATGCACTAACTGGTGGTAGAGCTCCAGTGACGGAGCTCGCGGGCGTAGGCACCACCGCATTACCTTGCCGTTAAGTGGTAGTGTTCAGCACTATCGTGTTCCGGTCAGGTGGTAATGTAAGGCCATGTTATTTCCGGCACAAAGGCATAACACCTTAGGCCTCAGGAGTGGTAACGCATCTGCATTTTGATCTTAGTCATTGTGTGGGTGTCTATAGGCTGCAGTTATCACTTAACATCAATGTGAACTGCATGCTTGTTTACCACTTTTATTACATTAAAAAAATGCACATGTATATTGATATTCAATTTGTTACGTTTAAAATCTAAACATGCAATAAATAAAAAAGTTACACAAATTGAAATAAAACACGTAAATAAGCTAACCTCATTGCATTCAATCGTTTGTTCCAACTGCGGACGAGCCCTTACATTTTACTATCTATCCCTAACGAGATCTGGTGAGACGATCATCCAGACAGGTCCTCGCTAGATTGGAGATAGGGATGCATTGTCCTGAAACTGATCGGGAGGGATGAACTGAAAGGTTTGATTGAAATTGCGGTATTAGAAATCTAACTTAGTCTGGGGAAAGTGAAAATAAATGAGATAGATAGATTATTTATTTACTGGTGGTAGAGCTCCAGTGACAGAGCTCGCAGACGTAGGCACCACTATTTTACCTAATATACTTGTCTCTAAATGGTACTGTTCAGCACTATCGTGTTCCGGTCAGGTGGTAATGTACGGCCCTGTAATTTCCGGCACAGAGGCATAACACCTTAGGCCTCAGGAGTGCTAATACATCTGCATTTTGACCTTGGTCTTTGTGTGGGTGTTTATAGGCTGCAATCGTCACTTAACATCAATGTGAACTGAATGCCTTTATGCCACTTCCATTGCAATAAAAAAAATCCCTATAATTTATCCATTATAATTGTCATTACGCTTACTGCAGCTGTATTTTTCTAAAAAAAAGGTAATGCAACCAAAACAAATTGAAATAAAACACGTAAGCAAGCTAACCCCATCGCATTCAATCGTTTATTCCAACCGCGGGCGAGCCCTTACATTTCACTATCTATCCCTAACGAGATCTGGCGAGACGGTCATCCAGACAGGTCCCCGCTAGATTGGAGATAGGGATGCATTGTCCTGAAACTGATCGGGAGGGATGAACTGAAAGGGTTGATTGAAATTGTTGTATTAGAAAACTAACGGGGAAAGTGAATATAAATGAGATAGTAAAGTTATGTATTAATGTATTATTAAAATGTTTAATTAAATATAATATTTGTATGTTATGAAGTGGCAAACAAGTATACAGTACATATTAACGGTAATTGAATACTGTAGCCTATAAACTACTTTTACAGAGATTTATATGACTAGCTGACCCGGCAAACTTCGTATTGCCTCAGAATGAAATAATGTGTCAAAGGTTTGATATATTCATATTTTCTTACCTTTTAAACCTTCCCTGTACTTCCAAAAATCATTCAAAACCAACATTAGCTAAATCGGTCCAGCCAGATTTTTATATACATAGATTCGTTCCCAATCCTGAGGTCTATATACCTCTGAGCTAGAAATCGCAGCGCCATACATAACCACTTGCGGCTTGAATGCCAAGCCGAATCGCTTTTGCGCTCTACTAGCAGCAAGAAAGCTAAAATCTTATATTATTTTGTAGTAAGCGCTTTTGGAGGCCTTGGGACGTGACAATCCCAACGCTCTCTAGCGGAGGCGATTTTTTCCGCTAGTGCAGGAAGTCAACCGAACAATGGCCGTCAAACCAATCCAGAAGGGGGATGGGTAGCAGCATTCCACGATAAAACTACTTTCACTGCGATCGCCAATCCACCTGCCAAAGGTGATTATGGCATATTCTCCTCTTTTGACACGCCACACTGTTGTGGGCGTCTTTGGGGAAGGTTTTGTCTAACAGTGGACGTCTTTCGGTTTAAGTGATGAATTGCTTTCAATATAGTATCTTCAGGGGTCGGCAGAGAGTGTTAAGCGCCAGATATCCCGGTCCTATCACACCTCCCGTGCCTCGTCTACCTTCATCATTATCTTCATACATGCACGCCGATTCCTAAGACTTTTGTCCCCACCACTAGACAGAACTCGACCTATTCGGTCGTGGTAGGTCAGTCTTGGTCTTCCTGGACCTCTGCAACCATCCACATTCGCATTGTATATATGTTTAGTCATTCGCTCATTCGACATTCTTTCTATATGCCCGAACCCTCGGAGCGTGCCTTTTTCCATTTGTATACCGATACTCTCATTCACACAAAGCCTCTTTATTACGAACGCGATCGGTGAGCGATACACCGCAGATCTCATCTCGACCGCGCGCGGTAACCTTCCATTTTTCCTTTTGAGCTACCGGATCCTAAAAACTAGCATGTACAAGTTAAAGCACGTCTCGATTTGAGTTGATTGTGATTAATTGCGACCTAATTACTTGGCTACGTTGGATAATCCATCATCACACTTTTTATAGCGACGCGTCGCATATCGGATTTTCATTAGACCGGGCCAACTCGCGCCTGTGGCTCTATCTGCGACAATCTACGGAAAATTACTTCATAATTTAAAAGTGAGATGCAGAAAATAAAAATTCAATGGCCTGGTTAGGTCTATTATGGCTGGGGAATTGTACTACAGCTTTACTGATTATAAACTTCTTAGGTATCTTGGACGATGAACATGGTTCTGGTTTTTGTGTAGATGTGTTCAGGCTGCAGTCATTACTTACTATCAATGTGAACTGCATGGCTGTTTGCCACCCTTCATAAATTAAAAAAAAAAATGAGTTCAATTAATCAGATTTTAAACATAATCTGAAATTTGCATTGTTGTTTTAATTTTTTTTTTGTTATGGAAGTGGCAAACAAGCATGCAGTTCACATTGATGTTAAGTGATGACTGCAGCCTATAGACACCCACAAAGACCAAGGTCAAAATGCAGATGCGTTACCACTCCTGAGGCCTAAGATGTTATACCTCTCTACCGGAAATTACAAGGCCGTACATTGCCACCTGACCGGAACACGATAGTGCTGAACACTACCATTAAGCGGCAAGTATATTAGGTAATGCGGTGGTGCCTACGCCCGCGAGCTCCGTCACTGGAGCTCCACCACCAGTAAACTGAAAACATTTAGGTACACGTACAAGTCGACTCGAAGTTCGAACACGGAAAGTAGCCTATGACGACTTAACCGTGAAGCTGTTTGAAATTATTACCCCAGGTATTAAAAGTATTTTTCTTAAACTCACGATCTCCCAAGAAAACAATAATGCAGACAAAATAAAGGAGTTTAGGACAATAAATAAAGGGGCATTCATAAAAAGTGTTGCATCCCATGAATCCAGATGCCAGCGCCAGATGTGTCTTATTTATTTCGTTTTTAAACTGCGATTAAAATTGTCGGTGATATTATTGCTTAACTTTTATGTCGCTTTTACTGAGTTTCGCAAAAATGAAATATTTCCGAAGATTTTATGAAGGGTATATGAACTTTACTTTTATAGTAAACAAATGTCGTAAGTAAGGGTTGTCACAACTACATTAATTTACCAAAATAATTTGAGATTACGTTCAGGTACTTAAAATTGAATTTTAATAAGCATAAATCCTATGTAAGGCCTTTTTTATGGATAAAAAAATAAAATGGTCTGTTCAAGTATGTATAAGTATAAACTCAATTACCTATAGTAATGATAATTCTATAATTAAATTGTTCTTTCATAAACACACATTTACAATGGACCCTGCGGCCCTAAGCTAGGCTTGTGTCGCAGTGGGCCTAAAACAATTGCTATTAAAAAAATGCAGTTTTTTGAAAAAAAATACGTTTAAAAATAAATACTCGTAAATACCTGTATCAAAAACTTCAATGATTGAATAAAAATAAATATGTGATTGAATTTGTCACAACAACATTGTTTTACCACGATATTTAAAATTAAGCAATAGATACCTTATTAAAAACTGTGTAGGTATAAGTATTTAAAAAAAGCATTTTTAATTTTTTTTTATGTAATGGGCGTGGCAAACAAGCATTCAGTTCACATGTGAAGTGATGACTGCAGCCTATAGACACCCACATGAAGACCAAGGTCAAAATGCAGATACGTTACCACTCCTGAGGCCTAAGATGTTATGCCTCTGTGCCGGAAATTACAGGGCCGTACAATTACCACCTGACCTGAACACGATAGTGCTGAACACTACCATTTAGCGGCAAGTATATTAGGTAATGCGGGTAATAGGAAGCTCTACCACCAGTAGGAAGTAATATACCTCCTTCCAAGTTTTTTTAATAAAACGAAGGTGGCAAATAACTGTGCTGTTCAAATGGATATTTAGTGCCTACAGCCTAGAGACATTTACATAAAAACCAGAGGTGAAAATGCAGACCCTTGAAACCTACGTTTCTCTGATGGTTATTACGGGGCCATACATTGGCATCTTACTGGAATACAATAGTGCTGAACACTACATATTAGGTAATGCGGTGGTGTCTACGCCCTTGCGTCCCTAACTGGACTTTATACAAATAAAGATCAGTTATTCCTCCGATACCTCGGACAAGTCAAAAAACGTTGTCAATTAAATATTTCAGCGAACACTTTTTTGAAAGCCAAAACATAAAAGAGATATTGTAGTAAAATTGACTACAAAAATAACTAAATGAAAATTGTTAAAAATTTACATTTGAAATTCACAAACTGAATACAGGCATTGTTAATCATCCACTCCCTCCAATTACTTTGATTTCGCAGTTTTGCACTTTTCACCCCAAAGCAGTATATTCTTTTAATGATTCATCATTGGAAAATGTTTGAGCCAAATTCAGATGCTACGTTTGGCGCAAGGTATAAATTGTAGCGAATGTATGAGTAAATATACAAAAAAATGTCTTGGGATTTAACAAAACTAATCCTAGTCTTGCATCCTTAAAAACGTATCTGCATTTTGTACAAACTCGTAAACAGATGTAATAATGCATATTATGTGGTTTGTCTGGATATCTGGCGCTCCCTACTCTTTGCCGTATGGGACTTTGCATGAAAATACATACATGTAAGTAGGTATTTTGTTAATTCTGAATAAAACAAATAGGCACTAATGAGGCGGT
The DNA here is from genome assembly GCA_036365455.1 of Macrosoma leucophasiata. Taxonomy (NCBI): domain Eukaryota; kingdom Metazoa; phylum Arthropoda; class Insecta; order Lepidoptera; family Hedylidae; genus Macrosoma; species Macrosoma leucophasiata. Next base: position 1,583,649 of record JAWQUS010000014.1, on the reverse strand, counting down.
GTTATCGACAAGCGTCCATCCATATCACTTTTAGGTGAAATTGTCTAATATAACTTCTTTTTCACTTGGTTATCAAAGTCGGAATTTCAAACAGGCCTAGTCTGATAATTGCTTTTTTTTATGTAATGGAAGTGGCAAGCAAGCATGCAGTTCACATTGATGTTAAGTGATGACTGCAGCCTATAGACACCCACACAATGACCAGAGGTCAAAATGCAGATGCGCTGCCACTCCTGAGGCATTAAGTGTTATGCCTCTGTACCGGAAATTACAAGGCCGTACATTACAACCTGATCGGAACACGATACTGCTGAAACTACTGGAGCTCTACCACCAGTAGAACTAGCTTCCTACCGATTACAAAATAATAGGTCAATAATAGGTCATAATAGTATTGTCTTACGAGAACAGAACCCATTGTTGATATTTTGAGGGCATTGTATAAAACGGCTGAAACATTTCTGGACAATTTGCAAACATTTTGAGACATTACTGTACCTTTTTCAAAATGTAGGTCAAAACATAATTCGTGACCACTTTTTATTTCATAACGTAACTCATGATTACCATAATTTAGACAGAAACACGATCTCTGCAGAACAAAATCCTATTCCTACTATATTATAATAATGGCAACCCATTATACGTCCCACTGCTGGGCACGAGTCTCTCCCCTTTTTTGGGGGAGCCCGAAGCTTACTCCACCACGCTGCTCCAATGCGGATTGGTGGAGGTGGGTGGGTTAGCGGCCAACCCGATGTCGGAAGTTTTCAAACCATAAGGCCTCCGACAAGGTTTAACGACTGCTATCTGTCGATAGCAACGGGGACCGACGGCTTAACGTGCCCTCCGAAGCACGGAAACGCGCATTTAATTTGCCACTAGCGGTCACCGATCACATAACCCGACCGCGCCTGTAGTGCTTAACCGAGTAGATCGCTTATGATCTACACCAGCCGCCGGGCAATGCGCGCTTTGCTACTAAGGTATAATAATAGGTTGGGGAAAAAGTTTTTTCGCATTATAGTATGTATGAACTTGTAATAAAATCTCTTTGGCTGTAGTATTTGTATCTGGTTGGTTTTGGTATCATTGATAGTTAAAATTTTTAAGAACATAATTCCAAATTCAAATTAGGCAAATGTGTGATTTTCATTTGTTTTTCGTACTGTCAAGATGAGTGAATCTAATGAAGAAATTCGATACATTTTAAAATTTTACTACAAAAAAGGTAAAAATGCAACGCAAGCCGCGAAAAAAATTTGCGATGTTTATGGACCTAGTGCAGTGTCTGTGAGAGTAGCACAAATTTGGTTTAAGCGTTTTCAATCCGGAAATTTTGATATCAAAGATGCACCTCGCTCTGGTCGCCCTATTACGGATAAAATGGATGCCATTTTTGAAAAAGTGGAGCAAGATCGACATATCAGTAGTTACGACGTAGCTGGAGAACTGAGAATTGATCACAAAACAGTTTTGGCGCATTTGAAAAAAGCTGGGTACAAAAAAAAGCTCGATATTTGGGTACCTCACGAGCTCACTGAAAGAAACCTAATGAACCGTGTACTCATTTGTGATTCTTTATTACGACGTAATGAAACCGAATCATTTTTGAAGAAGCTGATAACTGGTGATGAAAAATGGATCACGTACGACAAGAACGTGCGAAAAAGGTCGTGGTCAAAGGCCGGTCAGGCTTCACAGACTGTGGCGAAACCCGGGTTAACTCGCAATAAGGTGATGTTGTGTGTGTGGTGGGATTGGAAGGGCATTATTCATTATGAGCTATTACCACCAGGCAGGACTATCGATTCTGAACTCTAATGCGAACAACTGATGAGATTAAAGCAAGAAGTTGAGAGAAAGCGGCCGGAATCGATCAACAGAAGGGGTGTGGTGTTTCATCATGATAACGCTAGACCTCACATATCTAAAGCCACTCAGCAAAAACTTAAGAGAGTTTGGCTGGGAGGTGTTAATGCATCCGCCGTATAGTCCTGACCTTGCACCTTCAGATTTCTACCTGTTTCGGTCTCTTCAGAATAATTTATGCAATGTTAGGTTAACACCACGAGAGGACTGCCAAATCCACTTGTCGCGGTATTTTGATGAGAAGTCCCAAATTTTTTTTAGCAATGGGATCATGCCCCTATCTACAAAATGGCAAAAGGTTATCGAACAAAATGGTACATACATACTTTAGTTAATTTAAATAAACAATATTAATAATATATAATATTATATATATTAATATTATATATTTTACTGGTGGTAGAGCTCCAGTGACGGAGCTCGCGGGCGTAGGCACCACCGCATTACCTAATATACTTGCCGCTAAATGGTAGTGTTCAACACTATCGTGTTCCGGTCAGGTGGTAATGTACGGCCCTGTAATTTCCGGCACAGAGGCATAAGACCTTAGGCCTCAGGAGTGGTAACGCATCTGCATTTTGACCTTGGTCTTTGTGAGGGTGTCTATAGGCTGCAGTCATCACTTAACATCAATGTGAACTGCAAGCTTGTTTACCACTTCCATTACATTAAAAAAAAAAAAAAAAAATTAAAAAATGTTTTGAATTATCTTAAAAAATGCGAAGAAACTTTTTCCCAAACCTAAGTCATTATCATCACGCTGATTGATGCGGATTAATAATTGCAGTGGCGGTAGTTATTTCGCATGACACTTCTGTCCAACCCACATTATTGCATTGCTTAGCGGAACGGTTTCTGCTTGGAATTCTTCTTCTTTAGTGAACGTGGAGGTCCTTCACGTACCTAGCTATCTGCTTATAACTTAGACCAAGGCAAATTGTCACTACCCCTTTTACATTAGTCGGCATTTCGTTCAGACGTTTTGATAACAAGATATTTTAATAAGGCAATTGCTTTGTAGAAGGTAACATTTCTACTACTGTCTGGAAAATTACTCACATTGCGGTTCTTAGAATTTACGTAAACGTACGAGTATATCGAATAAGATCGGTAGTATCGGTGTAAAAATGACAAAAGGCATGCTCCGATGGTTCGGGCATACTATAGAAAGAATGTCAAATGAGCGAATGACTAAACAGATATACAATGCGAATGTAAATGATTGCAGAGTCCTAGGAAGGTCTACCATGACCAAATAGGTTGAGTTTTGTCTGATGGTGGGTCAAAAGTCTTAGGAATCGGCGTGTGTGTATGAAGAGAATGATGAATGTAAACGAGGTACGGGAGGTGTGTCAGGACCGGAATATCTGGCGCTCCACCCTCTCTGCCTACCCCGTTAGGGACCTGGGGTGAAGATACATAAATACGTAAACGTTTTTAGAGTCCCGTAGTCCTACAGTGAACCTTTAGTTTTACTATGTCCGCCTGTCTGCAGCTTAGATCAGCGACTCTCAGTACTGAAGAGCTGTAATTTAGCATGGATGTAATATTATATTTTTATTACATAATTCCAATAAAATATTTAATTCTCAAGAAGTAACATTAAACTATTACAAAATAGCAGAATGATTATTTTTTGACGTTTTCTTCGTACTCCTTTTATCTGTCTACACTCCATGGTTCTCTACTGCTGGCGGACCGCCGTCTTGTAAATGTATTAATAAAAGAAAACTGGCGATGTCATTCTAATTATTACGTATTAATTATGGCATTAAACATTTAATTTTACTTGTAATTAAACGTCTGTATTTTTCTGTACCTACATGGTAAAAAGCTGTACCAGAAACGGTCCTTTTTCTTCGTTTTTGTTATGAACTTTACGAATAAGAAATACTTTAGCCTTAACGTATGCCAACCTTTACGGTTACTCAGTTGTATAACATTATCCGTAAGTTACAATTTGTTAGTTTTCAGGACTCATTTGGTTTTAGCATGTCGTTGGTTTAAACTTAACGTTGATGAAAATCAAGTGACAATGTTAGTTTTACGACTAAAGTGGTCTTGTTCATTTATTAGGTAAGCTTTAATATAAACTCTTAAGGAGAGTTAAGTTGTCAGATAGTGTAAAATAACTGCCTCAGTAGCCTAGTGGTAGCAGGTCTCTACTACTACGCTGGGATAGGGGCGAGGGGGTTCGATTCCCGGTTAGGGGCTATCAGAGATAATGGTGTAAAGTCCTTGATCACTGGTTCTTATGGGATTTTTTCCATTTTCTGGAAATTTCCCAGTGACTCGAAGTTTGGTAATGTGCCCGTGTTAAGAAGCTTGCCATCTGTTAAAATGTAACCGACGAATCGTGGGTATTTGCATGTATACTTGAATGCACGCATTATAGGCGTGAAGTTACGTTTAAAATAATATCACTCTCTGTATCACTCGTATGTGTACGAGTACAACATGTAACAGGAATAATGTACACTCTCAAACACCCCGGTCAGAAAATCGAGTATTTCAAATTTTTTATTTAAGAAATAAGTTGTCCTCAATTTGTACGAACAGTATGCACACCCTATGCATACATATCCTACTTCTACCTACGGCCGGACAAAAACACAAACTTACTCACACATGCACTCTATCGCAATGTGATTTAGCGTAACCTGCGTACCCCTATTAAACACTCGCTAGTAATTTTCACTAATTTATTTCTTAAATTATTATTTATAATAAAATGCAAGTCTCAACGAGTTCTAATAAAGTTGTTGAGACTAGCATTTTATTATGGATAGACGTTAGTCTCATTTTCGTTTGTATTGACTGTTCACCAAATGGGTGACCATAATTTCCTTAATTGTAATGAATTTTGGGACAAAATATTACCTATATTAAAAAATGCCTGAAATCGATTCGGTTATCGATTCTGAACAGACTAATTTCGAGTTGTACATTTATAATCCTGTTACACGTTGTATACGTCGTTTAATGTGTAACGATATAAACTAAAATTGCGTGAATGGAGCGTTGGGTAAGCTGCTAGAATCTAAACATCTCAGCCAGCGGGCTCGACTAGCCGTACATAATACTGTACTTACTCCAACGCTTTTATGTGGAAGCGAGAGCTGGGTGCAGGCAAGAGCATGAAAGTATGTTGAACGCGGTCGAGATGAGATCATTGCGCAAGATCTGCGGTGTATCACTCACCGATCGCGTTCGTAATGAAGATGTAAGAAAAAGGCATGCTCCGATGGTTCGTGTAGAAAGAATGTCGAATGAACGAATGACTAAACAGATATACAATGCGAATTTGGATGGTTGCAGAGGCCCAGGAAGCCCAAGACTGACCTACCATGACCAAATAGGTCGAGTTCTGTCTGATGGTGGGATCAAAAGTCTTAGGAATCGGCGTGCATGTATGAAGAGAATGATAAAGGTAGACGAGGCACGAGAGGTTTGTCAGAACCGGGATATCTGGCGCTCTACACTCTCTGCCTACCCCGTTAGGGACCTGGCGTGAATACATACATAATATAAACTATTAGATTGGTTATTTGTATGTAAAAAATACCAGCTGACAGCAGAGTTCCACGATAAAACTACCACCACTGTGATCGTCAGTTCGCAAACCAAGCGTGGCGATTGTGGTATATTCTCCTCACATAACGCACAGCACTCTTGTGAATTTTTTGGGGAAGGTTTTTCTCCAGCAGTGGACGTCTCTCAGCTAAACAATGTTGGTGATGATGATAATAATATACGTGATAATTACGTCACATAATAAATACGTATGTATGAATGTTCACACAAAGTCCCTTACGGGGAAGGTAGATAGGGCGGAGCGTTAAACAAGCCCGGCTTTCATACATTTTCAGTGCCTTTTTTACATTCATTACTTCATTACTCTTCATATATGCGAAGAAATTCGTCAAGCAAAGTATTACATTTATTTTTCATCTAAAACAATATCCCTCGATCGATCCCTTTATGAATACAAGTAACAGTTAACGGTTGGCGCACCTGCACACCTTTACGACGTGTCGACACTATATTAGGGAACAGATTTGAATTTCTATACATTCGTATTTTGGTATTACTGATATTAAAGCTGTTGATTTATTTTAGTTTACTACTACAGCAGTAGAGCTTGTAAATTAGCGAAAATGTAAATTATTTATTATTATTGATGATAATAACAAGAGTCAAAGTTTTATGTCAAAAGATACGTAGATAATATATAATTCATTTAAAATTACTGAATCGACATAATTATATATTACACCTGTTATTTCACAACATACGTTTTACAAAAATATAAGACTTTATGAAAATGTATGCCTTTATTACAGAAAAATCTCGTTGTACCTACATATTTGTAAGTACATACAGGACTCACTTACCTTTGATGAGAAAATATAGTTTTTCGAGCTATATTTTAGCAAGAATTCATGGTAGCGCAACCAGTTGCCGCTACTGACAAAATGTAAAAATATTGTTGTAGCTATAGATCGATTTTTTGACCAATTCCAAATCCACACCAAAGTACGAACCCAATAAATATCTGAAGTGCAAAATTAACGCAGACAAAACATTAATTCTAAAATAATTAAAGAAACGATTAAGCGCAAGAGGAGGGTACGGCCGAAAATTGTTGCCGAAACAGGGATGTCTCTCGCAATAAACTTTGTTCAGGAATTTCATTAGTTTCGTTCAATAAATTAAGAGGTTATGCTCGCGTGTGTCGGCCCTGCAATTACCTCGTCTGCGCGGAGGTGTAATGAAGAGCCTTTTGCTAAGAGGATCGTCTGAGAGTGATAAATATTTTGATAGGATACCTAGCTTGTTATATAACAAAAATAAAACGTAACTTCACGCCTGTAATCCCCGAAGGGGTAGGCAGAGGTAAATGCATGCATTCAAGCAAACATGCAAACACCCGCGATTCGCCGGTTACGTTTTTGGCCCATGTAACAGGTGGCGAGCCTGTTGACATCTCCGGACACATACCCAAACTTCAAGGTACTGGAAAATTTCCAGAAAATAGGAAATCCCGGGAATCGAACCCAGGACCTCAGCGTAGTAGTAGCTACCTTCTACCACTAGGCTTCCGAGGCAGTTAAAAAAATAATAAATACAAAATATAATTTAAAAATATTTAAAGACATTTCAAAACGTTGGATCGGCGCATCACATAATACGACGGCCGGTAGAGTCTACTCTTTGCTCAGATCATAATTAATTCAGCGTGATAAGGCTAGCTAGGAAGCGCGCATGGACCCGCGGCTGGTGTAGATCGTAAGTGATGTACTCGGTTAAGCTACACGGGCGCGGTCGGGTGTGTGATGGGTGACTGCTAGTGGCAAATCAAAAATGCACATTTCCATGCTTCGGAGGGCACGTTAAGCTGTCGGTCCCGGTTGCAATCGAAAGACAGCAGTCGTTAAACCTTGTCGGAGGCCTAATGGGCGGTTTGAAAACATCCGACAGCGGGTTGGCTACTTACCCGTATCTCCAACGAGCCGCATTTTAGCAGCGTGATGGAGTAAGCTCCAGGCCTCCTCCTAAAAACGGGGGAGACTCGTGCGCAGCAGTGGGATGTATAAAGGGTTGCTTTTATTATAATGCTGGTTTTCTGGATAACTGCATCAAGAGGGCGGTGTGGAATTCTTCGATGCATCAATGTAGGGAAATTAATAAGCTTTGTAAATAAATGAAAATAGATGTTTAGTTGAAAAGTAATACATTATGTAGTACTAGTGTCTATCGGTGATTATTCATTTAATTCTCATCAATCTTTTTTCCTAAAACGTCTGCTACACGGTATTAAACGGCGGTTTGAAACAAAGGTTTGAAACAGTGTAGACCGTTGTTTTATTGCAAATATCACGTGACATTCATACGTCCTTGGTAGCGGGGCTTGCGTTGCAAACCATTGGCAGAAGCGTTGGTTTGAAACTTGTTTGAAATCGTCTAGCCGCTTGTTTAAAACCACGCGTACGACAGTCACTCTGCGTCAGCAAGCGCGTGCGGACGTAACTGATGTTCGACAAAGTTATTTATGTCATGAAAGTCCAGGAGATTAATAAAATTAAGGTTATTTCACTAAGCGTTAATCTCTGCTTTAACCACCGCCTCATCCATATTCTTTTTTTCCCTTTTTTTTTCTTTGATTGCACACAAAATCGCAAGGCTCACTCGAACTATATGTTGTACAGATAGGTAAGGTGTCATGGCGTCATTATACCGTAATACACGGTATACAAACCAAATATCGACACGTCCTATCCGCGCAATTCAGTTTCAAAACGTGTAGCCCGCAATCCGTATCTCACATCCATTCAAGGTCACCTTGGTTTCATACCTCATTTCAAACCGTGTAGCAGACGCTTAAATCTGAAGAAAAAGTGCCACATTCATGAGCACACTTGTTTTACGACATTCTCCTACAAAAGTTTCTAATAACACTTGACTTGTCTCGCGACCTATCAAGGTGTTCATAACCTGGTCTGGAGTTTTGGTCTTCAAACTCCTCAGTCAGCAGTCTAGTAACTTTATGATAGACAGACAGGTAAGTAGGTATTTCCATTATATTTCATACTTGTTTACCATGTGAATGACTTACAGTGTTGTATTTGTATCTTTTTTGCGTAATAAAGGAGTCAAACAAGCATGCAGCTCACATTGATGTTAAGTGATGACTGCAGCCTATAGACACCCACCCAAAGACCAAAGGTAAAGATGCAGATGCGTTGCCACCCCTGAGACTATAGTTGTATTTTGTCTCTATGATAGTTATTAGGGGGTCACATTACTATCTAACCGGAATACGATAGCGCTGAACACTGCCAGATGGCGGCAGATAGATTAGGTAGTGTAAAGTTGCAGCGTGGTTTGACTGGCTCTACGTTATTCCTCACACATTATTTTAATAGAAGTAGCCATATTACACTATAACAGTGGACTTTATCCCATTTACTTAAGTAACAAAACGTAGTAAGTGCCTCGGTAGCAGGCCACTACTACTACGCTGAGGTCCTGGGTTTGATGCCCGGGTAGGGGGTAATCAGAGAAAATGGTGTAAAGTCCTTTATCTCTGGTTCTATTTGGCTTTTTCCTTTTTCTAGAAATTTTCCAGTGCCTCGAAGTTTGGTAATGTGCCCGGAGATGTCAACAGGCTCGCCACCTGTTTCATGGACCAAAAACGTAACCGGCGAATCATGAGTCTTTGCATGTATGCTTGGATGCATACATATACCTCTGCCTCGGGGATTACAGGCGTGAAGTTAGAAAATCATGTACTTTTATTACTCAGCTGAAAGATGTCCACTGCTGGACAAAAGCCTCCCCAAAGCTTGCCGCAACGAATGGTCCTGGGCCGCCCTCATCCAGCGATTCCCCGCAACCTTCACGCGGTCGGTGGACGGCTTGTGCACGCTTCGTCCATAACGTAACATTTCAATCGAGCGAAGACGGGGCGGATCGCTTGTGAAATATACTTTCAAATAAAAATAAACCAAGCCCCATTTTAAAATACTTCAATGAACACATCAAGAGCGATCTCAAACGTCAAGCCGTAACCTGCGCTATCTTACTATCGAAAATAGATACCAAATAACGCTTAGTATTATGACAGCTGCGTTATGACTCTTCGTGTTTTTTACGTCGGTACAAAATTAGCTATATCCGTCAAGAGGGGCTGTTCGAAGTCACTATTAGCTTGAACATTGTTTTTTATTTGAGCGAACAAACGATTTTGTATATTACAGTTTTTTTTTATGCTACGAAGGGGGCAAATAAGAATGCAGTTCACATTGATGTTAAGTGGTGACTGCAGCCTATAGACACCCACAAAAAGACCAAGGTCAAAATGCATTAGCGTTACCACTCCTGAGGCCTAAGGTGTTATGTCTCTGTGCCGGAAATGACAGGGCTGTACATAACCACCTGACCGGAACACTATGGTGCTGAATACTACCATTTAGCGGCAAGTATATTAGGTAATGCGGTGGTGCCTACGCCCTCGAGCTCCGTCACTGGAGCTCAACCACCAGTATAACATCGTTGTTGTAATTGCCATTTTTTGATAGGCAACCTAGTGGATATATATTCTCTAGATCAGTGATTCCCAAGTTGGTCCATATAGACCCCCTGGGGTCTGTGGGAGACTCGATGGGGTCTAGGTATATGCGTCAATAAAAATGGGATATATGGGAAAGTGATATAAATGTTAGCAAGGGGATCCACCGAAACCAGAAAAAATTGAAAGGGGTCTACAAGTAAAAATAGTTTGGGAGCCTCTGCTCTAGATCATAAATATGCATAAAAATTAGGTTTGCATCCTTAGGCCTCAGCGATGACAACCCGTTTACACCTGCGGCTTTTGTGCAGATGTCTAAAGGTTGCAGTCGTCATTTATTTATTTATTTTATGTACATATGGCGGACTTAATGCTTCATGGCATTCTCTCCCGGTCAACCATTGGGTAGTAAAGAGTTTTATTTACTATCCGTGTGGCTTGCTGGATTGCCATTATCATTATTTAGAGAAATAATAATATAAAATTCCACAAAAAGGTATCTTGTAATCAGAGATACAACATTGCATACAATATTTCATCTAAAAATAACAAAGTCATGACCAAAATCTAGTTCAAAATGACTCAAGTAGCACGTTATCTTAGACCGCACGATAAAAAATCGCTTATATTCTTTATTATCTTGAGTTATTTGATAATTTCCATCTCAGTCGGTGATTTAGTGGTGGGGTCAACACAGGGCTGGGCTTGAAAAAAGAACACAGACAGAATTATGATAAATTGCTATGAGCTATCTTGTTACTTGTAATTTCACACTTATTCAATGTTTGGTTTTAGTTAAAAGTGTAACTTTATGATCGTTTAGAAATTCTAAAGTTTTATTTCATTAAGTGGAATGACTTCACACATTTATCTGCCCGAGTACTTTTTTTGATTTATTGGTAGTCATCATGAGTGCAGTTAATAGTAGTGGTAGTTGAATACTCCTATAGACATCTACACAAAAACCACAGATCAAAATTGAGACTTTTGCCCTTGTGGTAGCCATATATTACCATACAAACGGTGCAAGATAATGCTGAACTCTGTCATCTAAAAAAATAAAGATAAATTTGACTTCGGACTGGGATCACTTTTATTCACCTACCTTGTTGCTTACGCCCTCGAGCTCCAATACTTCTACCATTTAAGCAGTTATTATTTTATTATTATTTATTTTCGTTAATGCTGGTGCATACACGAGCGATTTATTTGTATTGTTTTGTAAGATTAGAGACGATCTTTCGACCATTTGGACATACATTTGACACCCGATACTAAAGCGGTACCATGGAGAACGAGATTTATTTTACGTGATGGTGGTGGCAAACAAGCATGCAGTTCAAATGGATGTCAAGTGATGACTGCAGCCTATAGACATATACACAATAACCAGAGGTCGAAGTTCAGATGCGTTGCCACCCCTGAGGACTACGATCTTTTGTCTCTGTGATAGTTACTACGGGGCCATACATTGCCATTTAACCGGAACACGATAGTGCTGAACACTAACATTTCGCGGCAGATAGATTAGATAATGCAGTGGTGCCTTCGGTCTCCAGTTCCATCACTGGCGCTCTACCGTCGTGAGAATTTTATTAAATTGGGTTTCCATCTTAGCAGTAAGTCATTTTAAGTATATTTCTCCTCATCCTCAATACAATATCCATGAGATGTTTGATGATAATGCTGTATGACCGACTAAACTCAATCATTGAAATATATATGGTTCTAAACACAACAGGACTGAAAAAAAGAGTTCAATATTCCTATCAACTATTTACTAATCTGACCAGCATTTTCGTTGGCAAAAAATATTTTTTCCTTCAATAAATAAGTGACACCAACCAAATTGGTTTTGGGCCTTTCTAACTTATAACCTAAACAAAAACTATCTAAAAATACAAACCCAATATGCAAGCCCGTATCTTTATTTATTTAAGCAAACCCCAATATCATATAAACGCAGTATGATGCTCAATATATCGGTATCGAAACTTCGATGGGAACCGACATCGAAATATTGTGTCAGAATTTATAGCTACCGCGGTCAGCCGACGAGACAACTAAAGGTGGGGTGTTACTGATAGCGATTCCCACTGAATAATTAGATAAGTTCAAATTGGTTAGAATTACATCCCACTGAGCTTCAAAAGCGTGTAAGTGGAAAGCAAGAACATGATCTCTCCCATGGTATTATTCGTCATCAAACTAAACCAAATCGCTAAATCTTTGTCTCATAAATTTAAACGACCACACGCGTATACAGCAACAATCCATGTTTAGAAATACTTTATTTTAATAATTCTCAGTACATTATATTGAATAAAATTATTTTATTTTCATTATTGTCGTGAAACTGAGCTGATACGATAAAGACAGATGAGCTAAAGGGGCAAAAAGTTCCAAACTTTGACATGCTGATGATATTTAAAACAAAAACAGATGGTTATAATTACTAGGGTTGTCATATTTTAAATTTTCGCATTAGCCTATGCGAGTTAATTTAAAAATTAAAAAGAAATAAAAGATAAATTTGACTACGGGCAGAAATTGAACCTGCCACCTCAAGATAACAAGCCCAGACGCTTTACCACTAAGCTTTCGAAGCTGCTTCGGTAGCTTAGTTGTAAAGCTAGCGAGACAAGCTACGGCTCTAAGTTTCGTAATATAAAAATTATACATTGATTGTGATAGCAAAATATATCAAAATTATAGTTTTGAATATACTGAAATCGCTACGAATGTCACCACTCAAAACGGCTATAGCGTAACTATTATCTTTAAGTGGCAAAGTCATTCATACCTACAGTAATACGATTTTTATTCTACCTTCGGTTACTCAGTTTTTTGGTCACCAATATAAAGAGAAAAGTCTCATAGTAAATATGAATACATAAAGAAACAGTTAAAATTACAAGAATCCCAAACTATTATTATTTAAAGTAAAACTGAAATCGCTGTAAGTGTCGCCACCCAGAACGACTATAGCGGAACAAGTTGTCTTCTAGTGGCAAAGTCGTCTATACCCGCAGTAGATAATTAAACAGCTGTGTCGACCCGGCTTCAGATGTCGCTTTCAATGAGCTCCGGATTGGAGAATGGAAAATGTGGGTTGAAGTAATTCTCATTATACTGACACTGGGTTTAGATTTTACGACGCATTTTTCTGATTGGCTGAAGATTTTACAATGTAACCAAATCAGACATTTTGTAACATTCGTGGTCCTTGACCTGTCTGTGAACCACTGTTAGTCTCCGGAGGTCTCCAATCCTTCTGATGGTAGAGCCCCAGTGACCGAGTTAGTAGGGACAGGCACCGCATTACGTAATCTAGTTGGCGCTAAATGGTAGTGTTTAGCTTAGCTCTATCGTATTCCGGTCAGATGGTTACATATAGCCCTGTAATTTGTGGCAAAGAGGTATAACAACTAAGACCTTATTCCAATAAATCTTAAAGTGTGGAGGCATGAGTGTAAGTTAGCGAATGAAGTTTAAATTCACAAAATTAAACGCAGACACTACCTACCTAAAAAGTTACAATGAACTTCACTTTATTCTAATTCTGGAAACGTAAGTAAGTAATCACAATAAATCAATACAATAATGGAGCAGAATCTAAATCCCGAGCAAAGAGAATATCGAGTGCCCACTTGGAATCGCGAATCGGACGCCCAATTAAAGATATTTTGATTAAGACGCGACGATTAAAGAATTCATCGGATGCGACTCGTCTGTTCTTAGATTAATTTGTTTCAATTTGTTACAAGTGTGTTTGAAACGCTTGAAATAGAAAAGTAATTAAAGTGAAAACGAGAGTAAGTACATACATGATATTTTAATGTTTAATTTTACATTTTCCTATATATCTTGATGTTCTTGATCCCCGTAGCAAGACAATTATTTTTATGGCCTACAGATAGTTGTTTCAGGTCTGGGTATAAGTGTATGTGTTGTGCGTGTTCATCGATACCTACGACATAGGTTTAATCCTAGTGTGAGGCTGAGAGTGTAAGCTTATTTTTTTATACTAGGGAGGTGCTACTAAGGTAGTCTAGGTAGGTAACTGCCTCGGTAGCCTAGTGGTAGCAGGCCACTACTACTACGATGAAGTCCTGGGTTAGATTCCCGGGTAGGGGATTATCAGAGATATCTTTATCTCTGGTTTGTCTTTATCGGTGTCTTTATCTCTGGTTCTATTGTAATTTTTCCATTTTCTGGAAATTTATCAGTACCTCGAAGTTTGGTAATGTGCCCGAAAATGGCAACAGGCTCAAGTCTCAGAATCGTGGGTGTTTGCATGTATGCTTGAATGCATGCATTTACCTCTGCCTACAAAGTGGTAGAATAAAAATGACTTCACACCTGTAATCCTTCGAGGATTACAGGTGTGAAGTTACGTTTTTTTACTTAGGTAGTTTTTAGACAAATTCTATAATTTATAGTTATTAAACATAAAATTTTTATTCGTAATAATATTCACAGTGTAACATTACTGCGAATTTGTGATTAATTGTTTTTAATATGCCTAAAAAATGGTACAAAACTCATGATACATGGAAATAAATTAAATATTACTGGGGTCGCCATCCGTTAAGTCAAATGAAGCGAATATGAGATTATTATCTTCCAAACAGAAGGCTTTGTACAATCGTAAACAAGTTTAACAGCATTTAGAAGAAAAGCAAAGCAAAAGTATTGCATAATATTCACATATTCAAGTTTCCAACATTGATAAACTTTCTTTTCTCCACTAAACCAGTAACAATTAACAAAGTTTTTTTTTCTGAAATTGAAAAATCGCAAAATATTTATATTCATAAAAAAAAAATAGTACCTACTTAATTAACAAGTATAAAAATCGTTCACCCGCTCGTATCCGAATCGAAATAAGATGATATTTTATAAAACCGGTCAAGTGCATGTCGGGCCACGCGCATTGTAGGGTTCCGTAGTTACAGAGTAAGAGATGTAATGAAAAAATAAATAAATATTTTCTATGGAGTTGTTCGAAATTTTCTAGTAAAATACATTTGGTCGACTATTACTCGCAAACTTGCAGGGCCAACATAGGTGTGATAGTTTTCCTTTTAATTTCTTATATTTTCTATATGTAGCTACTATCGCCGTAACGTTTGAATTTCTAACAACAACCGTTTAGTCTGTAGGGGGGGGGGGCACTTGAGTCTAACGAAAATTTGCACTTTAAAGCTTAATAAGTCACGAACAGTTAACTAAATCGAAAATCAATGTTTCCACACCCATAATATTTTTAAAAGACCTATCCAACGATACCCCACACTATATAAAAATCGAAAATAAAAAATATATATCCGCGCGTTACTAGTAGGGGAGGTTACCCTAAAAAAAATTTTTTTCACATTTTTATTCTACCACTTTGTCGGCGTAATTAAGGTGTATACTTGTGCTAAATTTCAAGTCTCTAGTACTAATAGTTTTTGCGCTAAACCGCGGACGGAAAGATAGACACATAGACAGACAGACAGACAGACAGACGGACATGGCGAAACTATAAGGGTTCCTTGTTTACTACGGAACCCTAAAAAGCGATCTCTATCGTTCCATCTCTAATAAAAAACGTGCATGATTTATTCTACTCTGCACAAAAAAAATACAGAGGCCAGCTAATTTTGTCATTAAGTTATTGAAAAAATTTATGTGTAATTCTTTTCTTATTTTCTCATAATATATTGGTTCTCCATGAACAAATCAATGATACTCTTTTTTAAAGAAAAATGGAAAGAAAAATTTGACTTCAGGCGAGACTCGAACTCGCGGCCTACTGGAAATCTAGTCCAGCCGCTCTTGCTATTGAGCTTCTGAAGTCCTGCCCGATTTGTCAAATCTTTCCTTCACATTTATTACATTGCTTTATGGTAGCAGTAGCGCCATCTATTGCCAACTATGCTAGTTAGGCAACCGATATAATAGGCTTTACAGTTTACTGAATATCGTAAAGAAGTCGCTTTTACCCTTAATAATTGTTTTATATTATTTCGCATTTGTGTTAATGCGAAATAATATAAAACAATGATACTCTTATTCTCACACAAGCACTTTCTTACATCTATATTAAAAAGTGATCCAGATAGGCTCCACCAGATAGGACAAATCACGACATCATTACTGGTGACTGGTACATGACATGTATACAAAGAGAGTGGACGAGTAGAAAAAGAACGAGAGGATTTCAAGAACAAGCATGTTTATTTCCATGCTCTCTACGCCAGGAACTTGGGGTTAACTTCAATAATAAACTCCAATCCCCCAACATTTCAAAGACTCAAACCTAAGATAGAAATATCGTATTTATAGTCAACACATTCACAGACACAGAACTTACACCGCAATCGTTCTACACACGTGCGTCTTCAAATTTACTGTGCGCCACAATAAGTTCAACCCTCACGGGACAAGGGGCTAAATTATGTATTTTATTGTCCGTGGATCCAATTTCATAACCCGTGGAGCCCTATAATCAATACTGGTTCGTTTCACGGTTTGTTTGTGTCTTGGACGCTACTATTATGATGGACACGCCTTTGGTTTTTATTTGATGCGGGTTTCTTTGCTATTTTTATTCAAAATCAGTAAGAAGATTGCTGCATACAACAAATATTTTCTTTGCTTGTGTCTTTTTACATAACTGTCTGTTGTTTTAGTGAAATGAAGTTAGGATCTTATTAAAAAAATCTAATTGTGTGACAGTGTTTCTAACAATACTTACTCCTCTGAAAAGGCTGGACCGTTCATTATGAAAATTTATATGGTAGGTATGAGAATCGATTGCAGACTATTTTTTATATCCTTAAGTAGTAAGAGTGATTCTCACCAAATAGAATAGAATAGAATAGAATAGAAAAACTTTATTTGTAACAACATAAAAAAAACTAAAACTAAGAACACAAAATCAAAGTTGTTACAAAAAGGTCCCCAATTCAGCATAAAGCCGATCTTACGAGCGGCGCTGGTCTTCCATTGGGGCCGATTTTGTGACATAGGACCTAAATCACGCCAGCAAAGCGTCTGTCGTATATATTAAATACCTATACATAATAAAGCTATACTGATAAAAAATACAAAGTTACATACTTATTCTATTATTTATACAATCATTTATCCTAATAATTACAGATTAAATGTCTACCTACAATCGACGATTTTATTAGAAATTTGTTGATACACGGTAAACTTTATAACGATGTGTATGTAAATAGTTTTTTGAAATGTAATTGATTTATGCCTCTAAGGCCATATGAAGTTCATCGGGGCAGCTGGTATTTAAAAAATAGTAATATATATTTAAATTTAATTGAAATCTATACTAATATTACAAAGCTGAAGAATTTGTTTGCTTGAACGCGCTAATCTCAGGAACTACTGGTCCGATTTGAAGTGAAATTCTTTCAATGTTAGATAGCCCATTTATTGAAGAAGGTTTTAGGCTATGTAACAGCACGCTAAGAAGAATAGGAGGTAACATAGCAACCGCGCGAAGCCGGGGCGGGCCGCTACTGTAAGATAAATCTGCCCATGATAACAGAATTATAATGGCCTAACTCGGTGTTCCACAGTTCTAGTAGTAGCGATCTTTATATTATTTATTTAATGAAGGTGGAAAATAAACTTGCACTTCATTGATGTTAAATGATGACTGCAGGCTTTAGACACCCACACAAAGACCAGAGGTCAAAATTCAGATGCGTTGCCACCCTTGTGACCTAAGTTGTTACGTCTCTGTGATAGTTAGGCCATACATTACCATCTAATAGAACACGATAGAATTGAACGCTCCCATTTGGCTCCCAGATAGATTAGGTAATGCGGTGGTGCCGACGCTCCCGAGCTCCTACACTGGATTTCTACTACCATTACACTCAACCAGCAATTTCAGGACCTTAGATAAGTAGGTACTGAATTGGCCGGCTTATCTATCTATATATATAAAAATCAATTGATGTTCGTTAGTCTCGCTAAAATAAGAGAACGGCTGAACGGATTTATCTTATCTTGGTCTTGAAATGTTCGTGGAGGTCTAGGAAACGTTTAAAAGGTGAGAAAAAATCAAATAATTGCCGGGAAAACCCTAAAAACAGCCCTTTTCCCATACAAACATTTTCTAATTAAAACGTAGACTTAATTTGAGCTTTATTGCTATTTTATAAAGTTCATATTAAATTACACACACTCACTGTCTAAGCAATGTAGTTGTGTTCCTAACGTCAAACTAGGGTAACAGTTCTGTTCAGGAGAATGATTTGACCCCGACTTTAAAATAGGTAGGAACAAAAAACTGCCAAATCACATTTTGTTTTGACAGGACGAAGTCTGTCGGGTCCGCTAGTATGTATACACAATTGGATACTTAATCTGTTTCGGTTAAGCGAAGGTTTTATAACAAGCCTTACTATAAAGTTTGAACTCTGAACCTCACAACATTAATTTGACGTCAGCCGCTGTAGCCGAGATAAATAGTTCATCTAACTTCCAAGATTCAGATGTCCATAAAATGAGTAATCAGAGATTCCAAAACTTTGCTTCACGAAAACTCGAGGAAAATTCACGTTCTGAACGTCGATGCTTAAACTGGATTTTTCTTGGATTGACAAAAGATAAAAGTTTGGCACTCATTTCATTCTCGATTAGGGGTTAAAATTTTGTATTTTTATGTGTTTTGAAGTTATGCGTGTTTTAATAGGATGAGTTTGATGATAGCTTTTATAGGTCACGGAATAAAATTATTATGTCATCTCCGGGACAGACGGTTGAAATTAAACCATTGATCGCAATTACTAGAACTACAGTACTCAACAATTAATATTGCACATCGAGCCTGCGAAAGGGACGATCGGCTCGTTTCGACTTCGTAGAGCGTTATCTCTGTTGCACACTGCCTACGTGAGCAAGACTGGTCGACAAACGTCAAATAAGTACGGTGCGATAGAGATAACGCTCTACAGACCCGAAATAAGCCGAAGTCTCCTTCCTAGGCTCGATGTGCAATATTTATTGTTGAGCACTATAAATACGAGTATATTCATTTATTTATGTTACAATCAAACATTAATTATAATATTTCATCGGATTTGTATACACCATTTACTACCAGAATTACCTATATTTTTCTTATCTCTACAATTTCTAACATCTTTAAAAATAAGTATTACTCAGAAACAAATAAGATAAAAGGCAAAATTAAGGATTGTATCAGATTTACTAACTTATTTATAAGGTACTAGGTGACCCGGCAAACTTTGTATTGCCTCACTATGAAATAATGTGTCAAAGGTTTGATATATACGGACTATTTGTATGGGAAAATGAAATTGTGGTTTTTACTATTTCCCTTCAATTTCTTCATATTTTCTTACCTTTTGAACCTTTCCTGGACTTCCAAACATAATTCAATACCAAAATTAGTTAAATCGGTCCAGTCGTTGTCGAGTTTTTGCGAGCCTAACGAACAGCAATTGATTTTTATATATATACTAGCTGTGCCCGCAACTTTGTTTGCGTGGAATAGTGGCTTTGGTACATTAGGCAGCGCTTTTGGATATACATTTTGGTTAATTTTGGATCATAAACACTTTTTGGTAGCTAAAAAAATCTATTTTGCAGTAATGCTTCTCTGTACACGATATTAGACGTATGACCATAAAAGCACACAGTTGTGTGTAAACGCGCATCCATCCTATGCTGAACCGTATTTTCGAAAATGCCATTTTAAACTTGCATAATATTTTTTTATAGAAAATTATTATAAACTTTTGTAAATTTTCAGTCAATATTTAAACATAAAAGATAGATCTATGCATAATATAAGCACTCCGTAAGAGCCGGCAGAAAAGAAAAATTTAATATTAACGTTGTGCATTTTTACCTACTAATGCCACCACCCCCACGGTCACCACTACAATCGCCACCAACGCCATCAACGCCATCACCATCACCAAACACCTACGCCACCAATGCCACCACTGATACAAACGCCACCAAAACCACCACTACCATCACAACCAATGCCACCAACGCCCCTAAAACTACCAACAACACCACCAACATCACCAACGCCACCAATGCCTCCACCGCCAGTAAAACCACCGCCAGCACCGGTAACGCCACCAACACCACCACCAGAGTCACCAACAACATCTATGGCACCAACGACACCAACGCCACCACCACCACCACCACCACCACGACCACCACCACCACTACAAACACCACCAATGCCACCAACACCATAAACGCCACCACCACCACCACCACCATCGCCATCATCATAATCACATCCGAAAGACGTCCATCCGTCTCCGCTGGACAAAGCCTTCCCCGAAGATGCTCCTAAAAGTGTTGTGCGTCATAAGGAAAGAATACGCCATAATTGCCACACTTGGCATGCTGAATGGTGATCATAGCGGAGATTGTTTTATGCCGGGACGCTGCTATGCGGTATGCTTAATGTTACTAACAGAGAAAAACCGGCCAAGTGCGAGTCGAACTCGTGCACGAAGGGTTCCGTACAAAAAATGCCTTAAAAATTTCGTTTGTTGGAAGGTAATATACAACATAAGACCTAAAAATTCTGTGAAAATGTGTATACTTGATACCGTTATTGATATCGAGCAAAAATATACGAAAAAAAACACGCTTACTGTATGCCCCCTTGGACCCCTTAATATTTTCATTTTCTTATTTTTAGTATTCAATTTTGTCGCTATAGCGGTAACAGATATACATAATTTGTGAAAATTTTTGCTTTCTAGCTGTCACTGTTTCTGAGGTACAGCCTGGTGACAGACAGACGGATGGACGGGCAGACAGACAGAGAGCGGAGGTCTAGTAATAGGGTCCGTTTTTACCTTTTAGATACGGAACCCCAAAAAAGATAGATTCAGAATAGTTTAAAAATATTCGATATGATTTTTTAAACTGTCGTAACTTTTTTATTTCTGAACCGATTGACATGAAACAAACAGGAAATGTTAAATGAAACTTACCACAATATATAAGCAAAAACTAAAAATCGAATAAGCCATTTCTGAAATTCGCGTGCACAAACACACAGACAAACTTACATTTTTCCGGGATAAAAAGTACCCAGTGTTGTGAGCCAAAGGTTAAAGTATAAATATACCAAGTTTCATCGTAATCGGACCCTTAGATTTTGTGTGATGCTTGAACAAACAGACAGACAAAAAAAAATCTAATCACATATTTGTGTTCGGTATCGATCTAGTAACATCCCCTGGTATTTATTTTTTCAATATTTTCAATATACAGAATTTGAACTTCTACAGTTTTATTTTATATATATGTCATATTTATATATATATATGAGATGCTATGATATATAGATATGCTATATTTTAAATGCTCTGAACTTAGTAACAGTTATTTGAATTCCTAATAAGTTTCGATAACACGAAGATTTTACGACATCGCTCAGTTAAATTTTGGAGTTCGAAAATCTCACAAAATTAATTTATAAACACCCATTCTAGCAGTGGTAGATAGTTCATCTGACTTCCAAGATTCAGATGTCCATAAGTGAGGGATCAGCGTTTTCGAAACTTTGCTCCATGAAGACTTACGGTAAATCACGTTTTGGTAAGGCAGCCAACCGTCCCGGATTCTGCGGGACCGTCTCGTTATGCTGGATGTAATCCCGCTTTGTAAGAATTAATAAAATAGTCTTGCAAAACGTTGGATGCGTCCCACATGGCCCGCGTTCGATGTATTGACGTTGGGGAGACCTAGGAGAGTTGTGACAAAGACGATTTCTCCCTTCTTATAATCGTTAGCGAGCTGGCTTTAATGCTAGTTTGCGACTTGAGAGATGCGCTACTTGACTTAGTACTCGCTGGCGTCGTACGAGAAGTGGTTATCAAATTATGACATCTGCGTGAAAAAAAATGCAAAAAGTAAGTTTTTCTGTAAAAATTTGATCGAATCTATATCATGCCTTATTCTATGTTGATTGTTGTGTTATATTTTCTTAAATTGTAAGGTTATTCAAGACTCAAAATGTTGCATCAATCTTTTGTGTTTGTATCGTATTCAGAAAATATGAATTATTATTTGGACCATGTCATCATTTTGAGCATCTAGGCGAGTTATGACAGGCTGTCATGTGATCTGAATTCCTATCTGACTTCATTTTTCGCGATGTGGTGTGTTGCATACTAAAAGGCTACGATCTTGGTTTCAGAATACAGAATAAATATACAAGAACGTCTGATGAGGAACGGATGATGGAATTTGAAGAGGTTACGTAACGATACGAGATAAATGTCCAAGAGATGTCGCGTCCTCTTACAATCTTAACTACATGTCTCTGTCAAGATATAATAAGAAGAAACACACATATCAAGCAAACCCAGTAGGCAAGGCTTCATCAATGGGTTATACCATTTATGACGTAACTTCACGCCTGTAATCCCCGAAGGGGTAGGCAGAGGTAAATGCATGCATTCAAGCATACATGCAAACACCCACGACTCGCCGGTTACGTTTTTGGCCCATGTAACAGGTGGCGAACCTGTTGCCATCTCCGGGCACATTACCAAACTCTGAAGTACTGAGAAACTTCCAGAAAATGGAAAAATCCCAATAGAACCAGAGATAAAGGATTTTAAACCGTTATCTCTGATAGCCCCCGATCCGGGAATCGATGCAGATCCAGGTCTCCAGCGCAATAATAGTGGCCTGCTACCACTACGCAACTAAGGCTTTTAGTTGTGGTGGCAACTTTTTACTGGTGGTAGAGTTCCAGTGACGGAGCTCGCGGGCGTAGGCACCACCGCATTACCTAATATACTTGCCGCTAAATGGTAGTGTTCAGCACTATTGTGTTCCGGTCAGGTGGTAATGTACGGCCCTGTAATTTCAGGCACAGAGGCATATCACCTAATGCCTCAGGAGTGGCAGCGCATCTGCATTTTGACCTCTGGTCATTGTGTGGGTGTCTATAGGCTGCAGTCATCACTTAACATCAATGTGAATTGCATGCTTGTTTGCCACTTTTAATACATAAAAAAAAAAAAAAAAAGGCAGTTATGACCATTTATGAGAGGAATATAATAAGTGACTATTTGAAAACATCAGATCGAAAAAGCAGTGGGTCCAATGCCTGGAATACAAAAACTGACATGTAGATTGTACCTACTGGAGACAAGTTGTAAAACGTTTGCCATAGTAATCTATGAGATTAAATGAAGATTTTTGACGGATAGTAATGTGATTCACCTCAAAATGGTGCCATATATTAGATACTTATAAGGTATTATTTCTTGTTACGAATGTTATGTTCTTTTTTTGTATTTAATGTACTAAAAGATGATTATCAGTACTTTTTTGCAAATGAAATTGTTTGTTTTATTTGTATTATCTATAATGGTCCTTTTATATAATCAAACAGTCTAAATAAAAACTGTCACAACTTATCTCGGTCCCTGTCACAACTTACCTCGGTGATAGGAGAGTTGTGACAGAGGGAGTTGTCTTTGTTTTTGTTGATTTTCTCAGAAACTATGATACTTTAATTATTTTTTTTTTGATTATTATGTAACGAGAAGGAATGGTGCTACATTAATTAACATAGATCATAACTGTAAAGTGTTTCTTGAGCGAGATATAGCCATTAAAGTAAAAATTGTCACAACTGTCCTCGGTCTCCCCTACCATGCTTTTTTTTCAAGCTACTACATAACCACACAGTTACACACATACATAAAACATACACTACACATGCGTGTGTGGGTACACCCAAACATGTGTGTGGGTACATGCAAACAACAGAGTAGCATCTACGTATATGAACACGTATTGTGTGAATTCAATTGAAAATTGTTTGCGTGTTATGGCTTTGTTCCATTTTGAATTCTTTAAAAAGTGTCACTCTATTGATATAAAATACACTAATATATTTTAATAAGAAATGTGTGTTTTTATGTAATTTTGGTACGTATACTGACAAAAGTTCATACTTCGCATTCACCATACCCTATCTATCCACAAAAAGTCCCGCATCCTATTTTCAGAAATTGCGTTTCAGAATTTGGTCTTTGATTCAACTCTCATAATTGTAAAGTTAAAACAATGTCGTACTATATTATTAAAAAAAGTAATTGTGGAGTCTAAAAGCAGGCCATTTATTCAATCCCGTAAATTTACGCACAAATCTCTCACATAAATAACAAGAACTACATCCATTTAGCAGCAATCAGTTTAAGCCTTAACAAATCTAGACACCTAAAGATTCCACCATCAATCCTCACAATTCCCTCTCTAAATCTTAAAACGGTGAACATTAAACGCCTACCCACTGCATTTATTTTTACAGAACAATAGAAGCATTCACGGGATTTTGAACCTTCAAACATTGTCATAAACTGATTATTTGCGCGTCCATTCGCCATCATTACGATCTCGACAGAAGCGAACAGCGCTTAAAAGCGCTACCTCCGCTGTTTGCAACGCTAATTAATCTTTTACCGAGCCACTGTACTCTAAACCAATTACGTTGCCAGCCGAAAACGCGCTGTTTTTCGACGAGTACGCCAAATTGCTTTACACGCGGGCTTTGAAGTGTTAAACGTTTATTAAATTTCAAAGCTCCAAAAGGGAAATATTGTAAGCATCTTGCATGCAGGTACTCGGTAGGTTTTCACTCGGTTCCTTGTTTTAATTTTAAATGACATATTTGGGCCGTGGTTGCTATTGTTTAATTTTTAAATTTGCATCCAAACATTTTCCTGTGCCCGCATCGCGACGTCCAACGTAGTGGACGTACATTTTTTCGTTGGATAGAGTAATACTTTATTTAGGTGACTGAACGCATCGATAATACAGATCAAGTTGAGTAAGTAACTTGTAAAGTAAAAAACTGTCTGTGGTGTCACATGTGGGACACCCGAATTGAACGATAGAAATTAAACCTATGTCTATTTTTAAAAATATATAAAATAACTACATACACACGTGAGACACACATAGAGTGATGCCAAGATGATCACGATCCTCAGCCATGTGGGAACGACCAAAGAGACATACACACGAACACGACAAAACAATGTACGCATGCACAGTCGCGTGGCTTGTCACTGTCGAGAAAGAGAGAGAGAATAAGTCGAATCCTATACTCGGCCTGCCCCCTCTCCAAGCGCTACGCACTATAGCAAAAGTGTCGTGAGGATTTTTCGGGAAGCTCGCCTAGCCCCCTTAGCCAGCGTACCGCGCGATAAGAAACTTCATTCCAAAAGAGTTTAGTAACACCTGCATACATTATACCGATTAATATTACTTTTACCCTTTTTTTTTTTTTTTTATGTAATGGAAGTGGTAAACAAGCATGCAGTTCACATTGACGTTAAGTGATGACTGCAGCCTATAGAAACCCACACAAAGACCAAAGTCAAAATGCAGATGCGTTACCACTCCTGAGGCCTAAGGTCTTATGCCTCTGTGCCGGAAATTACAGGGCCGTACATTACCACCTGACCGGAACATGATAGTGTTGAACACTACCATTTAGCGGCAAGTATATTAGGTAATGCGGTGGTGCCTACGCCCGCGAGCTCCGTCACTGGAGCTCTACCACCAGTTTAAAAACCTAAACGTTCCAGCTAAATAAAGACGGATATAGAAGTCGGCGGTCCCCCACTACTTATCAGTGAAGATCCCGTTCGATGAACCCTGGGTTGGTTGTTACGACTTAACCTCGTGGCCGTTGTTTATAAAGCAGTAAGAGAAATTAAATGAGATTAAAATAAACCTTTTACCTCCATGCTAACTCACGCGTAAAGGTAACAAACATAGCAAATAAGACACCCCAATCAGGATTTAATCAAAGAGCCATCGCAAATTAATACAAAATTAACGTTGTTTTGGACCGACTCCGACAATAAAGAACTTGGAAAATTAACGTGGAGCTATTATTAATTAAAGCCTATGAAACCCCGTTTGGAATGTGTATAACGTAGGCATAATAATATATTTATATTTATTTAGGTGGGTGAGAATTTTTCCTTTAAATTATTTATATATTTAATTATTCCGTTATACAAGTTACATTATTAGACTAAGATCACTTTTCCATTAAAAAAAAATACTAGACTGTTTTTAGGTTTATGACATCATATTAGATTTGATTTATAATATTTAAGGCACGATATCAAAAATAAGGTTTAGGTTAACAATTATTTGCAAATAAGCGTGTGTCAATTGAATGATGTTTAAAGGTTTACCAGTAGCTTTGACAATTATTGCTATTTCGCCTGCACAAATAACGAGATGAAAAACTGTCTAACGCCTCTATAGACTCTAAGCCCTTAGAAAATACATTCCAGTAGGTCAAAGCCTGACTCCTAATCGTTTAATGGCATTTTAACTAAGTAAATATAATACATAGTATATATATCTGATATCTAATAAACAATACATGCGCCCTAATAAGGATTTAATCAAGGAGCCATCACAAATTAATACAAAATTAATCTTGTGCCGGACCGACTCCAATAATAAACAACTTGGAAAATTAACGTGGATCTACTTTTAATTAAAGTACATACACACTTGAATATATAGGTACGTTAACATTTCTTTAGGTGAATTTTCTAAAACGGTATAATATCACTACCCTTTTATATTATACCCTTTTATATATATATATATATTTTAACAATTTAAGGAGTCTTTTTAAGCAA
Organism: Macrosoma leucophasiata; assembly: GCA_036365455.1. Classification (NCBI taxonomy): domain Eukaryota; kingdom Metazoa; phylum Arthropoda; class Insecta; order Lepidoptera; family Hedylidae; genus Macrosoma; species Macrosoma leucophasiata. Next base: position 1,556,982 of record JAWQUS010000014.1, on the reverse strand, counting down.
AATTGTTTCTTTTTATATTATCTCAATAGCTTAGATGGCTGAATATTAGATTATAAAACGTCTGTTTCTACAAATCACTTATAATTAATCGTATACCTAATATACATACATAAATAGGGTTCATATTGTTCACCAGAAGCTTGGACCGCACTTGGACTATCTATAAGTACATACAAATAAATAAAAATGAAGTGTCTGTTTTTAATATAAAAATAACCGCTGCTTACGTGCTCGTGAAGCTCGTGAAACTCCTATTGGAATGTATCACATAAGCATACATACGTTACTTAACATTTCAGTGGGCTTGTTCGTTTTCTAACTAGTAAGTAATGATGAATACTTAGATATTTGAATATAAATATTTGGAAATTAATTTAAAAAACAAACAATGATGATATTATGAAGGCATGAAATATCAGAGCCTGCAAATCATTAAAATTTGCAATTAAACATATTTTTACAGCTTCATGTGAGCTTACACCATAACTGAGATCATATTCGGCACGGTTAGTCCAGCGGTGCGAAACTACCGTTTGATTCGAAGGGTCGCGGGGTTCGATTCCCGCACCGGAACAAATATTTGTAAGGCCAACAGATATTTGTTTCGGGTCTGGGTGTTTGCGTATGTATTGTATGTGTACAACGGCATCTACGACACATGTTTATTTAATACCTAATGTGGAGCTGTGAGTACAAGCGTATTTTATTTTATTTATTTATTTATATTATTTCTTAGGTAACACAAAAGATAATGCACAGTTCTCTTATGCCTCTATGCTTGATAAAGATTGTATCTTTAAAAAAAAATTTAATTAAATTAATTGTCAATATTATAATAAACAGTACATTCACCATAAACACGATTAAATCAAGAAACCATCCCAAATAAATAGCCACGCCAGGTCCCTAGCGGGGTAGGCAGAGAGGGTGGAGCGCCAGATATTCCGGTCCTGACACACCTTCCGCGCCTCATCTACCTTCATCTTTCTTTTCAATGTAAGTTTTGAGAGAAATTTTAAAATACAATTAAAAAAAAAACGTAACTTCACGCCTGTAATCCCCGAAGGGGTAGGCAGAGGTAAATGCATGCATTCAATTATACATGCAAACACCCACGACTCGCCGGTTACGTTTTTGGCGCATGTAACAGGTGGCGAACCTGTTGCCATCTCCGGGCACATTACCAAACTCCGGGTTACTGGGAAACTTCCAGAAAATGGAAAAATCCCAATAGAAGCAGAGATAAAGGATTTTAAACCGTTAATCTCTGATAGTCCCCGACCCGGGAATCGAACCCAGGACCTCCAGCGTAATAGTAGTGGCCTGCTACCACTACGCTACTGAGGCAGATATTCCGGTCCTGACACACCTTCCGCGCCTCATCTACCTTCATCTTTCTCTTCAATGTAAGTTTTGAGAGAAAATTTAAAATACAATTAACCGCGGGGTTTATCATGTTGTTTTGGAAAAAACCTGAAATCTAGTAATTAAGTTTTGGTAAATGCACCAACAAAAGTCTCTCAAAATCGTCATTTGGAAAATTTGATTATTGGAGACAACGATTGATTATTTGTTTCAGCATTTTACACTACTAGAATTCATCTTTCTTTAATAATATGAACCTTTATGAAACAGGGCTAAGAACTAGATCCAAGTTCAGTCTTCACGATTATGGCCCATTAATAGGATAAGATTAGTAAAAGCTTCTTAAAATTTTCTACTTGTATGAAATAATGGTATATAATATTTTTGACACAAATTATAGATGATAAATATGATTTTCTTAATAAATGGATTGTTATACTTCTATACAAATAAATAAAATTGGAGTGTCTGTTTGTAATATAAGAATGGCCGCTTTTACTATATGTATGTATACGGTACATATACCAAAACAACATTTTTTACAATTTTTGTCTATCTCTCTGTCTGTCAGCTAATCTTGAGAACGGCTCGACCGATTTCGACGGGACTTTCACTGGCAGATAGCTTATGTAATAAGGAGTAACTTAGGCTACATTTATATTAGCTGCGCCCACGACTTCGTCCAGGTAGTTACTGAACAATCATAAATTTGCACGCGGGCGAAGTCGTGGGCACAGCTACTCGTATTAAAAATAAAATTAATACTAGTAAATTTACAAAATAACTCTTCAAAGTTGTAACGGCCTTCGTTTAAAGAAAATTTAAACTCGAATATTCATAACGTCTATTCGACAAATCAAATTTCTTGAAGCAAAAAAATATTTGAATAGTTTCATCGTCCAAATTCTTCGTAAAACGTAGTGGACGTTAATTTCATTGACTGAATTTATAGCCGCACCGGGGCGAGTAATTTGTAAGTAAAGTAATGCCGAAAATTAAACACTAACTCACCTTTAGACGAGACTCGTTTCGTGATCACCTGTAACAATGTAAGGATTTAGTATTATTTGGGTACCTACTTAATTAATTTCTGCTCTCCTACATTATCACATACACTGTTAAGTTATTTCGTATATTGAAATAAGTGATGCTTTATTTTTTATGCTACTAACAAAATTAATTTGTGTTTACACCACTCTCAACACATAAAGACAGTGTTAGACTAACTTTACAGTTTAGTAGGTTTTAAGCAGTATGATGTGAAAAAAATCAGTCCACTGTGGTGATCACTAGCATCTAAACTAGGCCGAGCCTGTATCTTGATGCTAGTTCCTTCCTGTAATAATAATAAATAAATATGCTTACACTCACAGCCCCACACTAGGTGTAAACCTGTGTCGTGGTTGCCGTTGTACACAAACACCCAGACCCAACAGAAAAAATATCTAGATAGAGACCATATAAATATTGGTCCCGGTGCGGGGATCGAACCCGGGACCCTTCGGATCAAACGGTCGCCTCACACCGCAGGACTAATCGGGTCGTCAACGTAATAAATTTGTTTTAGTATATTTTTGGGTCCGGCCAATCGAATATAGTGATGGGTAAATTATTTAATTTACCCATCACTATATTAACACTGGCAAACATCCAAAAATAGAAAAAATCCATAAGAACTTGCCCCGGACTTCATCGAACACGGGACCACAGATTAGTAGTGTCACCTTTAAATTTCTAAAACTTTCAAAGAATATACCTACGCAGTTTGTCATGGTTACCTAAAACTAACTTATAATCCTAAATAACCAGCTGTTAAGCTATACAGCACTAGAATTATCTTCCACAAATTCAACAACAACAAACAATGTCACCTCAAAAAAAACAAAACTTATAGAATATTTACACGCGTAATATCTTGAAAATACTGAAAGCCGAACGGGTTCATTTCCAAGCACTCGGTCCCATTCAGAAGGCGATTCATTTTCGCGTCTCAGGCTTCCTTATTTTTAGAAAAAAGGAAATTTCTAGAAAGGCCGAGACGTGTGTGCTTTGAGTGCGAGCTCATTATGCTTTCATTTCTTTGAATACAGGTGAGTTCATTAACTGAAATAGAGTGCGGCTGGGAATTTTTCATTACGTCTACCATTGAGCTCCTACACGCTGAATGTGCTCGTAATCAATGGATTACAAATTGTTCAACATTAATTAAATTGAGTGAAATGGAGGACTCCAAATAACTTTGGTGCATATCTGGCTTTGAGAGCGTTGAGCAGACTTAATTTGGTGACAAATAGAAAAACCTATATCTAAACCACAATAAATTTGGAAAATTGGTTACAGCATCGGTGCATTATCTCGTATCTTCCGATGAGAAACAAAGCTGCTCTATGAGTAGGACGTCGGGAATTCCCCAACGGACATACTACCAAGCAGGACACTATGAGCGATTACACTGGTAGTGCCGATCCAGCAACCATATGGAACCAGTCACCAGAGCCTTGTCGTTAGGGTGCACACGCGCAGCTAAGGTTAGGTTAGCACCAAGATTTTGCTGATAAGTCTTCTGCTAGTAAGTGCCAAGGTAAGTCTTCGGAGATCGCATTCTTTTCTCAATGACGTGGCCCGATGTGATGCTGGGAATCTAAGAAAACCAATCCTAACAGCCCACCTTCAGGGAAGAAGAGAACGAAATTCAGAAAACCCTCTCAGTGGATAGAAACTATTTAAATAAGCTACTTTTAATGGTCACAACCCTCAGTCATGAGGATACGACAAAAAGACACCACAAAAGAAATTGGTTATCACAGACGAATCGACAGATAAACAGACTGACAAACAGACGCATGGATGATTCTATAACGGTTCCGTATTTGCCGTTTGAGATACGGATCCCTAAAAACATTACAAGTCCCCTTACCATGGGAACGATTAAGACTATTGAAACGTGTAATGGAACTGAAATCGTTTGCACAGCCGATATTTAAATTTCCACCTCATTCCAACCAATGCTCAAGGATTATACACTATCTGTTAACAAATCTGAAAGCAGAGGTATCGGATAAGAAAACTAAATAAGAAAAGCCTTTCATTGCACGTCTGTCTCACGAATACCGCCCTAACCATTGTTACCTCCAGTAGACAGGTTTTTTTACCGTCGCCGCTCGGTACCTATGAAAAAGATTGAGTTAGAAGCAAGGAGCGATTGACAAGCGAAAATTAAATTAAGATATTTGATTGCTTTAAGAATGGCTTGTCGGAATGTCGGACTTCCATGCATGGGATTTTGGGCTACTAAAGATTATTTCTTATTTATTTTTCTGTAATCTGCAAGAAAAAGAAATATTTTCCTTTTTTTTAATTTGAGGTGCAATCACACATAAAAAGAGATATTTTTAACTTATAGTGATTCCTAAATAGAAAATGGTTTATATTAAAAGTGTCAAACAAATTTGTATCAGATTCTTCTTTAAGAACTTTTATTCCGTGTGACTCGCAATATGTTTTACAGATTTTATTAGTTATTACAGTTATTCACATGTTTAAAAATGGCATCTATATAGACGACATACGAGTGATCTTCTAAAAGTTCGGTATTTTCCTGTAGAAATCCTAAAAAACCTATTTATTAATGGACCCAGGGATCGAAGTTAAAAAGTGCTTTTAATCTTTGCCTTTCCAGAAAGTACAAATATTAACACCTACAAAAAGATAATATTTTTATCTTATAACTTGGACCACACCCCCAAAGCAACGGTCGTGATCTCTGAATGGTGAGATCGCTTTGAATACTCACCGGGGTGCAATTGACGATGGAATCGCTAAGGCGATGCGAGCACGCTTTTTAGACAAGGCTTCTTTTTAGTTTACTTAATCTATGACAGTCTTTGTCGAGGGAATTTCCTTTTAGAGTAGCCAGTATTCTAGCGGTATAGTGAATCGGGTTTGGTATTTTTGTGTTATATGTACAATATTGTACAATGGACAGATAAACTAAATAATGGGTGTTTCTTGTGATGTGCAGTATATAATAGGATTACATTAAGTGTTGTAATAGTGCCTAGGACATAGATTCGTTCAGACTGGACATGTATGACTCAAGCACCTTCAGGTGGTGGTGAGCTACAATACATATAAAGATTTGTTTAACTGTCGTCTTGGACATGACAAAGGTAATTGCGTCTTATGTAATAGGTGGCGTGATACCTGCGGGCACATAAACAAACCCCACGGTGGCTCTGGAAGGCTTCTGAAAGATGGGAAACCCCAATGGTGCATACATATCGAACTTGGGATGGAACCGAAGATCCCAGAGTAGCAGTACTGGCTTGCAAAAGACTACTGATGCTGACATTTATTATTATTATTTTCTTAAACAACTGGTTCTAATTTAATATTTTTGTTAGGCTCGCTCGGGGACATGGGTCCAACACATAGAGGTCCCTTCGAAGATTTTGATCTACTTGGTAATGGATTGCATTCCACGGGATCTCCTTCTGACTGCATCAATATTTGTTATTATAGATGCATATAGATATATATAGATACAGATAGGCCTCGCAAAATACATGGGACTATTGTAATGGGAATGAGCTTGCCAAACTAGGTGGGTTAACTAGGAAAACTAGCTGGCTGGGCCTTTAAAGTGAGATCCAGCACCTGACTATATTCAACATGTAACATTATTGAAGCCTGCGTTGGGCAGGTGGTGACTCGCCATTTTAACCGCCAGTTTTAATGTAGAAGCTGCGGTCGTAACTTACAATATCGTATGTATGTATGTATCTTCACGACAAGGCCCTTACGGGATAGGCAAAGAGTGTGTGGCGCCAGATATCCCGTTCCAGTCCTCCCGTGCTTCAACATCATTGCTTATGTCAATCCGTTATTTCAGGCATAGTTGCAGAAATATTGCTACAGCCAGAGAATATGTAATAATATGAGTACTACGTATAGAATGGACACTTCGACGTCCCGCCCGATTTCCCCGCATCACCCAACCTCCTCCCCTCTTATAGGCGACGGTTGGTATTTTGTACGTGCTACGCACACAGGTGCACGTGTATAAATAAATAAATGTTATGTGACTGAAAAGTTTAGATTTCCAAATCCTTACTCAATGTAAATATATATACAAGAAGTAAATTAAATATTATTTACTGAGTAAATTAAAATGAAGCGGGCATGGCCCCGCGGCTGATGTAGATCGGAAGCAATCTACTGGGTTAAGCAATACGGCCGCGGTCGGGTGTGTGATGGGTGACCGCTAGTGACAAATTACATTGGAGAACAAGAAGAAGAAGAAGAAAACGCGTTACCGTGTTTCGGAGGGCACGTTAAGCCGTCGGTCCCGGTTGCTATCAATAGATAGCAGTCGTTAAACCTTGACGGAGGCCTAATGGGCGGTTTGAAAACATCCGCCCACATTACTGGTGGTAGAGCTCCAGTGACGGAGCTCGTGGGCGTTGGAACCAACGCATTACGTGTTCCGGTCAGGTGGTAATGTACGGCCTTGTAATTTCCGACACAGAGGCTTAACACCTAATGCCTCAGGAGTGGCAGCGCATCTGCATTTAGACCTCTGGTCATTGTGTGGGTGTCTATATGCTGCAGTCATCACTTAACATCAATGTGAACTGCATGCTTGTTTGCCACTTTTATAACATAAAAAACAAAAATATCCGACAGCGGGTTGACTACTAACTCTTATCTCTACCAATCCGCATTGAAGCAGCGTGATGGAGTAAGCTCCAGCCTTCCTCCCAAGAAGGGAAGAGATTCGTGCCCAGCAGTGGGACGTATCAAGGGTTGCCATTATTATTATTATAAATTAGAACAGTCAACATGTAAATCAACCTTAATAAATACGACTTCACCCAAAACATTAGATTGAAATCTAGAATTAGAATCGGTAAGCACGAGCATAAATTATTAACTAATCGATTTTCGATATAATAGTGTATGTGTTAATAAATAATGCAGGCGAGTGATTGGTCTGAATGGTACGGGAATCAATTAGAGACGGCACTCGTTGTGGCGCACGGAGACAATGCTACCCGCTCGAAGGTAGCGTCAGCAGAAAAATATCTGTATATAGGTATATAAGGAAAAGTCCTGAGTCAGTGACTGACAAATCATCACCCAGTCTTAGTCTTACGCTTGGATCAAAAAGACTGTAACTCTGTTTTTTTTATGTAGACGAGCAATTAGAAAAGATTTTTCGAAGTTCACCCCTTAACATGGTGAATAAGCTAGAGTCTCGGCAAGTACTGATGCAGAAAAATTTAAATTTCAACAGTTTCCTTGAAATTTTGCTTATAGCACGTAATTATACATTGTTAAACACTTGTTTAAGTTTTTTTAACATTTTATCTGTAACGGGAAAAAGGATATGACATGTATTAATTTTTATCATAAAAATTTCCAGACGTAGATCCCGGCAAAGGCAGTTGCATTATGATATTATACTAATTAGTTCGAAGATTTTGATTAATTCGATTATTAATAATTTATTAAATTCTTTAGCGCTAAAAGTAAAAAAATTGTATGTCGCCGCATGATCAATCAAGATCGTTAAATAAGGACCTTCAGCAGTAAATTATACATACCTATTGGTAGCTTTATACTGAACCAATAAATTGATTCGTCTTTAATTAATTTTATTATCGGATAAGGATCGGGGCATCGAAGAGGATCAGCTACCAAAGGATAGCGAAGGGTTGGGGGGCAGTGCCCATACATAAAGCAAAGTTAAGTTGGTAATTATGACTTTCCGATCGGGATTGGGGAATCGGTGAGATATAGGTTGAAAGAACAGTCGGGGATTGGGCGGCAATACCCCTTTCAATACCCCACGCTACTTACCATTTTCACAAAATTAAAAAAAAAAAACAAATTTATTTTTTAAGTTCATCCGTAGACTTGTGTTTGTTTTACCACATTTTGATATGTTTTTATTCTACCACTTTGTCGGCGTGATTAAGGTGTATACTTGTGCCAAATTTTAAGTCTCTAATACCAATAGTTTTTGCACTAAACCGCGGACGGACACACAGACAGATAAACGGACAGGGCGAAACTATTAGGGTTCCTGTTTACTACGGAACTCTAAAAACGGAATCCAAGCAGCGGGTAACAACCCAATAATTCCATAATATTTACTGGACATTATATCATTGTCATCAAAATAACTGTCAATTTTAAATAACATAAATATTTTTTTGCCTACTGTACATTCAAAGGTGGGAGGGAACACACTAGCTGCCGAGTCAGGCACGACTCACCGACAGGCGCGGTCGAGAGAAATGAGGCGCAGGTGCGTCGCAGTAATATGTGGAGATGTCGCTTGATTGCGCCACGCTTTACACCCTGTTTGACGTGTGATTTCGCTATTTCCAATAACTATTGTATTGTTGCTGGATTTTGATTAAAATGCAAGGATTTTCAATATTTTGCTACAAATTTTGAGTTGTTCTGCAAAATATTCATATTACCATACGAAAAACTTCTATCTTTTATATAGGTATGGGGCGCTATGTATTGTTGTCATAGTATATGGAGATGTCGTGTTACAACCTGTTTGACGTATGATTTTGCTGTTTTCAACAACTATTATTGCTGGATTCTGGCGGAATTACCCTAAGTCTTGGATAGTAGCTATTTATAATAAAGAAGAAGAAGAAAAATTGGATATTGATTAAAATATTTGGTTTTTAACAAATTTTACATGTTTTTGGGCATTCTACAAACTACATGTCCTTAGAAAAAAATCTTTTAAAGATGATGCGCCGTGTATTATTGTTATATTATGTTAAAATGTCGGTTGAATGCGCCACGCTTTATCCCAGGTTGGAAGTTATTTTACTATTTGCTAATAGCTCATATATTGTTTCTAGGTTTTGATGAATATACTTGTATTTCCCATATTTTACTTTAATTTAAGTCACTTATTCAGTGAGGAAATCACAACGTATGTGCAATTTAAAACCTGTGATTTTATTTAAACTAGCTGTGCCCGCGACGTCGTCCGCGTGAGAATTTATGATTGTTCAGTATCTACCCGGACAAAGTCGTGGGCGCAGCTAGTATAAAAGAAGCCTAAGTTACTCCTTATTACATCAGCTATCTACCAGTGAAAGTCCCGTCAAAATCGGTCCAGCCGTTCCCAAGATTAGCCCCGCCAAAAAGACAGACAGACAGACAGACGGACAAACAGACAAAAATAGTAAAAAATGTAGTTTTGGTATATTTACCATGTATACATACATATGCATTTAGTAAAAAGCAGTTATTTTAATATTACAAACAGACACTCCAATTTTATTTATTTGTATGTATAGATTTAAATGGACATGCTTGATTGACATATCTGTATATTTTTAAGGACTTTCACACAATTTTGTACATATGAAATTATATAAATGAGGCACTGTGCGTAAAACTAGTATTTTATGTGCAAATATCGCTTGATTGTGTTACGCTTAACGTGAAATTTTGTTATTGCCAATAACAAGCGCGTTGTCGGTGGGTTTTGGATCGCTCGGAAGAATTTACCTATTATTGTTTTTTAAATAAATGTAAATCATAGACTCTTACCCTCTCTTACTGGTGGTACAGCTCGAGTGATGGAACTCGCGGGCGTAGGCACCACCGCATTACCTAATATACTTGCCGCTATATGGTAGTGTTCAGCACTATCGTGTTCCGGGCAGGTGGTAATGTACTGTAATTACCGGCACAGAGGCATAACACCTTAGGCCTCAGGAGTGGTAACGCATCTGCGTTTTGACCTAGGTCTTTGTGTGGGTGTCTATAGGCTGCAGTCATCATTTAACATCAATGTGAACTGCATGCTTGTTTGCCACTTCCACAACTAAAAAAAAGACTCATCAGTGAAAATCGCTATCAATGATTACACCTGCCTTGTATACCAATATTTTGCTACGATTATCGGTTAATTTATGTATGAAATGAAAATGAAAATCTATTTATTTAATTCAATGTATGTAATTTTACAAAAAAGTTAGCACAAAGATAAATTTTGCCAAACTGGATAAAAATAGATTCACTCTGTGTATTATTCCGGTTCACCAGTGTTACTTAACATTGGCCCCCTGGCGTACGACAGCGGGGGTCAGCAATTACCGAGTCCAAACAGACCGCCCGCTACGATCTTACTATAACTAACTACGAAACACGCTTATCGATTCTTTCGATACTCATACAGATAAAAAAATATATAATAATAATAATAATAAGGGCAGAGCAGCTTGTGGCGAGCTGTTGGTGAGTAGCGACACCACCCCCTGCCATCATCTCGAGTTCCTCCGAGAGAACTGGGCTCCGCCTCGTCCGCCACATAGAGGTACGACCGGACAGAGCATCAGGTCTCTCACCTCTGGCTTGCCTTCATTGGCTGGTCAGAGTGAGAGAGTATGGCATTTGCAGAAATTTGGATAATAGGCTGTTGTCTAAATTTCTGCAAGAGCCATACACTCGGGGGTGGAAGTGTCTAAAGGCATAATAGCGGGGAAGCCCGCTCAGAGCTCGAGATCACTCGCTCGTGATGGTGAAACCGGGGCTACACCTCTCGACACCCCCAGCCTCTCTCAACAGTGTTGCCCCCCGTCGACCATCGGGTTGGCTGTTTGGGGGGCCCACCAAGGAGAGGCGAGTCACCACCTGCCTAAAGTAGGATTCGATAATGTGAGATGTTGAATATAGGCAGGTGCCGGATCTCACTCCATAGGCCCAGCCAGCTAGTCCCCCCAGTTCACCCACATAGCCTAAAGTTTGGCGAATCACTTATCATTACAATAGTCCTATTATATTCTGCGGGGTCTGTCTGTGCCTGTATTAACTATTGATGCAGTCAGAGGGAGGTCCCGCCGAATATAACCCATTACAAAGTAGATCAAAATTCTCGAAAGGGCCTCTACGTGTTGGACCCCCCATGTCCCCGCGCAAGCCTGATAAAGGTCCGAGGTTCAAATTGGACCCCGTGCTGACGAGAGACATAATAATAATAATGGCAACCCATTATACGTCCCACTGCTGGGCACGAGTCTCTCCCCTTTTTTTTGGGGGGAGGCCTGGAGCTTACTCCACCACGCTGCTCCAATGCGGATTGGTGGAGGTGGGTGGGTTAGTGGCCAACCCGCTGTCGGATGTTTTCAAACCGCCCATTAGGCCTCCGACAAGGTTTAACGACTGCTATCCATCGATAGCAACCGGGACCGACGGCTTAACGTGCCCTCCGAAGCACGGAAACGCGCATTTAATTTGCCACTAGCGGTCACCCATCATACTACCCAACCGCGCCCGTAGTGCTTGACCGAGTAGATCGTATACGATCTACACCAGCCGCTGGGCCATGCGCGCTTCTGTATAAATAAAAAATATATTATTCATTCACAAAATCGAAGGTGTATTTTTTTTTTTGATAAGTTGAGAATTTGAGACGCTGTCTCTATATGAATTACCAAGAAGCCATATCTTCAATACGGTGACACCGTATTGAAGATATGGCTTTTTGTTATTTTGTTATTCTAAAATTTCACATCAGCACTTTTCCGAAATAATACCGTTCCCAAAATATACATTCCACAAATTTCAAGATAATAAATTAAATCTTTCAACACATCCAAGACTCGTGAAAAAGATACCATTTTTTATACATTACTCACAGCCACCTCCAGAGAATTAAGAGCTTTTAATCAACCATAACTCAACGTTAAACTGCAGATAATTTGATCGCTAAGCCCGCATTTCACACTCGAGTCGGCAATTAGCCGTGATCTGTCTGATTAACATGCGTTGGGACCGGCCGGTGAGGTGGGGCTTTAATTATAGCGAGTTATTGAGCGGCTGAATTAACAGCTCTTACACACACCGTTTCGGACCAACGCAGGATCCCGTTTAGTGGCGTATGTGTTCATACATACACTGTTGATATCAGTGACAACATACATTCAAGAATATTGTTGCTGATATACCAAATGCGGAACTGTAATGCTTGCGTGCATTTATTGCAGTCTACGTAAGTATGCGATAGCATTGCGAGTTTGCTACTAAACATAAGTGGAACACTTGGTTTGACATAAAGACGACTGTTGGAAATTTTCAGAGTAGGAGCTCGAGACCGTATGCATTAAAATCAAAATTCATTAAATCACTTTAAAAAAATATTTTGTTTATTAAGATAGTTCAAATGCCAAAAAAAAATATCAATTTAGTCTGATTATTCAATACAAGTAACGAATTATATCTAGGTAATTTATTCATTTTATGATACGGTGATACGCACATTTATTTGTTGTATTCTCGTCAACTAAATAGTTAAATATTTATCTCAACTTCTACATTTGTAAGTTGAGAGAACTCAAAGGGTTTCAAAATCGCCACCGCTTATCAAAGCGTCTCGCTACAACAGCGAACACACCCAGCCCCGACTAACTACTAGCATTCGACGCCAACACCTGATCTTTCAGGTGTTAGGACCGTTGATTAATACGATGCGGTGTTTTGAATTATTGTGTATTTACCAGTTAAATGTATCTCAGTTATCATGCCCGCTCTGCGCTTCATGCGGGAACAATCAACTATTGTGCGCGGTTAATCTGTATTGTTTAATGTACTATGGACGTTCACAATTATCCTTAATTTTATTTACTCTTTGTAATTATTAATAGTTTTTTAGTTTTCCGTAGTAAGCAAGGAACCCTTATAGTTTCGCCATGTCCGTCTGTCTATCTGTTTTTCTGTCTGTCCGTCCGCGGTTTAGCGCAAAAACTATTAGCACTAGAGACTTGAAATTTGGCACAAGTATACACGTTAATTACGCCGACAAAGTGGTAGTGGAAATAAAACTTGAAAAAATTTTTTTTAGGGTAACCTACTAGTAACGCGCGTATATTTTTTTTATTTTCGGTTTTCATATAGTGTGGTATCGTTGGATAGGTCTTTTAAAAATATTATGGGTGTGCGAACATCATTTTTCGATTTAGTTAACTGTTCATGACTTATAAAGCTTAAAGGTGCAAATTTTCGTTAGACTCAAGTGCCCCCTTAAGTAGGGGGGGCCTACAGACTAAACGGTTGTTGTTAGAAACTCAAACGTTACGGCGATAGTAGCTACATATAACGAAATTAAAAGGAAAACTATCACACCTAAGTTGGCCCTGCAAGTTTGCGAGTAATAGTCGACCAAATGTATTTTATTAGAAAATTTCAAACAACTCCATAGAAGATATTTATTTATTTTTTTCAATACATTTCTTACTCTGTAACTACGGAACCCTACACTGCGCGTGGCCCGACACGCACTTGACCTGTTTTTTTTAAAAGAGCGTTATAGGGATGTTAAATAGTTTTTTTACTATTATTTTGAAAAGTATAGAAAAAATACATACAATATTGTGTTTGAAATATTATCTACTCATTATCTAATCGTTTTTAAGATATGACGATTTTTTTTTATGTAATGGAAGTGGCAAACAAGCATGCAGCTCACATTGATGTTAAGTGATGACTGCAGCCTATGGACACCCACACAAAGACCAAGGTCAAAATGCAGATGCGTTACCACTCCTGAGGCCTAAGATGTTATGTCTCTGTGTCGGAAATTACAGGACCGTTCATTACCACCTGATCGGAACACGATAGTGTTGAACACTACCATTTAGCGGCAAGTATATTAGATTATGCGGTGGTGCCTACACCCGCGAGCTCCATCACTGGAGCTCTACCACCAGTGATGACGATTCAATTCAGTTGAGTGTTGTGAAACTAGCTCAAACTGCTTTTATATAAAAATGACTGAATTTTATACTTCATACCTATTCAACATCCACATTTTTTTTTTTTCAGAAAGTCTCTTTCTTAACAGAAGCTGTTCTTAGGGTTCCGTAGTAAACAAGGAACGCTTATAGTTTCGCCATGTCCGTCTGTCTGTCTGTCTGTCTGTCTGTCCGTCCGCGGTTTAGCGCAAAAACTATTATAGTACTAGAGACTTGAAAATTGGCACAAGAATACACCTTAATTGCGCCAACAAAGTAGTAGAATACAAACGTGAATTTTTTTTTTATTGTAACCTCCCCTACAAGTAACGCGCGGATATTTTTTTTAATTTTCGATTTTCATATAGTGTGTTTAGTGTGTGGTATCGATGGATAGGTCTTTAAAAAATATTATGCGTGTGCGAACATTATTTTTCGATTTAAATAACTGTTCGTGACTTATAAAGCTTTTAAGTGCAAATTTTTGTTAGACTCGAGTGTGTGTCTCCACCCCCCTACAGACTACACGGTTATTGTTAGAAATTCAAACGTAATTTAAAGAAACTACATATAACGAAATTAAAAGGAAAACTATCACACCTACGTTAGCCCTGCAAGTTTGCGAATAATAGTCGACCAAATGTATTTTACTAGAAAATTTCGAACAACTCCATAGAAAACACTTTCATTTTTTTCATTACATCTGTAGCGTCCACTACATTAAGGCGCCAACTAGTGGAATATAATGAAACCTCACAGTACTTATCTAGTACGGTAGATGGCGTGCATTCAAATTACATCGCACATACGAAGATTTTTCAAGAGTTGGCATATATACAACTACTTCCCAACCTCAACCGTTGGGCCGCGGCCCCCCAGGCGCTATCACCTCGCCTGGTCGGAGGATCCTCCCTTTTCGCCGGAGGAACACTTCCACCCGTTCCTCCACACATCTCTTACTCTGTAACTACGGCACCCTACAATGCGCGTGGCCCGACATGCACTTGACCGGATTTTTTAATATGCGTTAGTTGATTTCTTTTAATTCATTTTCTCTTTTTTTGTAACATAAGCACATGCTTGTGAAATATATTTTATTTTTAGAGAAAAATGGAAAGAAAAGAGTTCGAGTCTTGCCTGAAGTCAAATTTTTCTTTCCATTTTTCTCTAAAAATAAAATATATTTCACAAGCATGTGTTAATGCGAAATAATATAAAAACAGATATTTCAATGTTATTCAGAGAGTTTTTACTTAATGAGGTAATGCGGTGTTGCTTGTGCCCTTGAGTTCTTACATTGAAACTTTACCACCAGTAACAGACTTTGCCCGTTCTGCCTGTATGGAATGTTATTATTATGCAAGAAAAGTGGCAAACAAGCATGCATAACTGATGACTGCTGCCTATAGACATCTAAATAAACCAGGGGTCGAAATGATGCGTTGCCACTCCTGAGACCTAAAGTGTCATGTCTGTAACGACTTCGTACGGGTAGATATAAAAACTCGAGAGCGGCTAGACCGATTTGGCTAATTTTGATTTTGAAATGATTTGTGGAAGTCCAGGGAAGGTTGAAAAATAAGAAAATATGAAGAAATTGAAGGAAAATAGTAAAAACCACAATTTCATTTTCCCATACAATTAGTCCGTATCTATCAAACCTTTGACATATTATTTCATTCTGAGGCAATACGAAGTTTGCCGGGTCAGCTAAATAGCTGGTTATATGTAACTACATATAAACAAACTAGCTGTGCCCGCGACTTTGTCCACGCTATCTGCCAGCGAAAGTTCCGTCAAAATCGGAGACACTCAAATTCTATTTATTTGTAGGTAGGTATGTATATACGTATGTATGGAGATAAAAGTAGCCTAAGTTACTCCTTATTACATCAGCTACCTACCCGTGAAAGTCCCGTCAAAGTCAGATACACTCCAATTCTACTTATTTGTATGTAGGTATGTATGTATGGATGTATGGAGATAAAAGTACCCTAAGTTACTTCTTATTACATCAGCTACCTACCCACCAATTCTACTTATTTGTATGTATGTATGTATGGATGATCGAGTATATGTCCACATATGTAACATCTTCCAATAACCATACCTGCTACTTGTACTTCACGCTAAAACCTTAATCGCGTCCAAACATGAAATGCTAATTAGGCGGCCTTATGACAGCGATAACAGTTCCCGCTAATGTTAATGATGTGTACAGCACGTGGGCTAATGCATATGCATGAGGCATATTAATATGCGTTACGGTATACATCATCACAAGTCATGAGAATTGTAATTATATACTTGCCGTTAAATGGTAGTGTTCAGCACTATCGTGTTCCGGTCAGGTGGTAATGTACGGCTCTGTAATTTCCGGCACAGAGGCATAACACCTAATGCCTCAGGAGTGGCAGCGCATTTGCATTTTGACCTCTGGTCATTGTGTGGGTGTCTATAGGCTGCAGTCATCACTTAACATCAATGTGAACTGCACGCTTGTTTGCACATCTTATAACATAAAAAAAAATTGTTAAATTAAGTTTGTTACATATTTTCAGAGATCGCTTGATGATTGTACAAATTACAATAAGGAGGATTTCAAGAATCCTAGTTCAAGTCCAGACTGACTCCGAGAAACCTCTAATAAACTTATAATCTAACCCCCTTATTCATAAACGTATTTCAGCTAAAGTGTTGCTAATCTCTCCCTTGTCTTTTTCTATCCTGTACATTTGACAATGCAACTGACAAAGACAAAGCATTCTATAGCTAAAACGTATCAGTACGTTTATGAATAAGGGTAATAATAAAAATCTAATGTCAATTTTCAAATCAGTGAGTCGCATTGTTACATCGTTGATAGTTTTTAGAAATTATAGAAAAAATGCAAACAAATTTGACTTCAGCGGGAATTGAAAACACAAAGACATTTATTTGCCTGAAATATGGTACATAATAAGTTCTTTGTTTTAGATAAATAAGATTCACATATTTCGTCAGTTTCTTGACATGCAAAATTGAAATTGTAATACATTTTAAGATAAAATAAATACCATATTTAATATGATGTCAATAATTACAACAATCAAATTCTATATTAATCTTTGATCATATTAAACACAATTCAACACATGTCAATATTTTGCGAAAACCTGCGAAAGTTATTAATCGCAGATGCCATGTTACACGTTCTTTTTAACCGAGTTCAAAAAACGAGAAGGTTCTCAATTCGACCGGTATTTTTTTTTATGTATGTACGTGGATTTCGCCGAAATTTCAGAACCGATTTACGTAATTCTTTTTTTGTTTGATGTGGAATAGTTTCGAATTGGTGCCATAAAAATTTGATTCAGATAGGCAAATCAGATTTTATTTCATGAGCATTATTTACTTACTTTTACCTCAGACTAAAGGATTAAGATTCGACGGCGAGTTGTCATTCATACAGTGCGTTGAATCCACTGACGTCCTAGATTGTCCTAATGCGCATGACAACAAGACAAGTGACAATGACACATTTACTCATCGACGACACAACACAGCTTATTTACTCCTCCGTGGATAATTTTTTTTCATTGATTTCGTATAGTCGTGTAATAATTTTGTATCGACACACCTAAACAATTTAAATTAGGTATCTAATTGTCACGAAGCTAAAAGAGTCAGATTTTACAAATATAACAGATGTGAACATTAATCTAATTGGCAATGCAGCAATAAATGAAAAAGTATTAAATAAATATAGCTACGTTAAGAAAAACCGACTTCAAAACTGAAAAGTAAGAAATAATAAAGATTTAATTGTAATTATATACTACCTACCATTTATATGTGCTATTTACTAATAGGTTTGAAGTCGGTGCCAAGTCAAAATCACTAAAGTAGGCATTGCATTGTATTAAAACGTAACTTCATGCCTGTAATCCCCGAAGGGGTAGGCAGAAGTAAATGCATGAATTCAAGCATACATGCATACACCCACGATTCGCCGGTAACGTTTTGTTTAGTGTATTAATTTGCTCGTATTCATATAGGTTGGGGAAAAAGTTTCTTCGCATTTTGTAAGATAATTCAAATTATTTTTTAATATAGTTTATTTAAATTTAACTAAAGTATGTATGTACCATTTTGTGCGATAACCTTTTGCCATCTTAGGTAGGGACATGATCCCATTGCTATAAAAATTTTGGGACTTCTCATCAAAATACCGCGACAAGTGGATTTGGCAGTCCTCTCGTGATGTTAACCTAACATTGCATAAAGAATTCTGAAGAGACCGAAACAGGTGGAAATCTGAAGGTGCAAGGTCAGGACTATGCGGCGGATGCATTAACACCTCCCAGCCAAACTCTCTTAATTTTTGCTGAGTGGCTATAGATGTGTGAGGTCTAGCGTTATCATGATGAAACACCACACCCCTTCAGTTGATCAATTCAACTTCTTGCTTTAATCTCATCAGTTGTTCGCAGTAGAGTTCAGAATCGATAGTCCTGCCTGGTGGTAATAGCTCATAATTAATAATGCCCTTCCAATCCCACTACACACACAACATCACCTTATTGCGAGTTAACCCGGGTTTCGCCACAGTCTGTGAAGCCTGACCGGCCTTTGACCACGACCTTTTTCGCACGTTCTTGTCGTACGTGATCCACTTTTCATCACCAGTTATCAGCTTCTTCAAAAATGATTCGGTTTCATTACGTCGTAATAAAGAATCACAAATGAGTACACGGTTCATTAGGTTTCTTTCAGTGAGCTCATGAGGTACCCAAATATCGAGCTTTTTTTGTACCCAGCTTTTTTCAAATGCGCCAAAACTGTTTTGTGAGCAATTCTCAGTTCTTCAACTACGTCGTAACTACTGATATGTCGATCTTGCTCCACTTTTTCAAAAATGGCATCCATTTTATCCGTAATAGGGCGACCAGAGCGAGGTGCATCTTGGACATCAAAATTTCCGGATTGAAAACGCTTAAACAAAATTTGTGCTACTCTCACAGACACTGCATTAGGTACATAAACATCGCAAATTTTTTTCGCCGCTTGCGTTGCATTTTTACCTTTTTTGTAGTAAAATTTTAAAATGTATCGAATTTCTTCATTAGATTTACTCATCTTGACAGTACGAAAAACAAATGAAAATCACACATTTGCCTAATTTGAATTTGGAATTATGTTCTTTAAAATTTTAACTTTCAATGATACCAAAACCAACCAGATACAAATACTACAGCCAAAGAGATTTTATTACAAGTTCATACATACTATAATGCGAAAAGACTTTTTCCCCAACCTATTAAAATATAATTATCTGTTTAGGGCTTGGCACCGACTTCAACCCTATAAGTAAATAACACATATCGTATAAATGATAGGTAGTATATAATTACAATTGAATCTTTATTATTTCTTACTTTTCCGTTTTGAAGTCGGTTTTTCTTAACGTAGTTATATTTATTAACGTATACCTATTATTGAAAATCAATGGAGTCTGGTTGAATACATTACATACAGCAGACGTAATACTATCTTTTGAACAAATACGTCCATATCAGTCTGCATTACATCTATCTCATTCCTGTATAAGACATTAAACCTATTGCGCGGATAATATCGGAAGATTTTTACGTGTGTTTGTAGAGGAGGAACGTACTACATGTTCACACTTTTTTTTTTCAAAAGTGAGAATTCTCACTTTTTTTTCCTCGAAGATACACTATGAATTAATTGGTAGCTTTGTTACTTTCACTACCACTAATATTAACTTTTGTATACCCATGGGACAGAAATAGATCAATACTGGATTTACACGGAGCACTGACGCATTGTATTTTAAATTTGAATCGATATTCTTCTTGCTGAAGTGATAGTTCTCTTACATAGATAAATAATAAAACTGCCCCATACATTTTTTGAACCACGTTAGGTTAAAGTCTAAGGTCAAGAAATGCGAAATAGGAAAAAAACAAGTTTGATGACCAGTTTACTATTTTACCTAATGGCATTTTTCAAAGAATTAAAGTTGACTATTATGTTAGCTAGCGATTAACACGTTAAAAAAGCGAAAAAAAAAACCTTTAATTACACCTAACTTTTATCGAGAGAAAAACTACACACCGGTGCAATGTATTTTTATGTTAATATTGTATGTATGTATGTATCTTCACGCCAGGTCCCTAACAGGGTAGGCAGAGAGTGTAGAGCGCCAAATATCCCGGTCCTGTCATATTGTTATACATGTTTATATTATACCTACTAAATATTACATAACTTGTGAACCATTGACTTTTGCGGCACATACCTACTTGACATTATTAAGTTAGATCTCAACCTAGGCTCTCACAATTTTTACGTATTTCTCGGGAATAGAGAACACAAACGTACTGATCTGACTAAACTAACGATTATAGAAAGTCTTAATTAAACTACTAAACATGCCCAGTGGCTTGATTGACAAGTGTCATCAATGACACTTGACAGTTGAACTTACAATTGAGAAAAGGCGGCGTCCGCGCCGGTTCTTTGATATAATTTTGTAACTCGATATAATAATCTAGATTTAAGTTGTACAGTTTGTAATAGCGGACAACGAGATATAGTGACGATTCGCGTAGTACGGAATTGATTGGCAGAAGAGATTTACATTGCAAACACCCACGACTCGTCGGTTACGTTTTGGCCCATGTAACAGGTGGCGAACCTGTTGCCATCTCCGGGCACATTATTAAACTTCGGGGTACTGGGAAACTTCCAGAAAATGGAAAAATCCCAATAGAAGCACAGGTAAAGGATTTTAAACCGTTATCTCTGATAGTCCCCGACCCGGGAATCGAACCCAGGACCTCCAGCGTAATAGTAGTTAGTGGCCTGCTACCACTACGCTACTGAGGCAGTTAGAATGGGCGGATCTTTGGCAATAAACGACTATTGCTTCATCTTCTGACCGTGTGAAAACCATGTGCTTTATTTCATCATCCGCTTGTGTTCCCACCTACAGACGCCCACAAACACGAATAACATATATCGGCTTGGAAAGACACGCAGACAACAATACCTAGATGTCCTGACTGGAGAGGCCTCCTGCCGACATATTTATTACATTTAAATTATTTACCCTTTATCGTATTACTGGACAGTTGTTTATCTACAGAGATCAGAGGTGACAGTAACAATTCTTTTACCCTAAAAAAACCTGTACTTACGTGCCACTCGTTCATTGAGCTGCTTCTACAGGCTGTAGTAGAAAGCATTGATGGCAATCTATTTCTACTACTTCTTCTTCTTGGGGTGCCTCTACGACTAGCGAAGGTTGGCGGTCAATATGGCATATTGCTACCGGTTTCTGGCGAGACGAAACAACTCGGCTGCACTTGTTTTCCTGTCCACTCTCGGATGTTACGTAACCAAGATTTCTTCCTTCGTCCAACTCGTCTTTTGCCCGCGATTTTTCCTATCATAATTAGTTGTAGCAACTCGTACCTATCATGCCTCAGTATATGTCCGAGGTAGGCCACTTTTCGTTGTTTGACGGTCTGCAAAAGCTCACGTTTCTGTTTCACGCGTCGAAGAACCTCATTGGTTACCTTTTGAGTCCAGCTTATAGTCAACATTCGTCTGTACGTCCACATTTTAAACGCCTCTATACGTTTCCTGAGGTCTTCTTTGATCGTCCAAGACTCACATCCGTATCGGAGAATGGGCCAAATGTAGCAACGAAGCATTCTAATACGCAAAGGGAGTTTGATGTTACAGAGAACACGCTTCATTTTATTGAAGGAACTGCGGGCTGTTTCAATACTGGTTTTTATTTCTTGATCACTTTCCCAGAACTCATTAAACCACATATTTCTACTACACATTAGTCTAAATCATAGATATAGTACAAAACTGAAATGTCTACTTAAATAATTGAATCTTCCTAACATTTGAAACAAAGTAATCATATCCCAACAATGTATCGAGAGCCAATAGTAGGGCATTCGATTGGAAATCCATCTTTCTACTTTATGACTCGCATAGAATTGAATTGTTGATTTTTGGCGAATTTTAAGGGAGCAATAAAACGTTTTATTCCCCATCTCTGTTCCGACTCTAGAGGAATAGAGTGCGATTGGAAATCTTGCGGCGAGATCCGACATTTTGTTTTTAAATGAAATATAATCCTATCATATACCTTTGATACTGGTTTACTTACATTTTATATCTCCATTCCATTTCCATTTCAATTTGGAAACCTGCATTATTAATATCGTGATGTATGAAGCTTTTCATATAGGTAAGTTTTTCTATGCTAGCGTTATGAAGGCGTTTTTGGACTCCGATATAATTATCAGAGAGACAACATCTAAGGCAGAGAATATGCAATAATACCTAACGTCTCAGAGGTGGCAACTCATTTGCTTTTTGACATTTTTGAGTAAAGTGATGACTACAGCCTATAGACACCCACACAAAGACTAGAGGTTAAAATGCAGATGCGTTGCCACTCCTGAGGACTAAGTTGTTACTCTGTGCCGGAAATTACAGGGCCGTACATAACCACCTGACCGGATAACTATAGTGCTGAACACTACCATTAAGCGGCAAGTATATTAGGTAATGCGGTGATGCCTACGCCCGCGACCTCCGTCACTGGAGCTCCACCACCAGCATGCTCGTTTATCATTTTCCTGAAATATCATCAAAAATTTAACTGCCTCAGTAGCCTAGTTGTAGCAGGCCACTAGTAGTAGTGGCTAGTGGGAACACGCTGGTGGTCCTTTTTGGGAGGTGTTCGATTCCTGGGTCAAGGGGGTACCAGCGATAACGGTTTAAAATTCTATTTCTGGTTTTATAGGGATTTTGTAATATGCCCGGAGATGGCAATAGGCTCGCCACACGTTACATGGGCCCAAAACGTAACCGGCGAGTCGTGGGTGTTTGCATGTCTGCTTGAATGCACGCACGCTCCCGACGCTTCGGGGGCAGATAGGCCCGGGGTACGAGGATTCGCCTCAATCCCCGAATAAATGCGACACCAGATAATTGTACATTTCGATAAAATCACCGAACTACGACCTCATCAAATTAGACTACAAGATCATCGAGAAAACAAATTACTGATATTAGTTCAAAATTTACAAAGCATAAACAACAAAGTTCACATATTTCAAAGCTTTCTTGAAGAACAAAATATCGATGTTGCGTGCGTATCAGAAACTTGGATTAAAGAAGATAATATGCAATTTGTACATATAAACGGCTACAACTTCGCATCATCATTTAATAGACGACACCACAGAGGCGGTGGAGTGGCTATACTGACTCGAGAAGACCTAGCATACAACGAACTAATAGATTTTAAAAACTTATCCATTGAATATATTACAGAGTGCTGTGCAATCGAGTTAACCGAACATAATCTTGTATTGATAAGTTTACATAGATTAGACCGCAAAATTGACGCATTCTTTAAAACAATGAACAATATAATAGGTAAAATAAAGAAGTTTAGCTCAAAACGAAATATAATATTTGCGGGAGATTTTAACATTGACAAAAAACGAAACCGGAAAATGTATGACAGACTTTGTAATATGTTATTAACCTGTAACTTGCATCAAATTATTCATAAACCTACGCGAATTACGCAAACAACATCATTTTGTATAGACCTGTTATTTACGAATAATAAAAACATTAGTACACAAGTAATCAACACTGATATTTCAGATCATAACGGTTTATACTGCAACTACCAAACAAATTCTACACAAACATTTAACCAGAATTATTTTATTAAAAAACGACTATTTATCGCTAAAAATATTGACAAATTCAAATCAGAATTATTACTTATTGACTGGAAAAAGACTTTGACCAATAACTATGATGTAAACGATAACTATAACATTTTTTATGATAAAATACAATGTGCTCTTAATAAAACTATACCTAAAATTCGTATAAAAATACAACATAAAAAGAAAGCAACATGGTTAACTAAGGGACTCAGAAAATCATGTAAACATAAAAGACTTCTAAAAATATTCATTGGATGTACTAATAATGAAATACTCAAAATGCACCACGCGAACTACCAAAAGTTGTTAAAAAAAAGTATTAAAATATTTAGATATTTTAATACTTTTTTTTAAGTAAGAAACGTTTATACTAAAGCTATGAAAAACTCAAATAATAAGCAAAAAACAATGTGGAACATTGTCAATGATGTTACAAAATACAGTAAGAAAAAAAAGCCTAGAGAGATAAGAGAAAAAATTAGAATAAAAAACTCAAATGTAATTAATGAATGCCCCGTTACAATAGCAAACTTGTTTAACGACTACTTCGCATCAATAGGTGAATCATCATTGCAGCAGAGTAAAGCGAGACCCATACACTCCGCACCCATCCCCGCGGACGACGCCACTGTCACTGCTAATACCTATTCCACTACTGCGCACGCACACAGTGCCCGCGATGGTCGGCTGCAGACGCGCTCGCCCGTTATAAATTCTATCTTTATAAAACCGGTATCTGAGATGGAATTACGCAAAATAATACTACAACTCCCTAACAAATACAGTTTCGGCGATGATGATATACCTACTGTTTTAATCAAAACGTGCATAAACGAATTAATTTATCCGTTAACATGGCTGATTAACAAATCTTTTGACGAGGAATGCTACCCGGATAAACTAAAAATCGCAAAAATAAAACCTATATTTAAAAAAGGCGGTAATAAAGAGGATTTAGGAAGTTATCGTCCAATCGCACTACTTTCCGTATTCTCAAAAATAATAGAAAAGGCTATGACTAATAGAGTGTATACTTACCTGGAAAAATACAACCTCCTTAATAACAATCAGTTCGGATTCCGACAAAAACGTTCCACAACGAAAGCGGTAATCAAATACATCCAAGAAGCGCTTACTTATATCCAAGACAAGCATTACGCGATTAGTATACTTCTTGACATGACAAAAGCATATGACAAAGTATCACATAACATATTGTTAACCAAGTTATATAGAATAGGAATTCGAGGAAAAGCACATAGATGGTTTAGATCATATTTAAATAATAGACCACAGTATGTAGAAATTGAGTACTACAATAACGAGAAATGTGAACTAGAATTAACGAAATCAGAAATAAGATACACGAATTGGTCTATTCCACAAGGAACCGTGGCCGGGTGTATCTTGTTCCTGATATATATAAACGATCTACCTGATATTTTAGAGCATCCGTGTATATTATTTGCGGATGATGTATCGATATTGTTTAAATGCAAGACTGATAGTAACGAAACGAAAAATAATGTCATACAGAGCTTTAGGAGAGTTGAAAACTGGCTATTGGAACACAACTTAGAAGTAAATTTTAAAAAGACAAAACTTATGCAGTTCTTTCCGCGACAGAAAAACAAACTTGACATATCACCTATTTTAAATCAATTAAATATCGAAGAAGCCAAAGAATACAATTTGTTAGGTATCACCGTTGATACACATCTTACTTGGGAAAGTCATACTCAGATAGTGAAATCGAAACTCTCGCAGTTCACATATGCTCTGGCTATCCTTAAAGTAAACACACACCATGACGCATCGCTAGCTGCCTATTATGCACATGCCTATGCGTGGATGCGTTACGGTGTTTTGTTGTGGGGCGACAGCTCAGATGCACACGACATTTTTATTTTACAGAAAAAATGTATACGGATTCTCTACAATATTAAACCAAGGGATACCTGCAAACCATTTTTTGTTAAAGAAAACATTCTCACGTTCCCTTCAATATTTATTTTGGAGGCGGTGCATTTTGTGAGACAGAACATAAACGAACTATTTACGTATTGCAAAAATGTTAGACGATGCCACTTACTTGAACTGTCCAAAGGAAATATGCAGATATATAGAAAGGGACCGCACTACAAAGCAGTTAAAATTTACAATAATATTCCTCGTGACATTAAAACTGAAACAAATGACAAACTATTTTACAAACACTTGAAATCTTTTTTAATATCGAAATGTTTTTACTCAATTAACGAATTTATAGGTGACAAATAATTAGCGAATTGGAACTGAATATTAAATTAATCTGACTTGAAATGAATACTTATTATTATGAATTATGACATTCTTATCATTGACATTGTATAACTTTTATTTATTATTAATTATATATAAATGAAATTATTGTATTAGATAGATTATAAAAATATTGACAATTTTATAGATGTATGTTGTTAAAGATTATTATTATTTTGTTAGACACTTGCTTGACATGTCAAAATTGCGATGCCCCTTAAAAGGGCTTATGTACTTACCTGACTTATCTGTTTTAGTTTAAGACCAATTTAATGTAAGTAGGTACATTTTGCAATAAATATTGATTGATTGATTGATTGATTGATGATGATAAAGATTAGTAACAGGAATGCACGCATTTACCTCTGCCTACCCCTTCTGGGATTACAGGCGTGAAGTTACGTTTTATCATTAAAAATGTTAAAATTCTAAACAAGACTGAGTCTTGTCCCATAGGGCGGGAAATGAAGGTAGTTCATAATTTACCGGCCGCCTGCCCACCTCGATACGCGGCTTACTTTGACACGTGACAGATTTATGAGCTCTCGAAATTCGTTGCCGCGTAACCAATTTAAGGTTTATCCACACGACAGAACATGGCCGTTGTTTGATATTTTAGGCGAATTTTAGTTTTATGCTTTGCTAAAAATATTTTGAAGAGCTATTTTTAAATATTAATAATCCTGTTAAAGATATTGGTCGTCGTCAAGATTCCTTAATGGGGTTTCGAAGACGACGCTTTTTAACCGACTTCAAAAAAGGAAGAGGTTCTCAATTTGTCCAGATCTTTTTTTTTTTAATTGTCTATACAAGAATTTTATTGTGACACGTCTATGTTGAAGTGTAGCAAATTATGTTAAGATGGCGTCAAACAAACATGCAGTTCACATTGATGCTAAGTGTATATTGTAGACTCAAGACATCCACACAAAAACCGAAAGTAAAAATACGGAGGAGTCCTCACCACTGTGTCAAAAGCTGAAGATGGTTTGCCTCTGTGATAATTATTACAGAGCCAGATGAATGAAAATGGATGACAAGCAAATTCCATGACCATTTCATCAATACAGAGTCATGTTTTACTGGTGGTAGAGCTCCAGTGGTAATGTTTGGCCCTGTAATTTCCGGCACAGAGGCATAACACACTAGGCCTCAGGAGTTGTAACGCATCTGCATTTTGACCTTGGTCTTTGTCTTAGCTGCAGTCATCACTTAACATCAATGTGAACTGCAAGATTATTTGCCACTTCCATTACATTAAAAAAGTGTGAATACTTGGTAAAAGTAGTGTATGCAAGTATTCATGCATATATAAAGGTAGTGTATGGATGTATGGCGCAATAAAGTGATTGCTAGATATCATTTGATATTAATAATATTCAGGAGTTGAAATATAAATTTTATAGAATATTATTTGAAAAGGTGTACTATAGTTTAAAAGAAATTATTTAATTTATTGACGAATGAATGAATATTTTATTATTATTATTATATATTCTTTATTGTACACCAGTAAACAGGAAAGACATAACAAAAAACAGAAATTACAGAAAATGGTACAGTGGGCGGCCTTATCGCTCAGGCAGCGATTTCTTCCAGGCAACCTGGTATAGGATAATAAATGAAGAAGCAGGTAGGGTGTACTAAATTAAAGTTAAAGCTATGTAGCAATATACAAGTAAAACTAAAAATAACTTAAAAAAAGAGAAAACAAAAAAAAAAATATCTTAACATTTACAAACGAGACAATTAATACAGGTATACTGAAGAGGCACTAAGCGGATGAATATGGCAAAAGGCAATAGGAAAATATGCATAAATGTTATAAATTAAGGTAATAATATTTAACTTGGTTCTTGAAAGAAGCGATGGTCTGAATTTTACGAATAGATAAAGGTAAACTGTTCCAAAGAAGCACAGCTTCCACAGAAAAAGATTTGTGATAAAATTGAGAAGAATGAGAAGGGATACTTAAGGACAAATTATGAGAAGAACGAAGTGAAAGAGAATGAAGGTCGGATACATAATTAAAGCGGTCTTTAAGATATTGAGGAGATGCAGGGTTAAATAGCACATTAAACAAGAGAGAAAGAATGTGTGTATTCCGGCGAAGATAAACTGGGAGCCACTTGAGTTTCTTGCGGAATTCGGAGATGTGGTCATATTTGCGTAAACCAAATATGAATCTTATAAAAACATTTTGGAGACGCTCAAGTTTGTCAAGTTGCTCCTGGGTCACGTCAAGGTAACATATGTCGGCATAATCGAGTATCGGAAAAAGAAGAGCATGGGCTAGCGCAATTTTCGTGGGAATTGGTAACAAGTTCCGCAACCGCCGCAGGGAGCTGATTGATGCAAATACTTTCCTGCTAACTTCGCAAATCTGAGGTGCCCAAGAAAAGGTACTGTCCATTATAACACCCAAATTTTTTACGGTTTTACTGATAGGTATTTCGATTCCATCAAAAATAATACGTGGTAAGTTCTCCCAGTCCACTTTATTAAGCAAACTTCTACTTCCTATGACAATCAGCTGAGTTTTTCCAGGATTGATCTTTAGTCCATTGGCTCTGCTCCAACTCGAGATGTAAGCTAGGTCATCATTGATAATAGAAATAGCATGAGGAAGATCATTCAAGCGTGTCTGTATTTTAATGATTAATGAAATTAAAATCATTGATGAATTCAAATCACAGCAATCAAATTATTATTGAGATTCTAGAGATCTCAATTTGTTACATTTGCATACCTATATCAAGGTGGTACCTGGATGGACTTTTATTTTCTGTTATAAAACCGTCATATTGTTATGTATGTATGTGTTGATTGCTCCTACAATTCTTTAATAACGTCTTTTTAAATTCAAATTTACGAAACGTATTGGAGGTGACACTGAGGATCAATAGTCATGTAACCGAATGTTCATACCTTGGATCTTCCACCAATATTCAATCTAATAAAAATAAAAAATAAAATACGCTTACACTCACAGTCTCACACTAGGTTTAAACCTATGATGCAAAAGATGCAATACCTCCTTATTTATGATATTCTTATTTTGTTTATACTTGTACATACCTACCCCGTCTGCGGAATACCTAACTCTAAATCAGCAACAGCCCATGTACCGCACCAGCCACACAAGTCAAGCAGCCATCCGAATCATATAGCCCCAGCATTTCCCTACGGCAGTCACGTGGGCGGCACGTGACCACAATTAATGAGCAGGTAAGGAAATTACGAGGATCACGACTGACGGCCCTCGGCCGATTAGATACGGTAGGTGCGTTTAAGGGCTGAGTATTATACCTAGCTTCATGTGTCTCTGGGAGACTAGACAGATTTAGAGATTCTACTTTGTGTAACGTGTTTAAATTTAGAACAATATTTTGAACTAAGGTGATGTCGCCTTACGTAATTAGTTTGTCACCTAGTGGTAGTTTTGGCGCTGTCGTTTTTCTGTAACAGAAAAAAGGTAGAGTAATTTTGGTGCAGTAGTAGAGTAATTATAATACAGCAATAAAAATGTTGGTAAAAATAAAGTTACAATCGTGTTCTCAAAGAGCAATTTCTCGTCAGGGACCGGTATATTATCAGTAATCATTTTCAATGGAACCCATGCACTTGAAAACAATAATAATGATTCCGAATAGATATTTTAAACGAGCGCACTGAGTTTATTGTGGTGAGTTTTCGGTATATATTGGCCTTTTGAAATCTGCCAGGGAATTACAAAGAATGTCTCCTTTTTTCCTAGACCCTTAGTTATTAATTTGAAAAATGAGACATTGCACTGAAATACAAAGGTAAGTTTAATAACTATATTTTTTAGTTTTATTCTTAAACGGCCTTCATACTACCCTAAAATCAGTGGCGATATCGGGGCAGTAGTGGTGGGAATGATTGTCCATAAATTGTAAGCTCGCTGGAAGCGATAGAATTCTGATTACGATTTGCCTATACGTGAGGCGATTTAGGGTACGATCTAGGGTCCTCCTCACTACTGCCCCGATATCGCCACTGATTTTAGGGTTGTGTAATCCGTTTTAATTACATATTTTTTTCTTAAATTGTCAATTGACATATGTATCTGTCGTTTTATATAATTTCGCATTAACACATGCTTGTGAAATATATTTTATTTTTAAAGAAAAATGAAAAGAAAAAAACTAGCCTAACTAGCATAGTTGGAATAGATGGCGCTGCTGCTACCATAAAGCAATGCAATAGATGTGAAGGAAAGATTTGACAAATCGGGCAGGACTTCAGTAGCTCAATTGGAAGAGCGGCTGGACTAGATTCCCAGTAGGCCGCGAGTTCGAGTCTCGCCTGAAGTCAAATTTTTCTTTCCATTTTTCTTTAAAAATAAAATGTGTATCTGTCGTTATTCACTATAATTTATTTCATTTGATTTCATTCTTACCTACGTCTGCATATCACCCTAAATGAATAAATACATTTCTGATACCAAATGAAAATATAATACTGAAATACCGAAGTAATTGTAGATAGCTTGTCATATCTGTTAAAATTTCAATCTATGATAAAGAATTAGTTGGTTCGGGCGCGTGTTTAAGCCCTCCACTTGTTAGCGGGACGTGCAGTCTTTACTGCGTCGATTGGCGTTCGAATTTTGGGCTCTTTAAGGTCTGTCGTAAGGCGAGATACGCAGACCTCACTACCACTTTACTTTGATTTCAAGTCGAACTTCCAATAACTATTTTGTTTCATAATATTATAGACATCTACACAAGAATCAAAATTCGAAATGCAGAAATACGTTGCCATCCCTGAGACCTAATTAGTTATGTCTGTGTGATAATTATTACGGAGCCATTTATTAGATATCTTTTTCTTTTTTTATGTAATGGAAGTGGCAGTCAAGCATACAGTTCACATTGATGTTAAGTGATGACTGCAGTCTATAGACACCCACACAAAGACTAAGGTCAAAATGCAGATGCGTTACCACTCCTGAGGCCTAAGGTGTTATGGCTCTGTGCCGAAAATACCACCTGATCAGAGCACGGTAGTGCTGAACACTACAATTTAGCGGCAAGTATAGTAGGTAATGCGGCGGTGCCTACGCCTGCGAGCTCCGTCACTGGAGTTCTACCACCAGTAACCTACCATCTAACCGGAACACGACAGTGATGAACGACTTGGCGGCAGGTAGTTTAGTTAATGCGGTGGTACCTAAGCCCTCGAGGAGCTACACTGGGACTCTAACCAATATTGTTTTTGTTATGAATCCATCATTATTTGATACTTAAATAACATCGTAAAGCAAAATGGGAAGTGAAATATTCGACTAAATTATTTGAGATCATTTGACGTAATTTCTTAACATGGGAGTAAAATCTATAATTAGTAATCTCATCAGATGCGATTTATTTCAAAGTTCTAAGTGCAAAGTTTAGAATTTGATGGACCAAGATTAATGTTTGGGAACACTTACGAAGGCTTTGAAATATTTTTCGGGAGGGGGTTCAATAAGCAATTTTCC
Source organism: Macrosoma leucophasiata (assembly GCA_036365455.1). Classification (NCBI taxonomy): domain Eukaryota; kingdom Metazoa; phylum Arthropoda; class Insecta; order Lepidoptera; family Hedylidae; genus Macrosoma; species Macrosoma leucophasiata. The sequence continues at coordinate 1,525,252 of JAWQUS010000014.1, read as the reverse complement.
GCGAGGATACACGTGTTTTATCTAATAATATTGAAAACAAACGTTCCTACTTATATCGTGATTTTACTGGTGGTAGAGCTCCAGTGACACAGCGCCCGGACAAGGCACCACCGCATTACCTAATTTACTTGCCGCTAAATGGTAGTGTTCGGCACTATCGTGTTCCGGTCTGTAATTTCCGGCACAGGAACCTAACACCTTAGGCCTCAGGAGTGGTAACTCATCCGCATTTTGACCTTGGTCTTCGTGTGGGTGTCTATAGGCTGCAGTCATCACTTAACATCAATGTGAACCGTGATGAACTGCATGCTTGTTTGCCACTTCCATTATATAAAAAAAAACTTATTAAAGTCTACTTAAGTGTTTGTAAACGAGTAATTTAAACTGTATACTTGTTTGACCGTTGTTATAAAACCAATGGTAGGGGAGCCGAACCTAGATCGACCTTCACCCATCTGTATACCGAATATTATTTTTATTAAATTTCATACATATCATAATCTCATGAACTGCGTCAGTAGCGTAGTGGTACCAGGCCACTACTACTTCGCTGGGGGTCCTGGGTTCGATTCCCGGTTCGGGGACTATCAGAGATAACGATTTTAAAATCTTTTATCTCTGGTTCTCCTTGGATTTTTCCATTTTCTAGAAGTTTCCCAGTACCTCGGAGTTTGGTAATGTGCCCGGAGATGGCAACAGGTTCGCAACCTGTAACATAGGCCAAAACGTAAACGGCGTGTCGTGGGTATTTGCATGTATGCTTCAATGCATGCATTTACCTCTGCCCCTTCGAGGATTACAGGCGTGAAGTTACGAACGTACATTACGTTTTCATATATAAACAAACACGTCTTGCATGTATTACCTATCAAAATTTGTAAGCACGACAACTTTTCTATCTATCGTTTGTTCGCTACTGAATAGCTGTACTAATGGAAGAGCTTCAGTGACGGAGCTCGCGCGCGTAGGCTCCACCGCATTACCTAATACACTTGCCGCTAAATGGTAGTATTAAGCACTATCGTGTACTGGTCAGGTGCTAATGTACGGCCCTGTAATTTCCGGCACAGAGGCATAACACTTTAGGCCTCAGGAGTGGTAACGCATCTACGTTTTGACCTTCGTGTTTGTGTAGGTGTCTATAGGCTGCAGTCATCACTTAACATCAATGTGAACTGCATGCTTGTTTGCCACTTCAATTACATTAAAAAAAACTGATGGTTGACTTATTTATTAAAACCCCAGCCAAGTGTGATTCTACATTGGGTCCGTGCATTGAGGGTTACACACAATACAAAATATTTTCAAAGCTTTACATTACTAAAGCGACACAAATACATTTCTAAAATATATCAAAGAAAACGTCTCCTTAAAAGGGAACCGCAAAAAATCTGAACATTTCTGCAACAGACAAGCACCACTTAGGCTCTAATGAGGACTTGAGCAAATTTGCTCCCCACCGAGATGACCAGCTACCCCGCTGGGCTCGGGGGAAGGGAATGCGGGTTAATGTTTTAACGAAAACATAGCAAAAAAAAGAAAGTTTGATGAAAAAAAAGATGAATGAAAATATACTCCAGAAGTTTTTTTGTGTAATGAAAGAGGCAAACAAGCATGCAGTTCACATTGATGAGTGATGACTGCAGCCTATAGACACCCACACGAAGACCAAAGTCAAAATGCAGATGCGTTCCCACTCCTGAGGCCTAAGGTGTTATGCCTCTGCGCCGGAAATTACAGAGTCGTACCTTACCACCTGACCAAAACACGATAGTGCTGAACACTACCATTTAGCAGACAGTATATTAGGAAAATATATATTACGTGCCTACGCCCGCGAGCACCGTCACTAGAGAACTAGAGCTCTACAACTAGTGTTGTTTTTTTTTACATGTGATACAACATCGTAAAGAGATTTGGCACTTAACTTGGCTTTGTTTCAGATCGAATACATAATTTTGAGTTGTCTTTCAATATAAGAAAGGCGATTTACCCGTGTAAACATGGCTTTATCTCAGTACAAATAATAATATTCTTTATTGTACGAGTACTCCACATGAAAAATATTTATTATAAAACAAACATATTTTTATTACTTTTTTTCATTTGGTTAATTCTGAGAAAAAGCATTTATCTCTGGTTCTATTGGGATTTATCCATTTTCTAGAAATTTCCCGGTACCTCAAAGTTTGGTAATGTGCCCGGAGATGTCAACAGGCTCGCCACCTGTTACATGGGCCAAAACGTAACCGGCGAATCGTGGGTGTTTGCATGTATGCTTGAATGCATGCATTTACCTCTGCCTACCCCTTCGGGGATTACAGGCGTGAAGTTACGTTTTTTTATCGAAAGAGTACCTAATCTCCCAACCTCAAAAACTCACTGAATTGACACGGAACTTCTCAAATCATTTTCGTATCAAAAGTACTTTCCCACCAACCCCCAAAAGTGATAAACAATCGCTATTCATACTTGTAACCTTTCAGTTGCGTGACCTTTCTTCCTCCGGTCATAAAAAGGCGGGCTACTTTGAATAATTTTGTTAGTACAACGGTCCATCATCCGATGCCTATGCAAATTCGGTATTGAGTTTCAGACCGTCTTACGTCCCTTGTAACAATGTTTTTTGTTATTGATTCTTTGCGAACTTTTGTCGCGTTAGATTTTTTTATAATCGTCACCTTTTTTTCGTTGTTTTCATTATTTTTGTTCGATTGGCGGTTCGACTTTCGCAAACGTAAGTAATGTTTCTGTCTCAGGTATATTATAAGATCAGGTTGCTAGAAAATGCATTCGTCTAGTAAATTGCCGCTAAATGATAGTGTCCTGCACTATTGTGTTCCGGTCAGGTGGTAATGTACGGCCCTGTAATTTCCGGCACAGAGGCATAACACCTTAGGCCTCAGGAGTGGTAACGCATCTGCATTTTGACCTTGGTCTTCTGGTGGGTGTCTATAGGCTGCAGTCATCACTTAACATCAATGTGAACTGCATGCTTGTTTTCCACTTCCATTACATAAAAAAAAAACATTTATTAAATGGTATACTTATTACAAATAGCAGATTTTTTTAATGTTATGGCTTTACTATTATGCATATACCAATGTCAAGTAAAACGATATTTCGTATTCGTATCTTATAAGCAGCGTAAAAATCAGAGTTAGTCAGTCAATCTATCAGTCCGTCGGTCAGCTTATTTTTGGAGTTTACTCCAAACGATTTGAGTTATAAGCTTCGGTACGGAAATTTTATCTGGACTAAAATCAAGTGAAATTGAGGCGTTACGAGCGATTCCCCCGTGAGCGCTTGCGACTGAGCGGATGTGTTCATCCAGCCGCACACTAGCGACCTCCTTACGCACACCGAGTCCCGTCGACATTTTTTTAGTTCTTATTCGATTTGTATATTAAAAGGGCCGAAATTGTATTTTTAAATTGGAAAAAATATACACATATACAATATATACGTCTTCTTTTAGCTCAGAATCTAAATCTGTCTTCTGTTATTCATCAAGTACACTATCAAATAACAAATCCCAAAAGCGCTGCATAGAATTCAGGCCTTCAAACCTACACGATTAAAATAAAAATGCAATGAAATTCGCAGAACCTTAACTGTTAAAGTGACAAGATATTTTCCTTGCCCCCGCAGATATGACAGTGACGGGTATCACAATGGGGACCCTTACCCTTGAGGGCGGCCGTAATGAAGCGCGGTAACGAACACGAGCTGACGTCACCTGCTGCCTGCCACTACTGGCGCCTCTCAAACTTTTCTTGTTTGTTTATTCAGCACCTTCTTTTAGCGAATAGTCTCGACAAAGTGTCTAATATGTTTTCATATTCTACACTAACTACTAATACCAAATTAATCTAAAATGAAAAATTATGTTTTTCGGGTCCCATGTCGCTGTTATTACTTTCGCCATTTCGGTCCATTTTCCCTACGTCTGTCCGCTGCTTAACTCAGAGATTCTTAGTACTACGTATGTTTATGAAAGTAAGATGTAAGAAAGAGGCTTTCTGTGAAAGATAGTATCGGTGTAAAAATGAAAAAAGGCATGCTCCGATGGTTCGTGCATACAGAAAGAAAGTCAAATGAGCGAATGACTAAACAGATATACAATACGAATGTGGATGGTTGCAGAGGCCCAGGAAGACCAAGACTGACCTACCATGACCAAATAGGTCGAGTTCTGTCTGATGGTGGGGTCAAAAGTCTTAGGAATCGGCGTGCATGTATGTATGAAGAGAATGATGAAGGTAGACGAGGCACGAGAGGTATGTCAGGACCGGGATATCTGGCGCTCTACACTCTCTGCCTACCCCGTTAGGGACCTGGCGTGAAGATACATGTATACATACATACGTATGTCTTCACGAAAATCCCTTACGGTGTAGGTAGAGAGTGTGGAGCACCAGATATCAAGCTCCTGATGAACTCCTGACACACCTCCCGCGATTCTTATACATCCATCGTTATCTTCATACATGCACGCTAATTCCTAAGACTTTTGACCCTACCCTTTACTATTTATCCAGATATATTACAAAGATATACCTTGGCTTTTTTTATTGTTGAAACATGTATGGCGTTTGTTAGCAAAAGTGTGAAAACGAAATAAGTATATCTAATTAAAGCTATTTATTTATGCCAGAAACGTTGGCTCTTTTCATATTGGCTAATGATTGCAGCAGGTAAAAGTACATGTTTAAACAATCAAAGATGCCAAAGATCATCCTTTTAAATGAGATAAAAAATCAAAGAAGATTTTTATTTCTTTATCATTGTAGCTTCATTTTCAAATCTTTGAAAATAATATTATAACCATAAAAGAAATAAAACCACCAGCTAACCAAATATTATAACTTTAATGTTCACCAAAAGTATAATACGTAACAAAGAAACACAAAATTTTATTTCGTTTCTAACAAAAAATGTCTCTTAAGTTTGAGAGCCACATACAAACGGCCGTAGAAAGAATCGTTTTGTAACTCAATTTGCGGCAAGTGCAGCCTTTGTACGGTATTTGCGATTTAGTCAATGTTTGTAATGATGTCCGCGTCTCCCATTGTCTGCGAATTGTAATCTTGTGCTTTATTTTCCAACAGATTGTCTGGTTGCTTTTTTTTTATAAACGCGAAATTCGTCCTTGTGGTTAACTGTTAGAGTTTTATTTTATTACTGCTTGATAGCCAGAACAATGCTTAGTAACATTCAATTTTCACTGGTGGTAGAGCTCCAATAACGGAGCTCACGGGCTTAGGCACCGACGCATTACCTAATATACTTGCCGCTAAATGGTAGTGTTCAGCACTATCGTGTTCCGGTCAGGTGGTAATGTACGGCCCTGTAATTTCCGGCACAGGGGCATAACACCTTAGGCCACAGGAGTGGTAACGCATCTGCATTTTGACCTAAGTCTTTGTGTAAGTGTCTATAGGCTGTAGTCATCACTTAACGTCAATGTGAACTGCATGCTTGTTTACCACTTCCATTAAATAAAAAAAAAAACTGTATTTCTTAATACCTGTCTCCGCGTATTTTCCCTAAGCCTTCTTTCCTCTTCAGTTTCATGCTGATGTATATATTTGGCGAAATAACATAACAATGTTAAAATATATAAACTTGGCACGGTGAGAAAATTTAATTTTTTGAAGTGACATGACTCATCCTGAAGAATTCCAATTATTTTTCTAATAGCACGTATTTGTAATAAAAAGTTTTATTACTGTTGAAAACATAGTGTGATGGAAACAAACATGCAGTTCAAATTGACATGTGACGTTTTTGAAGATTAACAGTACTCAATAATTAATATTGCACATAGAGCCTGCGAAAGAGACGATCGGCTCGTTTCGACTTCGTAGAGCGTTATCTCTCTTATAAACTGCCTACGTCAGCACTGATACACCTGTCAAAACCTGAACAAAACGTCAAACAGGTACGGTACAAAAGAGATAACGCTCTACAGACCCGAAATAAGCCGAAGGCTCCTTCCTAGGCTCGATGTGCAATATTTATTGGTGAGCATTGTACGTGAGTTTCATGCACTGTAGAAATTATATTTGCGGTTCAGACTCAGAGTAGAGGAAAAAGATTTTTATTCCTCTAGTATGAAATTTGCGGATTTTCTTGCGTATACAATACAACATATTGTCTCTCAATTATCTAGGGAACCTAAAGAACATTCCATGGTATTTAAAACATTTTTAATACACCGGAATAAAAAAATATATTTGTAACAACAGGACAAGCATTCCATACCAACCTTCAATTTTCAACTTTTATTCCGGAGAGTTATAATCTTTCAAATACCAGGAAATATTCTGCAGGTTTTTTATATGTCACGAAGGTGGCAAGCAAGAAAGCAGCTCAAATGGAGGTGAAGTGATGACTGAAGCCTAGAGATCTTCTAAAAAACCAGAGGTCAAAATGCCACCTCTGAGACCTAAGTTGTTATGTCTTTGTGATAGTTATTACGGGGCTATACTTCACCATCCTACCGGAACATGATAGCGCTGAACACAACTAATTAGGTTATACGGTGGTGCCTACGCCCTGAAGCTCCTACACTGGAACTCGACCACCAGTAAAAAATTGGATTCAAATAGTGATTGATACACAAGTGCATTAATCCGACAAGTCACGAGAAAAATACGATAATTGATATTCAAATGTGTCTAGCCGCCGGCGGCTTTACGTTCCTTGAAGCATAAATTACATGACTTTAAATACTAGAAAAATTACCTCAACCTTTATTAAAGTATTTCGAAAGAATAATTTCTAGAATACTCTTAATAAACAATCCAAACTCTTTACTGTTTCTAGACCATTCAAAAACCCATACGTTCCAGCGAGATATAATTTCTAATGATGCCAGTCATGTCTCATATCTCCCGATCAGCCAAATGAAGACGCAGTGCCCTGGTAATGACCCCATCGTCTGGAGACGGTGTTAGGTGTTATTTCATATTAGAAGGTATCCTAGACACATTACATGGACAAACGGGTTTCATTACCCAGCTTAGTGGTCCAGTAGAGATTTATTTACGCTTGTGGTTTATTGTTATATTTTTCTATAATTTTATTTTATTTGTGAGAAATGTGTCTGGCTTTTGCTTTTTTGTGTCGGTAATAAGGCGGTCTGTAAATTTTTGTGCCTAGAAAGTTTGCCCAAAAGTCAGTCAAAACATTCCAATAAGGCGGTAGTGAATACAATAACGCGAGGTGAGCAGCAGCTTCTCGCGATATTACTACCGCCACTGGGATCGCCAACCCGCATGCCAAACGTGGCGATAGTATATCCCCCCCCCCTGATTGAAAAGGCATTTATGGGGTAACTTTGTCCAGCAGTGTACTTATTTCGCTTGGCCATCATAGAAAAAAACTTTATAGAAAGGAATAATAATATAACAAATTTATTGGTATATTTGGCATTCCTTGCTCTTTACTTACCGCGTACTTAACTTAGTCCGAATAACTCGTCTAATTGGTTAGAATTTATGTTTGAAGGTGGCCTTTTAATGATGGCCCAATCCGACCAATCACCGTCCCCGCCCCACAGTTAACCGGCCGTAATGAGGTAATATACCATTGTTCCGGGATAACACGTAGGTAATGTATGGGCTGGTGATTTGTATTGTGCGCTAAGATTTATTACCATCTTATAATTACCCAACGCTAAGATGGGCTGATACGAAAGTGCGGACATAGGATGTCGTGTTTGGAAATATATCATTTGATTTAGGATTGGGTAAGCCATGTATTATTATACAGGGTTACGGATAACTAACGCATAAATCGTCAAAGGTGAGTTAGGTACGTTAAGACTAACAACTTAAACAAATAAAATCAAATAATAAAATCGCTACTGTAATAATTATGTCCTTTGTCACGTAGCATAGGAATCTATTAATATTACGGAACCCTTCAGATGGGACCCCAACTCACACTTGGCCATTTTTAGGGTTCCGTACCTTAAAAGGAAAAAAGGAACCCTTATAGGATCACTCGTGCGTCTGTCTGTCTGTCTGTCTGTCCGTCTGTCACAGCCAATTTGCTCCGAAACTACTCGACCGATTGAGTTAAAATTTGATGAACATATGTAAATTGGTGACCCAAAGTCAAGTAGAATAATACATTTTAATCAGGGGGGCCACTTTCGGGGGTAAATCAGAAAATAAAAAAAAACAAAAATCGTAAACTGTGTTGTGTGACATATCAAATGAAAGAAGTTGTTGTCATCTCAGATATATTTTTTTTATAATTTTTGCATAAACGAGTTTGAAGTTATTTAAGAAAAACGACGAAAATTGACCATTCCCCCTCCCTCTATCTCCGAAACTACTGAACTTAAAGATTTGAAAAAAATATGGAAAATAGTTCTTTGCCTATAGATTACTGGAAAACCTATAAGAAGTTTGAGTATTCAAATTAAATCGAAAATTCTTAATAATATAACCCTCCCCCCCTGCCGGTACCACCGTAACCGCTATGTCCCTGCATTTTAAATCTGTAATATTTTCGAAAATATTTATTTAAATTACGGAACCCTCACCACGCGAGTCGAACTCGCACTTGTCCGGTTTTTTTTCATTTGTTTCTGTGAAACACTTCAAACCTGTTTATGTACCAATAAACAAAGATTTAAATAGCAATGAATCTCTATTTAATGTGTGCGATATTTTTCTATACTTGTATTTTGTTTGGTAATGCAATCATTAGTTTTTACCTAAAAAGCTAGTTAGCTAGTTGAACTAGTTTACCACTAGGTATCATGACCCAAAAAAAAACTTACAAATCGTAGGTAACGTTTGCAAATATATGCAAATATAATATATACCGAAATTTGTGCATTTCTCTCTGCCTTCTCCATCACGGAACATAGGCGTGAAGTTACGATCAATATCTATCTATATTTATATAAAAATCAATTGCTGTTCGTTAGTCCCGCTAAAACTCGAGAACGGCTGAACGGATTTATCTTATCTTGATTTCGAAATGTTTGTGGAGGTCTAGGAAAGGTTTAAAAGGTAAAAAAATGAAAAAATTGAAGGGAAATAGTAAAAAACACAATTTTATTTTCCCAAACTTTTTACTCCGTATCTATCAAACCTTTGACACAATATTTCATTCTGAGGCAATACAAAGTTTGCCAGGTCAGCCAGCTAGTCTAAAATAAATGCTTTGAAACAGGGCTCCCAATATTCCAATTGGAAAGCTACAAGCAACAGAGGCGGGTGATATATCAACGTCCCTCGATCACTAAACATGGTCTAAAGTGCATTCATTTGGACTGCGCCGGGATGCTATTAATCAGGTACGGAGGCACCAGTTTTGTTTGAGTGTAACTAGCGCAGCGATTCAGGTGAGGTTGGATGCGGTAATTATTCATATTTGAGCGAAAACTGGGCTTTGATATGATGAACGCAATGCGCGTCTCGGTTACTGACATTTAAGACAAACAATTCACTTCCTCCAAAAAATTGTCGCAATTTGCTTTCTGCTAACGGACTTTTACTAAATGGTAAACATTCATGCAATGCACATGAATTTTAAATCATACTGTATACATTTAGATATCTGAACAAAAGTAAAGAGACGATTAACACACTGCACTTTGCTCCGACGGATGCCGCGGGGCGGCAGATTTGGATATTGTATGCAAATATCTCGATTTGTTTAGAAAACATGCCTAGGCCAACACACTGCCGACGAGGTCTTAAAGTGTTACGCGGCAAAAGCCCGCCGGCGAACTGCTTAACAAGGTAAATTGTGTCAAAACACGTGTCTTAAAATAAGGGAACCACGATAAAAACAACGCGAACAAGCTGTTGTAATAATTTCCTCGAGAAAAAAGTTAACCTATACAGTTAGATAAGTACTTACTTTTATTAATTACTTTGAAGATGGTCTAATTTTCGACATTCGTAATGCAATCTAACCCAACTCATTGTAACAAGCAATGTTATTAGCAAAAGACGCTTCATATCTCCCCGTGGCAAGAATGTTTGCACAAGGCGCCACGGTAAGAGCAGACAAAACTGTGTCAAAAAAAAACTCGCTTAAAAAGCTTACCAATCGTACACCTCAAAACTTTAAAAATTGTCTTATTGTAAATTATTCTTAGTCAATAAAAGACACCTCCGCGCTATATAGCTCCCGAAGACAGGATATCAATGTGCCACTATAAGAGGAGTGTTTTATCAGTAATTTTCTGAGATAAAAAGCTACCTAATTAAACTCTTACATGCCAACTTGTATAAGTAACTTTTGGACTAAATATTGAATTATAAATGAATCTGAATCAATCCAGATACAGTAACTCATTAAAAGGCACCTCCACGCTACATAGCTCCCGTGGCACGCGTGTTTGCACAGGGCGCCACGATAAGAGCAGCGCAAACAAAGCGCCGACTGACCTGACAGCCGCCCGATAGCCTGACTGATTGCCGTTCGATGCTCGCCTTATTGACAAGTTATTGTGATCTAATTCCACACATGATATACGACAGGTGAGCTGTTACCGAGTTTTGGTTAGAATAGAATAGAAAGAAACCCATATTTTCACCAAACGCAAGGCAAAAATACAATTTTTGGACACAACAGATTCTATAGCGATTCAATTTAAAAACAATACCAATTATTATTGTTGGATTCCAGGAAGGAAAAATCACTAGTATCTACTGTTTGATTACACTAACTTACTCACTGAAATCAATCGACACTTGTTAATTACTAAAAAAATATAGCATCAAGCCACATCAGTAATTTGATCAATTACAATTTATCCGAAAATCTGTCAAGTTGATAATAATGAGGTAAGCATTTCCTTCACTTTTTACATAATTTTAAATCGCACTACATCTTTACTAATCGAACCACATCTTTGCAAAATCCTTGCATATCCGGGCACTTGAATTATAAATAACCGTATGAGAAGACCTAGGAACACATTTGGTAACAACGCCTACGCCATATTCCTGGTTAAACCAAGAAAGAGAATGTCCGAAGCCCTCCTGTCCAAAATACTAATCCACTAATGCAACCTGATTGCAATCACGCAGATACCCAACAATACAACTTCATTAGACATGGAGTGTATAGCAAATATTGGGGGTTTGTCCAGCTGTTCGCGAAATGGAGTGGTCAGATCCGTACAAACATTCATTAGGCCGATTAATTGTATCTGCTAATGGTATACTTTGTACGAGTGTTGGCTAAATACTCATTGTCTCTTTGGATTGTGCCTTCTTGATGGGTCGAGGAAACTCCAGTGTTTGGTGGAAGAAGAACAAACATCCTTGTAAATGTTCTGAGGAAGACATGCTAATGGTATAAACAGACCAGGATGAAAAATAAATAAGTAATTCATTTGACCCCCGTCAATGAAATGGGTTGTGTCGACCGTTTGAACCGAGGCTAACGGGTTCGATTCCCGTGTCTGAGATATTTTAGTAGGTGTTTGTGTATGTGTTGTGTGAACAACGCAACGGCACCCACGGCACAGGTTAACACAACTTTACTTAGTGTGGGCTGATCGAACTAGGTAGAAGAAATGCCAAAAAACATTAAAATAACGATTACAATATAATTTTTTTAAAAAAAACTTTCAGACAAACTGTATACAAAATCACTTTCTTAGGGTTCGGTAGCGGAACTCTTTAAGTTTCGCTATGTCCATCCGTCCGTTCGTCCGCCTAGCAGCAGCTATGCTCGGACACTCGCAGCACTAGAAATCTGTTAATTGGTATGATAACTGTTCTTATTAATAAAGAAATGTAATAAACAATTGAAAATAAACTGTTTTCGTGGTCTCATCTCGCTTATAACAAAACAATGTATAAGACCAACCTGAACATACAACATGACCTTGAAATAATGGTTGTGATCTTTCATAGAACGATCGAATTGGAAGATGTTGATTATGTTATAACAAAACATTTCATTTCTTCTAAATAAATAATGTTATTTCCACCTTCCAAGCATTTGAAACTAAAAGACAAGGGGAGTCCCAAAAATCATAATAGTGATGCACAGTCACATTATCGATAAACTTAAATGACTCACTCAAGTTCGTCCATTCGCCGATTCGTCTCGCACGATCGGGTCCCAACGGGCACGCTGCCTCCATACAAAATCTGGATGCAATCCAAACTAATAGTGGTTAGACAACGCTATCGATCATTGCAACAATGGATGCCTATGCCGCACAATGGACACGTAATGATTTTTCGGAATCCTTATTATGGGACTTTTTATTTGGGGTTTTTAGAGATCTTGCGGATTTAGATTTTATGTTTGATAAGTAATGAAATAATTAACAAACAATTGATAACATTTTCCACACCGTAAGGGACTTAGCGTAAACATCAGCAGTGAACGTAATTTGGTTGAAATTATGATGAAGAAGAGCGCTCGAAGCCTGCCTCTGTGCCGGCAACTACAGGACCGTATATTACAACCTGAACCTGATAGTGCTGACTACTACCATTTAGCAGCAAGTAAATCAGGTAATGCGGTAGTGTCTACGTCCACGAGCTCTGTCATTAAAATAAAGAATATCCGCCTCATTCTGCATCACCCCTGGTGTAAACACGTATCGATATCTTGGAAACAAACCACCACCACTTTTACAACTTTCATGACAAAATAATTGTACAAAGCATCAGAGCATATATTTTCATTGTGTAAAAGCTTGAATATACATTTATTATCACTGTGGTTGGCAAAATCATTTTTCACCAACTTTTTCTTTTAAAAACATAACACGACGTATTGTAGAATAAAATAAAAATTGATGTTTGAATATTGCTACATCTAGAGGGGTGTCTCAAGGCATGAGGCGCAGCGTTATTGATGGGATCAGTTTGCTTATCGTTTATTATATTTTCACACCCGCCACTGTCCACGTGTTTGTAACATCGATTGAGGAAGTGCTGAGAATTTTTTTTTTATTATTAATATAATTTTTTTATAGTTTCTAGTCTATTGCTAATGAAAAGGTAAAAGTTGGTTTCGTTCTCGACTACAGTTTTTTGCAGTTAAAATGTATATCAAAAATCATGAGTAGACTTTACAAATAGTGAGTGTCTCTAATTTACATAAAAGTATCATCCATACTCTAATATTTCTGGGCCCAGTGTTAACCCAGTGCAAATTATGGCATTTTCAAATGAATAGAAAATAAATAATTTGAAATTAGGGCATTTTTTGAATTGCCAGTAGTTGAAGTATATATGTTTAAGTAAAAGTTGAATTGCTAATTGTTATCTATATTACAAAATCTGTGTAATAAGTTAGCAAATAACGATTTTATGGGCCCAAAATTACCCGTCTCCTTTTAACTCATTCGGCCCCGTACTTGCAGAAGAAATCGGCTGTGCCTTGTCCAGTTTCTTTTTAGAAGGAAGGAATTGAAAAAAAAAAAGATATTTTAATTGATTGTTTTTATCCCTATTTCTAATTTACTTATTTGTTTTATTTTTTTTTTGCAATAGAGTTATTCAGTCTTAAATTTTTGATTTCAATAACTTTTCTAAAACGATTGTGCAATCTTACTCGAAATAAAATAAAATGTTTCTAATCGTTCATTGTGTATTGTATTCTGTTGCAAAAACGTAAAAAACTGAAAGATAAGTACTTAATCCTGAAAATTTTATTACTCTCTGATTTTTTCATACATCAACGCCAAAAAAACTTAACACTTCTGTCCTCAACTGTACGGTCACGCTTGAGCAGGAAGGGTTGATAAATGGAAACAATTTTGGAGTGCATCTAACTATGACCTAAGATTTATCTTGCAAGTGACGTGTCATTTTTCTCGCGTGTCATACGATTATCTGTAACGCCGTAGACAGATCATGTGGAAACAGGGATATATAGACGCACATACATATTATTTTGTATAAATTGATTGGTATGGTGTACACTGCGACGTATTTCAAAAATGAATTTATATTTTCGAAAATTTTGCAGACGCATCATGTTTTTTTTAATGCAATTATATTGGCAAACAAGCGTGCAGTGCACATTGATGTTAAGTGACGACTCCAGCCTATAGACAACCATACAGAGACCAAGGTTAAAATGCAGATGCGTTGCCACTTCTAAGGCCTAAGGTGTTATGCCTCTGTGCAGGAAATTACAGGGCTGTACATCACACCTGACCGGAACACGATAGTGCTGAACACTACCATTAGCGGCAAGTATATTAGGTAATGCGGTGGTGCCTTCGCTTGCGAGCTCCGTCACTGCAGCTCTACCACCAGTAAAAATTTCGGCTAATAGTCTTCAACTGCTGGACAAAAGCCTGCCCAAAGATGCTGTACTGCATCACATGGGGGTTATGCAACATTTGCCACGGTGCCACGTCGGCGATTGCAGTGGCGGTGGTTTTATTGCAGGACGCTGCTACCTCTCCCACGTTATTGTAATGTATTTGCCTTATTTGTATTTTACTAGTGCCTTATTGGAATGGTTTGACCCCTATTGGGTTAGTTAACCCTTCACAAGCAGAAGGATCCTCCTCCACGACGGAGGGGACGACACGTCCCAAAGCCTAAAATGACACATTCCTAAACCTAAATTGATCAAACTGAACTGCCTCAGTAGCGTAGTGGTAGCAGGCCACTACTATTACGCTGGAGGTCCTGGGTTCGATTCCCGGGTCGGGGGATATTAGAGATAACGGTCTAAAATCCTTTATCTCTGCTTCTATTGGGATTTTTCCATTTTCTGGAAGTTTTCCAGTACCCCGGAGTTTGGTAATGTGCCCGGAGATGGCAACAGGTTCGCCACCTGTTACATGGGCCAAAACGTAACCGGCGAGTCGTGGGTGTTTGCATGTATGATTAAATGCATGCATTTACCTCTGCCTACCCTTTCGGGGATTACAGGCGTGAAGTTACGTAAATTGATCAACATGAAGTTGAATTATAATTTCTCTCTTGAAAGGCGAGTCCTGTCAGTACAGTACTGACAGTCCTCTAGTTGGGCTCTGATGATGGTGTTGAATAGAATTTTAGTTTTGTTTTCTCAACTTGATTGCATCAGAAATTGACGTTTCTCGCTACTGGGCTCAGGTTAAAAGTCAAACCACTCCTTGCCCGTTAAGATTTTAAAGATAATACTTAACTGAAATATGCCAGCTATTTAAAGAAAGTAGTCAACTGGCGCAGCGTTTAAAGTAGTGAAGCATTCAAAATATTGTCTTTTTTCAGAGTATATTTGAACTTATCCTTCCAGGCCAGATATTATTCAGTAAAATGATGATAAATCAATAAGGATCAGCTAAAACACTAATGTAATGAAATCCCAGACACGGCGGTGTTCATATCA
The DNA here is from genome assembly GCA_036365455.1 of Macrosoma leucophasiata. Lineage (NCBI taxonomy): Eukaryota > Metazoa > Arthropoda > Insecta > Lepidoptera > Hedylidae > Macrosoma > Macrosoma leucophasiata. The sequence continues at coordinate 1,509,910 of JAWQUS010000014.1, read as the reverse complement.
GACACCTCCGCTCGATGCGGCTTAGGCAAATCCGACACGACATGCCCTTAGAGTGCTTGCACACTTACCAACCATGTTTATAGCTAGAGATGCCCGATTTTTCGCTTTGAATCGATCTTCTGGATCGTAATTCGTAACCTGGTTAATTATTTCATTGAAACACTCATATAGTACATTGCATTACATTGAATCAATCTTGGAAGAACGTATATTTATTTTGTGAAAATACAGCAAAAACATAATTTAATATAAAAATATTTTTTATATTTTTCTACAAAAAAAAGGAATCAAAATGCAGACGCATTGCCACCCCTGAAACCTGAGTTGTTATGTCTCTGTGATAGTCATTACAAGTCAATCCATAATAATATACATTACCATCTAACCCGAACACGATAGTACTGACCTAATTTATCCGTTACCAAATAATAGGGCCATATGGCAGCAGATAAATTGTACGAAAAGAAACGAAAAATCCAGAATGTAAACTGGTTTCAATTCCAGCAACACTAAAATTAGATGGTAATTGAGCCTTAAAATGTCAACTTATAATTTCAGCTATTTGAAGTCCATAGCTGGAAAAAAAGCTTTCCTACAAGGATCTACAATATGGGGTTCTTCAAAACTGGCGTCAAAAGAATCCTTCAGGGCTGACAGCGCGTTGGCAACTCCCCTTTTGAAAATGTTCATAGGCGACGGTAACCCCACTTTCCATCAGGAGGCCCGTCTGCTTGTCTGTCAATCCTTTGACATAAAAAAAAATAAAATAAGGAAGATATGCCATTAATATCGCGATCGCCATGCGTCACATACGGATTGTCGATCGATGTCAACATACTCCATCAAAAATATGACTGCGACAAAATCGCAAGTCTACAAGCGTCCTTATTCAAATCCGTCGCGACACGGCCATGGAGCGGAGAGCCGACTAAACAGTGTAGATTACACCGAAACACCATCAGCAAAGAAACTTAGCGGGGAATCTTGCGTGCCCTATACTATGTCTGTAGTGATGTGCGGTGCTGCTATCGGTTATTATATCGATAAAATTATTTTATAAAGGGCTTGGCGTTTGCAAGCCACTGTTCGGCTTCCGAGTTTGATTTTCAGGTCAAAGTATACGTTACTAACCCTGGCTTTTTCATAGCTCAAAACATCCTGTTTGGAAATATTATATCGTGTTTATTACTATAAACGCCCCTCAAATATCATGTGATTTAAACAACACATAACATGAAATGCATATTAAAAACGGTTATATTTTGTGTGTGTATGAAGTTACTACCTACGGAACCTAGTGGGTCCCACTGGTCTTATCATTTTGAGAAATGTCGAAACACAAATTGCGGCTTGTGAGATAGCATACAGCATACATACTTACTATAACAGACGTGCAACTGTCGTTCTAGTCATCTTCAACTTCGACGGATTACAGTTACTGGTAGCAACAAGTATGATTAATAAGATAATCATTGGATCTATTGCGACACGGTCATGGAGCGGAGAGCCGACTAAACAGCATAAATTACACCAAAACACCATCAGCCAAGAAACTTAGCAGTTATTAATAATTAAAAAAAAATGTATTAGTTGCTTGGCGCTACCAAGCCAGCTAGCAGCTCTGGAGTTCGGTCTTAAGGTTAAGGAGTACCTAACTGTCACTGGATCCGCCCATCCAGCTAGCGATATCCTTACGCATACCGAGTAAACTCCTGTCGTGCGTCAGAGCTGACACACACACTTTTTTGCTTTATTTTTTATAACTTTACCGACTACAGATATTTATATTCTGTGAAAATTACAATTATGCTTTTAGATTTACCAACTTAAAAAAATTGCCTCACAGACAAAGACACTTACAAATAGACAACGAACCTCAATAAAAATTATGTGGTTCACAACTATGCAGCAATCCAAAGGGAACGTAAACATATCGATAAAAGCCTGCCAAGTAACATCACTAACAACAATAGCAAATAACATTTGTCCCGGATTTGTTCCACGGCTGTCCGATTCAATTATTCATGCAATAGTTCATAATAATGCGTTAGATGCCGCTTTCTCCGTCACGAGCGCGCATAATGCTGAGTTATATGCGAAATGAAACGATTGTCAGTCTGTGTTGCATCTCGACGATGAAATGGGTGTAAATTATTGCACTTATATCGGTTTTAATGATGAATGATCTTCGAAAATGCTTAAACTTGAACTCGAACTCGCGGCCACTGGGAATCTAGTCCAGCCACTCTTCCAACTGAGCTACCGAAGTCCTGCCCGATTTGTCAAATCTTTCCTTCACATTTATTGCATTGCCTTTGGTGGCAGTAGCGACATCTATTGCCAACAATGCTAGTTTGCTAGTAAGCTCAGTTGGAAGAGCAGCTGGACTAGATTTCCGATTCCCAGGGGCCGCCGAGTTTAAGTCTCGCTTGAAGTCAATCATTTTTCTTTTTAAAAATCTGTAGGCTGTAAAAATATCCCCCGGTATAATAATAGTTCCGTTACGGAAATCCGCGACCAAGAATCAAACGATCGTCACACACCACCGGACTATTTGGTGAAGTCACAGTTTCTAAGAAACAACAATACCACCAACCATTTTAGTTTCGTACATGTAGGTAACCGCAGAATATCAGAAAACTTACTGTGCTCAACATTAAATATTGCAAATCGAGCCTAGCAAGGAGACTTCGGCTTATTTCGGGTCTGTAGGGCGTTATCTCTTTTGCACCGTACCTAACATTCACACTTGATCAAAATGGTCGACAAACATCAAAACGTTTGTCGACTATTTTGATCGAGATTTTTACCGATACCGGACTGTCACTGCTTACGTAGGCAGTGTGCAACAGAGATAACGCTCTACGAAGTCGAAACGAGCCGATCGTTTCTTTCGCAGGCGCGATGTGCAATATTAATTGTTGAGTACTGTAAGTTATTGTTTCAACAAAAACGCAATCATACACCACAATTAATGTAATGACATAAAATCTGAATAAATCAATGAACACATCTCTCGCAATATCTCAAACAATGAGTCGTGAAACTCGATTGGTATCATTACATCGTCACCGAAGAGTCTCGGTAACAATTCTCAAGATATATGGTTTTGCATCAACACCATTGACGGCCAATTATCATGGAGATTTACCGCCGGCGACGTTCGAGTGATTATAAGTGCAGAGAAGACACTGCAATGAAACTAACCACTTAATTACCTATGTGTATTTGTTGAATTTGTACACACTTAGAACATTATTTACAGGACATTCTATAAATATTTGTTATTTTTGTCGTTTATGATTGAATATTTTTGTCGTGTGCAGTTCAAAGTATCAACGAGCAGGTTCTAAATCAAGATAGAGAAATTTGAGTTCTGTTATTTTACACTTTTTAGTCTTGATTATGTCTAGTATCTGGTTTTAAAAGTCAGTTTTTTTATTTGTTAATTTTCGAAGGTAACGTGAGATGTTAATATAGATAAAAATGTTAAATGGTAACTGCAGCCTACAGATACCGACACAAAAACCGATGGACAAACTGAGGATGGGTTGGCACCCCTGGGATCTTAGTTGTTATTTCAATTGTCTCTGTGATAGTTATTACGAGGCCATACATACGTATTAGTTTAAATGTCGATAAGTAACTTACACGTCGATCCAAAACTGTTGAGTATTTTCTGTCGACACATTTCCATATTACCTTCTAACTCCTATTAGTTTCAGATAAAATACGTACACAAATTAAGAAAACACAACTAAAACTCTACAAATCCATACATCTTTTGAAGGAAGCATACTATGCGTATGCCTACGCGTCGTTGCGTTATGGTGTTTTATTGTGGGGGATAGTGCAGAAGCGCATAATGTATTTATTCTACAGAAAAAGTGTTTACGTATTCTTTTTAATATTAAGCCTAGAGATAGCTGCAAACCGCATTTCGTGAATGAGAGTATTTTGACATTCCCATCAATTTTTATTTTGGAAGCAGTGCATTTTTAAATGTATTATTTACATACTGTAAAAATCCAAGACGTCAAAATCTATTAGAACTACCTATAGGAGATATGGATACATACAGAAAGGGACCACATTATAAAGCTGTAAAATGATATAATAATATTCCAAATAATTTGAAAACTGTGACTAATGACAAGCAATTCCTTAAGAAACTTAAGTCCTATTTAATATTGAAATGCTATTATACAGTCGATGAATTCTTACGCGATAAATAGTGAAATGGATTTTTATTTTATTTTGACATTTATTTTATCAAATTGACATAATATTGTAATCATAACATTCTTAAATTATTGACATTTTTATTTGTCATTTTAAATGTAGCTAATTATTTAAAATTTTTTAATCAAGAATGTGTTAAATACCTACAAATGACAATATTATGTACCTATTTTGATAAATTAATATGACTGCAAGACGAATCACTCTGTACTCCATATTGCGATGCCCCATAGAAGGGTCCCATGTACCTACTTAACTACTGATGTAAGTGTAATATGTATAAGACCTTTAATGTAATGTATATGTACATATTGGCAATTAATAAATTGATTGATTGATTGAGGATTCTCTGGATTTCTCTACAATACCATCATCAAATCCCACAGAAAAATTGCTTGCAATTGTCTCTCAGCTGCAATAGAGACGGTAGGTAGTATTCGAAACATTAAAACGATCTTTGCTTCGTTACAAATCGCCCACGGCGTGTCACAAGCGAATGGGACGAGAAAGCAATCAGTAACGCGCTGTTTCTGTTGGGATTATTTGAAATTGTAATATTATGCACATTGTGAGTATTATAGTGGATTAAAGTGATTATTAAATGAAATATTACTATAGGCAGTGATAATACTATAGTAATAGAAATAATAATATAATTTTTTTTTTTTTATGTAATGGAAGTGGCAAACAAGCATGCAGTTCACATTGATCTTAAGTGATGACTGCAGCCTATAGACACCCACATAAAGACCAAGGTCAAAATGCAGATGCGCTACCACTTCTGAGGCTGAAGGTGTTATGCCTCTGTGCCGGAAATTACAGGGCCGTACATTACCACCTGACCGGAACACGATAGTGCTGAACACTACCATTTAGCGGCAAGTATATTAGGTAATGCGGTGGTGCCTACGCCCGCGAGTTCCGTCACTGGAGCTCTACCACCAGTGATCTGATTCTTATTCTAAACATAACATTTCTTTTAATAACTAATATTTCTGGGCAATTTCAACAATCGTCCTGCGTAGGTTTCCCAATACAGGAAAGGCTATGTAGTTGATTAATAATATAATCAAGGCGGAAACTGACCGTTTGTATTTAACCGTATTAATCAAATAAATACTGGCAACTTTATATAATCAACTGCATCAGTAGTCGTCATGTCTAGTGGTAGCAAGCCACTACTTAACTGCTGTGCTTGAGTCTGGGTTCGATTCACGGGACGGGAATTATTTGAGATAACACTATAAGTATAATTATCTCTGGTTCTATTGGGTATTTACCATTTTTCGAAAGTTTCCCAGTACGTTTTTTTTGTAATGGAAGTGGTAAACAAGCATGCAGTTCACATTGATCTTAAGTGATGACTGCAGCCTCACAAAGACCAAGGTCAGAATGCAGATGCGTTACCACTCCTGAGGCCTAAGGTGTTATGCCTCTGTGCCGGAAATTACAGGGCGGTACATTACCACCTGACCGGAACACTGTAGTGCTGAACACTACCATTTAGCGGCAAGTATATTAGGTAATGCGGTGGTGCATACGCCCGCAAGCTCCGTCACTGGAGCTCTACCACCAGTAATGTCTAGTGGTAGAAAGCTTACCAACCACTTCTTAACTGCTGTGCTTGAGTCTGGGTTCGATTCACGGGATGGGAGTTATTTGAGATAACACTATAAGATTAATTATACCTGGTTGTATTGGGTATTTACCATTTTTTGAAAGTTTCCCATTGCCTCGGGGTTTGCTAATGTTTAATGTTTCCGAAGGCCCAATAGGCTAGCCACCTGTTCACACAAGGGCTAAAAAGGTTTCCAACATATCGTAGGTTTGCATGTATGCTTGAAAGCATTCATTTTCCTTAGCCTACCCGGAATCACTGGTGGTAGAGCTCTAGTGACGGAGCTCGCGGGCGTAGGCACCACCGCATTACCTAATATACTTGCCGCTAAATGGTAGTGTTCAGCACTATCGTGTTCCGGTCAGGTGGTAATGTACGGCCCTGTAATTTCCGGCACAGAGGCATAACACCTTAGGCCTCAGGAGTGGCAACGCATCTGCCTTTTGACCTTGGTCTTTGTGTGCGTGTCTATAGGCTGCAGTCATCACTTAACATCAATGTGAACTGCATGCTTGTTTGCCACTTCCATAACAAAAAAAAAAAAAAAAAAAAATCACCGACGGGAAGTTACGTATACCTGATAATACAAATTTTGCTAATACATTACATCATGACTACATGACATGCTCTCATTTTTAGAAATGTAGGTGGTAATGTACGGCCCTGTAATTTCCGGCACAGAGGCATAACACCCACCTACATTTTGACCTCTGGTCATTGTGTGGGTGTCTATAGGCTGCAGTCATCACTTAACATCAATGTGAACTGCACGCTTGTTTTCCACTTTTAATTAATACATTAAAAAAAAAACATTACATCACGACTTGATGCTCTCGTTTTTTGCAAAACCGGTTGAAAGGGATGAATATTGACATTATCGATTTGGCGTTTTTTCAATCCAAAAATAAACAACTGTTACCTTGCAGTCCTCCACAAAGTTATTTTATAAAATTGTGTACTGATTGATAGCCAAAATACACAAATATTGAAACTCTGTAAGCCGGCACGGGACAATTGACGGAATCTTCCTTTATTGGGCAAAATAAGGTGACTGTACACAAATCAATTGTCTAGTTCGCTCATGTTAAAGATAGAAAATATATTTTTAGTGGGGTTCCGTATATTATGAGGAAATTAAAATTGAGTGGTAATTATAGTGCTAGAATTATGTAATAGGAAAACAATTGTATGGGGTAAACTAAAATCTAGCTAGCTATCACTACTGGTGGTAGAGCACCAGTGACGGAGCTCGCGGGCGTAGGCACCACCGCATTACCTAATATACTTGCCGCTAAATGGTAGTGTTCAGCACTATCGTGTTCCGGTCAGGTGGTAATGTACGGCCCTGTAATTTCCGGCACAGAGGCATAACACCTAATGCCTCAGGAGTGGCAGCGCATCTGCATTTTGACCTGTGGTCATTGTGTGGGTGTCTATAGGCTGCAGTCATTACTTAACATCAATGTGAACTGCACGCTTGCTTGCCACTTCCATTACATAACAAAAATCTAGGCTGTTTTTTATTAAATGAATGACAGCGACTATTTGATCTACTTCCAGGAACCAAAAAAGACTAAAACTGGCTTACTTCGATCTGACTGCATAATTATACCTGCAGGTAGAGTTAAAACCTTTCAAAATCTACGTACCTTCATAAAATGAAGAGCCTGGTGATTATACAAGAAGCGAGAGTAGTTACATCACTACGTTGCCAAATAATTTACTGAAATCGTATTGCCCGCAGTGAAATTCGACAAAAGCGCAAAACATATTTTCCGTTTTTTTTTTGTGAATTATGGGATCAAGATTGTTTGGTTCCATAAGGAAGTGAAAAAGCAAATTAAAACAGTTTTATGATCGGCGCAGATTTTCTTCAGCTATCATATACATATCAGCCTTATCTACTACACATTTTCGCTAATTTGGCAGATGTCCTGAATCCAGTTTTAACCTACAATGACGCAAGAAACAGTTTTTACGTTTTTCTCTTTTATCTATTGCTGGATGTCCAACGACATGGTGTTATCGATTCCCAGATTCAAAGTCCTAAAACCTTATTTAGTAATTATCCGATGCTATGAATTATCTTAAAAACCCAGGGAACTGGTATCTATTTTACTTTCCGGAGTTTCAGTAAGTGAACCTGAACGTGTAGGCACCACCGCATTACCTAATCCATCTGCCCATAAATTAAAGTGTTCAGCACTATCGTTTTCCCGTTATATGGTTATATCACAGTCTAAAGAAAACGAACGTGTTAATTACCTACAGTCATCCAACGAACGTGTAATGTCAGAGCAATCGTGCGGGGCGCGCGACGCGCGGGCGGGAGGGGGCGGTACCAAGTAGCCCATACAACAACTGTCATCTACTTGGTACTGAGCGATAAGGGGTGCGAAATTTAAAATTTCTTATACTATGCTTTTGGAAAGAAGATATTGAAAAATTTGATGTTAACTGTACTGTTAATATTTATTCTAATTTTCATTTATTAATAATGTCTGTTATATTTTACGCTTTACGTACTACAAAAAATCTTTAAAGAAAAACTGTGAATATTTTTATTGTTTGTTTGTATGTGCTTGATATTCGGGTTATATTGGATGGAGTTAAAAACGTATGGATACATATCAGGATCGGTAAGACTGGGAAATTGGTAGGTTGGTAGATTGAAAGATTTAAGGGAAATCTGTTGATAGGTTGAGATATTTATAGTTTGATAGATTTTTCCATTTTCTGAAGGTTTCCCAGTACCTCGAAGTTTGGTAATGTGCCCGGAGATGTAAACACGCTCGCCGCCTGTTACATGGGCCAAAACATGACCGGCGAATCGAGGATGTTTGCATGTGTGCATTTACCTCTGCCTACCCTTCTGGGGATTACAGGCGTGATGTTTTTAGGATTTTATATATGTTCAACGAAAACTGATGAGTTACAAGCAACGTAAATAAAAACAAAAACGTGACAACCTTAATGAATTTGCGTTTTTATGTGTGAAGGCGGCATATTGCAAACTTCAAAGGCGATAAACTACTGTATGTACTTATACTGTGGTTATATTATAAACATTTATAATAAATACAATCGCAGAAGCAAAACAGATAAGGCCTCAGGTGGCAACTTATTTGTATTTTGTCGTTCTTTTATATGCTGCAGTATTATTCTCCATGTGTATTGCATGCTCTCTTGCCACCATCATTTTATAAAATAATCTAGATACAAATCTAGAAACCACTAATAAAAAAAAACAATTGAACCAATATTATTTTCCGTTAAATTTTCAATTGGTTTACCTACACTGCCCACGGTACCCGCATCAAAGAACGCAAAACGTCAACGCAAAGCTCCCTAATTCTACGTTGCCGCACGTACGGTTGAAGCCAATACATCATTATCATTTGATATTTCCCATTCTGTCTGTGTGTTGTTTCGGAGTTTTTTGTTCATGTCTACCGGAGCGGATGACACGTTGATTTGGAATCAAATATTATGATTAGACCCCAATTGTTTGAGATTTGAACGTGACCGTTTTTTTTTTATTAAGAAAATAAGTTTTCCATTCGCATTTGTCTGTACACATTACTGATGGTAGAATGCTAGTGGAGCTCGAGAGCGTAGGCATCACCGCATTACCTAACTATTCTCAAACTCAAAAATGTATTTAATCACTTGGAAATAATATAATTTTCTTGTGGTAGGTTGTCAAATTACAAAATATAAAATAAAGCGAATAACAACTGATACGTTGATTAATATACATATATATATAACCAAAAATACTTAATAATAAAAATAGGTATCAACAGAATGTTCCATGCTCTCTTTTACAAACGACAAGATAAATAAATAAAAGAATATGGGACATTCTTTGTCATTCACTGGCAGAGTTCCATTTACCGCCTATTAATTATTATTGTGTTCAGCGTATTCCAGTTAGGTGGTAATGTATCGCCCTGTGATTATTATCACAGAGACATAATAACTCAGATCTCGGAGGTGGCAACGCATCTGCATTTTGAAATCTGGTTTTTAGAGTAGATGTCTATAGACTGCAGTCATCACTTAACATTCGCGGGAGCTGCATATAATAATAATGGCAACCCATTATACGTCCCACTGCTGGGCACGAGTTTCTCCCCTTTTTGGGGGGAGGCCTGGAGCTTTCTCCGCCACGCTGCTCCAATGCGGATTGGTGGAGGTGGGTGGGTTAGTGGCCAACCCGCTGTCGGATGTTTTCAAACCGCCCATAAGGCCTCCGATAAGGTTTAACGACTGCTATCTATCGATAGAAACTGGGACCGACGGCTTAACGTGCCCTCCGAAGCACGGAAACGCGCATTTAATTTGCCACTAGCGGTCACCCTTCACACTACCCGTCCGCGCCCGTAGTGCTTAACCTAGTTGATCGCTTCCGATCTACACCAGCCGCGGGGCCGTGCGCGCTTCATACTTGTTGGTATTGTTCAACTCTGTTGTGTTCTGGTTCGACGGTAATCTAAAGCCCCGAAGTTATCACCACAGAGAGAAACAACTTATGTGTTGTTGGGTGGCCAAGTATATCTGAATATTCATATCTGGTTTTTGTACTACAGCCTATAGTCTGAGGCTACAGTCATCGTATGGCATCCTTGTGAACTGCAAGCTTTTTTTAATGTAATGGTAATGGTAAACAAGCATGCAGTTCGCATTGATGTTAAGTGATGACTGCAGCCTATAGACACCCACACAAAGACCAAGGTCAAAATGCAGATGCGTTACCACTCCTGAGGCCAAAGGTGTTATGCCTCTGTGCCGGAAATTACAGGGCCGTACATTAACCACCTGACCGGAACACGATAGTGCTGAACACTATCATTTAGCGGCAAGCATATTAGGTAAAACCACCACCAATCCGCATTGGAGCAGCGTGGTGGAGTAAGCTCCAGGCCTCCTTCCCAAAAAAAGGGGAGATACTCGTGCCCAGCAGTGGGACGTATAATGGGTTGCCATTATTATTATTATTTATATTAGGTAATGCGGTGGTGCCTACGCCGCGAGCTCCGTCACTGGAGTTCTACCACCAGTAAAGGCTTGTTCGCTTATTTCTTTACATAAAAAATATATCAAATTCAACCCATAACTTGCAGCTCAGAATATTATATCATTACTGCATCCACTGGATCACAGTAATGCATCATGACACAGATAATGGTCGCTCAATATATTAAAACTGTTTAATCAGTGCTACGTTTCCACGCATAATTATCGAATTAGATTCTAAATTAATTAATGTTAATGGTATACCGTGACCATTATAATAAATTGTCATATAATTGCTATGTCACTAATGTTATATATGTGGAAGTAAATGTTTCTCGTCTTTTATCGTTAGTAGTCCAAAATACATGGGCCTAGGCTACTAAGCTCATTATTTTTTCCAAGCGCATTCCGCATAAATCTAAAATATGACGATGATTGCACGAGGACTTGATCGTTACGAATAACAATATAATAATAATAATGGCAACCCATTATACGTTCCACTGCTGGGCACGAGTCTCTCCCCTTTTTTTTGGGGGGGAGGCCTGGAGTTTACTCCACCACGCTGCTACAATGCGGATTGGTGGAGATACGGGTTAGTGGCATAAGGCCTCCGACAAGGTTTAACGACTGCTATCTGTCGATAGCAACCGGGACCGACGGCTTAACGTGCCCTGCGAAGCACGGAAACGCGCATATTAATTTGCTAGTAGCGGTCAACCACAACACAACCCGACCGCGCCCGTAATGCTTAACCGAGTAGATCGGTTACGATCTTCACCAGCCGCGGGGCCACAATAACAATATAAAAAAGGTGTAACTAAGCGAATAATAGTTCCATTTAATGTGGAACACCAACGGCGCGGCTTAGAGGATCGAGGGGGTCCACCGCAGCGCAGTGGGCTATTGGACATTTCCTTACCGTTCAGTGAAATGACCTTGTCGCGACCAATCGAATGCTAGCATTGTGTATGTTGAAGGTATGAGTGTTTTTATGATTGTAGTTAGTTTGTAATGTACGGCCCTGTAATTCCTGCTGCAAGGAGCATAGCACCTTAAGCCTCAGGAGTGGTAACGAATCTGCATTTTGATCTCTGGTTTTTCTGTGGGTGTCTTTACGCTTCAGTCATCACTTAACATCAATGTGAGCTACATGCTTGTTTGCCACTCTCATGATATAAAAAAAAAGTTTGCGATAATGAAACCTAAATCGTAGCGATGATTGTATGAAAGTTAAATTTCTTTACATTATTACACGTAGCTTGCTCTGAAATAAAAAAATGTAGCTAAACAATGTTGGTGGAATATCATATTATTTTTATACATGTTTACATATAACATTTCTGTTTATGGCTTCCGAGAAATACTGTGTAAAAAACTTATCCGATAAAAAGCTTTTAGCTGGAGATTAGTCATTAAAGGGAATGTTCACTTTTTGTTATGTAAATACGTTCTTTTGACTGTGGTAATGGTTTACGAGAAAGCACATACACACTCATATTTCAACCCAAATTAAGGTATCGCATCATCAGCACTTTTGCGTTTGTGGTTATCAAAATCAATTCCCATTTAACTATCAATCACGCTACTCGTTCTCGTCATTAAGCAGTTTACATGGGTGTTAAGTGATGACTACAGCCTATAGACACCCACACAAAGACCAAGGTCAAAATGCAGATGCGTTACCACTCCTGAGGCCAAAGGTGTTATGCCTCTGTGCCGGAAATTACAGGGCCGTACATTAACCACCTGACCGGATTACGATAGTACTGAACACTATCATTTAGCGGCAAGCATATTAGGTAATGCCGTGGTGCCTACACCGCGAGCTCCGTCACTGGAGTTCTACCACCAGTAAAAGCTTGTTCGCTTATTTATTTACATAAAAAATATATCAAATTCAACCCATAACTTGCAGCTCAGAATATTATATCATTACTGCATCCACTGGATCACACTAATGCATCATGACACAGATAATGGTCGCTCAATATATTAAAACTGTTTAATCAGTGCTACGTTTCCTGCTACGTACATTAACCACCTGATCGGATCGACACAAAAACCAGAGATCAATCTCGTGCAATGCAGAAGTGTGCCACCTTCAGGCTGGAGCACCTTCTGCGGTCGCCGATTGCCCAGTTAAGTAGACTAGTACCACACCGCGGACACTCCGCCAAAATTCCATACAAACGCTTAATTTGGTCTCTATCACACAGACATCAATCAGTGACGTGTATCTACACGTGCACCTGTGTGCCTAGCACGTAGAAAATACAAATCATCGCCCATAAGAAGGGGGGAGGTTGGGTGAGGCATGGCAATCGGGCGGGACGTCGAAGTATCCATTCTATACCTAGTATTATTACATATTCTCTGCTAGAACTGTTTCAAGACGTGACGCCTAAACAAAAAAAAAAAAAAAAAGAAACCTTAGTTGTTATGTCACTGTGATAGTTGTTACTATTAGGGCCATAAAGTAAGGTTTTAGCAGAGAATATGTAATAATACGAAGAAATGAATGGACACACCGCCTAATTACCCCGCCTCACCCATCATACCCCCTCGAGAGGCAGTTTATTTCACTATTGTTTTAGCTCATAACCCTACGCACTACATTTCTGTGTACGCGTGTACTCATTGATGTCTGTGTAGGTAAAAGATAACCAGAATAAGCGTTTGCATAGAATTTTATTCGAGTACTTTAAGTTACGATTTGGGTTTTCAATATATTATTCAATATGTTTTCACTGGTGGTAGAGCTCCAGTGACGGAGCTCGCGGGCGTAGGCACCACCGCATTACCTAATATACTTGCCGCTAAATGGTAGTGTTCAGCACTATCGTGTTCCGGTCAGGTGGTAATGTACGGCCCTGTAATTTCCGGCACAGAGGCATAATACCTTAGGCCTCAGGAGTGGTAACGCATCTGCATTTTTACCTCTGGTCATTGTGTGGGTGTCTATAGGCTGCAGTCATCACTTAACATCAATGTGAACTGTATGCTTGTTTGCCACTTTTAAAACATAAAAAAATATATATCATTTTTTTTATTTTCAGTCATATTGAAATAGAGATGGAAATAGAAAATATTTTTATTTCGAATAGATCTTTACAGATACTTTCAAAACGTCAAGAAATCATAAAATACCTTGAGTGAACAACCATAACATATAGTAAAAGCAAAAACATATATTACTAGTAAATTAAAAATTAAAATTTAAACTGCTTAGTTAAACGTAATATTCACAAAATTTTTCAATTCCTTCAATTATGATAAATGAAGAAAAAGGAAAACTTATTCGGCAAGATCTAAGTTATTCACTTAGCAGAGTTCCAAGTGCAGTCACTACTGAGAAGAACTCCGCTACCCAACAAACTCAGTAAGAGCTCATTTAAATGAGAGCTTAAATCAAGTACAGATTATCGTGAAACATATCGTGATATATATAATTTATCAATCTATCATTTTAATGTTTAACATACCGTGAAAATGGTATTCTTAATAAAGAACATAGATTCCGTTCCAAAATCCATAACTTGAACAGCCAAATACGAATTTCACTCAAAACCTTTGAAGAAAACGATAAATATTCAAACACAGATAAAATGTTCTGCTATTGATTCTACTGAAACATTGTCAAACATCATTAGCCGGTAGGATTTCAATAAAATTAGAATTTTAAACTCAAGTGTGGCAGATAGCCGCCGTGTAAATATTTATCTCGCTCACTGAACGTAGGGCGTTGACAAGGTAGCCGCTGTATAGCCGATGCGAAACTATTGAAACGCCATAAACAGTTTCCTTTTGTTACGTCTATATTTAGTGTCCTAATTTAATTTGGCATATTATAGAGTTAGGCATATGTTTTGTCCTATTAATATTTTGACATATTGGGATAGCATACTATTTTAAGTTGGCATAAATATAATTCAGACTAATTTATTTGACCTGAAGTTATAACAGCTATATGAATCTGAAAAATAATGTATTACGACCAATGTACCTAACGTTTTATACACGTTTTGACATAGTTTTCAATAAATGTCGAATGCAAGTCTTTCGTGTGTATACAACTCGTGCAAATGACAGAGATAGTATTTGAGGGTTGCATTATATAAAGTGACGTATTATTATTTAAAAGTTATTTGAACATGATACTTATAATTTTATGCTAATACTCGTAAATAGGCATCCAATTATATCCTATTACAAAATACAATTTTCACAATAATGATTGATGATAAATATTTTTTGCATACATGCAACACACACGATTCGCCGGTTTCATTTTGGCCCATGTCATTTTCGGGCATATTACCAAACTTCGAGGTACTGGGAAACTTCCAGAAAATGGAAAAATCGCAATAGAACCAGTGATAAAGGATTTTAAACCGTTATCTCTGATAGCCCCGGCAATCGAACCCAGGACCTCCGGCGTTACTTAGGCTACTGTGGCAGTTTTTTTACACTTTAAAAAATATAGAGAAACTTAAAAAATATAGCTTTCGATAGCTACATCATCGCGAAAGAACCGTAGCCTAATCCACTCAACTATAGGATTAACATTTATTAGCAGAGACGAGAGCTGCGTTAATATTGGCTCGTTTTATATTACAAGCTGGATCCGCAATCGACACTCATTAACCGTATTTAGTCAGAACGATTTATTCAATTAAACTAGGTCTGTCCATGATTTATGCCTCAATTAAAATATTGTAATATTTCAATACATTAATGCCAATCGCAAAAAATACCTTATGATTTTACTTAGAACTAGATGTCCCCGCGACTTAAAGTAGCCTAAGGTACTTTTTATTACATCAGCTATCTGCCAGTGAAAGTCCCGTCAAAATCGGTGAAGCCGTTCCCAAGATTAGCTCCGTCAAACAGACAGACAGACAAAAATTGTAAAAAATGTTGTTTTGGTATATGTACCGTGTAAACATAACAAAATAAAATTAAATATTACAAATAGACATTCCAATTAAATTTATTTGTATGTATGTATGTATAGACTAGCTGTGCCCGCAACTTCGTCCGGGTGAGAATTTATGATTGTTCAGTACTACCCGGATGAAGTCGTGGGCGCAACTAGTACAAAAGTAGCCTAAGTTACTTCTTATTACTTAAGCTAGTGAAAGTTTCGTCGAAATCGGTCCAGCCACTTCCGAGATTAGCCCCACTAAATTGAAATTGAAATTGAAAATTATTAAGTCCATTTAAAAGTCTTCGTGGTTATGGAACCTAAGAATTAAAAAAAAAAGTGTTATGAGAAATCAAATTATTATACAGGTATCATTTAAAGCTAAACATAAAACTGTGGATAGAAATGCCCATTATTTTTGTCACTTACCTCACTTGGTGGCACTACTTATTTGATCTGAAAAAGAAATAAAAAACATATTAATTTTAAATTGGAATATCTATTAACTGCTTCTGCGTGCTTTGGAGGGTTTATTCCCGTTTTCCCCGTGCGCCGTGGTGACGGGGACAGCGGGAGGGCACATTAAGCCGTCGGTCCCGGGTTGCAATCGATAGATAGCAGTCGTTAAACATTGTCGAAGGCCTTATGGTTTGAAAAAAAAAATCCGACAGCGGGTTGGCCACTAACCCGTATCTCCACCAACTCGCATTGCCGCAGCGTGGTAAGCTCCAGACCTCCCCTCAAAAAGGGGAGAGACTCCTGCCCAGCAGTGGGACGTATAATGGGTTGCCATTATTATTACTTATTTATTTAAAAACTTTTCCGCGCTAACACATGTCACGCTAGTGAAGTATTTTGAGGAAAAAAAATACTTTAGGGGACCTCGTGGACTTCAGTAGTTCAGGTTGTGAGAGCCACGGTTCAAGTGCTCCCAGTGGTTCAAATTCAAGTCTCATCCTAGGTCAATTAGCAGCCAGCTACCAATAAACGCCCTAAGCATTTTTATAATATTTAACTTAAATATTTAATGCCAATTTAATACTGAAGCATCCCAAAATTCGTAATAAAAATATTAAGATATATTTTAATAATATGCAGTTAATTAAATTCCATAGTCAAATGAAATGAAAGTATATTACTGATGCAGTATCGCGATATCAAACAGAATTATTATTGCACTTGACAAAAATGTAAATTTAAAAGGAATTGGGAAAGTCATGATTAATTAAAATCCAAACAACAGAACAATCGATTTAAAAAAAGTTTAAAAACACCATAAAAATAAACCATAATACTGCTGCTTGACATTCTAAGAGCACTCCAAAAAATACCACAAATCGCCGAATAAAAGTAATTGTAAACAAACTATTTGTCAAAGTGGAAGTCGATGGGCGAATTTAAGTTGGCAAAAATGCCACGCGAACTTGGTGGCTCTCACAAGAACGGATTGTCAAAGCTTTGTCGCATACCGGCTGCATACCGCGTCGCCATTTGTTTTTCAAGTCTCACTTACTTTAGAACAAAATTCAAATTCAAGAAAGTCGATAGGGATGAGAAAGTATTGTAAGGAAATTGTTTGTAGTTTTGTATCTGAACGTCTTTATCTGTTTTAAGGGTTGCGTAGTAAACAAGGAACCCTTATAGTTTCGCTATGTCCGTCTGTCTGTCTCTGTCTCTGCCCGTCTTCGGTTTTGCGCAAAAACTATTGATACTAGAGACTTGAAATTCAAAAATCACGCCGAGAAAGTGGTAGAATAAAAAGATGAACTTTATTTTAATTTATAGTCCTCCCCTAATAAAGCGCGGATAACATTTTTGTTTCGTTTTCCATGTAATGAGAGATAGGTCTTTAAAAAATTTTATGGGTGTCGAAATATCATATTTCGATTTAGTTAACGATTCGTGACTTATTAAGCTTTAAAGTGCCATTTTCGTTAGATTCAAGTGCCCCCCCCCCCCCCCCTCTTACCAACTAAACTGTTATTAGAAATTCAAACGTTACGGGTTACGACAATAGTAGCTAAATATAATGATATTAAAAGGAAAACTATCACACTTGAGTTGGCTTTACATGTTTGCGAGTAATAGTCGACCAAATGTATTTAACTCGAAAATTTCAATCAATTCATTAAAAAATATGTACATCTTTTACTCTGTAACTACGGAACCCTGCACTGCGTGTGGCCCGACACGCACTTGACCGGTTTTACTTTTGAATTGGTAGCTACATGACGCACTGACGCACGATTTAAATCTAGCTAAATAATTTTATTTTAATAAGGGCAAGCAGATGTTATATTTGGTATACAGCGAGTGCACGTTTCACGAGATATTTTATTATGAGTTACCACTCCTGAGGTTGAAATTGTTATGACTCTAGGCCGGAAATTAATTAAAGCCTTACATATCGTACCAACACAGTTATAATTATAACAATTTATTTATTTATTTATTTAAAATAAATAAATATATTTACAAACACACTCATAATAAAATTTTCGTCTTCATATATGATCCTATGGTTATGTGATATGTATTTGTGTACATATCTCATCTTTCATACAACATTCTATCAATTATATATACACACATATACAATATATGCACATCACTATTCGCTTTTTTGGACGCCGTATGATCTGAGTTAGCAATCTTTATGTGTCAAAGGCTCTTGATTTATACACATTGGTACACGGATCGTTCGCATCGCTAGGCAAGCCTCGGTTGAATAGTTTCCACTCTTTTCCAGTAGATTTATCTGGAAATTGTATACATTCTCAGTGGTCTGTAGACATCGCTTTGTGATTATATTATATTTAATTGAATTTATTGATAAAATGAACAAAATATTGTGGAGGATAATACAACCTAACATACCTCTTCATTTCAATTTAAGATAACTGACTTATGGATGCGTTGTTTTACCCGATCGCTGTGCTTCCTTATGGACATATAAGGCATCCATAGAGTAACGCGAGTCGCCGGAGGGGAGTAGCCATAGCGTTTAGGAATAAACCTTACCGATGCAAAACAGACTCATCATTTTTTGCGGAGGAAACTACGTGTGATACACACACACACACAATACAAAAACCGTCCGTACGTTCGTTATTGATTTGAGGAACAGAACGCAAAAAATCTGCCAAGCTATTTACAAAACAATACCAGCAGGGTTACCAGGCTAAATTACTTAACCGATGAATAAGCTTTATTAAAATATTAATTTATATTGAACATTAATTAATATTACTTATTATAAATAAACCCTTTAAGTTACACTACCGAAAATTATTAAACAGCACTATCTGTCGAAAACTCGTCTAGACAGGAAAACGGGTAACATGTCCCCTGCGACGGCACAAAACAATTTTAATTTAGATAAAGCAACCGATAGGATAGGACCGAAATATCGGTTGTGCACACACGGACACCAAACACCGTCAAAACTTGTATCTTTTTACTCTCACATCCACGATCTTAACAATCGAACTCGGTAGCTCGCGTTCAAATAGTAAGTTAGACAAAAGCGAAGCGGAATCAAAAGTAGTTTCCCAGGGAGTTACCTTAGGCCCTGCACTGTTAGAATTGTTCAAACTTTCCCACTTTCACGTTTCCTTTTATCCGTTGGAAAGTGTTCTTCTGTTAAATTATTATTTTTACTTTTTCGTTCGTGCTCCTTGGTGCGTGTGCGATTGAGTCTGCGACTAGATGGAGGGTCAAATTTCTTTCGGAAGCACCATTTATCTCGGACTGTAGCTTTATCGTGCCGTTGGCCAATTTTATTGCTTTTACATTCCATTTTATTGATGATATTTTTTATTGAGAATAGAATTGATTATACGTAACTTCACGCCTTTAATCCCCGAATGGGTAGGCAGAGGTAAATGCATGCATTCAAGCATACACGCAAACTCCCACGATTCGCCGGTTACGTTTTTGGCCCATGTAACAGGTGGCAAGCCTGTTGACATCTCCAGGCACATTACCAAACTCCGAGGTACTGGGAAATTTCCAGAAAATGGAAAAATCCCAATTAATCCAGAAATATAGGACTTTACACCATTATCTCTGATAATCCGGGAATCGAACCGAGGACCTCAGCATAGTAGTAGTGGCCTGCTACCACTAGGCTACCGAGGCAGTTATTAGAATTGATTATGATTGATTATTATATAGTTGATATAGTAGAGCTCCAATAACGAAGCTCGCGGGCGTAGCCACCACCGCATTACCTAATATACTTGCCGCTATATGGTAGTATTCAGCACTATCGTGTTCCGGTCAGGTGGTAATGTACGGCCCTGTAATTCCCGGCACAGAGGCGTTATGCTGTTGTATGCCCTCTGCCTTAGGACTCAGGAGTGGTAACGCAGCTGCAGTTTTGACCTCTGGTTTTTCTGTGAGTGTTTATAGCCTGTAGTCATTACTTAACATCAATGTGAGCTGCATGCTTGTTTGCCACTTTCATAACATAAAAAAATATAGTAACTTGTTCATTATACCATAAAATAAAAAAAATAAAAACATGTTTTGCTTATGTGTAATTTAAGACAAAATATTCATCGTCTTTATAATTTTGACTAGCCAATTGGTCCAGCGGTGTGTAATGACCGTTTGAACCGAAGCTCACGAATTCGATCCCCGTAGCGGGATAAATATTTGAATGCATTATAGACTTTTTTTTGGGACCTGGGTGTGTGTGTATGTGTTGCGTGTGAACAACGGCACCCACGAGTCCCACGACTCAGGTTTATATCTGTGAATGTAAGCGTATTTTTTTATTTCAACTTATGACCATCACACTTGTCCACTGTAAGACAAAAATCGTCCATAGATACCGACAATGGTCAGATCAGGTCCAGCCCGCGTTTGCTCCCGAACTTCACCGTGTCGTCTTTTATCGGTCGTCACTCTATAGCACAATATTGGTTTTTTTTTAAAGAACAATGGAAAAAAAAATGACTTTAGGCGAGACTCGAACTCGCGGCCACTGGGAATCTAGTCCAGCCGCTCTTCTAACTGAGCTACCGAGGTCCTGCCCGATTTGTCAAATCTTTCCTTCACATTTATTGCATTGCCTTATGATGGCAATAGCGCCATCTTGGACATCATAGAGTCTCATAGAGTCTCGCCTGAAGTCAATTTTTTCTTTCCATTTTTCTCTTAAAAAAATATTTCACAAGCATATATATTTAAAAAACAAATATTGGTATTTTAAAAGTGTAAATGCTGCATTAACAATACAGAACGCCAAACGCGAAAGTAATAAATCGAAATAGAATTCTGAAACAACATTCCCATTATTAAGATTGCCTTTCATTACGTATTTACCAATAATAATAACATCATAATACCATGTCAACTCCAACTTTGTTATCGCAACTAATATTTCAACCGCTTCACTAAAGAGGCTTTTGTACTATTATTTAATTAATATCTAGCACATATTAAGCAAATCTTGTTAGCGAAGAGCCACATCAAGGAACCCCTTTATTATTAAAAGCCAAAGATAACATCTGTACGAAGCATCAATATTAATTTTGCTCTTGAATACGCTTCGAGTGTTCAATTGTAGGAAGCAGCTCTTGTAGCTATATTGTTTCGCAAAGTAATTAATGAAAAACTCCAGCGTTGTTTGAAATTTGCAAATTCTCACACGTTTATATTTGAAGGTTGATAATGTTACAATATTTGAAGATATGTTTCCTGAGGTAAGAGCAGAATATGAATGTTAACTTTAGATAGAACTAGATTAAACAATTGTCATTGTCTAAGTCATAAAAAAAATTGTGTGTAAAAATTAAAATACGCTTACACTCACGCTAGGCACAAACTTGTGTCGTGGGTGCCGTTGTACACATACAACACATACAAAAACACCCAGACCCGAAACAAATAACTGTAGGCCATACAAATATTTGTCCCGGTGCGGGGATCGAACCCGCGACCCTTCGAATCAAACGGTCGTATCGCACCGCTGGACTAACCGGGTCGCCGCAAAGACGTGACTAGGTTAATTATTGATAAAAAAACTCTTTCTAGACTAACTAGAAAGAGTTTGTTTGAAGTTTTAATAGTTACTAAGAATTGTGGCTGTGACATACGGACGGACGACAAACGTCATAAATCTAAGTACGACTAGGATTTATATTATTATTATCTAAAGACGG
Organism: Macrosoma leucophasiata; assembly: GCA_036365455.1. NCBI lineage: Eukaryota > Metazoa > Arthropoda > Insecta > Lepidoptera > Hedylidae > Macrosoma > Macrosoma leucophasiata. The sequence goes on along the minus strand of JAWQUS010000014.1, from coordinate 1,487,934 downwards.
ATAAGTGTTCCGTTTCTTGCCATTTGGCAACGGAACTCTAAAAAGGACATTAGTTTTTTCTAAGCCGTTAATTGTACAAAATATTTTTAACAAAATTGGCCTTAACTTTATGTTACATTTTTTTTATTTTAACTAGTTTAACTAAGTTGTGATTATGGACTTATAATAGACAAAAAGAGCGGTATCCACCAGAATTAAAATATATATTGTTGATGTCAAAAACCGTATCGCCAAAACATACTTTGCTATATTTCTGTTAGAACCATAATTTAGGATCCATAGTCCAACTAACTACGACGTCACACTATATCGAGCCGAAACACTCTAGTATGGCCGAAAAGCGTCCGAAACTCAATCTGAGTTGCATCGCAAAATTCAGCATCTTCGGAAATTGTCTAAGAGTGAAATTCGTGTAGAATTGCCGAGCGAGAGGCTTTTGTGAGGAAATTAATAGTGTACGCCCGATTGGCTTCGTTGTCGTGTGAAACTGTTACCTACGCGTTTGTTGCCGAGAAATGTTCGGCTATTAATATTAATATTTGTTACATTCGATTTATAGCGCTTGTAACAATTAAGCCAAAATGTATGTACGGAAAGTCAATAGATATTAAGATAAGTTATATGTAGGTTTTCGCGAGCTACACTCATTGAAATAAAACTAGTTTTCGGTCTAATTTACGGCCCTATAATTTCCGGCACAGAGGCATAACACCTAAAGCCTCAAGAGTGGCAACGCATCTGCATTTTGACCTCTGGTCATTGTGTAAGTGTCTATAGGCTGCAGTCATCACTTAACATCAATGTAAACTGCATGCTTGTTTGCGACTCTTATTACATAAAAAAAACATAATAAATTTTCAAACTGCTGTCAGACAAATGTCACCTCAGTCTGCCCGAGACCACGGAAGCTGAAAAGCGACCGAAACATAGGGTTCGATTTAAAATAATCATTTTAGTTTAATATTCGCGAGATAAATCCGAAAACTAATTTTATTTCAATAAGATAAGTTTATATAACATTACCTATGGAAAAAATGGAAAGAAAAATTTGACTTCGGGCCGGAATCGAACCTGCGACCTCAGGATAACCTTCAACGACCCAAAATTGGTTAAAAATCAGAAACGGAAGGCAAAATCTGACGTATCGGTGTGATACATCTCAATTTATAGTTGCAATATTATTTAAGTACCTACATAAATTTGTTCACTCGCGACACCGGTGCGGGCCGTTAGTATATCTAGTAAGAGTTGACAAAAACAAAAATAATTGTAACTTCGTAAATTCACTCCTGTAATCCCCGAAGGGGTAGGCAGAGGTAAATGCATGCATTCAAGCATACATGCAAACACCCACGATTTGCCGGTTTCGTTTTGGCCCATGTAACAGGTGGCGAGCCTGTTGACATCTCCGGGCACATTACCAAACTTCGAGGTACTGGGAAATTTCCAGAAAATGGAAAAATCCCAATAGAACCAGAGATAAAGGCTTTTTCACCATTCTCTCTGATAACCTCCTACCCGGGAATAGAACCGAGGACCTCAGCGTAGTAGTAGTGGCCTGCTACCACTAGGCTACCGAGGCAGTTTGTAAATAAGTTCAAAAATAATTGTAAAAGATAAATATCTAAAATAACAGCTTTTTAACACACAATATCATCATTGATTATCGGGTGAATGAAAAGATTTATCTCCACCGTCCTATCTGTAACTACGATCTCGGGTCCATTATAACACCATACAATACTATTAATTAAGACTCCACTGTAGTCGCCAGATTTGTACTCGCCTCCCGGATACGTCTTATTGACTTGACGAATAATCTTCTGATCTCTTTGTTGGGAGAAAAGGTATTGTTGTTAGGTGTTAAGCCGCGTAATTAAGGTATTTGGAGGTTAGGAGCTTAAATAGGTAGATATAGGATCTTCATGTTGATTTAAGAAGGGTAAAGGTACCTGCATTGATTTATTTAAGTTATCTGTACAGTGTTTCTGTACAGCCCAAATAAATAATATAATAACAACAACCCTTGATACGTCCCACTGCTGGGCACGAGTCGCTCCCCTTTTTTGGGAGGATGCCTGGAGCTTCCTCCATCACGCTGCTCCAATGCGAGTTGGTGGGGTTAGTAGCCAACCCGTTGTCGGATGTTTTCAAACCGCCCATAAGGCCTCCGACAAATTTTAACGACTGCTATCTGACAGTTTAACGTGCCCTCCGAAGCGCGGAAACGCGCATTTAAATTTGCCACTAGCGGTCACCCGTCACACATCCGACCGCGCCCGTAATGCTTAACCGAGTAGAAAACTTACGATCTACATCAGCCCCGGGGGACATGCGCGCTCTGATTACTAATAAAATATAATCTTTCGTTCATTAAAAACAATAACAACGTACGCCATAAATAACAACTTACTGTGTATCTACAGTCTACACGTACAGGCAATGATCCTAACAGATGATAAGAAGGTACCGAACTAGGAGCCAATTGACTCGCAGCATGAGATCCGATCGATTCCCGATGAGGCATTCCATCTTTATATTTATTGGTCGGTTTTTGTATAATGACCTTGTTCCAGTAAGTTTAGTAATTTACATATTAATGTACGACGCCGTAATTACCACCAGAAAGGCAAAAGATTTAAATTCCCAAATTGAAGCACATTTGAAACTTATACGAGTATGTAATATCTTAAATCCTCGTGTCATAATGTTTGGAATGTAACTTAACGTCTTGACCGATTTTTAATAAACTATTGCCCCCTTATTCATAAACGTACAAGATACGTTTTAACTATAGAATGCTTTGTCTTTGTCAGTTGCATTGTCAAATGCGCAGGATAGAAAAAGACAAAGGAGAGATTAGCAACACTTTAGCTAAAATACGTTTTTGATATGGGGGTAAGTGTTTATTGAGTAGGTCGTAAACTATTTCTTTTTATGTAATGGAAGTGGCAAACAAGCTTGCAGATCACAAGCAGCCTATAGACACCCACGCTAAGACCAAGGTCAAAATGCAGATAGAGAGAGAGAGAGGCATAAGGTTTTATGCCTCAGTGCCGGAAATTACAGAGCCGTACATTACCACCTGACGATAGTGCTGAACACTACCATTTAGCGGCAAGTTTATTAGGTAGTTTGCTGAGACAGTTTTTGAATAAATACTTTTAGTACTAGTTATACTTATCACTTACCATCAATGTGAATGATATAATTAACAAGCTTGTTTTAAGTGTACCGCTTTCTTGACAAATAAATCGACAACATTCCGAACTAACACATCACGCCCAGAACACTCTAATATGACCATTACCAAAGACCCTCGAACTCATATCTGTGGTAATTCCTCGGAATCGAAAACAATAGCTGCCTTCAATGCCCATCACCCCGGCAATAAGTTCTCATAATCCAGACACTGGATTTATTCGCTCCACGCTTCACTGGTAGGGGTGCCATTGGCGTTCATATGTGTCTTTTTATATTTTTTTATTATTTGACTTTTCCGCGTTCCCGTTTGGCGTTCGGTCGAGATGCTGCGAACGGTGTTATTGGATTTAAGTTTACGCAAATTATGTAGCAATTGAACCTTGTGGACCACATGAGTGATTTGACGATATCGCAAATTCAAATGGTACGAAATGTTTCTGATTTTTGTGCGTTTCGTTACTGGCTCTTCAATTTCTGAAACTTAATTTTTTATAGCATGGGAAAGTTGAATTTCAAATGTTTCTATACATTTCAAGCACACACATAAAAAATAACATTTTTTTTCTGAGCATAATGATGAGATTTAATAGTTGTCAAAATTGGAGTCGGAACACAATAGAAATGATTCATCGGTAGATTGATTAGGCATTCCATATAAGTCTTCGAGTTGAAATGCTCTGCCACTAGTAAAGAGTTTTACAAATTTCAGTATAGGAGCTCAAGAGCGTAGGACATCACCACATAACCTAATGTATTTGCCGCCAAATCGTAGTGTTGGTATATTGCCCCGTAATAGGTAACTATAATATATAATGGCAACCCTTGAAACATCTCACTGCTGGGCACGTGTCTCTACCCTTTTTGGGTGGAGGCCTGGAGCTTACTCCACCACGCTCGCTGCTCCAGCGCGGGAAAGTGGCCAACCCGCTGTCGGATGTTTTTAAACCGCCCGTAAGGCCTCCGACAAGGTTTAACGACTGCTATCTATCGATAACAACCGGGACCGACAGCTTAACGTGCCCTCCGAAGCACGGAAACCCGCATTTTAATTTGCCACTAGCGGTTACCCATCACTAGCTATGCGCGCTTCAGATAACTATAACACAGATAAAATTACTTAGGTCTCAGCACAGCATTTTGAGCTCTGATTTCAGTGTAGGTACATGTCTATAGGTAGCAGTATTCATGCATGTTTATTTGTTACAAATAAAACGGGAACAACTGCAGAAGTCTAAACTACGGAACCTGAATCAACACAACCACTCACGATTACCGACCAAATTTATAAAGGGGGGAGAGATTCGGACAATCTAATGCCAAATCTATCGAGGCGCCACTACCCATACACCATAAGACTGTGAAATGAAGTGTAAAATTAGGGGGTTTACGGTGGACGCCGGCCGGTGGCGTCTCGGAACAAAATAGCTTTACTGATGTTATAATAATAACTATGGATGCTTTATACTGAAAGTAGATTTCGATTAAGTTATTGGGATGTCGTTGATTTTCTTCAGAGGTTAAGTGAATAAGGTTTTGTTTCGAATGTGTATATAACGATAAGTGTTTACGACCTTGTTTAGCAGCCCGCCGGCGGTCTCTTGCCGCTTGACACTTTAAAGGGTCATACCTGACTTCAGTCACCCGGCACCCGACCAGCACCGCCTCGTTTTACGGTGTCCACTCGTTGTCGACGGGTGGTCGACGGGTGGTCCACGGGTGAATGACGCGATGTTACTTGTGAACCACTCGCGGAGTCGCATCGCTCAGCGCGTTGGCAGTTCAAAAACAACGCAAGACAAGCCAGTGGTCACGGAATGGTCCATTCGAAGTCCGCGCGTGAAATAACCCTAAAAGTTTTATAGTGTCAAGCGTTTTAAATTAAAAAAAAAACTGGAATAAACATTACAACATCTTAACGTTTTCTCGTGTATACTATTAACACCCAAACGTCTACTGACGGGTAAGCCGAGCGGGCAAAGAAACTGAGGCAGACCTAAACTCTATGGCTAGACGGAGTAGAGCAGGACCTGAGAACGCTAGGCGCAAGGAATTGGAGAGAAAGAGACAAGAATAATTCGGAAGAACATTTGAACTAGGCCAAGGTTCATCATGAGCCGTAGCGCCTATCATCATCATCGCGTATACACTACTCCCTACATGCTCCCTCACCACAGTCTCACAGTCTGCCCGTTACCACGGTAGCTGGAAAGCGACCAAAACGTCGGGTCAGAGAGGAAGTTGGAGGTATCGTATAGGCGAGAAAATCCGTAAATATTAATTCTACAAAAAAAATATATATTAACGAAAATTACGTGAATAAAATCGGTGTCGAGACGTGTCGATTCCATCGCTTACTAAAAGATAATTCTTCCACATAAGAGGCATAAGAAGTGTTTAGGGCCCATTATTTATACGCATTAAAACCTTTTTCAAAATCACTAACACAAAACACAAAACCGAAACCAACTTAATTATATTCAAACTCAAACTTTCAGCACTAACGAAAAACCGGTTTTTGACTATCATGAAACAGCATCATTACTGCACAACCGTCAACTTCGCGATCCATGTCGCTTCATAAAGCGTCGCTTGTTAGCGCAAGCCTTGAATGAGACGCCTTGGTTACGCTCCTGAACAAATTGCATGGGATTTAGAAAGGTGATTCATGGCTCCCTCTCGTGGATGCACTAGACTATAATAATTAACGCCTCGTGATTGCTTTCGCGCTAAATCCACCGTATACCTTACGGAGTCAAGGACTGCTTATCGATTATTATGGTGCAATGGTAAGTAGATTAAGTAGATTTTACTGGGTGGTACTGCGGGTGTAGGCACCACCGCATCACCTAATATACTTGCCGCTAAATGGTAGTATGTATCTTCACGCCAGGTCCCTAACGGGGTAGGCAGAGAGTGTAGAGCGCCAGACATCCCAGTTCTGACAAACCTCTCGTGCCTCGTCTACCTTCATCATTCTCTTCATACATGCACGCCGATTCCTAAGACTTTTGATCCCACCATCAGACAGAACTCGACCTATTTGGTCATGGTAGGTCAGCCTTGGTCTTCCTGGGCCTCTGCAACCATCCACATTCGCATTGTATATCTGTTTAGTCATTCGCTCATTCGACATTCTTTTTATATGCCCGAACCATCGGAGCATGCCTTTTTTCATTTTTACACCGATACTATCATTCACACAAAGTATCTTTCTTACATCTTCATTACGAACGCGATCGGTGAGTGATACACCGCAGATCTTGCGCAAAGATCTCATCTCGACCGCGTTCAACTTACTTTCATGCTCTTTCCTGCATACCCAGCTCTCGCTTCCATATAAAAGCGTTGGAGTAAGTACAGCATTATGTACGGCTAGTCGAGCCCGCTGGCTGAGATGTTTACATTCTAGCAGCTTACCCAACGCTCCATTCACGCAATTCCCAGCAAGCACTCTTCTTTCTATGTCAGTGGTGTACCTACCATCCTTGCTAAAAGCACATCCAAGATATACAATTTCATCAACCTGTTCCAACACTGCATCATCTACTACTACCCTTGCATTTGTTCTCTGTTCATCTCTTTCAAATACTAATACTTTAGTTTTATCCACATTCAATTGTAAGCCTTTCTCCATACAATCCTCTTTCATGACTGTGACTAGTGCTTGTAGCCCAGATGGTGTAGAGCTAACAATTACCGCATCATCTGCGTAAAGCAGACAGTTCACCACTAAGTCACCCATACGCACTCCCACATCCATCAACTTCACCCTCTGGAGGCATTTGTCCAGATATATAATAAACAGCCTAGACGAAAGCACGCAACCCTGTTTGACACCGATGTTAACATCAAACCAGGGTGACATGTTACCATCTACCCGCACACATGCTTGACAGCCCACATACGTGGACTGTATTGCACGGAGCAGACTGCCATCAATACCATACTCTGGCAAAATGTCCCACAGCTCCTTTCGTAATACCCTATCAAACGCCTTCTCCAAATACACAAAATGGTAAATCCTAAAAAAAATCCAAATCCTAAATGGTAGTGTTCAGCAATATCACGTTCCGGTCAGTTGGTAATGGATGGCCCTGTAATATCCGACACAGAGGCATAACACCTTAGGTCTCTGGAGTGGTAACGCATTTGCATTTAGACCTTGGGTGGGTGTCTATAGGCTGCAGTCATCACTTAACATCAATGTGAACTGCGTGCTTGTTTGCCACTTCCATTACATAAAACAAACATATATTTCGATATTACGTAAGAGTTATTAAATACAGTACTCAACAATTAATATTGCACATCGAGCCTGCGAAAGAGACGATCGGCTCGTTTCGACTTCGTAGAGCATTATCTCTGTTGCACACTGCCTACGTAAGCACTGACAGTCCGGTATTGGTCAAAACTCGATCAAAATTGTCGACAAACTAAATAGGTACGGTGTGAAAGAGATAACGCTCTACAGACCCGAAATAAATCGAAGTCTCCTTCCTAGGCTCGATGTGAATATTTATTGTTGAGCACTGTCATAGAGCAAAACGGGCCACCGACCGGAGGGGAGTAGCCATAGCGTTTATTACCGATGCAAAACAATCTGTCATTTTTTGCGGGGTGAAATGCGTGCGACACACACGCACACCACAAAAATCGTCTATTACTACGAAACTCACACCTTAACTTTAGCAAAATACAGAAACAATTTCACGCACACATTTATACATCTAGGCGATAGGTATAGGCCCATTTTGGCTTGTACTTTGACAGAGGAGAAAGCCTGCATATGGCTACTCCCCTCCGGTGTTGATCTATGAGCACTGTATATAAATAGCTTTTTACAGTTTAAATACAACAGATAAACATTTTAGGAACGACGTTAAGATTCAGTAGACAACACTAATAAAAATATAACACTATGCTATTACACCAACCATATTTCCTCGTATCACAAGCAATAAGTCCAACATATTCATTGCACGTCCAAAAATAATAACACTGAGGAAACAGGACGTCACAATAAGAAACATGATTTACCCATACTTTATCACCCTAAGCTTGACCTAGATTGAGACTAGTGAGGTCAGCAAGTTTAATCGGGTGTAGGTATTCTGTTAAAGAACCGGTTAAGTAAAAAAATATTTACAACATTTTAGAATTGTAAAATTTCGTCATAACTTCATCTGCTAACCGTAACTTATTCAGCTGCGCTTTAAAAAAAAAACGTAACTTCACGCCTGTAATCCGCGAAGGGGAAGGCAGAGATAAATGTTTGCATCTATTCAAGCATAGATGCAAACACCCACTATTCGTCGGTTACTTTTTTGGCCCACGTAACAGGTGGCGAGCCTGTCGACATCGCCGGGCACATTACCAAATTTCGAGGTACTGGGAAATTTCCAGAAAATGTAAAAATTCCAATAGAACCAGAGATAAAATGGTGTAATGGTATGATGAGGGAATCTGTCAACCCTGATAAGTTTATGCCAGAAAATACACTGGTGCAAAGCATTTCGCAAACACAACTAAAGTTAATGCTACGGTTATTGAAGAATTAGGCAAAAACTATAAATTTCACAAAAATGTTGGCAACTGAGCCTAAATAATTTATCCCTAAAATTATTCCCTAAAGACGTCTTTTATGATAAATTTTTTTCAATTAGCGATTTATAAACCTTTAAAAATAATTTAATTATTTTTTCCTAATTATCTTTCCTTTAAAGCGAACTTGTAAATTGAGATTGACATTTCTGTATTCAACAAAACGTTTTTTTTTCTTCGCAGCTTAAAGTATCATTCTGGAAAACCTTGTTTACGTTTGTTTTATATTATTTCGCATTAACACATGCTTGTGAAATATTTTTTATAGAAAAATGGAAAGAAAAATTTCGTCGAAAAGTCTCGCTTGAAGTCAATTTTTTCATTCCATTTTTCTTTAAAAAATATTTCACAAGCTTGTTTACGTTTTCAACTAATTCACACTAATATATATATATATACTTTCGTTTTTTTCGACTCTACCCAAAGGTTGACTGGTAGATAATGCCTTTTAGTTGCATTAAGTCCGCCTTTTGTACAACATTGTTTTTGTGCAATAAAGTTAAATAAGTAATATATATATCCAAATATTGTTGACTGTCTTATTTTGACATATTTTTGTATTATTAGGTTAGGAGCACTGCTGCATCACTACAGCACTGATACTGATTTTTGAGGACACGTTGCCAGAAATGAGACTTCACTTTTATGTAATGGAAGTGACAAACAAGCATGCAGTTCACTTTGATGTTAAGTGATAACTGCAGCCTATAGACACCCACACAAAGACTAATGTCAAAATGCAGATTCGTTACCACTCCTGAGGTAGGTGTTATGTCTCTGTGCCGGATATTACAGGGCCGTACATCACCACCTGACCGGAACACGATAGTGCTGAACACTACGCCCACGAGCTCCGGACCATTTTTAGTATATTTTGCAAAAATGCCCGAAACTCAACTAAGTGATTATTGAAAAACTTAAACATATCCTCCAACCTTTGTTTTGAAATAGGACCAAAAGTCAATACCCATTCGACCCTCTACACCGCATTTAACGTGTAAAATATCCAGTTTCAACGTTTTGCTACCAATTTAGATGGACATGTAATTTGATCCTTTGCCCCGGGCCGATCCTAGACCTAAAGTGTCTATTTTCTTAGAAAGCTTGCTTTACTGTGAACATAATTTAGTTTATTTAAATGTATGTATTCACTATTATTTATCAGCGTATTAATATTATTTTATGTAAGGAAGGTGGGAAACAAGCATGAAGCTCATATTGATGTTATGTGATAACTACAGCCTATAGACATCTACACAAAAAAGAGAGTCTAAAATGCAGATGCGCTATTATCCCTAAGACCTCAGCTGTAGTTTTTTTTATTATTTTATTCACTTATACTCACAGCTCCAGGCACCGGTGTCGTGGGTGCCGTTGCACACATACAACACATACACAATCAACCAGACCCGAAACATAAAAAAACGGAAATATTTTCATTTTAAATAACGTTCAATATTTTCGTTTGTTTTATGTGTCTCGCTGTGCGACAAATAAATGTTTCTTTCTTTCCTTTTCTTAAAAATTTAGATAACAATCAATTAATAGGGTTGCTGTTACAGAATAATTTGGATTTGCACCAATCATTTAGTCAATTTTTTGTTAATGTATTCAATTCACAGATCACTTTATTTATACTAGTCTTTGAACCAATTTAGGTAGTCGAGAGAGGGCGCTGTCCTCACGTAAACACTAGCTAGCTCCGTGTTAAAATTAATTTTAAATATGGAAAGTGTAAAACCAACGCCTATAAATCGTTTAAATCCAGTAGAAAACGTCTGAATTTTACGGTCAAGTGTTATCTACAAGTGATCATATCAAACAAATATAAACACATTTTCCAAAACAGTGAGTGCTGTTTCATCATCGCATCTGAAGAGTGAGCCGTCTTAAACATAGGGACTTCGACTACCGTTCCGGGTCATTCCTGGTGCAAAGGCTAGCCATTGCCATTCAAAGGGGAAATGCTGCTAGTATTTTGGGCTCTTTTGCACCGGGGATGACCAGGGGCGGTTTGTTTGACTGACTATGGAGACATTGTCATCATTATAGGAACATAGGTTTTAAAATATGTATTCAATTTTATTTTATTTTGTTTTAATTTTTATTTTGATTCAAATTTTATTTAGTTTTTATTTGGTTTTAATTTTGTTATAATTTGATTTTAATTTGACTTAATTTTGATTTAATTTAAAGTTAATGTTTATATTTATAAATTGTAATTTAATTATTTAATTCTGCACTGCATGAAGTTGATTACTGTCTTATTTTAATAAATAAATTGTATTTAGGTAGTTAGTATTCAATTGCAAGTAAACATTAAAATGATGAAAACGCAATATTTCCATGTCGATTGACATGACAGTGTGATGACATTGATTAGCTGATTACATTGTCAATCTTAATTGTCACCTATTTTATTTTTCTTATATAATATTTCTATCCTAAAATTTTTTGTGTCTGTTCGTAAAATTGTATTTTATTTATTTATGTTTTTTGTTTTCTTATGTTATTATTATTTATTTATTAATTAAGTATGTATAGCCGTCTATGAACTTGGTGATCCTAACGGAAGACCAGCGCTGGTTGTTCTTCAATCAGCACATGCTGAGTTAGGACCAATTTGTGTTAGTGTAGTTTTACTTGTTTGTCACATATATTTCTCTTCTTACTTGTTTTGTTACATTGATACAAATAAATGTTCTTTCTTCTTCTTCAATTGTGATTGTTTTATCGAAAGTAAATAGGTACGTATACACGCCAAGATTAATACTTTGTGAATTATTAATTGAGAGCTAAACGCATCAAACACACGTTGCATAATTATGTGCCACTCTCGCAAACCTCACAAGCTTCTTCCATATTTTAACCTCAGGTTTCAAAGACTCAACCTTTGTAATCGCTAAAAATCAAAATAAAAACATTAACATGAAATCGTTTCCGATAGTCCATTCAGATCACACCTCTCGGAAGAATTTCAATTTAATCCCCCTCACACCAATATTTAATCAATTACAAATAAAAAAACGCTCGTCACCGTGGACTGCATAAGAATTGGGGGATCATTAAATCACTCCGCGCCGCAAAAGCTATTTAAAAAAAGCTATTTTTATCGCACCCTCTTTTCACAGCCTCTGTGGGACCAAGTGGTGCGTATTTCGAGTTTATTATGGTATTATCCATATGTTTTTTTCTGAAAAGGACCATACTGTCTTATTGCGATTCAATTTAGGCGATGCCAAAATTTTATTTCAACTGCCCTTAATGTCAAAGCGTATGAAGAAACGAGACAAAGCTAATAGCGATTCATTTTCCGTTACCAGCTGCTTCTTTTAAACAGTTGTTACAATTCTTAGTGCGAGATTCACAGACTGCACTACGACTTTACTTTGAGCAAAATATGCTTAGAGCTGTCAGAAATGTATGGGTTTTCACAATTCGAAGCGTACTTTGCTCGAAAGTAAAGTCGTAGTGCGGTCTGTGAATCTCGCCCTTAGGCTGAGAGTCATTTACCCTTAGCGATCGCCAAAGCGTGAAGTAGATAGACTACGGCCGTTTTTAGACGAACCGCCTACATAAATAGTAAAGTTACTCTAAGAAAGAAATAAAGTTCAAGATTTTATTGCACCACTTTGTCAACGACACTAATTTTATTATATTAATTGATTCTAAATTACAAAATTAAGCGCGTCCTGCCAGGCATCACTTTGCCTGGTCGGAGGTTCCTCCGCTTTCGTCGGAGGAACATTACATATCGTTCCTCCACAACACGTACTTCCCCGAACAGAACACGAACTTATAGTGGTACCCAGCGTAGTAGTAACCTGGTAACACTAAACTACTGACGTATCTACTATCTAGATTCGTTCAAAATTCTTTTCAACTAGCTGTTGCCTGCGGCTACGCCCGTGTGTTCACCTATCGCGTAACCTGTGGAAACTCATCAAATCACCCCATGGCATCCCACAGTCACATTTTTTCGAGGTAAAAATTCTATGTGGTAATCCAAGCTACCTTCTATGTGTGTGTCAAATTTCAAGAAAATTGGTTTAGCAGTTTTTGCGTGAAGGAGTAACAAACAAATAAACATACAAACTTTCGCATTTATAATGTTTATTTATACGATTGATCAATCATCACCAACAGAAAAATTACTTTAAAAATATACAGATTTATTCTTCTCTCTTTTTAATCATTAATTTCCGAATCAAAAATGTTATCTACGAAAATATTTGTCAAATCACAACTTTGCATTCAAAGTTTTGATATCAAATGCATTTTAAATCGGCTACAATTTTTCGAAAGCAGATGCTGTCCCATACATTACGAGGCAAATATAAAAAATTGCATCCCATTTGCTCCTACTTTTTCGATCAATAGCTTTCAGATATCCATGGAATATGATATGGACACCATAAATCGAAGATAATATTCGATTGACAAATACGGTCCATATTTTTCTTTGCATTGGCCTTTTCAATTGAACAGTTGAATTGTATTCCTCGTTTATTTTATCACAGAGTTATTTCATTGATAAATATCATACTTTCTTTGTTGCGGTTCATTGATTAGTAAACAAGTGATTCATCCTAGCTTTGCATAGACACAACTTATAAAAGTTTTAGCTAAGAAAAATAGGTGGGTAGTACTATTTATTTTTTACAATAACACTTGGGAGTGAACTTTAGAAATTAAAGGAATAACGGAAAGAAAATGTTGACTTCGGGCAGGAATCGAACCTGTCGTAGGTGGTGCTTAACAAAATTCAAAATTCAAATCATTTATTTCAAATTGATCTACAAGGACACTTTTGCATTGTCAGGTTATAAGCTACCTAGAGAGAATGACTTATAATAATAATCCAATAGGTATTAGTAAATATCAATTTAATAATGATATTCAACCGATACGTGAATCATCAAATTTTTCAAATTCTTTCATAGAAGAAAATGAAAAATCTGTTCGTCATAATCATAGTCATTCACTTAGCAGAGTTCCAAGTGCAGGCACTACTGAGAAGAACTCCGCTTCCCAACAAACTCAGCGTGTTGCTCTTTTGTCAAAACCTTAGATTTAATACAAATATTATGAAATAAAATAAAGATAATGTGAACGTCCATGGCATATAAATATTTGCATATAAACACATACGCAAATACCCATCAACAGCTTAATATCGTGATAGAAAATAACACCCGCAAATCACAACAGACCAGTCCCCACAATCAGCACCCGTTCACGAGTATGTCGCATGTGGCAGCCATTGCTCTCCTCGACCATTTTGAAGGGAAGTGAGCAACCCGTCACACGACGCCGCCGAAGGCAAAGACATTAGCAAAAGCGAGGCAGTATTTCACATCACATCGGGGCAGCTACTACAGCTTTATAAGGCCCAAGTGCGGCCCCATCTGGAATACTGCTCTCATTTGTGGGCGGGAGGCCCCCAAATACCAGCTTGGTCCACTTGACTCCCTACAAAAACGCGCCGTTCGTATTGTTAACGATCCAGGACTTACTGACAGGCTCGAACGTCTGAGCCTGCGCAGAGACATTGGGAGTCTGTGCGTGTTGTACCGTCTCTACAATGATGAGTGCTCTGCTGAACTGTTTGACATGGTTCCATCGCCCGCCGAAGAGAGAAGTTCCACCAACACCGACTGGCCACCTGGCAGTGCTCAACGGTGCGGTTTTCACGTTCATTCCTGCCCAGAACGTGTAAAATGTGGAACGCACTTCCCTCTGAGGTGTTCCCTAGGTGCTACAATATGGGGTTCTTTAAAAATGGCGTTAAAAGAGTCCTTCAGGGCTGGCAGCGCGTTGGCAACTCTCCTGGTGTTGCAAATGTTCATAGGCAACGGTGACCACTTTCCATCAGGTGGCCGGTTTGCTTGTCTGTCAAACATAAAAGAAAAAAAAAATAGCCTCGCCACCTGTTACATGGGCCAAAACGTAACCGGCGAGTCGTGGGTGTTTGCATGTATGCTTGAATGCATGCACCTCTGCCTACCCCTTCTGGGATTACAGGCGTGAAGTTACGTTTTTTTTACCATTAGATGAAACTGTAACGTTAGAACAATTGTAATATAATACTTCAATTAAACTACATATAAATAGCTCACAAATTCGTAAAATAGATATCACTCAGACACCGCGGATCCCGTATGATACTTTTTTGCGGCTAGGAGCGTCTGAGGCTTCCATACACGATAAAACACTTAGGTAGGATAGACTGCGGCTTGCGGGATAGGTAGCACCTTGATAGTTCATATTATTTGATTAATAGTATACGTTAAATAAATAGATTTATCTATACTTCTGTGCTAAACTATCATAACTAATATTATAAAGCTGAAGAGTTTGTTTGTTTGAACGCGCTAATCTCAGCAACTACTTGTCCGATTTGAAAAGTTTTTTTAGTGTTAGATAGCCCATTTATCGAGGAAATCTATAGGCTATATCATCACGCTATGACTAATGGGAACGGAGCAGCGCGGATGAAGCCGGGTTGGGCTGCTAGTTATGTTTATAGAAACTTAATTTCGTTTGCGTATTTAACTAAAAAACGTAAACTATAATAAAAAAACAAAGATTGTAGCTGCACCAACATATTTTTTTTACGTAATGAAAGTGGTAATCAAGCATGAAGTTTACATTGATGTTAAGTGATGACTGCAGCCTATCGACACCCACGCAAAGACCAGATGTCAAAATGCAGATGCGTTACCACTCCTGAAACCTAAGGTGTTATGCCTCTGTGCCGAAAATTACAGGGCCGTACATTACCACCAGACCGGAACACGATATTGCTGAACACTACCATTTAGAGGCAAGTATGTGTAATGCGGTAGTGCCTACGCCCGCGAGGTTTTTTCATCAAATTTAACAATAGCAATATCATTTAAGCTCAGTCGCATCATCTTACTTTAGCTTTAAACTTTTGGTGAAGCCTCTCAATTTTGGTACTTCATTATTTTGTCCCTCTGGATTATCTATATAATGACTGATGTGTATCGCTAGCACCAATTTGATTTGTCGGGCGTCCAAAGAGTTTTTACTTGGCCTAGTGAGAATTAGCGCGACCAAGACTGGCCGAATATTTAAAAAGAAAAAAGTTTATTTTAAATTGTCGAATTAAGATAAACAAATGACGATTTTTACATTGCTCTCTTACTTTATCAAGTGCGAACACACGATATTATATTAATTAAAAATCTGTGAATTTGCACTGAATTTTATGCCCGTTTATCTGATTCCGGAGTGATCGGACCCTCCGAATAAGTTGGTGGAGATCAATTTATGGTCGAAGAAGACGCCGGCGTCGAGAAGTAAACAACACAAAACCTGACTACGTGTGTCGTCAAGAACAATAACCTGATCTGCGGTACCTCGGTACAGTCTTCAATTTGGTGAGTGGCTTGCACGTTAGTTATTGCACGTTAGTTGATCCGGAGGGATAGGTGATCTGGTGCCGAAGGTTTGAGAGTGATCATCATACTATACTTAGGATTTATAATCCGCCTTCGTGTGGACTATTTACATGTCCAACCAACTTTGTTAAAGTTATAAAGTCATGGACTTTTCACTTTTTTCGGATTTTGTGCTATAGGTCATACTGTTACGATTGAAATATGTGACTTCAGTTTTCGCTATAAATACGGGCGACTGAGACCAGTGACAAGATTGTGGTTAGTTGTGAGAAACTGCACAATATTCAATCACATTTTATTTACAACTAGCTGTTGTCCGCGGCTTCGCCCACGTGGATGTCGTTTTGTAAATAATTAAGTAGCCTATGTTCTTTCTCAAAGTCAGAACTATCTCAGTACCAAATTTCATTAAAATTGGTTCAGTCGTGGACGTGAAAAGGTAACAGACAGACAGACAGAGTTAATTTATAATATTAAAGTATGGAAGTAGGGATGTGACATTTTTTTAAATGTTATAGAAGTGGCAAACAAGCATGCAGTTTACATTGATTTTAAGTGATGACTGCAGCCTATAGCCACCCACACTAAGACTAAGGTCAAAATGCAGATGCGTTACCACTTCTGAGGCCTAAGGTTGTGCCGGAAATTACAGGGCCGTACATTACCACCTAGCCATTTAGGGGCAAGTATATTAGGTAAAGCGGTGGTTCCTACGCCCGCGCGCTAGTTCACTGGGGCTCTACCAACAAAAATATTTAAAATTTATTGTTTTTAATATATATTTTTAAGTGTCCTTTATTTTAATGGGGTTGACATAATATATCGTATGACAAGACCCCTTAAAAACGCAGGTCTTTACATCATTTCCACAGGTCGTCGTACATTTGTCCCAAAGTTAAATCGTCACATATACTTTATATGTAAACTTGCCACAATACTATTTTTATGTAGTAAATTATTCACACAATATTTTTATTTACTGTAAATTCATCATCATTTAAAGTAAATGGAAAGAAAAAATTGACTTCAGGCGAGACTCGAACTCAAAATGCAATAAATGTGAAGGAAAGATTTAACAAATCGGGCAGGACTTCAGTAGCTCAATTGGAAGAGCGGCTGGACTAGATTCCCAGTAGGCCGCGAGTTCGAGTCTCGCCTGAAGTCAAATTTTTCTTTCCATTTTTCTTTAAATAAAATATATTTCACAAGCATGTGTTAATGCGAAATAATACAAAACAAATTCATCATCATCCTTTTTTTTTCGTCAAATAAGCCAGCAACTAAAATTAAAACGATATTTCATTATCCATTTCAATGTCACTCCAAAAGGACACAAAAAACCCAACTACTCTGTATCGGAAATTACGGAACCATACCTCACACTGAACACTACAATAAAGCAGAAAGATTAGCAATGATGACTCCACCCTTGAGCTCGACCAGTTGAGCTCCTCCAATAAACGTGTAAAGACTGTAAATCAACCCACTAAATAGCGACTCCAATAAGAAATGATCCCAACAAACATGAATTACATCCATAACCCCAACAAATCAAGTTAGAACGGGGAATATTAACAGCAATAAAATACATAGGGTTTAATTATTTTAAATAAACCCGGGCGAAGAACTTTCTCAATTTGCCAACTCTCTATACAGGCTACGATAAAATTTCTTTGTTATAAAATCTTAAAAGGCCATTAGTTATATTGGAAACGTTTTAATTTCTGCATCGCATAGCCGGAGGGCAACTCTATCTGGTCCACAAACTTCTAGCGGGCAAATGTAATTGGTTTTGGTATCTACAATATCTATGGATTATGTAGAGCTATTTTTAAAAACTCGATCCCTTTCAAATTTTTAATCAATAAATGGACGAACATTGAAGATTGACTTCGACTTCTTGAGTTTTGGTGTACTCTGTTAATGGAATAGCAACCGTTGTGTCGGAATGAGATAAGTTGGGTTGTTTTTTGTGTTTGTAGTAGAAACGGTCTTCTCGCACCGCTGGACTAACCGGGTCGTCAACCAGTATGATAGTGCTTAGAGCTCCGGATAAGTGATAATTTTTGACCCTGATATTTTCGGTGCAGCAGGGTAATTAGCTTAGATCTAAGGAGTGACAACGCATCTACATTGAAATCTTAGTTTTTACTGTAATTATTTCTATGCTACATATGACAAGGTCCACGTTGGACCCGCACCTTGTACACTATTCCAAATAATAGAGAAAAATACGTAGAATCATGAAAAAATTACCAAAAAAATATTTGAATCGTGTTTTTTTGACGTCGTCGTCGTTGTGTCGATCGTAAACGATCTACTCGGTTAAGCACTACGGGCGCGGTCGGGTAGTGTGATGGGTGACCGCTAGTGGCAAATTAAATGCGCATTTCCGTGCTTCGGAGGGCACGTCAAGCCGTCGGTCCCGGTTGCTATCGATAGATAGCAGTCGTTAAACCTTGTTGGAGGCCTTATGGGCGGTTTGAAAACACCCGACAGCGGGTTGGCCACTAACCCCAACACCTTCACCAATCCGCATTGGAACAGCGTGATGGAGTAATCTCCAGGCCTCCCCCAAAAAAGGGGAGAGACTCGTGCCCAGCAGTGGGACCTATAATGGGTTGCCATTATTATTTATTATTATTTACCGCCTCATTGGAATTGTTTCACCGCAATTGTTCGATAGACTGACTACACGAGTGGAAGAATTCTCTTCCAGTAAAAGGGAATTCTTCCACTAGTAGGCGATCTTCCACAAGGCCTAAAAATATCCATCTATAAATATCCACCCCACCACAATCCCAAACCGCATACTTCCTTCATCTAACAATCTGTAGGTACATCAAAATGAAGACGCTTTGCATTTCGGTAACACCGGAATGAGCTCATTACCATCAATAATTCATGCCACTGAGACGCAAATGAAATCCGGCCGTGAGAAAACGCAAGTGTGCAGCTATAGGTTAAGCACAAGTTTGAAGTTTGTGGGACAAGTCCTAAAAATAATTTATCGATCGATTACGTAAAAAATATATTTCCAGTATCCAACAATAAATATTGCACATCGACATTGCATTTTTTTACTGGTGGTAGCTCCAGTGAAGGAGCTCGCGGGCGTAGGCACCACCACGTTACCTAATATACTTGCCGCTAAATTGTAGTGTTCAGGACACCAGGGCATAACACCTTAGGCCTCAGGAGTGGTAACGCATCTGCATTTTGACCTTGGACTTTGTGTAAGTGTCTATAGTCATCGCTTAACGTCAATGTGAACTGCATGCTTGCAAGCAGTTCACGTATTTTCCTTGTATTTGAAATAGTTTTACTTCACCGCTAAAAAAACATTTTTTCCTACCAACAATAGAAGCTCTCCATACGAAACTTTTGATTCCGAAGAGATAAAATATCATATAAAAAACAAAATTTTCAAATATCGAAAAATGTTCTTCAGACCTTCTAAATAAAATTTCAAATCCTTCGTAGCTCTTTTTTATTTTTAACTAGCTGTGCCCGCGACTTCGTCCTCGTGATAATTTATGTTTGTTCAGTAGAACCCAGACAAAGTCGTGGGCACAGCTAGTATAAAAGTAGCCTTAGTTACTCCTTATTACTTAAGCTATCTGCTCGTGAAAGCCCCGTCAAAATCGGTCCAGGCGTTCCCGATATTAACGGGAACAAACAAAGAGACAGACAGACAGACAGACAAAAATTGTAAAAAAAATTGTTTTGGTATATGTACCGTGTATACATACATATACATTTAGTAAAAAAGCAGTTATTTATATATTACAAACAGACACTCCAATTATATTTATTTGTATGTAGTATGTATGGATGTATGTATAGATGTACTTATCTTGCCATGATTCTTTCATTCGTAATGATCATGTAAGAATCCAAAGTTTATTGTAAAAGTTATGTTACCCTACCTCCAGTGTAGCGACAAAATTTCGCTTTTGCGCTGTTGCAGATTTGTTTATGAAATTTTTATAATTTTCCAAGTGTTTATAACTAAAAGGAATGATCTAGGTACTATTATGATCAGTCTGTCCGTGACCACGGTAGCTGGAAAGCGACCGAAACGTCGGGTAAGACAAGTTAGGAGTGCCTAGTGCTATACGCGAGAAAATCCGCAAATATGATTTCTACACTGTTATGATAGTCGAATATATAATAAATTTATCTATATATATAAAAATCAATTGCTGTTCGTTAGTCCCGCTAAAACTTGAGAACGGCTGGACCAATTTGGCTAATTATGGTTTTGAATGATTTTTGAAAGTCCAGGGAAGGTGAGAAAATGTGCAGAATTTGAAGGGAAATAGTAAAAACCACAATTTAATTTTCCCATACACAGTCCGTATCTATCAAACTTTAAACACATTATTTCATTCTGAGGCAATACGAAGTTTGCCGGGTCAGCTAGTTATTTGATAAAAAAACGACCGAATGAGATTCGGACTTGCGCATAAACGGTTCCGTACAGTAGTCCACCTATCTTGAAGTATCTTGTCTTAAATATCATAGACTTCTAGGTATAACTATGTTCTAAGTATGTGTAAAAATTGAATATTTCTATTTTTATTTTCTTTAGAAAATATGAATTCTGTGTGTGATTCTAAATATTCTAAATCTCCAACATCACCACCACTAATTCAAAAGTAGCAATTGAAAATCCGATGCGAAAGACATATTTATGATAAACAAATACGTATACAACAAATTCTGACTAATAATACGTAATTATCTTCATCATCACCAGCAATGCTTACATCGAATCATTACCCAAAGTAGTCATTACCAAAATCCGACACAAAAATGTCGAATTCATTTTCCACCGTTATAACTGGCGAAGTATTTTCCCTCACTTTTGTTTTATTTTATAAAAGATGCATCTGACGCAACAGGAAAATTAATTTTCGACAATGGCTGCGGAGAGGCGCTAAACAAGTGAAGGTTTACTGTGCATGTGCGTATTCCACGATTGCCAAATGTGAAATAGTTTTCTGGATTGTATACGGCTTCTATCTGTACGATATTATTAATTATAAATGTTTTGAAGGATTTTTTTAATAAACATTGTATTTTTTTTCTTTTTTTTAATTTTATGGAAGGGGCAAACAGGCATGCAGTTTACATTGATGTTAAGTGACGACTGCAGCCTATAGACACCCACACAAAGACCGAGGTCAAAATGCAGATGCGTTACCACTCCTGAGGTGTTATGCCTCTGTGCCGGAAATTACAGGGCCGTACATTACCACCTGACCGGAACACGATAGTGCTGAACACTACCATTTAGCGGCAAGTATATTATATAATGCGGTGGTGGTCGGAGGATCCTCCCTTTTCATCGGAGGAACATTTCCACCCGTTCCTCCACAAGTCAAAGACCTTCGTCTTGGGATTTTACGGTAAATTAGACGAGAAGATCTTTTCTGAATGCTGCCAATTCAAGCGAAATTCGTGAATTAACCTCTTTTCAAAGTTAGATCTATCGAACTGGGCTGTTTGTCCCAAGTGTACATAGTCGTTCCATTTCGATCGGTATGCCCCTAACCTAAACAAAAGCGGATGTAATATAAACAATATGATCTTCGTCATGTCCATGTTCATTTGACACATACTCATTGGGAAGGCTATTGAAGGTATCGAACATTGCAAAACTAAAAACGTAACTTTACGCATGTAATCCCCAAAGGATGTAATACCGGCAGAGGTAAATGCATGCATTCAAGCATACATGCAAACACCCACGATTCGCCGGTTACGTTTTTGGCCCATGTAACAGGGTGGCGAGCCTGTTGACATCTCCGGACACATTACCAAACTTCGAGGTACTGCGAAATTTCCAGAAAATGGAAAAATCCCTATTGAACGAGAAATAAAGGACTTTACACCATTATCTCTGATACCCCCCTACCCGTGAATCAAACCCAGGACCTCAGCGTAGTAGTAGCGGCCTGCAACCATTAGGCTACCGAGGCAGTTAACTATTTTTTATTCTTAACTATAAGAATAAAATGAGGTCACTAAAATTAGAGAAAGTGTGGCAAAAAACTTCCACTTTCAATATCTTTTTTTTCCGCCATTCAAAACCACTTGCCAGAGCGTGTACTAAGTCTAGTGCTTCACTCAGCTCAAGCCTTGTCATTCAAAGCTACCTTTAAATCTCCACCTGACAACTGAAACCAGGCGGCCGTCGAAAATATTTAAATCGCTGAACTCTTCCCATTGTGCAGAGATTGGATGTCGAAAATTGGCTATTACGAGCCCCTGAGTACGGCAATATTGCTTCTTTATCCAATTTATTGTTCGTACTTTACTATTTCTTCAGACAATTGCGATTTATTCGTGGACGAAATGTATTTGAGAGTCTTTGAGTTTCGCTTTTGGCAGCCGATTTGATGTAAGCGACTTTAAACGACATTTCTTAAAATGGGAAACGTATGTGTACTGTATCTATACATCTATACAAATAAATAAAATTGGAGTGTCTGTTTGTAATATTAAATAACCTCTTGTCACTAAATGCATAGGTATGTATACACGGTACATATACCAAAACAACATTTTTTACAATTTTGTCTGTCTGTCTGTTTGTTCCCGCTAATCTCGGGAACGGCTGGACCGATTTTGATGGGACTTTCACTGGCAGATAGCTTATATAATAAGCAGTAACTTAGGCTACTTTTATACTAGCTGCGCCCGCGACTCCGTCCGGGTAGATACTGAAAAATCATAAATTCTCACGCGGACGAAGTCGTAGGCACAGCTAGTTTAATATATAATGTATCGAATACACACACAGTTTTACAGTATTACTTCACATAATCATGAAGATATGTCACAAGCTGTTAGTGATTCAGTTTAGCTTCGTAATAACGCATTAAGAGGGCAGTCTGCGAGCGTGGGAATTAATTTATGAACGCACACATAGAAGTTTTCTACTCACACAAATACATCACGCAGTATAGTATACGTACGCTAGGAAGTGACAAGAACTGACATAATTATCGTATCCATCGCCCGCTTACCTCGGTAGAATGTTTAAGAACGTTACAAAAACACGCAATATATTGGGCCATAGTTTATCGCAACCTTTTTAAGGTGCGGTCTTAGTGTAAGCGTTGTGGAGATTTAGGAAATGTTATGCATATTTTTTTTCTTAATATTATTGAACCTGATTTGAATGAAACTACATAAAATTATTTTTTATATTATTTTCATCTATTATTAATATAAAATATTGGTCAATTGCAATAATTCTGAAGCATAATTTTTATGTAACATTTGCGTACCGCTAATGTAGTTGTTTTTATTTTACCACTCTATTCTTTCTAAATTTATTACTTCAGTAATGACCCGTTAGTCTCTTATAAAACTGCAAATTCATCTTTTAAAACACGTGACATGATTCTATCTTCATCTCCCGAGATAAAGTCTTTTATTTAATTTTCATATATTTTTACAATTTTAGGGTAACTAACAGCTATTTACAGAGATAAATAAACCTGTAGACACATGTAACTGAGAGTTACAGATATGAACCATATATAAGATTAGAAGTGGGTATTCGAATCGGTTATTCATAATTTTGCAATAGTAAAATAAAGAATAACTCACAAAGGAGCCGTTCCAAAAATGTATGGAGCTTGGGAATGCACCTTGTACAATATTGAGAGAAGAAGCATAAAATCATTTTCCGTTATTCAAATCGTTTATTATACCTTCAATTAATTTTCGTAAGTATATTTCAAAAACAAGAATGTCATAGTAGCAATATGATGATATTTCGTTGTCATATAAAAATTACATAAAACAAATATTGCCGACAAAAAAACAACGATTCAAATAATTTTGTGTGTATTTTTCCGTAGAATCATTTCTACGTATTTTTCTCTATCTTTTATATAGTGTACAAGGCGCGGGTTCAACATGGAACTTGTCCTTTTCTTAGCTAAGGTATTGTAAAAATTATTGGTGTACAATAAAGAATATTCTATTCTATTCTATTCTATTCTGAATAAGCAAGAAGCTCTTATGATAAATGAGTTCTGCCTATAGCTTTCATCTTAGTGTCGATTTTTATGTGCTCAGTAATGCGATGTAGATACTTCATATACACCGGAGTGGCATCTATGGAAACCAAATTATTCGTTTGGGATCAGGCGACGCACCTACTCATGCAAAGTCTCTGGGTGAGATTCACAGATCGCACTTTACTTTGAGCAAAGTATGCTTAAAACTATCAGTAAAGTATGAGTTTTGACAGTTCTAAGCGTACTTGCTCAAAGTACAAATGAAAAGTACAATCGTAGTGCGATCTGTGAATCTCACACTCAGAGAGACGAGCGCAGATGACACGTTCGTAAATCTTACTGAGGTAACTTAGCAGACTTGTCAACCTATACGAAGAGGCCTGATTGTTAGGCTTACAGAATTCACGAAACCCGATAACTGTGGCCTCTTCCCCCGAGGGTGGAAACAGAATTTTTTAAAAGTTGTGTTAAATATCTTAATAAATACGGCTATGAGGGGAAGAAAATTCAGATGGTACAGTTGAAGACACCGTCCGTACCTGGTTTCTTTTGCACTTTCAGACACTTGATCAGATCTAACACTTATCTATGTGTGAAAGGATCATCATCGTTTTCATTATTTTCAATCACGTTTGTATTAAACTACGTGTCTTCAAAAAAAACGGTAATTAGGTACATACTACCCGTGGCTATCAAAAAATCAACTTGTAAATTATCTTTCAAAGGTAAAATACGTCAACATTTTTTTAATTTGCTGTCTTAGAAGATTCACATGTCTGTCATTCATCGTGATTATTCCCAATTCGTATCTTTAATATTTATTTATATTTGTACTAAATATATATATATATATATATATATATCTAATATATATACATCTTTGTATCATATTTATATATTTAGATTATATTTCTTATAAATATCTGTACAATATATATATAATATTTATTTATATACTTATCTATAATATGTTATAATTATAATCATCCAAATTAGTTTCATTTATTATAATGTCATTCTCTACTTTTAACCAGTGTTGCACCTACATCATTGATTTCTACACAACTCAATGGTTGACTGGTAGAAAACGCCTAGTGGCGTTAAGTACGCCATATGTATATTTTATGTGCATAAAAGTATAAATAAATAAATACTTAATTTACATTTTTTTTAATTGTCATGTAGTCGTCAGAGTACGGCTTTGCAATTGTATCCGATACTCGCGCCCCACCCCATAGCAAGAAAACAATCGAAAATACGGATGACGGACGGACGTGCGCTCTCCTTGAATACTGGTTAGGCACTGCTTGATTTTGACGGCCGTGCTCTATTATAAAATGAAATATGGCCAGCGATTTCTAAATAGAAAAATGTATGGACAGCGGGATGCGTAAAAATAGATAGATAAATTTAGACGAATATAACTGTTTTTCTGTTCAATTATACGAAAAAACCGAACTTTGATTGTATTCTTTATACTTTCGTCTCACGATTAAGCCAAGAATATTTTTAAAATATTAATCGGAAATAGTTTAAATTTAGCCAATAGAAAAGGTCCATTTAGATGTTTTTCATAATGTTTATGATTTTCTTTTTAGAAAATTATAATCGATCTCAAAAATCTGACGCGGTGTTATTGTTGGCAGACTTATTGAGCGTCTGAGATATTTTTTGGTGTTGCTTAGTATAGCGGATTTCATAATATTTTGCAAACCGTAAACCCCTATTCTCGCGTTTTCAGGGACGGCCCCCTTAATTTTTACGAATAAGTAATTCCATAGATGTGTAATACTAAGTAGATAATAAATTATGTGATATGAGTAATTCTATGGAAGTGTAATTCTCATACAAAGCACGATGAAAAAGTGGCACCACGGCTCGTTGCTATGGGCTTAACAATGATAGTCACTACTAATACTAGACTAGCTCGGCGTTGGGACATGACGACCCTACCAACCGGCCGCGCGCGGCTCACGATAGTCGTTGGCCGCGCGCGTCTGTTGAGGGCCACGGAAGCGGTGCTATACATTTTCATACTGCATCTATTAGTATCTATTATTAGGCCGCGCGCGGCCGCAAACGATCGCGACCCACTGATTTGCACCTTTAAGTATATTAGGTAAGTACCTTACAAGTGTTAAACAGGTTAAACTTGTGGTGCCACTTTATGTGTTTGAATTGGTTGGTTAAATTCTACTGGTAGCTCCAGTGACGGAGCTCGCGGGCGTAGGCACCACCGCATTACCTAATATACTTGCCGCTAAATGGTAGTGTTCAGCACTATCGTGTTTCGGTCAGGTGGTAATGTACGGCCCTGTAATTTCCGGCACTGAAGCATACCACCTTAGGCCTCAGGAGTGGCAACGCATTTTGACCTCTGGTCATTATGTGGGTGTCTATAAGCTGCAGTCATCATTTAACATCAATGTGAACTGCATGCTTGTTTGCCATTACCATAAGATAAAAAAAAATACTTCTTTAGATTTACATTCGTAGATTAACCCTTTCCCGGACAGTACTGTCGTACTGTGTGCGCACAGTGTTACGAGAAACAATAAAAGTTTTATTGCTATAACGTCTATAGACGTTTACTGTCCGTGAAAGTGTTAAGTTATTATTTTTTGATAGACAAACTGCTAACATTATTCACGAAGAAACAATTTATATTAATATTTTTAAAGAAAAATGGAAAGAAAAATTTGACTTCAGGCGAGACTCGAACTCGCGGCCTTCTGGGAATCTAGTCCAGCCGCTCTTCCAATTGAGCTACTGAAGTCCTGCCCGATTTGTCAAATCTTTCCTTCACGTCTATTGCATTGCTTTATGGTAGCAGCAGCGCCATCTATTACCAACTATGCTAGTTAGGCAACCGATATAATAGACTTTTCAGTTTATTGAATATCGTAAAGAAGTCGCTTTTACCCTTAATAATTGTTTTATATTAACTTAGTCAATGCATCGTGATAATGTACGTTAGAACCAAGACGTACGCATTTAATTTCACGTCGCCATATATTTTAAAACGGCCTCACTACTAGGTGGAGACGTATATTGCGGCGTTGTAATAGCCGAATTGTTTTATAGTACTCATTACGAAGGAACCGGCGCAGGAGTATTAATTTGGTAAAATTGCAGATTCAGTATAATGTATGGTCCAAGATTTATGTACGCTTAATGAGACTTTAAGGAGGCGCGAGATGTATGGTATGGTCTTTACGCTTTATTGATATTGCGGCAGCTACGCTACATCGTTTTAGATTTACTTGTAGGCACAAAATATATTCTTTGATTAAGGCCTTTTAAAAAATATTGTCTTAAATTATATTGCGCGCGCAATAATCTTTTGAACAACATATTTCGTTATTTTTTTTATGTGACCAAGGGAACAAACAAGCATGCAGTTCACATGGATCTTAAGTGATGACTGCAGCCTATAGATATGTACACAAAAACCAGAGGTCTAAATTCAGATACGTTGCTACCCTTGAGACCTTTATTATGACGACCAAATTCATTATTTTCTCAGTTTCTTTTAAAACGGTGAAATGCAGGAATTTGTAAATACTTGATTCTTTCCATATCATTCATAATTGGTTAGTTTCTTTTTAATTTATTATGTGTTTTTGATTATTATTAGCGGTTATTTGTTCCAGGTTAGTTTATTAAAAAAATGACGATGTAAAAGTGCTCTCCAGGAGCCTAATTATATGAAATAAATGAATAAAATGAATAAGTTGTTAAGTTTCTGTAATAGGTATTACGGGAACATACCCGTAATTGTTTTATATTATTTCGCATTAACACATGCTTGTGAAATATATTTCATTATTTAAAGAAAAACGGAAAGAAAAATTTGACTTCAGGCGAGACTCGAACTCGCGACCTACTGGGAATCTAGTCAAGCCGCTCTTCCAATTGAGCTACTGAAGCCCTGCCCGATTTGTCAAATCTTTCCTTCACATCTATTGCATTGCTTTATGGTAGCAGTAGCAAAGCAAGGACAGATTTGACAAATCGGGCAGGACTTCAGTAGCTCAATTGGAAGAGCGGCTGGACTAGATTCCCAGTAGGCCGCGAGTTCGAGTCTCGCCTGAAGTCAAATTTTTCTTTCCATTTTTCTTTAAATAAAACATAAAGATCAGGTATACTTATTGTATATTAAAAATCAACGATCATCGTAGAATCTTCAGTGAATTACTTTAAAATGAAATAATAAACATATTTATGCCCGTTATTAAGCAGCCCAGGTGTTAAACATTAAATAATTGACATGTATACAAACCAAACGCCTGAGCTCGGAAAACTTGCGATATTTAGCACATGAAATTCGTAGGGTTAAGGTACTTGGATTGTTGCGTATTGGTCGTTAAACTTGAGTGAAGTTTAGTAAGTACTTTTGTGTTACATCAATCTACTGAAGAATAAACGTAGTACTTAGTTTATGTTGGTGTACTTTCAATTAGGTAAACTTAGATTTAATTTTCAAATTTGTAAATAATTTGAATGAATTTGTATGAAAATTAATTTGTTTGTTCAATTTGAGTATCAGCCCATGATACTTACTAATAATGCACGTAAATAATAATTACATTAGTTTTGGAAAATTTGTAGATTATGTTTTTATGTTAAATTAGTTTTGTGAATTCTGTTTATGTTTTAACATAACAACATATTACATACTATATTAGTAAGGCATGAATGAAAAAGGAATTGTATTACGGAGCGCCAACGCACAGCTTGGTATTATCTAAAGCGGGCAAAAAGGAGGGTGGAAGGAATGTTATGTATTGACAATATATAAATTGTATCTGCAATTATTGTATTATTTTTTTAAGTAAATTTGTATCTATTTACTTATGTTGCATAAAGCATTAAAAAAATATATATATTTATTCAGTAACAAAGGTATAAAATTACAGTAATCAGTGGTCGGAGCTACCTTTTAAGCAATTTAAACTGTGTTATAAATAAAAAGTATATTGTTCCAGTTCAGTATTTATTTACAAGTATCAGTCAACAACGTTGCTATGTTAAACACATCATCATCTTATTCTATGTTTAAATCTAAGAAGGTACTGTACCATGTAGGTACTATACTACATTGTCTAATTTAAAAAAATACCTCATTATTATTGGTAGAAAGAAACCTCTTACTAATACCAGCTATTTTATTTTAATCAATTCCTGCACTTTGTAAAATTATTTTAAGCCCAACAACCAATTCTCAGCGTCACGACATAACGCCTTAATAGTAGAAAACGTAATTAACTCAGGTAAATCGGATTGGGCAAAAGTTTTCGCATGATAACTGGAGCGCAACCCTCTCCCGCCCTTCCCCATCCCTCACCATCTCGCCTGGTTACCGGCTTTATTTTAGCCTGTATCGTTTATTTTCCAAATTAAACGTACTATATGTTTTTACCCATCTTTTTATGGCATCTAGTGATAAACAATATAGTTCTCATTGACGGTATGTGAATAATGTAGCCTACTGTACATTAAAACTAGAGATTTCAATGTAGATGAGTTGCCACTCCTGAGGCTAAAACTGTAATGCCTCTGTGCTGGAAACTATAGAGCCGTAGCCGGTTGCACAGAGGCATGTTTTGACATTACCACCATAACGAAACATGATAACACCTACCCCTACCATTTAGTGGCAAGTTTTATACTGGTGGTAGAACTCCAGTAACGGAGCTCGCGGGCGTAGGCACCACCGCATTTCCTAATTTACTTGCCGCTAAATGGTAGTGTTCAGCACTATCGTGTTCCGGTCAGGTGGTAATGTACGCCCCTGTAATTCCCGGCACAGAGGCATAACACCTTAGACCTCAGAAGTAGTAACGCATCTGCATTTTGACCTTGGTCTTTGTGTGGGCGTCTATAGGCTGCAGTCACCACTTAACATCAATGTGAACTGCATGCTTGTTTGCCACTTCCGTTGCAAAAAAAATTGATTATGTAATGCAGTGGTAGCTTCGTCCGCGAGCTCCATCACTGGAGCACTACCATCAGTTACATTAACAAAATTTCCAATTTCGAAGCAAAAACTAGTCGAGTCTTAACTTCCATGGCGAAAACAATAAAATTCACACCGAACAACAAAGTGGAACGACAAATTTCATTTTCGCGTAATAGCAGCGACAAAATATAAAATAATTCCAAGTCTGGGTGTACCAGCCAATCGGGCCGTAGTTGTCGCTGTAATAATAAAAAAACGACGAGATAAAAAAAAAACGGAGGGAAAATTGTTATCATAAGAAGGCGCTGTAGGTGAGGTGAGACAGGATTGTGCAAGAGTGCGGCAGTGACATATTTTATTTTAGAGGCCAGCTGTGTTTTTTATCGTTCAAGAGAAATACGACATTTGTTGGATTGACTATTAGAAACAGATTATAAGATTATTGACTACCAGCGCCTTGCAGATGCAACTGCTTTTTGAAATTGTTTTCCTTGAAGTGAATACAGATCGGTTGTTAGTCTAAAAATGCATATAAATTATTATCTAATGGTTGTGGCAAACAATTATGCAGTTCCTATAGATGGTAAGTAATGACTGTAACCTATAAACATCTACACATCCAAAAGTCAAAACGCACATATGTAGGCCCCCCCCTGAGGCCTAAGTTGATTTGCCTCTGTAAAGTTTTGTTCTGTAAGGGGGGTCCTAACTAGCTAACCGATATCTAATATGATATGTCATGTTAGATATCGGTTAGCTGAAAACTACGATTTGGCTTATACGGTGATAGCTACGCCCTCAACCTCCGAAACTAATATTATGTTTAACTCGCATATACTATAAAACAAAATTGATTTTTAAAGTCAACCCAACGTTTTGGGTCACGGGCTGACTGGGGTGATAAAAGGCTTACGTGTCGTTTATAAATAACGCGAAATCGACGTGCGACGTCTTGTGAAGCAGTGTATAGTCTGGTGAAGGGTTGGGATTTAAATGGAAACGTCATTATTAAAGTAGTGTATTAAAATTTCAAATATAAATAAATGACTAATAAATAAAAAATATATGAACCAAAAAATAATAAAAGCCTCTACCCTCTCTCAGCTGGCAATGCGTGCTTCCTACACCGAAGCCCTTAACCAACCTAAGGGCACCCAAAGCCGGCCTGTATGGCAGGCCAGAAAAAGCCGCAGCAGAGGGCCAGTCCCGGTGCTGCTTTCACACCGCGCGTTTTCGCAGGCAACGGTCTAATGACTTAAAATTTTGGTGATTTCAAAAAGCTTTGGCTTTCGTTCGTGAAACGAGATTGGTGTTCTCTTTCGAGTATCCATCCACCTACTTTATCAAACCGAATATAGTGGTTAGGCTATTCAGTTTATTCAGTTTATTCATTTATTTCATATAATTAGGCTCCTGGAGAGCACTTTTACATCGTCATTTTTTTTTTTAAACTAACCTAGAGTGAATACCCACTAATAATAATCAAAAATACATAATAAATTAAATAGACACTGAACAATTTTGTATGATATGGAAAGCATCAATTATTTACAAATTCCTCCATTTCCCCATTTCAAAAGAAACTGAGAAAGAATGAATTTGGTCGTCATAATAAAGGTTATTCACTTGGCAGAATTCCAAGGGCAGTCAATACTGAGAAGAACTCCGCCACTGAAGAAACTCAGTACAGCTCTTTTGAATATAAACTTAAATCTAATACAGTCTGTAAATCCAAAGTACAGGTTTTCGAAATAGCCTGGGAGCGATCGCTTCAATCCCATGGTGCAGTGTCATTAAGGTAATCACATGTTTTATAATAGTTGCACATGTACAAGCGTTTTTTGATAACTTTCTTAAATTTATTAATCGAAAGACTTTGAACATCTTCAGGTATTTTGTTAAAGAAGCGTATACATTGACCTCTAAAAGAATTACTCACCCTATGCAGTCGTGTTGTGTGCACAGACAACTTGTGTTTGTTCCTAGTATTCATATAATCATTAGCTCTACTAGAAAATTCGCTAATATTTTTACGTACATACAGTACATTTTCGTAAATGTATTGCGAAGCTACAGTCAATATATTTATTTCTTTAAATTTATCTCTGAGAGACACTCGCGGACTTAGCCCGTAGATAGCACGCACAGCTCTTTTTTGTAAAACAAAAATGGTGTTGACATCGGCGGCATGCCCCCATAGTAAAATTCCATAGGACATAATACTGTGAAAATAGCTAAAATAAACCAATCGAGCCGTCTCAACGTCAGTTAAGGATCGTATCTTTTTTACCGCAAACGCTGCGGAGCTTAGTCTACGGGCTAGATTGGAAATATGAGGACCCCACTGCAATTTTGTATCCACGGTTAAGCCAAGAAATACCGTGGAGTCTACTAATTCCAATGCTTCCTCGTTTAGTTTCACATTGGTTGCAACCTGTTTAACGTTAGGTGTACAAAATTTAATACATTTTGTCTTTCTACTATTTAACAGTAGGTTGTTAGCACTAAACCAATGTACTATTTTAGAGAGGGCATTGTTTACATCGTCACAAGCTACTTGTTGCCTTTTCATTTTGAATATGAGAGAGGTATCATCTGCAAATAATATCATTTCTTGATTATCGTTAACAATGTATGGCAAGTCATTAATATAAACTAAAAACAGAAATGGACCCAGAATTGAGCCTTGCGGGACCCCCATATCCATCG
This sequence comes from Macrosoma leucophasiata, assembly GCA_036365455.1. Classification (NCBI taxonomy): domain Eukaryota; kingdom Metazoa; phylum Arthropoda; class Insecta; order Lepidoptera; family Hedylidae; genus Macrosoma; species Macrosoma leucophasiata. The sequence continues at coordinate 1,454,989 of JAWQUS010000014.1, read as the reverse complement.
AAGTGCCAGGAGATCTCGTTCCATTTATATCAACATACATGGTTCTCGAGCTTAAATATGAAGTCATAAGTTCGAGAGCGGTATCTCGAATTCCGTAGTGGTATAATTTTCTGACCAATGTTTCATGCTGGACGCAATCAAATGCTTTGGATAAGTCACAGAATACCCCTAGAGCATCCTGTGATTCTTCCCAAGCTTCAAAAATGTGTTTGACAAGTTCAACACCTGCATCAGTAGTTGAACAACCCTTGGTAAATCCAAATTGTTTTACATGTAAAAGTTTATAACGATTGAAGTGTGAAAGTAATTGATTTAAAATGAGCCTTTCAAAAATTTTACTTAACGTGGGTAGCACAGAAATGGGTCTGAAATTTGTGGGGTCACTTGTACTACCGGATTTGAATAATGGAATAACTTTACTATTTTTCATTAAATCAGGAAACACACCACTTACAATACTGTTGTTAAACATAGTCGCTAAATATGGTGCGATTATGTCTATTACTGAGTGTACAATTTTTACAGATATGCCCCATAAATCACTAGTATTCTTAATTTTAATACATTTAAAAGCATGCATAACATCTGTAGTGCTTACTAACTTAAAATTAAACTTAAATTTACTTTCTTTTACACTATGTAGTAATAACGATTCAGCGACGGTAGGAGAAGAAATAAGGTCTTCGGTGGTAGAAACTGCAATATTGGCAAAGAAAGTTTCGAATGCTGAGGCAACTTCTTTGTCAGTTGAAATAAGTGCGTTGTCAATAATTAAATTAAAATCAGAGTTGCGCTCAGTACATTTTCCAGTTTCACTATTAATGACATTCCATGTCGCTTTAATTTTATTAGCTGAATTTTTAATTCTATTTTTAATATGTAGTGACTTAGCTATGGCACACACTTTTTTAAATATCTTTGAATACATTTTAACATAATGTTTAAAAGAATTACTATGATTATATGATCTTTCACCATAAAGTTCATACAATCTCTGCCTACTCTTATGTATTCCAACAGTCGCCCATTCATTAAATGACTTATGACTTCTTACATTTTTTGTCTTTTTAGTAAAGATTAGATTGTACTCTTTTGCAATAATGTCAAAAAAGTTACTGTATAATATATTTGGATCATCATGGTACTGTACATATGAAAGTTTTGGCTTAATATTTTCTCTAAATTTCTTAATCCGCTTCGCATTGATAGGAACAAACACTATGTCATGTTTTGAATCTCTATTTTTGATTTCATCATGAAAGGATATTAGTTGACCACAGTGATCAGAACTTAATTCAGTAAAAACATGTTTTTGGTTAGGTTTGAAATCAATAAATATATTGTCTATGCAGGTTGCAGAGCACGGGGTGATTCTCGTAGGTTCAAGAAACACATTATGCAAATTATATGACATCAGTAATGATTTAAATCGAATACATGTTGGCGTTTCATCTAGTAGATTAATGTTAAAATCACCACAAACAATAATATGTTTCTTCAATTCAAATAATTTGGTCAACACCTCATCCAATTGTTTTTCAAAATAATCGTATAACCCACTTGGAGGTCTATATATACATAAAATTATCAAGCGCTCAAGCTCAACACAGGCTATTTCAATAGTTCGTTCAATAGACAGATTTATTATGTCCCTACGTTCCTTAAATTTAAGGTTTTTATTTAACAATATTAGAGAGCCACCACGTATTGCATGTGTTCTACTGAACGAACTACCAACCTGGTGCCTGCTGAAATTGAATATTAATTCATGGGATTTCAACCAATGTTCTGTAAAACAACAGATGTCTACATTACGATCATTCATAAATAACTCAATTTCTAAGTCTTTACCCATCATCCCTTGTATATTCTGGTGCACCAGGTTAACAATATTACTTTTTTTGCTTAACTTAATTTTATTACTAAGTGGTGGATTTCTCTCTACCTTTTTAAAGTGGGAGCAAGAGGCTGTCTCTTTTGTCTCTAAATTTAATTTAAATTATTTGGTTCAAGAACCGAATTAGATGTCAATTGTGTATAGTTGTTTTTCACATTATTGGTAGTGCAACTACTCAATATTGTGTTGTCAGTTGTAAATAAAGTGTTTGGAAAACATTCCATTGTCTGAAAATTTGATTCCCCACTGGGGAAAGTTTTGGTAGCCAAATGCTTGGCTGTATGGTCAATATAATATTGTAGCGATAAAGCTACCTGTCTTCTCAGATATTTACTAAGATAGTATTTATCGTTTGTCAAAGAAAGTCCATTCTTAATAATGGGATTAATGTCAATTTTACTAAATTTATTATTATGAACACATAAGCGACAAACCTAGCCATGACTAAACAATAACATTAATTATTAGAACCAATAAATCAATAGGCACCTCCCGCATATCACCGGCCACCGAGTAAGTTGTGTTTTGCTGATAAAATGCAAATTCGCAAAGATTCGTCTCAAGTTTTCTTATTACTTGCGCTAATAAACGATCCTGGGCGCTGCCGGATTGTTCTTTGGCGTAAAGGTTTTTTTTATAAACATTCTAATTTAGCTTTCGGTACTAAACTTTTGGAATGGAGATTTATTATATTACTTCGTGGTCTACCTTTAATGGTGGTCTTATTCAGATACAGTGCTCAACAATAAATATTGCACATCGAGCCTAGGAAGGAGACTACGGCTTATTTCGAGTCTGTAAAGCGTTATCTCTTTTGCACCGTACCTATTGGACGTTTGTCGACCATTTTGATCAAGTATTGAATATCGGACTGTCAGTGCTTACGTAGGCAGTGTGCAACAGAGATAACGCTCTACGAAGTCGAAATGAGCGGAACGTCTTTTTCGCAGGCTTTTACTGGCGATGTGCAGTACTAATTGTTGAGTAGTGTACTTATGTGTCTAAACAATAAGTGTTGCTTATGTCTCTTTTGTCTCTTTCTGTGTGTATCTTCACGCCAGGTCCCTAACGGGGTAGGCAGAGAGTGTAGAGCGCCAGACATCCCGGTTCTGACAAACCTCTCGTGCCTCGTCTACCTTCATCATTCTCTTCATACATGCACGCCGATTCCTAAGACTTTTGACCCCACCATCAGACAGAACTCGACCTATTTGGTCATGGTAGGTCAGCCTTGGTCTTCCTGGGCCTCTGCAACCATCCACATTCGCATTGTATATCTGTTTAGTCATTCGCTCATTCGACATTCTTTCTATATGCCCGAACCATCGGAGCATGCCTTTTTTCATTTTTACACCGATACTATCATTCACACAAAGTCTCTTTCTTACATCTTCATTACGAACGCGATCGGTGAGTGATACACCGCAGATCTTGCGCAAAGATCTCATCTCTTTCTATCCTGCATATTTGACAATTCAACTGATAAAGACTAAGCATTCTATAGCTAAAACGTATTTAATGTATAATTGATACTATAAAATACGGTTGGTGATACGCCAAATCAATTGACAAACCTTGCTCTGATTAAAACAATTAAAAGCGAAAATTAAATATTATTGCTGTTCCATAAACAAATGTTCATCGCAGTACGGCAAAATATATAGAGCGGTAATGAATTAAACCCCCCATTATGGAAGTGTGTTTACAAAAATCACCCAGCAAGTATATATCCATACTAGCTGTGCCCGCGACTTCGTCCCCGTAAGAACTTATGATTGTTTAGTACTCGGACGAAGTCGTGGGCGCAACTAGTATAAAAGTAGCCTACGTTACGCCTTATTACATAAGCTAGTGAGTGTATCTGCCAGTGAAAGTCCCGTCAAAATCGGTCCAGCCGTTCCCGAGACTAGCGGGAATAAACAGACAGACAGACAAAAATAAAAAAAAATGTTGTTATGGTATATGTACCGTGTATACGTATGCATTTAGTAAAAAGCAGTTATTTCTTTAATACAAGCAGACACTCCAATTTTATTTATTTGTGTAGATGAAAAAGACTAAAGCAATCAAGACAATTGTACCAAAATAAAATCACTCATATGGATCTACACCCATAAAATTCCATTAACCTTACAACTATTTTAGGTACCGCGGGCACAGTTAGAGACGCTCGTAAAGACAAAGGGTAATGACCTCTTGTAAGGGCTGTTTTATGATCACCTACAGTTAAATGGGAGCTGCGGTGCGGATGAAAATGTACTACTGAATTTATTACTGCCAACTTAATTCTCTGACGTCTTATAAGCTTGGCTTGTGTGAGCTCCTTGCTATGTATGTTTTCCTGGTACTTGAATCTTATGAATATGTTCTAATATATCAAATACTAGTTGGTATATAAACTTCACTTCACGCCTGTAATCCCCGAAGGGGTAGGCAGAGGTAAATGTATGCATTAAATCATACATGCAAACATCCACGATTCGCCGGGCACGTTTTGGCCCATGTAACAGGTGGCGAGCCTATTGACATCTCCGGGCACATTACCAAACTTCGAGGTACTGGGACGCTTCTAGAAAATGGAAAATTCCCAATAGAACAAGAAGTAAAGGATTTTACACCGTTATCTCTAATATCTGTGACCGGGAATCGAACCCAGGACCCCAGCGTAGTAGTAGTGGCCTGCTACCACTAGGCTACTGAGGCAGTTAAATTAGTTGGTATATTATTTTTCTTATGTAATAAAGGTGTAGACAAGCATGCAATTCTCATGAATGTTCAGTGATGACTGCAGCCAATAAACACCTACAAAAACCAGAGGTCAAAATACGTTTCCACTCCTAAGACCTTAGTTGTAATGTCTCTGTGATAGTTATAACGGGACCATATATTACCATCCAACCGGAACACGATAGTGCTACCAATTGGTGGCAGATAGATAAGGTTGCAGTGGTGCCCACGCCCGCAATAAGAAAAAAACCTAATGAATATGTTTAGATCTATCAAATACTAGCTGGTTTATTCAGTGATTATTTGATATTTTGTTTAATTTCATATTTACAAGTCATTGCTTGCTTACAAAAAAAAATATATAAAGTTTAAAGAAACTAAAAAAACACGCTTGTAAATTAGGTAATGCGGCCCACCCCCGCGATCTCCGTTTGTTGAGCTATACCACCAGTAACGGAAAACTGTTATCAAACTTTTTTTTTATGTAATGGAAGTGGCAAACAAGCATGCAGTTCACATTGATGTTGCAATGATGACTGCAGCCTACAGACACTCACACAAAGACCAAGGTCAAAATGCAAATGCGTTGCCACTTCTGAGGCTTATGGTGTATAATGTGAACACTACCATTTAGCAGCAAGTATATTAGGTAATGCGGTGGTACCTACGCCCACGAGCTCCGTCACTGGAGCTCTACCAGCAGTAAATTGCATTGTCATCGGTTCTTGATACGTATGCAAAGTTTCAAATTAATCAGTATGTATCTTCACGCCAGGTCCCTAACGGGGTAGGCAGAGAGTATAGAGCGCTAGATATCCCGGTCCTGACATACCTCTCGTGCCTCGTGTACCTTCATCATTCTCTTCATACATGCACGCCGATTCCTAAGACTTTTGACCTCACCATCAGACAGAACTCGACCAATTTGGTCATGGTAGGTCAGTATCGGTCTTCCTGGGCCTCTGCAACCATCCACTTTCGCATTGTATATCTGTTTAGTCATTCGCTCATTCGACATACTTTCTAGATGCCCGAACCATCGGAGCATGCCTTTTTTTATTTTTTCATTGATACTATCATTCACACAATGCCTCTTTCTTACATCTTCATTACGAACGCGATCGGTGAGTAATAATTGTTAAGCACCGCAGATCACTCAAACTAATCAGACTTCTGGAAATTGATGAAAATTATGCTCAAAGATTTCGTTACATACATATCTACAACCCAAGCTTATAAAAGCGTGTTTAAAACACAGAAAAATATGGCGGTGGTATTTAATGTACCTAATTATGGTGGTTTACAAATATATGTATATATAGTGCATATGGATGGTAAAAGAATACTGCAGCCTATAAACATCTAAACAAGCACCGGAGGTCAAAATACAGGTCAGTCAGTTGATAGTCGCGCGCGCGAAGCGCGCGGCGCGGAAGCAGCACCGGGGCTGGCCCCCTTTGCTGCGGCTTCTTCTAGCCTGCCATGCAGGTCGGCGTTGGGTGCCCTGGGATTCAAGGGCTTCGGTGGAGGAGGTACGCATCGTCAATCGAGAGAGGGTGGGGGCTTTTTGCCACTCCACGTACCCCCTTATGGCGTGCATACCTGCCTCTGTTACCGTCGCTGTGGCTCGGTGACGTTGTGACGTCTCGCAAGTTGCGGTCGCCTCGACAGCAGCGGCCTCCAGTGACCACGGTAGCGTCGCGGGCAAGCGTCGACCATTCATCGACCGGCCGTGTGACGCAACTTCTTCTTCTCCTTCTCTTCTCGGTTGTGCGTCGGTGCAGCAGCTCCACCTGGCACTCGACCGCAACAACAAGAGGTAGCGAGCGCTCCCACCAAGATGACAACGCCCACAGTTAAACGACGCGATCGTGCAACTGGCTCTAGCCGGGCTTACGGCCGCATCCCAGGGGAGGAATCTCCTTCGACCGGGGTTCGAACCCGGACCAGGGGATTTGGTCCCGCCTATAGCAGGTCAGGCCGAGTCAAACTCGTTAGCGCTGCGGGTCACGAAGTGCGGGATCGGGGCGGACCTAGCCTCTTCATCGTCGTCCCGGGGTGCTCCTATTATTACCGGAGAGGAGAGGATTTCGCGTGGGAGTGGTCTCCCATCAGGAGGCCTACAGTGCAGTGGGGCAAACCCGTGGAGGTGTTCGTGCGGCCCATTCTCAGCGCGGTCGTACATACCGCGCTCAAGACGTGCCACAAACTCCCTCACGGATTCCACACGCAGGTCCCGTGCTATGACGTCGTTTTGAACGTACCTCCCCGCGTTGGTAATTTAACGGAGACACACGTTCTGCTGGGTCTGAAGGCGCTTTTGCTGCGACGCGGAGCATAATGCGTACCACGCAGGCGCCGCGTACGTTAGCCTCGACTTGATGTACGAAAATACAGGTGCATTGCCTTAGTTATTTTGCCTTGGTGATAATAATCTTAAAGGCGTAATGGAGATAACCGTTTTATCTGTATATACCTAGTGTGAGGCTGTGAGTGTAAGCGTATTTTGGGTAAAACTCTACAAGCTATATTCCCTTACCATCTATATGAAGTTCATGCCTATTTGCTTATTTGCAGCTGCTTCAAGAAATACATACACAAATAAATTTAAGATTCGCCAGTCATGTCACGTTTTACACAAAGGTACACAATTCTAAGTTTCGGGGAGGGGAGCGTATCATTGGACAAAATTCTACATCACATTGAAATAAAACTATTTTTACGGATTTATCTCGCGTATATTAAACTAAAATGATTTTTAAAATCAACCCGACGTTTCGGTCGCTTTTCAGCTTCCGTGGTCCCGGGCAGACATCACATATTTCTCTCAGAACTCGGAATCCCATGCTTAGCATTAGTGACAACAAAATTAAGCAACTGAAGCAATTAAATATTTTCAAATAAACCCGTTATAGATAAACAGTCCTTCCCAGAGTAATTTAGTAGGTAGTTATTACATTACCTTGTAAAGAGCTGCTAATGACAATTTTATGAAAATACAAGGAATCAGCACAAACCCTGCATAAGAAAATAATGCTTCATTATGAGGCAATTCTGTGAAATGCTGACGATCGTATCTGGGCCGAGTCAAATGAGTATATTCAGGCGTAATGAGGACCACATTGAATGGGGGTAGCAAACAGGAAAATTAACTCTTAAAACGTTCCATAGTATATTTTTTTTCATTGTCCTACAAATGTGGGTCAGTTGATGGAAACCTCATTTTTATTCACGACAACGAAGTGACGGCGTAATGTGTATTTAATGCATCTAAAGTTGCATTGGGTTCAAATAGAAAGTGTGTGAAGTATTTTTTATACATATAAATCTAGTTATGTTAAATTTTATCACAACTGGCTTGGCGGTTTCGTTCTGAAAGTGTTAAAAAACAGACAAAGTGATTTTGACATTTATATTATTTAGTACAAATGAAAGTCCCAAACATGATAATATTTTTATAGCAAAAACTAGTCCTAGATGCGTTAAGACTTCTGATGCTAATCATGCCTTAGTATCAGAATTTGTAGGTTGCATATAAATACTACCGAAATAAAGTCATAATACCTAATTTATTGATTGAATTTAATATACGGTTATGCTGCAAAATATTGAGCTAATTCAAATAGTATTCTACCGTAATCGGTGATCAAATGTTTGGGATCGTGTGCTCATCCAATTTGGAGCTCGTGTTGTGAATGACTCATTTAGAAACGATATTTTGGGGAATTAAATTCCCAAAATACGAGGAATTCCACTGAACACCTCAGCGTGCAATGCCTAGGACACAAAAAACCGAGGCACTAACTTTGCCAGAACTAGGATTTCACACTACAAAAAGTCTCGGACGGCGGCTAACCATAAGATTTTTCTTCAAAGAACTCAAAAAAATAAAGCAGTCTGTAAATAACAAGAAATAGTTAGAGGAGATTACCGATTACATAAAAATACACACCCTGACATAAACAACGTTTATACCACTTAACCCGATGTATCACCACTCCACTAGCAGAAGGCATGAGCGCCGCAAAGTGTCGAATTAACACTTTTACGACGCACTAAAAAACTTTATGACGTACAATTTGCACTCAAAGTTATGCGTGTCTGCTGGAGAATTGGTCTGCTTGTTTTAGTGTTGAAAGGCCTAATATGTACCCAGTATCCTGATATTTTAAACGACTCATTATACCCTTTTGCCTTCGTTCATCGTAAAATTTACCTTTAGAAGTATTTTTTTATTATAACCTTTACATTCAATTTGATCTTTACACAGTCTAGTTTTTTTTTTAACTTCTGGAATCTTTCCCAGAATTGTGAAAGAATTTCTGTTTGATTCACTATTTTTTATAAAAACAATTAACCGAAAAACAGCAATTTTAATATTCAAAATTAAGTGATTTTTATGCTTCACTTTTTTAAATTATAAGCCTATTTTACGTATTTAATAAAAAAAATTTGGTTAAATCTAATCGGACATCGAAAGTAATAAATGTAAGTAGGTACACTTAATAATTATTTAGCAAGCAAACTACGAGTGATTGTAACTTTACGCAACTAAATTCATTAAAAAAAATAACAAAACAAACGTAAACAAAAAATAAACAACACAGATTCAATCAAAGTAACTGCATCTTAAATTATATGAACAACATCTGTAAACGAAGAAATGCCCACTGTTAGAAATATGAACCGCAAAGATTTGTGTCCACAACGAGTTCACGTCTCGCGACTATAAAGCGCAAGCATACGCCGAAATATATCGGCAATATACTGAAAGAATAATGCGGGGCCCAAAGTGAACCTTGGGGTACACCCATAGAGTTTTATATCGTTTGATGCCCTTAACGAAATAATGCCGCTTGAAAATATGTCTCGAGATAGATAAATTTCAGTTCACTATCGGTGGGGCAAACAACCCGACATGTATGCATTTTGTCCCACCTCAGTGGTCGACTGGAGCTCGGGACGATTCTTGTGGAGTTTATTCAAATGTCTCGGAAGAATAACTGTTGGTTATTGTGAGTTTAGGTCCAGTAGATTTTATCGGGTGAAGGTGCTTTGTTGAATGTAGGTTAGAGAGGAAATTGTTTGCGAAATTTAGTTGGATAAAATACGAAACAGATGGACAGTAAACAAAATTAAACGACTGATGTTTGGGATTAGTTACAAAATTTGATGAAATAACATTGCTTGTTAAAATCATTTTAATCCCTATTAATATTATGAATGCGAAAGTAACTCTGTCTGTCTGTCTGGTACCTTTTCACGTCCAAACGACTGAACCGATTTAAATGAAATTTGGTACAGAGATAGAGTTGACTTTGCGAAAGAACATAGGCTACTTTTTCGACATCCACCCGAGCGAAGCCGCGGGGAACAGCTAGTTTCAAATAAAGGAAACCTTGATCATGGATAAACATAATATGTTGTACCTATTTTATAGTGAAAAATTCAATAAATATCGGGTATTGGTATTACGTAATTTATGTTGGGACTCAGTTATTGCCACCACTGGGTTCAAAGTCTAGTCGTTCTCCTAACTAACCTTCCGAAGTCCACTAATTATTCATTTTTCTTAATTATTTTTCATTCAAAATGAATGACTGATTTCATGAAATTCAAGCGAAGGAAAAATCAAAACTTGTCATACTAGTATCTTCATAACTCAGCATTTTAAAAAGTATATTTATTCGTTGAATATCAATAACAAAGCATGATGTCCTGAGTAATTTGCAGCAGCTGCAAAACCCCACAAGAAAGCTGCAAGCTCGTAAAAAACCGAAACAAATATAAACAAAGATTTGTCATATTTTCAGCCATCTTGATTCATTTCATTCCCACTAAACTATAAAATGCATGCACTTTGCGATTCCCCATTCACAATACGGATTTCGAGGTTAATATTCAATAATGCACTTTACGGCTGAGATGCAAAGTTTAAATTCAAGTGAGCGGGTGGCCGGTGAATAATTTCTTTTTGAAATGAACGAGCCCGATATAAATTATATCCAGTAGTCGCTTAAAACCCGAGTGAGAGCAAGGAGATAGTGCTACCAGAGGTTTAGAATATTTTCCATTTGCACTGTCAACGAAAAATGGTGGCCGTATTTATTATGCACGCAATACCACCTCAGGCTAGCTATAATTCATACTATGCTTAATATTATGCGAGTTTTAAGTACTTGATATTTACAAATATATTCTTGAGTTGCATTTAACATTGTAATCAAGTTGTACTTTCATCATAAGGTTTTGTTTTGATTTTCGTTATATAACTACACGTCTGTAATAAAAAAATTTGGACAGTTAATTTTCCATTTTAATTCCATCCGTTCAAAAAAAAAATTTTTTTCGCATCCTATATACTTAATTAAATAATTTCATAATTGTATGTAGAAATATGTTTTTAAAATAATGACAACACATACATGTTTAAATATAATATTTATGTATTGTATGATGTTAGTCTGTTTTTCTCTGATTCTTGATCATCATTGAGTACATTTTCTGTCGTATTATTTTTGTTCTCATAACCTCACCTACTTATAAAGAAACATTCTCAAAACAAAAACATTTATTACTTTACTCCAAGATACTGCAAGTAACCACAATTTGCAAAACCAAGTTAAGGACTTAACAGAGCCCTTTGATTAGTGTTCCCTTTACCAAAGCAACAAAACAGCACGATAACCAATCAACACGGTCACTAATGAAACCCCCATTAATACTTGAGACCGTAAGAGCTTTAACAATGGCTGAATGAAAAGTTTAGGTAACAAATGTGACCACAATTTAGTGCGCAAATTTTTGAAAAGTTGTAAAAAAGTTTGTCGGCACCAAGTTGCATACCTGGTTCAGCTGGGTTCCGTGGAGGTACCTGTAAACAGAGGATTTTATTAGATGAGTTTTTTGTATTTTGTAGCTGAAAATAAGGCAATGGTGTATACCTAGTACTTAAAAGTTACGGAGTATTATTTTTTATTACGCTTTGCACTTGAAAATATAGTGTTCGAAGAAATACTTAGATCAATCAAAACTTTAGTAATACTATAAATTCGAAAGTAACTCTGTTTATCTCTCTGCCTGTCACGCTTTTACGCCATAACCACTAAACCGATTAGAGTGAAATTTGGTAGAGAATTACTGTATGATTGTTTGCTACCATCAAAGTATTACAAAATCGCTTATGTTTTTTAACAACTTAAATTTTAATTAAGTTTACTTTCCTTACACTTAAATTTATTTTAAAATATTTTTTTATCCCCCAAAAGTATACCCTATTTTTAGATTTCATTACATTTATTTTCGTAAGAACACACACACACACACAAGTGCCACAAATTTAATTTCAACCGGTCAACTACTTTAGGAGAAAATGGCTATGATAGACGGATATGACGGACAGATAGACGCATAGTTTATAAGGGCCCCGTATAAGGTAAGCATAATGAAGAATATTTACGAAGCGAAATAAAGCTGTAAATAGACGAATAAGTAATTCAGTTCTTATCAACAACAATACATTAAGCCAAACTGACTTTTGTTTCATATTATTCATGTTCTTGGCTAAAATTCAGCAAAACCTAAGGTCATTTATCACTGGACATACTGAAAATAGCAATTATAACATTATTTATGAGAGGGAAAGATTTATTGGTCGCACGCACATCATTCCTGTTTCAAACGTTCAAATATTCATATATGGAAGTATTAATAAGGAAAATTGTTGCAATATCACATATTATTATATTTGGCGGTTTTGGTTGTGTTAATTAATGCGTTATTAGCCACATATAGCTATAGGATAACAATATTTAGAAAAAAGAAAGAAACGCGCATGTCCCCGCGGCTGGTGTAGATCGTAATGTATGGCCCTGTAATTGACGGCACCGAGGCATAACACCTTACGCCTCAGGAGTGGTAACGCATCTGCATTTTGACCTTGGTCTTTCTGTGAGTGTCTATGGGCTGCAGTCATCATTTAACATCAGTGTGAACTGCAAGCTCGTATGCCACTTCCAAAATAAAAAAACAGAGCTACTAAACATGTCCAATAACTCTCATCAGGCTAGTCGTTGCAATGAATGGGAATATCTGAAGATACTAGGCCGAATGAACACCCAAACTTCCTCAAGAGAACTTTAGTCAGCCATCACATATCACACTGGAAGGAGCAACGCTCCAAAAGGCAAACACAAATCCAAGAAGCGCCAATCATCATCAAAACGCAACAATAACGACCGAACCTTAACTGTATCGAGACGCATTCAACCATCCCAGTATCGATATTCAAATCGATGCATCGTTTCGTGAACACATCAATCTGCCGAGATCTGTTCGTTCAGATTGATTAATTACGACGTGCATCGACGTTAAGTGACGCAATAATTCTTGTTAAGCCGATGCTCGGGTCACGAAAAATCGATGTGATTGTACCTATTCGATCATGATGTGAGGTTTATTTACTTTGGAATCTTTGTTTACTATTGATAACGTTTAATTATGCAAAGATTAATATTGCTTCGTTGTAAATATTGCCGCGAATAAAATTTAAGTTCCAGGTTAGAAGCTCAGGGGCATATAATCTACGAGCATCTGCCATCAAATAAATTCGGCATTTCTATCTCTTGACACTATTGACAAAACAAATTAGGCTGGGGCGATAAAGCATCTGAATGATTGACCGCTGGTTTGCGTGTAGCTAATATTCACTGACCATCTATGTAAATGGCACTCTTCTTTGCTACTTTCTTGAAGTTCTAAAGTTCACCACCAAACACACACCACTGGAATACCACCTCTAGTAGTATTATAATTTCACGCCTGTATTCTCCCAAGAGGAAGGCAGATTATGCATGCAAATACCCACGATTCACCAGTTACGTTTTCTTCCCCGTAAAGTAGGTGTCGAGAGAACATCAACATATCATCTTCGGACACATTAGGGAATTTCGATGGAGGCACTGAAAAACCTTCAAAAAATGGAAAAATACCCATTATCTGGGAATTGAACTCCAAAGCCGAACGTAGTGGTAGTAGTCTGCTACCTTTAAACTGCTGAAAAAGATAAAGTGAAGCTCTTTAAACCTAAGCAGAATAAAAGATATCTGCCATGAATTTACAACAAAACCCTTCATAAAACGGTAACAAAAAAGGCACGATAAACGTTATTTGCTTTCAGAATATTAAATAAATCTAAAATATATTAGAGACCTATCCCAGATAATATCGAATCTACCGGACATTATTCATAATTCTGTCAGAGATCGTAACTCAAACGGTCCACGGATTTTCTATTACCAGAACTGCGCACCTGTCCTATATACCGGTGTTACCCTCCATAAATTCGATAAGAAAACAGTTCAATTGGTCACGAGATATATTCGGGTAAAAAATCGTACATCTTCCATTCCATTCGGAATTGTATTCGATGTAAATAAAATATTTCTTTTGATTTCATCGGTTGTTTAGGCAGGCTCCAGTCTTCTCCACAATAAATTACAAGACACAACAGAATGTTTTGTATTGCAATTAACATAATTTTGTACTGTTAATGTTTTTATGCAGAGAATAAAAACGTTTCTTATTTATTTTTATTATTATATTTATAGCTTGTAAAACTGAGGGCCGTTAGTGCGGAAAGGTTCTAGAATGACGATCGCGTACCGGCAGACCGTTAGACCTGTAAAGTCTTATAATTTTCTCGAATGATGACTCAATTTTTTAGCAACATTTAAGCTTAAATTTGTTCTCTTGATAAATTAGTGGGCATAAGTAGAAGATAATATCGAAAGCAAACAAACTTTTCTCATATACCTACTTTGGGGTAAGAGGGTAAGGGGTGAGGGGTGGTAATGAATTTATAGCGTCGGGCCCTTCCCGCTGAATTAGTTTTTGCTCCGAGTGTAACGGTTACTGCGCCTGTCTTCCTACATTTCGTAGTGGCCGCAGATGGTTGGGCCATGAAATTAACGGATAGTTCTTACTTAATTATTAATTAATACCTGGCTCAGATGAAATAATCGGTAAGTGGTGGCAAATAAAATAAATCTATATTTCTTATGTATATCTTCACGCCAAGTCCCTTACGGGGTAGAGAATAAAATACCTACATTTAGCTAAATCTACAAAAAACGACCAAAGAGTATTCATCAAATTCATCATATTTTTTATGTAATGGAAGTGGCAAACAAGCATGCATTTCCAATTGATGTTAAGTGATGACTATAGACACCCACACAAAGATCAAGATCAAAATGCAGATGCGTTACCAGTGGCCTCAGGAGTGGTAACTGTTATACCTCTGTGCCAGAAATTACAGGGACCGGAAATTACCACCTGACCGGAACACGATAGTGGTAAACACTACCATTTAGTGGCAAGCATATTAGGTAATGCGGTGGTGCCTACGCCCGCGAGCTCCGTCACTGGAGCTCTACCACCAGTAAAATTATTGATTATGATTCAGTGCCTGAATGATTGACAGTGAAACTGCTGGTGATAGGTCGCTAAATTTTAGCATTAAGATTCTTTGGGGTTTAAAAGAGCATCAAGAGGGTTTGTATGTCTACGAAGAGGCGGACAAAAACTTGTTAAATAATAAAACCAAAATATTATTTTACCACAACTTGAACCTAAGAACTCTACTCAACCTGTTATTAGGGTTTCGTACCCAAAAGGTAAAACGAGACCCTATTATTACGTCTCCGCTGTTTATTTGTTTGTCTGTCACCAGGCTGTATCTCATAAACCATTATAGCTATATATAAGAAAGCTGATTGAAGCTGAATAAGAAGAGAAAGAAAATTTTAATTTGTTATTTCGTTGTTACTATAACAACAAATACTAAAAATAAAATATAAAGAAGGGTTGAACATACAATAAACGTATTAAATTCTTTTTAAATATTTTTTAAATAATTGAATTTTTTTTTGTTATTTTCGTAATAATTAAATAACGGTAGCAAATAGAGCACAGAAGATTAAAAAAGGTAGACGCTTAAAATGTTCACTTTTATACATGATGGTACGGAACCTTTTGTGCTTGTGAAAATTTAATTGATTTTTTATGTTATAAATAATGCAAATTCTATGCGAATAAATCATTCTTCACTGTAAAAGAAGTCCGCTTAAACAACTCGTCAAGCGGTTTACACGCCCGCCTCGTGGCTCCACCCCGCTACAAAATTAACAATAGTTAAAAGGAGTTCTCCGTTCAGAATAGTTGTCTGCATTGCTAATGGTTCGACCTGCGTCTGGGTGACATATTCATACCGCGCCCGACTATCAAATTTATTGTTTTAATTAACATACAGCGAGACAGTTTTGTAAGCAATTACTTGTGTTGAATAATTTCGAACCGTTTTTGCTGTGTGGTGTCGTATAAGTAAGTTTGATTGTTACAAAAGATACGTATTATTAAAATCATCAAAGATATAAGATTATCAATTACATTACTCAATACTCAATATTTTATTGCTTTCATTTGTTACAGTAGTTAATTACAATAATTATAATGGTGGTATATTACATTTTGTTACAATGTCACAAATGAACCCTCTTTGGGTATTGCAATCCATTTAATGCAGTGAGAGCAAACCGATTAATTTTAAAGAATTTATATATTATTTATATATTGAACTAATCATCAGTGTTTTCAAAATATTCTGATAGCTTGTAAAAACATTTTCTGAGGAGATACTCTTTTAATATTTTAATAAAATTTGGGGCATTTATGGATTTTATTATTTTTCCTGGTAGTTTATTAAAAAATTTAAACGCACATAGCATAAGGCCCTAAGTGATATAACTTAAGTTTCGAGGCGGGGATTTCTATCTTGGTATATGTGTCATTATATTTTTTTCAGCTAAAAAGTAATTATTCTATTTTTTATTTTAGAACACTGAATTTCAACAAACAAACGCCGGCAACTTGACACGATCCTGTTTTTGCAAGTTTTGTAGGTAATAGAATAATGAATAGAAATGTTTAATGAAATTTTAATTTCAGATGAAGTTAGAAAATATAAAAAAATAATATAAATAACTATGCCATAGGCTTTTATTTCATTTGCTTATCACGCCCTATTTTTTTCAAGACGGTAAAAAAGTCACCCAGTATAACCAAGTTTATAGAAATATGTATCCGATGATTGCCAATATACTGGATAATATATTGAGAAATGGAGGAATTTGTAAACAATTAATTATTTTCATATTATAATTTTATTTTTTCGTTTTTTTCATATATTTTGTATATTTAATTACTTTAGGGTACTTTATTTACGTTATTATGTTTGCTTGTTTGTCAATTCATGTTGTAAATAGATTAGACAAGTGCAGATTAGTATGATGTCCTATTGCTTTAGCATTTTTAACTTATGACAGAGATGAGAAACAGCGCGACACAGATCCACAAGTGCTAGACTAAACTAGAGTCGAATTGATGACGTAATTAGCCTGGTGAGAATAAAACATCTGCATGGTTGTACCACACATACGCTGTTGAGTATGAATAAAGTCTTAGAATTTGTTACGTTTTCTGCTATCTTTTCTTCTTTGGTGTTTCAGTTGCTTCCACTTTTTTATTTCATTTACACCATTCGCTACCACTAGAGCTTTTAGTCTGAGTATATTGCCCGGGATTCATCGAAATCCCAAGAAAAATCGAAACGTTTTCCGGTACCGAGAATCACGAGGAAAAACAAGTCTTTCGAGAACACTACCATTTGGCGGATGATAGATATAATTGAAGAAAAATAGACCTAACATTATTTTCAGAGAAAATCATGTGAAAGAAAATTGGCCATTAAGAACCGGTACACGCTCCTCTAGGTCAATGTTATGTATTTTAATTAAAAGGCTTGAGTTAGATTAATTCGTGGATAACTCGAGTATAAACAGCCTAGTTCTCCTACAGTGAAAATGATTCATCATGTTCGTCCGCCGTCTATTTGAAACTTAACTCTTAGGTTCTTAAGATAAAAAAAACTGCAATTTAGCATAATATATTTATGCCAAATTGAAAAATAAAAATAAAAATAAAATACGCTTACACTTACAGCCCCACAGTAGGTATTAACCTGTGTCGTGAGTGCCGTTGTACACATACAACACATACACAAACACCCAGACTCGAAACGGATTGAATCCGCGACCCTCCGAATCATACGGTAATCTCACACCGCTGGACTAACCAGGTCGTCAAAAAATTTGCTATTTCCTGTTTTCATATCAGTCACGACAAATTGGTGAAATAAAATTATGAAAATAATAATAAATAATAATATACAGAATATTTTTTTTTGCGAGTAAGAAAAATGAATCAATAAGCTTTAAAGGTCCCACTTTCTGATAGAGTCAAGTAAGTTTCACCACTCTTCTTCTCCTTTCTGCCAGCTAAACGGTATTAGGAGATGTGAAAAAAATCACTGTTATCTATACTTATAATAAAACTGTAGAAGTGTAAATTCTGTACATCGAAAATATTGAAAAAGTAAATACCAGGGGGATGTTACTAGATCGATACCGAACACAAATATTTGATTAGAAAATATTTAGTCTGTCTGTCTGTTTGTTCAAGCATCATACAAAATCTACTGGTCCGATTACGATGAAACTTGGTATACTTATATTTTAACCTTTGGCGCACAACACTGGGTACTTTTTATCCCGGAAAAATGTATGTTTGTCTGTGTGTTTGTGCACGCTAACTTCAGAAACGGCTTATTCGATTTGTGGTTTTCACTAATATATAGTGGTTAGTTTCACTTAACATAAACTGTTTGTTTCATGGCAATCGGTTCAGAAATAAAAAAGTAACGACAGTTTAAAGAATCATATCGAATATTTTAAAACTTTCTGTATCTATATTCTGCCTTTTTAGAATTCCGTATCTAAGAGGTAAAAACGGATTCTATTACTAATCCTCCGCTGTCTGCCTGTCTGTCCATATATCCATCTGTTTGTCACCAAGCTGTAGCTCATAAACAGTGATAGCTAGAAAGCTAAAATTTTCACAAATTATATATTTCTGTTACCGCTACAACGACAAAAATAAATACTAAAAATAAGAAAATGAAAATATCAAGGGGTCCAAGGGGGCATACAATTAAAGTGTTTTTTTTTTCATATATTTTTGCTCGATATCAATAACGGTAGCAAGTAGACGCTTGAAATTTGCACAGAATTTTTAGGTATATTATATATATTACCTTCCTGCAAACGTAATTTTTATGCCATTTTTTTACGGTACCCTTTTTTTTTTTTACGGAACCCTTCGTTAACGAGTTCGACTTCTCTGTTAGTAACAATAAGCATACCGCATAGCAGTGTCCCGGCATAAAACAATGATGGTGGTGGTGATGTTGGTAGTTTTGGGGGCGTTGGTCGCATTGGTTGTGGTGGTGGTGGTGGTTTTGGTGGCTTTTGTATCAGTGGTGGCATTGGTGGCGTAGGTGTTTAGTGATGGTGATGGCGTTGATGGCGTTGGTGGCGATTGTAGTGGTGACGGTGGTGGTGTGGCATTATTGGATAAAAATGCACAACGTTAATATTCAATTTTTCTCTTCTGTCGGCTCTTACGGAGTGAGAGTATTATGTATAGATCTACCTTTTATCTTTCATTTTCTGTTAAAAGCACTAATTGACTGAAACTTTACAAAAGTTTATAATAATTTTCTAAAAAAATATCATGCATAGAAGTGTAAAATGGCCTTTTCGAAAATACGATTCAGCATAGGGTGGATGCGCGTTTAAACACATAATTAGCCATTTTTCGGCATTCTAGCAGCCTGTGTGCTTTTATCTCCGATGACCATACGTCTAATATCGTGTACAGAGAAGAATTACTACAAAGTAGATTTTTTTAGCTACTTAAAAGTGTTTATGTTCCAAAATTAACCAAAATGTATATCCAAAAGCGCTGCCCAAAGTCCCAACGCCACTATTTCACGCAAACAAAGTTGCGGGCACAGCTAGTATATATATTATTACAATGCATTTAAAAGGAAAACTATCACAGATAAATAAGCTTTACAAATTCACTAGTGACAGTCCATAAACTTATAAAACGTATTTATAAATGGAACCTTACATTGCGCATGCCTCGACAGATACTTGGCCACTTGGTTTTCAAGTTATGAAGGTGACAAGCATGCAGCTATATTTAGTGCAGTCCACTTCAACGATAAGGAAATAATGCAACCAGTTAAATAGTATTGTACGCCTGCGTGAAGACCAGAACAGAGGCAAGAGGCATAACAGCTCATATCTCAAGTGTCTACATTGTCAACTCCAGCTTATTCTAGTTTTAGGCTGGGTTGCATCTGCTTACTTTAACTTTAGAAAAAAATTTAAAATACTTAAAATTAGGTCAAAATTTAAATCCTCTCCATAACTGGCCGAGCTGCGCTGGTTAATGTTAAAGGTAACCAAAAACCGTACGCTCCGTCCGGTTAACCGTGAGCTTTGTCACTGTTGGTAGAACACCAGTGACGGAGCTTGCGGGCGTAGGCACCACCGCTTTACCTAATATACTTGCCGCTAAATGGTAGTGTTCAGCACTATCGTGTTCCGGTCAGGTGGTACGGCCCTGTAATTTCCGGCACAGAGGCATAAGACCTTAGGCCTCAGGAGTGGTAACGCATCTGCATTTTGACCTTGGTCTTTGTGTGGGTGTCTATAGGCTGCAGTCATCACTTAACATCAATGTGAACTGCATGCTTGTTTACCACTTCCATTACATAAAAAAAAAAAAAAAAACAATAATACAGTAAATACCTACTACAAGATTTACAAGTAATTAGAATGTACTTGTCTACAATAAACACACAAAAAACTAATCCGACATAACCACAAGCTCATTACAGTGGTACGAGTGGTATCATTTTTCATTTTCAGCGTTTTACGACAAACTGACAATAAATAAATGTATTCGATAAACAATTCCATTCCAAAATTATATTCACGAGCTAAAAGATATATCTAAAATAGTAAAAAGAGTGGCACATTGACGTTCTTTGAATAAAGCTATCGACAACAGTGAAAAAGTTGCCGGCGCTATACAACAAATAACGTGGGTAACAAAATATAGAGTTATTATGAACTTGGAATAACATTTTAGTATTTCTCCGGTTTTTTGTACGGCTGCCTACTTTCCAACACAGAGGAATAACACCTTAGGCCTCAGAAGTGGTATCGCATCTGCATTTTGACTTCTGGTTTTTGTGTTAGTGTCTATAGGCTTGTCATCACTTGTTTGCTCACACTGCATGCTTGTTTGCCACTTTTATTACGTTACAAAAAACAGTTTTTTTTTTTTTTTTAATCTTAAGTACGTAACTTCCTGTCTGTAATCTTCAAAGTGCTAGGCAAAGTCAGATGCATCCAGTCAAGCATACATGCCCAGGATACTGTATCCTTGAAGTAACGTTTTTTAACTAGGCAACGGCCCTATTGACATCTCCATGCACCTACCAAGCCCCATCGCATCAATCTCGTCGTAAACAATACTTAGCTGTTGTTACTGCAGCTAAGTATTGTATATTATATATCTTATTAAATTCAAAATAACATTTTCTACAATATGATATATTTTAAAATTAAAAAAAAAATACATACCACCATTAACTGAAGCTGTAGCCCTGAACACCACAACTTAAAATACACTACACCTTACAACACTATCGACACTGGACTTCAAACCACCTCTAAAAATAGCAATTTAAATATATCTATCGCAATTCGCCATAACAAGCCGTCCCTCGCAAACAGAACCACGAAATGATGTAATTACTTTAAAAGCCAGGCAAATATTTTTATATGAAATAAACGTCTGGAGGCTGTATTAATAAGAGCTCTTTGTTGGTTCGGCTGGCGTAATAGTTTAAACAAATCCATTAAGTAATACCGCTTTATTTTACTTCGACAATCCCGGAATGGGTTGTTTTTATACCGAAGTAAGCCGTTCCTTGTGGTTGGAGGTTCTTTTTTCTGAATTGTGCGTATTTTTTTTTAGTAGGATACGCAAATTTTCGTAGATGGTAATGTACGGCCCGCTATTTTTGAGCTTAGGTCAACCCTTTGAAGAGTTTAAGGATGATAAAGCCTTTCGATTGAAATCTTTGTACTCGTATTTCTGTCCCTTTGTATTTATCTTTCATTACGGCCCTGTAATTTCCAGCAAAGAGGCATAACACCTTTGGCCTCAGAAGTATTAACGCATCTGCATTTTGACCTCTGTTCTTTCTGTTGTCTCTTGTGGGTGTCTGTAGGCTGCAGTCATCATAATAAAAAAATTGAATTAATTATAATATAATTTTAATCAAAATCCACTTCGTCAATTAATCCTTGGAGTTAACAGAGCATCGGCGCATTCGTTTTAAAAAACTCATTATGGAAATGTAATCCTGTTATCATCAGGATTCCAATATAAAATCATATTTAATAATTCTTCAAACAAATTTAAGTTATTAAATTAAGATACTTTTTTGCGGCGAGTCAAAAATTTTATTTATGTTTTTTTTTATTACTGATTTCCATGCATGAGATGCGGTGATCTCAGCCGGAGTTTTAAAGCAAAAATATTTTTATAGAATGTTTATTTAACAGTATTGAGTAGTTTTAGTTTATATATATTGCAGAAAGTTAGAGAGGATATGGAAGGACCGTAACATAACGATAAAAACCAAGCAGAAGCTCGTGAAAACCTTGGTATTCTCCATTTTCCTCTATAGGGCCGAGACAAGGACTCTCAAAACAATAGACCGCAGACGCGTGGACGCATTCGAAATGTGGTGTTGGAGAAGGATGCTGCGTATTCCCTGGACGGCGAAACGGACAAATGTCTCGATACTCAAGGAACTCAATGTTGTCCACTAGACGGTCTTCCATCTGCTTACAAAGAGTCCTTGAGTACTATGGTCACATTGCTCGCAAAGATGGAGGCACCCTCGAGAAACTCGTCGTCACAGGAAAAATCGAAGGCAAAAGACCACGAGGGAGAAACCCAACGCACTGGACAGATCAAATCCGCACCACACTCGACAAAAAAATGCACGAGGCCATACACGTAGCCGAAAATCGGAACCGATGGCGCAGCATCGTGAAACAGAGGGTGATCCATGGAGGGGGTCCCGACCCTCAGTTATGAGGCAAACGACTCGAAGAGAGATATTGCAGAAGCTGGCCATTACAATCCAAAGGGGCAACGCTGCCAGTACTCGTATTTTGGGTTCCTTTGCTCCGGGAATGTCCAGGGTGGTTGATTTGATTAGGTTTTTTTTTACATACCTACGTGATAATTAGTTTTTTTTCTTGTCTTGTATTCTAATTTCAATTTAATAAAATCAATTACAATGTATATTGAGTAGTTTGAGTTTATGTATTACAAAACATATTTCATAGGATTGTTTTATTAATGTGTAAAATAAGTGAAAAACATATTGAGTAAATACCTATATTAAAAATTTATTGAATGTGTTTTTTTTATGTAATGGAAGTAGAAAAAAAGCATGCAGTTCACATTGATGTTAAGAGATGACTACAGCCTATAGACACCCACACAAAGACCAAGGTTAAAATGCGGATGCGCTACCACTCCTGAGGCCTAAGGTGTTATGCCTCTGTGTCGGAAATTACAAGACCGTACATTACTACCTGACCGACACACGACAGTGCTGAACACTACCATTTAGTGCCAAGTATATTAGGTAATTACCCTTTAGGTACGGAACCCGAGAAAGGAATTTTAGTTAAAAACCCTACAGAAACATTTCTTAGACTACTATATCCATAGACTCTGAATCATCATCGAAATTCTTTCACAGCACGATTACCATAAAGAAACAGCACACTCTCTACAAAAACAAAATAAAAAAAAAAAACATTTCACCGTTCTTATCTTTAAAGCAACAATAAATATTTATTAACCAGTTAAGATAAAACTTTTTTTAAGAAGTGGCATAAAGAAGGCAACGCCTTCAAATGAAGAAGGGTGAAGGGATGGTAAGGTGGTAATTTATGAAAATTTAAACAATAATTTTCTAAGACACCCTTCCGACTCACAGGGACGTGCAGTTCAAAGAATGTTAACGGAAGGTATACATCATAAACTTTGACAAATTTTATGAAGATGAGGCAGGTTGGTAGTTGTAGGGGCTAAAATACCTAATTAACATTTTCAATTTAAAAATATGTGTGATATAGTTAAATGGAAAGGAAAGATTCGACAATATTTAACATCTTTTTGACCATGCATGTCTAGCTAAGGCTAGACAAATTAGCAAAGCTAGAAGTAACATAAGGCTAGCTAATACTTACATTGAAGAACTTGAAGAACACATAGCCCCGCGACTGGTGTAGATCGTAGGCGATCTACTCGGTTAAGCGATACGGGCGCGGTCGGGTGTGTGATGGGTGACCGCTAGTGACAAATTAAATGCGCGTTTCCGTGCTTCGGAGGGCACATTAAGCTGTCGGTCCTGGTTGCTATCTATAGATAGCAGTCGTTAAACCTTGTTGGAGGCCTTATGGGCGGTTTGAAAAAATCCGACAGCGGGTTGGCCACTAAACCGTATCTCCACCAACCCGCATTGGAGCAGCGTGGTAGAGTAAGCTCCAGGCCTGCCCCCAAAAAAGGGAGAGACTCGTGCCCAGCAGTGGCACGTATAATGGTTTGCCATGATTATTATCATAATACTTATATTAGTTAGCCTTATATTATCTCTAGCTTTGCTTATTTGTCCTTCAGTCACCGCCGATTTTCTCTGAAAACGGTTGTTTTATACATAAAATAAAAAATGGTTGTATAATTAAATTGAACTTAGTTACAAAAATCGATTAAAAAAAAAACTCACGTTTTTACATCTTTAGTACATAAATTACCGTAACTAGACAAACACTGTAATTTTTTAACGTATCCAAAAAAAAATATATAATGTTACCTCAAGAACTTTTTTACTTTGGCGCACATTGCAAATATCTGACCGCGTCTTACATTTATTTTTCACAGCCCTGACTATTGTGATTGTTTTATATTATTTCGCATTAACACATGCTTGTGAAATATATTTTATAAAAGAGAAAATGGAAAGAAAAAATTGACTTCAGGCGAGACTCGAACTCGCGGCCTACTGGGAATCTAGTCAAGCCGCTCTTCCAATTGAGCTACTGAAGTCCTGTCCGATTTGTCAAATTTTTCCTTCACATTTATTGTATTGCTTTATGGTAGCAGCAGCGCCATTTATTGCCAACTGTGCTAGTTAGGCAACCGATATAATAGACTTTGCAGTTTATTGAATATCGTAAAGAAGTCGCTTTTACCCTTAATAATTGCTTTATATTATTTCGCATTAACACATGCTTGTGAAATATATTTTATTTAAAGAAAAATGGAAAGAAAAATTTGACTTCAGGCGAGACTCGAACTGTGATTGTGATTGTTTATTGCTCTGTAGCACATAAAGACAGTGATCTCCGCAGTGACCAACAGCAACATCATAATCAAGACTAATGCAGCCCACTCCCATAATGAATTACTGTCTTAACAGGACCCCTACATGCGGATAGGATCCTCGGATAGGATTTACAAGCCCGTGACCTCAATATTAGGTCTATATTTAAATCGTTATATACAATGGGTAGCCTAATCTTAATCTACATGACGCAGGCTTACGAAAACTCAACTGAATTATAATATCTAGTGCTCGAACTCAAAATGTGAATGTAAGGGTTCAAATACAAAGCAAAATAGTAAGGCATAATGGTGGTAGAGCTCCAGTGACGGAACTCGCGGGCGTAGAGATCCACATTACCAAATATACTTGCCGCTTAATGGTAGTGTTCAACACTATCGTGTTTAGGTCAGGTGGTAATGTACGGCTCTGTAATTGACACACTCAGGAATACGAGTACGCATCTGCATTTTGACCTTGGTCTGTCTTGTTTGGGTGTCTATAGGCTGCAGTCATCACTTAACATCAATGTGAACTGGATGCTTGTTTACCTCTTCCATTACATAAATAAAAACGTTGGTGTCGTTGTGTACCCACAACACATACGTAAACACCCAGTTCACAAATATTTCTGTAGGCCATACAATATATTATATCGCTGGTGCGGGATCCAAACCCGCGTCCCTCAAATCAAGCGGGCATCACACACCGCATCGTAGGTAAAAGTTAGTTGTAATTAATTATTTTAATTATATACCGATATTTTTTTAATATTTTTTTTTGTAATTACACTTGCGTGTATTCAAAGATTCTGAAAAGATAGAAAGAATACAGAAGAAGAAGAAGACAAAAAATATTAAAAGTAAGAAAAAAATGTACATGGTTAATTGTCTTTTAATGATTGACACATAAGAATAATCTCCTTAATCATTTGAGTCTTAAATAATCAGCATTAAAGCCTTTTCATTCTGTAGATGATCATAAGTTACTCTCTGCCCAACCCGTAGTGGTCTTGGTGAGATAAACAACCTAATTATTTATTATCATGATATTATTTACCATATGACTTCCAGTTGCAATATTTATCACTCGTGAAAAAGATGTAGCTTTAAATTAAGTTAACTAAATACAATATAAATTTTTAGTAAAAAGTTTGCTCTATACTGAAAATTAAACGGATTGTTTACACTTTTTTTAAATACAAGCTATACTGTCGGAGTTTATTACATAGACATTATAATATTAAAAAAGTAAGACGTTAGCTAACACCAATTTTTTAAAAACTCTAAAGCCGTTAAGGAATTCTCTATCAACTAAAAAAAAACTTAGTAAACTTTTTTAGAAGTTGAAATCAACTTACCGTAAACAGCCAACAGCTGATTCGAACAACTACAGTCCAATACACAGACTACACAGTATAACGGGTATACAAAACCTAACCTAGATTAAATACTTCTAACACATACATGCAACTACCTAAACCTCACAACCAACTGAGTAGCTTTGAATACTAAAATCTATATTATAAACCTAACCCTAAAAAAGTGACAGTTCTAAAATATTTGACAGATATAAAGGAGGGAAACGCGTACACCGATCGCCGCGCACTGGCGCGTAGATTTGTTTTTTTAATTAAAAAAGTATTCGGACAATGCAAACTTTTTACGAGTTTTCCGATGACTGGGAAAATCTTTGGCGCGTGCTGCGTGGTACGCCGGCGATGTGGAACTGAGCTCGCCGGCTATCAGACACTGTAACGACTGATATCGTAGGTCTAGAATAGATGTAGCAGACTCGACTATGCATCCCACATATGTGGATGTAGAAACTAACTTTTGAGGTGTAATTCTGACTGCACGCTAGCTCGAGTTGGACATTCACAAGTGTGTTTGATGTTATGTATTTGATAATTGGGTATGATTAAAGTGAAAATGTGTGTTGTGTTCTTTCTAAAATCTAGTTATCTTTATGGTTCAAGAGCTAGTGAACCCTCAGAGTAACGGTAGGCCTATAAGGCTAGAAATTTTTGTAGATATGACTATAACCATCGCCTGGCAAGGATCATCCCCGTAGCCTAGCCCCTCAAATACTGCAAAGCTATGAATACGATGTGGAGATGATGAAAATATAATATAATATGCTACGGTTTTCGTAGCTCTGCTACGAATGAGTCTACGAAAGGATCTATTGCTGCATTCAATTTGATTATTTTTCAGCTCAATAGAATAAACTTTATTTTGTCACAATCGTTTTTACTGGAAGACCAAGAGATACTGAACTCTCCGAGAACCGTAGGCTAAGGCTAGAATTTTTTGTAGGGATGAATCATAACATGTTAAGTAGGTACAAAAACCATCGCCTGGCAAGATCAACGCGTCACGTTACCAATCCCATTTTTTTTTTTAATTAAAAAAAATCTCTTGTCCCTGTAAGTTAAGTGTTTATATATAGTGAAGTTAGAAAAAAAATTGATAGGCAACTTCGATGAGCAATAAGTCAACTGCCAGGCGAACCGAAAGCCTGCTATATGTACGAATTAAAATAAACTTTCTTCTGTAAAGTTGAAATTTATATATTTGTTTGTCTAAGATATTTGGATTAAGTAGGCAGTATTTATGTACATTAATTATGTGCACAAAAGAATAAATAGATAAAGTATGATTCAATAATGTGAGATGTTGAATATAGGTAGGTACCGGATGGCCACTCCATAGGCCCAGCCAGCTAGTGCCCCCTAGTTCACTCACATAGCCCAAAGTTTGGCGAGTCATTTATTTACAATAGTCCCATGTATTCTGCGGGGTTTGAATGTGTCTGTATTAAATATTGATGCAGCCAGAGAGAGGTCCCGCCGAATATAAATCATTACAAAGTAGATCAAAATTATCGAAAGGGCCGTGTTGGACTCTCCATGTCCCCGCGCAAGCATGATAAAGGTCCGGGGTTCAAATTGGACCCCGTGCTGATGAGATATAGAAATAAAATGCGACAATCGCCACGATTGGTAGATGGATAGGCGATCGCAGCGGCAGCAGTTTTATCGCGGGACGCTGCTGCCCATTCTGCGTTATAGTGTTAACTATCCTTGGAATGGTTTGACCGCCTTTGTTCGGTTGATTGACTGCACTAGCGGAAGAATACTCTAAAGAACAATGGGGTCGTCAACAGGCCAAGGCTTTTAATAGTAATTAAGAATACTCAGTTTGAGGATGTCCTCTGTAATCACAAAACTGTTATAAGAAAAATTAAATGAGAAAATCTACAAATATCGCGCACTCTTGATGGTAGAAGAACATCATCATCATCATCATCATTTCAGCCAAAAGACGTCCACTGCTGGACAAAGGCCTCCCCCAAAGAATGCCACAACGAACGGTCCTGGGCCGCCCTCATCCAACGATTGCCCGCGACCTTCACCAGGTCGCCGGCCCCCCCACGAGGTGGACCACGAAGAACATCAAGCTGAGCAAACTGTCATCTTTCTGGTACAACAGTCCGTCCCACAGATTAAGGATTAGTATTAAGGTCCGTCCGCGACCACGGCTCGTTTAACCGTGCCAAAACGTATATATTCGATAAAAACAAACTTTTATAAATAAAGGTACAAATCTGCTCCTATCGAAAAAAAACGTTACTTCACGCCTGTAATCCCCGAAGGGGTAGGCAGAGGTAAATGCATGCATTCAAGCATACATGCAAACACCCACGACTCGCCGGTTACGTTTTGGCCCATGTAACAGGTGACGAACCTGTTGCCATATCCGGGCACATTACCAAACTCCGAGGTACTGGGAAACTTCCAGAAAGTGGCAAAATCCCAATAGAACCAGAGATAAAGGATTTTTAAACCGTTATCTCTGATAGTCCCCAACCCGGGAATCGAACCCAGGACCCCTAGTGTAGTAGTAGTGGTCTGCTACCACTACACTACTGAGGCAGTTGTTTCAATCGAATATCTATATAGCGACTAACTCGGTTCGTAAAGTCAGTGAAGTGAGCGAAAATCTAGGTGTAAATACATTGGTAACTGGATACTTGATATTGTAAAGTGTCCAACTCTAGCTGTATTCCCCAATCCCAATCAAGGTTTCACATTTCCGGCGAGAGATGGCGCTGTTCTGAGCAATCACGCTTTGAGTCGCCCTTCCGGCCTTTATTTCATGTTCGGAATCAACGCTTTGTGCCTTGCGTTTTGCACAATTTCTTTGGTCAGCCATTTGGAAACCAATATTGTACGAGGTCTAGCCAGAATTTCGGGTTTTGTGTCGAATAAAACGGCCTAGTTTCAAATTTTCGTATTGTTTGTGATATCCCATGACTTGCACGTTTGTTGTGGACTTTTTTTCTGTTGTGTATTGATATTATGTTGTATGTCATGTGGCGGGTTGCTCACTTCCCTTTAAAATGGTCGAGGAGAGCAATGGCCGCATGCGTCATACTCGTTATACTCATGAACAGGTGCTGATGGTGGGGACTGTTCTGTTATGGTCTGTCCAGAATACGATAGTGCTGAACACTCGGACTTAGCGGCAGATAGATTAGATAATGCGGTGGTGTAAACGCCCTCGAGTTCCTACGTTGGAATTCTACCACCAGTAAAATATTTGTACGTACTTTAAACCATTTTTTCCCAGAGTTTGACATACACTTTGGGAAAATATGATTTAAAGTTTAAATAAGCACATTTTTAAATTTTGAAGAAGCCAACTCGATTTTTTTCTGTTGAACGAATTCCTACCATTATTTACTTACAAAAGTAGTCATAAAAATTGTGCCTACAGTTTTAGAAACATACAACAATGTAACGTTACCCAAACTCACAATAAAAATATTAGTAGCTCACACAAGACAACGGACAGCGCATTTGCATAACAAATTGTACGCGGTAACGTCCCGAGATTTTTGTAAACATCGTGTTAGCTGGTTAGGTTACATCGTAAACTGTTGGTTTAGCAAGCACCACCCTTAGAGATTTGCATGTCGCCAGTTTACAATCCTTTGTTACAAACGGTCAGTCTATTTTGAGAGTTAATAAATATTGTGACGAGAATACGTATATACTTCAAAATCACTAGTATAGTAACTAGCAAAAAATTGTGGAACGAAATTCCCTCTGAGGTGCTACAATATGGGGTTCTTCAAAAATGGCGTCAAAAGAGTCCTTCAGGTCTGGCAGCGCTTTGGCAACTCCCCTGGTGTTGCAATTGTTCATAGGCGACGGTGACCATTTTCCATCAGGTAGCCCGTTTGCTTGTCTGTCAATCATCAGACATAAAAAAAAGCAAGAAATATTACACATTGACTCTACGAAAGAGACAATCGACTAGTATCGACTTCGTAGAGCGTTATCTCTGCTGCACACTGCCTACGTAAGCACTGACAGTCCGATATTGGTCAAAACTTGATGAAAATGGTCGACAAACGTCACATATATAGGTAAGGTGCGAATAAATAAATAAATAAAGATTATTTATTTATTTATTTATGTGCCATATTTCTTGATGGATATTGTAAACAATTTCGTTTCGTTAACTGTCTCACTAATGTACTCGGCCGTAGCCTAGTGATAGGAGGCCATCACTTTTACGCTAGCCCCCGACTCGGGAATCGAACTCAGGGTTCGATTCCCGAGTCGGGGGCTATCAGAGATAACGGTCTAAAATCAAATTTCTATCAAAAGATATTAGTCCTTAGGGGTGGCAATATATCTGCACTTCGACCTCTGGTTATTGCGTAGATGTCTATAGGCTGCAGTCATCACTTAACATCCATGTGAACTGCAAGTTTATTTGCCACCATCATCACTTAAAAAAAACTCGTTACTTGTAATGCGGTATTGCCTAGTGGGCTGTCACTTTTTGAAGAGGGGATATCATGCATGGACATTCGACTTCTATGGGTATAGACGGCGGATAGAGTGAGATTCTTGTTTACACACTAAAAATGCCTGTCTACCATAAGAACTCAAAAATGAATAATTTTAGATTTTTTATAAGATTGTTGACAACCAGGTTAGTCCAGCAGTGTGCGACGACTGACCGTTTGATTCGAAGGGTTCGATCCCCACACCGGGACAAATATTTGTATGGCCTACAGATATTTGTTTCGGATCTGGGTGTTCGTTTATGTGTTGTATGTGTAAAACGGCACCCACGACACAGGTTTATACCTACTCTGGGGCTGTGAGTATAAGCGTACTTTTTTTTTTCTATGATTTCATTGCGTTAGAATGGGATCATGAACATTTTAGATTTACAATTGAACCTGATAGTCTGCCGGGTCCTCAAGGTTATTCAGTGAAATTGAATTCATTCGATTATTTAGATGACAATACGTAACCCATCCAGCCCATTACGTACAAAAATCCAATGCTTATCCCAAAATATCCCATTCGGCAAGTTTTGCGGCACCTGTGCACCAACTTCGTCGCCGCAATTTAATTAGTTATGGAAATGGACCGACCGTTTCTGGTGCGGCCGGTGTGTTCTCATGTAAATTGTTTTCAGAGTTGTTAGTTTATCTTACCACTTCCAGTCTAGATTCAGTTGTAGATGTTTATGCCAAGATTTGTTCAAGTCTTGGCTGTTTGGAATTGGTTGATAATCGTCACTCTGCCTGCATCAGCAGATGCCCACTGTCTGTATATAAGGAGTATTCGGGATTTTGCCACGGGATTTTATCAGAGCAGAGACAAAACAACTTAAGTAGATGTGGCAGCGGATCTGCATTTGAGTCTCCGACTTTTGTGTAAATAACTATACGTCAGTATAAATTAACAGCAGTGAACTTGTTTGTTGTCATCATCATCAAAAAATTATACGGTTCTTAGTCCTTTGCTCGGAGTTTCATAATGTGTCCGGTGATGTCAATAGGTTCTCCACGATTCGAGTTTTGTTCCAAGGAGTAGTTCCTTGGAACTAAACTCTAATAGTGGGTGTGTATATCCGCCTACCATTTCAGGGATTAATACTGTTAAATCTGTATACTAAATGATAGTAAGAAAACAGAAATATAGAAACTCTGAATGATGAAATAATCAGCCTACCTCAAATACAAATACGACAAGTCAATATTTTAGGTTATTATAAGTCTCAAATAACGAGAACAGCTTAAACGTCACGCCTCTGATTTTTTTTATCGCAATCACATTAATGGGACTTGTTGAAAATGAAATGAAATTGAGTTGTAAAACTGTTACTTACACAACAACTCCAATAAAAACTTGACAAAAACTGCAATCACAATAAATAATAATAGGTAGTAAAAAGGATTTGCGTCCATTTCAGATACGGCACCGTTACGGCAATGGGAATGATAGTCGCAATCGATGCAGCTCTCATTACGGAGGCGATTCAATTTGGAGAGGATAAGCGACGCAGTTACCTTAATGTTGATGAGCGATGCTCGTTGGACGGTGAATTGCTAGCGTTATTGTTGAATTTGCAAGTTCAGCGTTGTTTTTATTTGAGCTGGATTCAGAGCTCTGGTAAACAATGAACAGTTCTTCAACTGTTTCAGCCCCTTCTCAAAATTAGATGTAAAAAAAAAACGCAAGTTGGTAGTTCAAGGCTAAGGCTAAGAGCAAGGCGGTGTACTGTCAGTGTCAGTGTCACTCTTCAGATTTACGCTTCCAACTAATAAAAACAAGTGATTCTTACTAACTTTTTTCAAAGGCTTCTGGAAAGACCTAAGCAATATAATATAAAAAACCAACGAAAGTTGAAAAAACATAGAGATATTAGGAGTAATGTTCTAAAGTAGCTACAGCGTTTCTAGATTTGATTTAAAATGTCATAAACAAATCAATAAAATACTATGTTTGTAGCCATTTCGACCCTAACAACACCGTTACGATAGTGGGAGTGATAGTCGCAAAAAATATATCAAAAGCCGATGCTCGAAGCTTTCTAAAATGGGTAAACCCAAAAGAAGTTGAAGCTCTACAATACATGGATGTAGTACATCAGGATTACAATTTCGCTAAACTTACACCGTCTGTATATAAAGATTTGATTTAAAATCCCCTTCAATAAAAAAAAGTTTGATTGTAGCCATTCCGACTCCAACGAGGCAGTTACGGCAATGGGAATGATAGTCGCAATCGATGCAGCTCTCATTACGGAGGCAATTCAATTTGGAGGGGATAAGCGACGCAGTTACCTTAATGTTGATGAGCGATGCTCGATGGTAAATTGCTAGTGTTAAGCCTCGTATTGATGGTAAATATTTGATTAGCAACATGATTGCATAAAGATTTTGCCGAGTTGCTGTCAACATATTACGGACAACACTTGTGTTGCGCAGTTGATCACGTCATGGTGCAGAGTTGACGCCCAGCGAGCGATAACATCAGTTTATCAACATATTATTATGTTGACGTGTGTGGACTTGTTTGCAACCGTTTATAAACATAGCTATAGTGTGGAGCAATGATAAAATTATGCAATTAATAGAATTATTTCAATCCAAAGCGTTACTATGGGATTCTTCTATCAAAGAATACAAACAAGGCTATAAACAAAATGTGCGATGCATTTCAAGAAATTTCTCAACCCCTAAATATACCCAAAAAAGTCGTTCATCAACAACTTTGATCAACTGTTGCTTTACAAATGTTCATGATGAATACGAGGCTTTCTTTGTTTACTTCGAAAGTTCAGCGTTTTTACGGAACTGGATTCTAGCCTCACGGGACAAAAAAAAATTAAATTCAATCCTGTAATCCACGAAAGGATGGGCAGAGGTAAATGCAAACACCCACGATTTGCCCGTTACGTTACAGTCCACATCATCAAATTCCGAGGTACTGGGAAAGTTCCAGAAAGGAAAAATCCTAATAGAGAAAGAGATAAAGGATTTTACACCTTTATCTGTGGTAGTCCCCGACCCAGGAATCGAACCCAGGACCCCAACGTAGCAGTGGCCGGCTACCAAATTACTACTGAGGATAATTTAAGAAATGATTAAGTATGCAACTGACATTTTGAGTTATCAATGCTTGGTAGATATTTCTGACATTTAATTATTACAAATTAAGTTAAATTATAATATATATGTTTTTTTAAGTGAATGATACATAAATGTAATGCTATGTACTATTTCCTTATTAAATTAAATCTGTCGATTCAAGCTGTAAGAGTACGAGTATGTTACCTACTGAAAAATTCGCATGCCGAGAGCGGCAGAACATATGATACAATCAAATATTTAAGACCAAAGCATGTAATACTATGTTCTTGTGAATAAATGATTATGATTATGAATATATTATTATATTCACTTACTTTTACCCATTTTTACACATTCTTCATACAATATTTAGACATCATAAAAAAAAATGTCAATCATTAAAAAAGACATCAAACTAACACTCTAGATTTCCCAGACAAATAACCATTATTAAGAATCACAATGTTTTTTTTATTAAAAATTATATGCTTACAAAAGAGAATAACAGCACTTGTTTCAAGGGGTGGCCTTATTAATGATCTTAGTTTCCATTTCGTGGGGTGCATTAAGTTATTTGACTAACTCTTTCTAAGCACAGCTGTCGGCTTCTTACTCGAGACTCTAAATATATGTCTTTTTTCAATTCAAATACAGCATTTGAATAGTCGTTTGGTTGTTTTATTACGTTACTTACTGGATTCTAAAATGTTTAGAATTGAATTTATACATGGTTTAATGAAGTAAACTATTATAAGGGTTCACAGACAAAGCGCGCATGGCCCCGCGGCTGGTGTAGACCGCAAGCGGTTTTCTCGGTTAGGCGATACGGAAGCGGTCGGATGTGTGATGGGTGACCGCTAGTGGCAAATTAAAATGCGTGTTTCGCATATAATATAAGATAGCAGTCGTGAAACCTTGTCGGAGGCCTAATGGGCTGTTTGAAAACATCCGACAGCGTGTTGGCCTAACCCGTATCTCCACCAACCCGCATTGGAGCAGAGTGGTGGAGTAAGCTCCAGGCCTCCCCCTAAGAAGAGGAGAGACTCGTGCCCGCAGTAGGACGTATCAAGGGTTACCATTATTTATTATTTTTTTTTTACTATCTCTGCCTACGCAAAAAGGTTATCATTACCATGGTAACATCATTAAAAATCCTCCGTAATATTCCACAGGACAGTTGCCAACATAACGTTTTGAGAAAATGAAAAATAATGAGTACAGTCGCGTACACACATTAACATGGGCTCGTAGTTTCATTAGTTCAATTGGCTGTTGTTTCCGCGCGATACACTTTTATTTTTATTATTATGTACGACTGTACTGACAAACGAGTAGTGTACGCTTTGTTTACGTTTAGTTTGATTTATTTTTACTTTTTTTGTAAAGTATATTCAATATTCATAGAAAATTGTACGGTAGGTAAATAGGTATGTACTGATGATATTAAATAACAAATGTGTATAATTTTAATTTTTATGTAACGAAGGTGGCAAACAAGCATGCAGTTCACATAGATGTTAAGTGATGACTGCTGCCTATAGACATCTAAACAAAAACCAGAGCTCAAAATGCAGATCCGTTGCCACCCCTAAGTTCTAAGGTGTCATGACTCTGTGATAATTATTACGGTGCCATACATTACCACCTAACCGGAACACGATAGTGCTGCTAGCACTACTGTTTAGCGATAGATAGATTAGGTTATGCGAGGCCTACGCCCACGAGCACCTACACTTGGAACTTTACCACCAATAAACTCACATGCTGGGGTCCTTGAAAGCGTTGTGATATAACAACTTCCAAGCTCCTTCTTTGTACTTTCTGTGCTTTTGACGACCCGGTTAATCCAGCGGTGTGAAATGACCGGTTGGTTCGATCTCCGCACCGGGACTAATATTTGTATGGCCTACAGATATTTGTTTCGGGTCTGGGTGTTTGTGTATATATTGTATGTGTACAACGGCACCCACGACACAGGTTTATACCTAGTGTGGGGTTGTGAGTGTAAGCGTATTTTATTTTTTTTTTTTTTACTATAATTTTACACATAAAACGTCATTCAAAAAATATATGAGCATGGCAACTAAGAACAACGACCATTCGGACCAGTCCGACGAAATTGCAGCAAAATTGCCGACAGCATTCGAACAAATTTATAGAGTGGCGACGGCCGACAGTGCCGGACAAAAGATGCATTTACATAACAAATTGAAGGGCCACGTTTTGGTGAACAGTGTGCATATATCTTAACTCGAACTTTGGTGTGTGTAATGATGGTGTATCTAGGGGACGTATTGGTCAAAAGGAATTTTCAAAGCAATTGAAAAATGAGCACATTTTGTTTGTCAAAATCAGGAAGACTAGATACGAGTACATCATATTGTTAAATAAGCACGCAGTTCAAACTGAAACTCAAAAATGTATTTAATTACTTGAAAATAAAAGAATTTTCTTGTGATAGGTCAAATTAGAAATATAAAATTAAAGCGAATAACAACTGATACGTTGTTAATATAGGGCCAAAATACTTGATAATAATAATAGGTATCAACAGAATGATCCTTACTCTCTTTTACATATGGCAAGATAAGACTAAACAAAAGAATATGGGACATTCTTTATCATTCACTGGCAGAGTTCCAAAGCCCACATTACTAAGAAAAAACCTGCTAAACCAAAACTCAGTAGGGTCTTTTCAAAAAATGTTCAATTACAACTAATTTTGCAATATAATACTTTTAACTATGTTTTACAATATCTAGTACAATGCACATTTATTTCACAAAATTATTGTTTAAAGTCTTGTGGACCAGTATTTGTCCAGGCGTCTCTGTCTTTAGATAGTCATCGAGTCTATATAGTACGCATTTTTACATAGTGTGCGTTTAATACATGACTTGAATCTATTATCTGTAAGTTCAAGAATGTTGGACGGAAATTTGTTACAAAACTGTATACCACATATTAAGAAACATGTATATGTTTTTGATAGGCGAAAACTCAATTGTTCATTTATATCTTAAGTGATTACTGTAGCGTAGACATATCTACACAAAACCGGAGGTTTCATCAATCAATATACGACATTGCCACCACTGAGGCTCAAACAGTTTTGCCTCAATGACATAAATTACGAATAAAAAAATTAACAACTGACCGGAACACGAAATTGCTTAACAATACCATTTAGCAGCAGACAGGTAGGTAAGAGTTAAGTACCTACCGCTGAACACACGCGTAACTTTTTTAAACGGTTTGACTGCCATTGTTTGTTTGACTAAACTGCCTATACTGCCTTAAATGCCATAGTCTTCTTACTTTTTATGGCCTCATTACAATCACAGTGTCAAAACAACTCAGTCTCAGTGGCAGCGCTTCTGCATTTTGATTTCTGGGTTTTGTGCAGATGTCTTATGAGCTGTAGCATTCCCACTGTCCACTATCTTTGAAGATAAAGAAAGGGAAACAGAAGTTTGTAACAGAAACAGAACTTATGTAACTATCTTTTGCATTGAAAAATAAATACAATACAATAAACAAACGTCGATAAACAATGATCTACTCTCCATTAAAAAAATAACATCGAATCCCAAAACAGGCATTACAGAACACGCGGTCACCAACGCTAAATTATTATAAATTGTACTCTCACCAATAAAGATTTATTATTAATTGTATCATTTACACACCCAAAATAAATTAATAGCTATCAAAACGTTCGATATACCCGAAAGCATTACAGTGTTAAGCCCAATATATCATTAACACGCAAGGGACAAAATAAGCTTATCGGACAGTCGACGGTGAAATCAACCCTTAACTGTATGCTGAGTTGGGATCAACGGTAAATCAATTGCAAATGTTAAAAGGCTCTATTCGAGTTAGCAGTTTAGTTTTATTGACTTGTTTAGTTTGAGTTTTTGGAATGGTTTGTTTTATTTGTAGACAAATTTGATTAAGTTGCTGTAAAATTAAGGCCTCGTAATATCAATAGGAAGCGAAACGCTTACTCAAATTGTGCTTCAGGGTTTCTTGAGGTATGAGATGTTTTGGTACCGTCCGTCGGCAACTAATTACCTAATATATCTACTTGCCGCTAAATGGTAATGTTCAGCACTATCGTGTTTTGGTCAGGTGGTAATTTAAGGCAGTGTAATTTCCGGCATAGAGGCATAACACCTTAGGCCTCAGGAGTGGTGATGCATATGCATTTTGACCGTGGTTTTTGTGTAGGTATCTATAGGCTGCAGTTATCACTTAATATCAATGTGAACTGCTTGCTTGTTTGCCACTTACGAAAAAAAAACACATTCGATTTTAGGAATTAAATTTGCGGATTTTCTCGCGTATAACTTCTTATTAAACTCGAAGTTACGGTCGCTTTCCAGATTTCCAGAAATCCGCAAATTTAATTTCTACAATGTATGAAGCTCGCGAAAACCTGCGCAAACGTTATTAACACATTTAATTTAACTCAATCATGACAAAAATCACCAATCATAATCACTCCAATCCGAATGATACACAAGCGTTAATTTTTACAAATGACCCCATTGAAGGCCGGACAATAATCGAAATCAATCGCAATCAATAATCATTTAGCCATTCCAATACATATTGAATCGCGCGATAGGCCGACTATGATCGGATCATTGATTCCGCAAAATCATCTACCTGCAATTGTAGAGGGAGCCACTGGACCCCTCTCCTCTTAATATGTAAATTGCTTCCCCCGGAAGCCTAACTGGGTATTGTGTAACGTTGAAATGAGGTGCAATACCTGGATAAACGGCTTAGCTACAGATAGCGAGCGTAAGATATGCATATATGTGGCTTACATAATCCGTTTATTGCGTAATTTAAATAATTATTTAGTGGGGACCGTTTTCGGGGTGAAACGTGCGTTTTTAACGCTTTGTTAAAATAAAACAATGGTGTTGTGTTAAATAATTTTGTTTTAAAAGTCCGATGTCAGTTGGGACTGGAAAAAAGCTCCACGTAATGCTGTTAGGACGTAGTAGGTATTATCACTTCAAGGGATCGATAACCTACCAAGAAGTCTTATAGTTTCGTCGCGTCCGTCCGTCCATCTCTCCGCAACTTAGCCTAGAGATTTTTAACACTAGAAAGCTGCAATTTACTATGAATATACATATCAGTTACGCCGATAAAGTGGTAAAATAAAATCTGGAAACACCCTTTTACTACAGTAAGACCCCGGACTTACAGTGCTCAACAATAAATATTGTACATATTTACAATATTGTACATGTTGTATACAGTTTTATAACAAAATTCCGTCCAACATTCTTGAACTTACAGATAATAAATTCAAGTCATGTATTAAACGCACACTATGTAAAAATGCGTACTATAAACTCGATGACTATCTAAAGGATAGAGATGCCTGGACAAATGCTGGTCTAGCTCCACAAGACTAAACAATAATTTTGTGAAATGAATGTGCATTGTACTTGATATTGTAAGACATAGTTATAAGTTTCATATTGTGAAAATAGTTTTAAGGAACATATTTTGAAAAGACCCTACTGAGTTTTGTTTTGGCATGTTTTTTCTCAGTAATGTGGGCTTTGGAACTCTGCCAGTGAATGACAAAGAATGTCCCATATTTTTTTTGTTTATTCTTATCTTGCCGTTTGTAAAAGAGAGTATGGAACATTCTGTTGATACCAATTTTTATTATTAAGTATTTTTGGACTATTATTCATTTATTTACTTTGACATATTAATCAACGTATCAGTTGTTATTCGCTTTAATTTTATATTTGTAATTTGACCTATCACAAGCAAATTCTATTATTTCCAAGTGGTTAAATGAATTTTTGAGTTTGAGTTTGACTTTGAGTTTGTACATCGAGGAGATTTAAGGAGATTGAAAGGTGGAGATTGAAGAAGAAAGATTTTAAGGAGACTTCGGCTTATTTCGGGTCTGTAGAGCGTTATCTCTTTCGCACCGTACCTATTTGACGTTTGTCGTCCATTTTGATCAAGTTTTGACCAATACCAGACTGTCAGTGCTTACGTAGACAGTGTGTAACAGAGATAATGCTCTACGAAGTCGAAACGAGCCGATCGTTTCTCACGCAGGCTCGATGTGCAATATTAATTTGTTGAGTACCGTGCTTCGAACTTCGCACTTCTACTTAGGTCGAATTCGCATAACTCGGGGCACAACTTTGCATATAAATACTAGGTTAAAATGACTCATTTTTGGTAATTTGGATGACAACCACTCACCACTCATTAAAAAAGTATCAAATCATTAATTCTCGAAGGCAACCGGTGTACCGATTTATACACAATCCTCCATTTTATTCCGAAACGCCGACGAAGTACTTCGAGCCGCACATTCGCATCAATAATGGCCGGCGGAAATGACGGCAGCCCCAATATCCGGTAGGTGGCGTTAGTGCGCGATAGTTTCTGGTAGTGCGAGATGTGAGGGATTTTCTTTATTTTTTAATCTACAATGTTTTTTTTTTATGTAAACTAAGTGGTATACATGCATGCAGTTCACAATGGTGTTAAGTGACGACTGCAGCCTATAGACACCTACACAAAGACCGAGGTCAAAATGCAGATGCGTTACCACCCTGAGGCCTAAGGTGTTATGCGTCTGTGCTGGAAATTACAGGGCCGTACATTACCACCTGACCGGAACACGATAGTGCTGAACACTACCATTTAGCGGCAAGTATATTAGGTAATGCGGTGGTGCCTACGCCCGCGAGCTCCGTCACTGGAGCTCTACCACCAGTAAAGGTATGTATGTGTAATAATGTATTTAGCATCAGCATAAACATTTATTCTTATAAAAACCGGTCAAGTGCGTGACGGGCCACGCGCACTGTAGGGTTCCGTAGTTTTTAGGTTTGTTTAATATCATGAAAAAAAAAATATTTCTATGGAGTTGTTCAAAAATTTCGAGTGTAATATATATATATATATATATTTTTTTATACGCTTACACTCACAGCCCCACAGTAGGTATAAACCTGTGTCGTGGGTGCCGTTGTACACATACAACACATACACAAACACCCAGACCCGAAACAAATATCTGTAGGCCATACAAATATTTGTCCCAGTGAGGGGATCGAACCCGCGTCCCTTCGATTCAAACGATGGTTTCACACCGCTGGACTAACCGGGTCGTCGAATTAATATTTAATAAATTATTTGGTCGACTATTACTCGCAAACTTGTAAAACCAACTTAAGTGTGATAGTTTTAATAAAGTTACTATTGCCGTAACGTTTGAATTTCTAACAACAACCGCTTAGTTGGTAGAGAGGGGGGGGGACACTTGACTCTAACGAAAATTGGCACTTTAAAGCCTAATAAGTCACGAACAGTTAACTAAATCTAAAAATGGTGTTTGTACACTCGTAACAATTTTAGAAAGGACAACATTAAATACCTATCAAACGATATCTTACACTACTTGGAAAACGAAAAATAATAAAAAAATCCGTAGGGGAGATACCCTTAATATTTTTTTTTCATGTTTTTATTCTACCACTTTGTTGTCGTGATAAGGGTGTGTACTTTGTGTTACGTCTGTCTTGTCAGTATCGAAACCGTTTTTATTAATGTTATAA
The DNA here is from genome assembly GCA_036365455.1 of Macrosoma leucophasiata. Taxonomy (NCBI): domain Eukaryota; kingdom Metazoa; phylum Arthropoda; class Insecta; order Lepidoptera; family Hedylidae; genus Macrosoma; species Macrosoma leucophasiata. The sequence continues at coordinate 1,413,345 of JAWQUS010000014.1, read as the reverse complement.
AAGTGACAAACAAGCGTGCAGTTCACATTGATGTTAAGTGATGACTGCAGCCTATAGACTCCCACACAATGACCAGAGGTCAAAATGCAGATGCGCTTCTTCTCCTGAGGCATTAGGTGTTATGCCTCTGTGCCGGACATTACAGGGCCCTACATTACCACCTTACCGGAACACGATAGTGCTGAACACTACCATTTAGCGGCAAGTATATTAGGTAATGCGGTGGTGCCTACGCCCGCGAGCTCCATCGCTGTAGCTCTACCACCAGAAAAAAAATATGTAAATCATTTTAGTGAAGCAAAAAAGCGGCAATATCATCGTCGGGCCAATTCTAATACATTTTAATGCGATTTCTTTGTAAAGAAACGTTGAGCACTTAAAATAAACATCGAATGAAACTTAATACAAATTCCTGAGAATTTTCCTCCGCGAAGTTTTTAAAAATGTTCGGTATATTTGCGTACAATTCATTTCTCATTCATCATGGAAATTGTTCCACAGTTTTGTATCCTACGATTTTTTTTTGAAATATCAGCTAAGATTCGGAATACCCGGTCCAGCAAGTTCTTAATCGCTAAATTAATATGTAAATGCAGTGTTTCGCTTGTCTTCTACTTCCTGGTTTCAGAGTTCAATTGTGGAATTATAAAACGTCTTTTTACCTAATTAATAAACCTTTTCATGTAACGAATGTGGCAAAATGAGCATGCAGTTTTTTATGTAATGGAAGTGGCAAGCATGCAGTTCACATTGATGTTAAGTAATAACTGCAGCCTATAGACATTTACACGACCAAGGTCAAAATGCAGATGCGTTACCACTCCTGAGGCCTATAGTGTTATGCCTTTGTGCCGGAAATTACAGGGCCGTACGATTCTCAGATCCTCGTTCGATTCTCAGCAAGAAAAGTGCTGCCAGTCAAGTGAAAGTATAGAGTAGTACCAGACCCCCTGGTTCGCTAGTTAGTTATAGTACGTAGTGATATAAGCTAGTGAATAAGTTTAGAATAGGAAGAACCATTGCAGAATTTTAATAATTACAGTCCACTCTGGCACGTCGATGCAGACTTGTTTCATTTTCGTGTAAAAACCAATTTGTCCCCCACCTGACCGGAACACGATAGTGCTGAACACTACCATTTAGCGGCAAGTAAATTAGGCAATGCGGTGGTGCCTACGCCCGCAAGCTCCGTCACTGAAGCTCTGCTACCAGTAAGAAGACATGGATGTTAAGTGGTGACTGCAGCATATAGACATCTACTCGTACATACAAGCCAGAGGTCAAAATTCAGATGCATTGCTACCCCTGAGACCTTAGTTGTTATATCCCTGTGATAGTTATTACGTTTAGTGGTGCCTACGTCCTCGAGCTCCTACACTGGAACCCTACCACCAGCAATTATATCAATGTTAACAGGCTACAGTATCAATTTAAATGGTAATTCGCAAGTTCATAATTAAACAAAACCGCCTCAGTAGCGTAGTGGTAGCAGGCCACCGCTACTGCGCTGGGAGTCCTGGGTTCGATTCCCGGGTCGGCCTATCAAAGATAACGGTTTAAAATCCTTTATCTCTGGTGGTCTTTTGGGATTTTTCCATTTTCTGGAAGTTTCCCAGTACCTCGGAGTTTGGTAATGTACCCGGAGATGGCAACAGGTTCGCCCTTGTTACATGGGCCAAAACGTGACCGGCGAGTCGTGGATGTTTGCATGTATGCTTGAATGCATGCATTTACCTCTGCCTACCCCTTCGGGGATTACCGGCGTGAAGTTACGTATACTTAAAAAACAGTTAGTAGGTAATCTTAACTAGGTTTTTTCTGTATAATTCATACCGACCCATATAATATACGGAACCCATTTTCATTTAATAAATCGTCACCACAAAAAAATTAATTCCTTTTTTTTGGATAAATATTCATAAATTGTGTCTATACATAATTCATTCCATTATGTTCAATTCTATCCTTAAAATATGGGATAAAACTCGGGAGTAATGAACAAGTCATAGAGCAACACGGGCCACCGGCCGCGGCGGACCGGAGGGGAGTAGCCATATGCAGGCTTTCCCCTCTTTCAAAGTACAAGCATAAGTGTTCCAATGCCTGTCGCCTAGATGTTTAAATGTGTGCGTGAATTTGTTTATGTATTTTGTTAAAGTCGAGGTGTGACATCGTAGTCGTAGTAAGAGACAATATTTGTAATGTGTATGTCACACGTATTTCTCCGCGGCACAGAGGCATAACACCTTAGGCCTCAGGAGTGGTAACGCATCTGCATTTTGACCTTGGTCTATATGTAGGTGTCTATAGGCTGCAGTCATCACTTAACATCAATGTGAACTGCATACTTGTTTGCCACTTGCATTACAAAAAATAATAATTACAGACTATTTTGCATCGGCAATAAACGCTATGGCTTTACTCCCCTCCGGTCCGCCGCGGCTGGTGGCCCGTGTTGCTCTATGGAACAAGAATTTCTTGGGATGATAAAACTTTTGCCGTGAATAGATACAAAATGTGGAAAAATTATTCATGAGGGGTTTTCATGGCGGCTTAAGAATTATAGCAAACTTTGTTTTCAGGTGCTGTAAATAAGGCTTTCAAAGATGATTTGACCTGTCAGTGCCGTGACTTGTTTTTTTGTGATTTAATAAAATAATAAAAGCGAATAATGGTGATAATCTTTACTGCAGGTGGGTGGGTTTTTATTCATGAATGAATGATTCTGGTAAGAAAATAGTGTGTGAAATGTGTATTTGTATGTGTTGATTAAAAAACAAAACAAAATGTCAACTGGTGGCAGAGCTACAGGGCCGTCGCTCGAGGCCGTAGGCACTATTGCATTACCATAAAAACACAATATATCAGCTGCCAAATGGTAGTGTTTAGTACAATCGTGTTCCGGTTAGATAGTAAATATATAGCACTGTAATTTCCTTTACGGAGCCGAAATTACTTAGGCTTTAGATGTGGCAACGCATCTGCATTTTGACCGCTGATTTTGTATAGATATCTATAGGCTGCAGTTGCCTCTTAACATCCATATGAACTGTATTCTTCCGCCATCATAAAATTAAAAAAAAAATATGTTTTATCAATCTTTTCTCCGTGATGACATACGGAACAGAAACGTGGTCATAAGAAGGCTCAAGGTCACTCAGAGAGCGATGGAGAGGGCTATGCTCGGAGTTACTCTGCGAGATCGAATCAGAAATGAGGAGATCCGCATGAGGACCAAAGTAACCGACATAGCCCATCGAATAGCGAAACTCAAGTGGCAGTGGGCAGGGCAAATAGCTCGTAGAACTGACGGCCGTTGGGGCAGAAGAGTTCTAGAGTGGCGACCGCGTACCGGAAGACGAAGCGTAGGCAGGCCCCCCACGAGGTGGACCGACGATCTGGTGAAGGTCGCGGGCAATCGTTGGATGAGGGCGGCCCAGGACCGTTCGTTGTGGCATTCTTTGGGGGAGGCCTTTGTCCAGTGGACGTCTTTTGGCTGAAATGACAATCTTTTCTTACGAAACAAAAATTTGGCACTTTACTTTCTCTGTTCAAAAACAATATGGCGTTAAAATACCTACAAACCAAACAATTTTTTCAGCTACCTATATCGACGTGGTACACACTCGTGATTCGAACATTATTACCGTTCCTAACGACCCGTGGCTGTTCATCATTTTTGTTATGCATCAAATTGAAACGATTATTCATCATGATGAAGATATTATTTATACTGAATTAAAAAGGGAAACATTTTGATTCAATACAAGAAGTCCGCCTCGGTTTGCGCGGTTGATCATTATAGGTACGTAGGGATGTTTTTTTTATGTAATATAGATGGCAAACAAGCATGCAAAAATGCAGATGTATTCTCACCCTTGACTTTACTTGTTATGTCTCTCTGATAGTTATTACGGGGCCATTCATTACCATCTAACCGGAACACGATAGTGCTGAACACTACCATTTAACGACAGATATTGGAATGAGGTAATGCGGTGCTGCCTATGCCCTCGACCTCCAACACTGGATTTCTACCACCAGTAAGACGTGTTAAGAATATTTTTTTTTAATAAAAATATTGCTGGCAATCCACATTACATAAATAAGCAGATGTTCATAAAATATCCGACACCAGCCCTTTGATAAGGGAAGCTCATGAGGCAATCGGCAAGGCAGATTTTGGATATCTATAGCGAAGATTTTGTTCAGCAATAGATGTCTATCAGCTGAAATAATGATAATCTATACAAAATATTATATCTAAACAAATAAATAAAATTGGAGTATCTGTTTATAATATAAAAATAATCGCTATTTACTAAATACTTAAGTATGTATACACGATACATATACCAAAACAACATTATTTACAATTTTTGTCTGTCTGTCTGTCTATCTGTCTGTCTGTTTGTTCCCGCTAATCTCGGGAACGGCAAGACCGATTTTGACGGGCCTTTCACTGACAAGATAGCTTATGTAATAAGTAACTTAGGCTACTTTTATACTAGCTGCGCCCACGACATCGTCTGGTTAGATAATAAACAATCATAAATTCTCACGCGGACGAAGTCGCGGGCACAGCTAGTTACAAATATAAATTAAATCCCTCGTATGTATTTATCATCACTTTAAAATACAATACAATAAATCATAATTAATCAATCACGTACAGTATAAAACATAAAATATTGCACTTCGACTTTAGAAAGGAGACTTCGGCTTACGTCGCCGCTGTAGAGCGTTATCTCTTTCGCACCTTACCTATGTGACGTTTTGCAACAATTTTAATCAAGTTTTAACCAATACCCGACTATCAGTGCTTACGTAGGCAGTATATAGCAGAGATAACGCTCTACGAAGTCGAAACTAGCCGATTGTCCCTTTTGTGGGCAATATTTTTTTTTATGTTATGGAAATGGCAAACAAGCTTGCAGTTCACATTGATATTAAGTGATGACTGCAGCTTATATACACCCACACAAAGACCAAGGTCAAAATGCAGATGCGTTACCACTCCTGAGGCCTAAGGTGTTATGACTCTGTGCCGGAAATTACAGAGCCGTACATTACCACCTGACCGGAACACGATAGTGCTGAACACTACCATTTAGCGGCAAGTTAATAGGTAATGCGGTGGTGCCTACGCCCGCGAGCTCCGTCACTGGAGCTCTACCACCAGTACTGGCTATTGGAACACACGCATCACCATCAAGCCATATTAAAAGCTAAAAAAAAACAAACAGTCTCCGTCAAAAGAACGTTACATTAAAAAAAGTAAACAAGGAAACAAAGAGCCTAAGTCCAGCCATACATCCACATCCAATACATACAGATAAAGTCACCGTTCAAGCGAAAAGATACGTATAAGGTATTTCCAAAGCGCGGACTAAGCCTTGGGACTCCAATAGATTTATTGTTTAAGATTCAACCGGACCGAATGGACTGGAGATAATTTTCGATTGCAGGGACGTTTTGTTGGGGATAAAATAATTTTGTACATTCTACACTATCTTCGACGATTTGTTTGTTTAGATATGAAATTGTTTTTGCTCTGAAAGTTCATTCAAGTAATAGCTTCATCGTTTTTAGGGTTCCGTACTGTTCGCGCCTAATCGAGTTACCGGCGGAACCAACGATCGTAATCGATGAAATACGCAACGATGAAGTGACGTCTACGTCACTAGCAAAAACCGCAGACCGGACGGGCGGAGCAGCACTAGTTAACAGATCGACATCATATTTCGGCGGGAGAACATTGAGAACAAGTGTAGAAAACCTGAATTGTAAAACGTGTGGATTATCATAATTGCATCTCCCCTTTTTGTAAAACTCTAATAATACTAAATTAAACAAAGCTTGAGAAACGAAGTCTTCTTTTATACTGTCGAGTTGCAAAACAAGACTTAAAGGTAAAAATTACTAAGCCTCTTCTGTCTGTCTGTCACCAGGCTGTATCTCATAAGCCGTGATATCCAGAATGCTGAAATTTTCACAAATTATCTATTTCCGTTGCCGCTCTAACAACGAATACTAAAAATGAAAATATTAATTTGGTGTCCTAATACAATAAACGTGTTTTTTTTTCTTCATATTTTTGCTCAATATTAAAACAGCGGTAGAGTTATAATATTACCTTTCAAGATAAATAATTAAATAAAAATTAAGTAAAAATTTAAGGCGCATTCCTATATAGCAAGCGTAGTTTTTAAGCAATTTTTACAGGTAGGAACTTGAATATCACAAACGTGATTTTCTTTTATAGATGATGGTACGGAATACGGAACCCTTCATGTGCGAGTCCGACTCGCACTTGGCCGATTTTTTGACAAGTCGTATTTTTATGAATGTTGGAATTTTATCTGCGTCTAGATAGGTTCCAGAGCCAAACCTATAGAGATAAGACAAAGGTCTTTAACTAGAACAAATTGTTTATGCGTATAACGTAAACATCTACACGGTCTGATTTTTTTATGAAACTATATCCCTTTTTTTTACTTTTTCTACGTTATGATCGTGGCAAACAAGAGTACAGATCATATTGATGGTAAATTAATACTGCAGCCTGCAGACATCTACACAAAAATCAAATCAAAATGCAGAAAAGTTGCCACCGTTAGCTATAACGGCCTGGCCACAGGACATTCGCTGCAACGAATAATTCTGTGTGTAAATTAATGTGGCTTCAGTAGCTTTGATAAAATGCCTCGATTACCTATTTAGGGGTCGCGAATTCAATCTCCATCCGAAGTAAAATTTTTCTTTCCATCTTTTATTTCAATTTTTCAGTTTGACCCCATAGAGCAACACGGGCCACCGGCCGCGGCGGACCGAAGGGGAGTAGCCATATGTAGCCCGCGTATGGCTACTCCCCTCTGTCAAAGTACAAGCCTAATTGGGCCTCTGCCTGTCGCCTAGAAGTAGAAATGTGTGCGTGAACTGTTTATGTATTTTGTTAAAGTCAAGTGAATTTCATAGTACCTAATAGAAGCTTTTTGTAGTGTGTGTCACACGCATTTCCCCCCGCAAAAAAATACAGACTGTTTTGCATCGGTAATAAACGCTATGGCTACTCCCTTCCGGCCCGCCGCGGTGGCCGGTGGCCCGTGTTGCTCTATATTTGACTTCATTTTATAAATAAAACGACCTCTCAACATTTTGACAAAACCACCATACATAGGCTCACAATTCTTATAAACGACGATACTTTACTGAGACCTATAATTTTTGTGCAAAATAAACTCATTAACGTACCATCTCATTTTTTAAAATAACTTCCCAGTTTTAGTACACAAATCAAAGAACCTCACTCGTCTGAAACAACACAATTCACAATAAATAAATGTATTCCTCTCGAATCTCAAAGGGCTTGTTATTAAGGTACTTATACGATTATAGACATTTAACGTAATAAGTTAAATTGTTTGAAATACTGAAAGCATAGAAATCCTATTTTCAACGAAATTGGATTTGAAGAAACAAGCACTCTCAAGTTACATACCATTAACATTCTCATGGAACTACCACTTTAATGTTTTATTAACATTGAGCGCGATTTTGAAGCGCGCATGGCCCAGCGGCTGGTGTAGATCGTAAGCGATCTGCTCGGTTAAGCACTACGGGCGCGGTCGGGTAGTGTGATGGGTGACCACTAGTGGCAAATTAAATGCGCGTTTCCGTGCTTCGGAGGGCACGTTAAGCCGTCGGTCCCGGTTGCTATCGATAGATAGCAGTCGTTAAACCTTGTCGGAGGCCTTATGGGCGGTTTGAAAACATCCGACAGCGGGTTGGCCACTAACCCACCCACCTCCACCAATCCGCATTTTAGCAGCGTGGTGGAGTAAGCTCCAGGCCTCCCCCCAAAAAGGGGAGAGACTCGTGCCCAGCAGTGGGACGTATAATGGGTTGCCATTATTATTATTAAGCTTGATTTTTATTTGTGTGGGTAACATGTCGATCAGTTTAAAAAGTAAGTTTACTAAAAATTCATTTCTTATTTAACGACTTTTTACTGGTGGTAGAGCTCCAGTGACGGAGCTCGCAGGCGTAGGCACCACCGCATTATCGTGTTCCGGTCAGGTGGTAACGTACGACCCTGTCATTTCCGGCACAGAGGCATAACACCTTAGGCCTCAGGAGTGGCAACGCACCTGCATTTTGAGCATTGAACATTTAGCGGCAAGTATATACAACCATTTAGCGGCAGATACATTAGGTAATGCGATGGTGCCTACGCCCTCGAGCTCCTACTGGAACTCTACCACCAGTAAAAAAAATATTGTTTATTTTAGTGTCAGTCTAACCTGAATCGCTATTAGCTTTGTCTCATTTTTTATACGCGTTGTCACATAAGACAAATGAACCAAAAATTTGGTAGTGCCTAAATTGAAACGCAATATGACGTCATGGTACCGGCTCAGTTCAAAATAACCCATTGCAATCGTAGTTTAAACACCCAACTACATTCGCGTCTGCGATGTATTGAAATTCAAATGAGCAGTAGCTGGACAGTGATAATGCAAAGCCTTGCTATTGCTACAGTATATCAATGAGAGTAGTTTTGGTAAGAGGATTGCCGCTTACACTACGTTCGGTTTGAAAAAACTAAGGTTTTGAATATATTTGCGACATTTGAGAATTGGAAACGTGGAGGACGAAGACGCATCTATGTAGTTGTACAGTAATCTGCAAATACTATTGTTGGTCTTTATATATATACACACATATTTTTTACGTAATGGAAGTGGCAAACAAGCATGCAGTTCACATTGATGTTAAGTGATGACTGCAGCCTATAGACTCCCACACAAAGACCAAGGTCAAAATGCAGATGGTATAACCACTCCTGAGGCCTAAGGTGTTATGCCTCTGTGCCGGAAATTACAGGGCCGTTCATTACCACCTGACCGGAACACGAAAGTGCTGAACACTACCATTCAGCGGTAAGTATACGCCTACGCCCACGAGCTCCGTCACTGGAGCTCTACCACTAGTGAATAATGATAACAATAACAAAAGAAATCAACTTGACCTGATTTTACCACGGGATCATAGAGTAAAACAGCATAATGATATTTATGCAGCGTAAATAGGTAATCATAATATTTTTTTTTTAAAGAAAAATGGAATGAAAAATTTGACTTCAGGCGAGACTCGAACTCGCGACCTACTGGAAATCTAGTCCAGCCGCTCTTCCAATTGAGCTACTGAAGTCCTGCCCGATTTGTCAAATCTTTCCTTCACATTTATGGCATTGCTTTATGGTAGCAGTAGCGCCATCTATTGCCAACTATGCTAGTTAGGCAACCGATATAATAGACTTTGCAGTTTACTGAATATCGTAAAGAAGTCGCTTTTACCCTTAATAATTGTTTTATATTATTTCGCATTAACACATGCTTGTGAAATATTTTTTAAAGAAAAATGGAAAGAAAAATTTGACTTCAGGCGAGACTCGAATTCGCGGCCTACTGGGAATCTAGTCCAGCCGCTCTTCCAATTCGAGCCAATAATTATTCATTTAAAAAATTGTATGGGACTTAAACCTGCAACCTCTGGAATTAGTATTCCTAGCTGGTTTAGTAACCAGCTGTAACAACAAAGCTACCTAAACCACTGAACACAATTATAAGGATGACATTTGCGACGAGAATCTGACCTCTAAAACGATAAACGCGGTTTAAGGTAAGCATTTTGACCTTGGTCTTTGTGTGGGTGTCTATAGGCTGCAGTCATCAATTAACATCAATGTGAACTGCATGCTTGTTTGCCACTTCCATAACATAAAAAAGCAATTTTGACCTAATCCAGCTATGGCACATCAAAGCACAAATTCGATAAAGGCAACTGTAAGACACGAAACGAGAAAGCATAGAATCACTGCCCCATTTCCAACGTCAACGCATCCAGAACAAAAAACGAAATGTGCAACGTATGAAAAAAGCCATTTCGATCCAGAGATTGGGAAATTTAAGAGAGAACCAATCCCGTTTCGCTATGCAAGAGTGAGCAAACTTATTAGCGCAACGACTCGGTTATCTGTGATCTTTCTTTACTTTTTTTCAGGCGATTGCAGGTGAGATTGATTGGACGGATTGATTGGCCCCCTGACTCATTTCTGGGGCCAGTCAGCGTGGCCTTGGAATCGATTCAGTTGAGCCGATAACGAGATCATACTCTGATTGGAGTGACTGATTAACATTGGTTGTTTGGTTAATATATTTAAAGCAGTTATTATTAACTAGCTGTGCTCACGACTTCGTCCGCGTAGATACTGAACAATATTTTTTTTAAGTAGCGAGCATAGTTATTCTAAATTAAATATGTTTATGTAAACCGCGTTGAACTAATAAACTAACTTACTCGTACCAACAAAAACGCGGTGTCAAACGTTTTTCAGTTTAATTAAAAATAAATTGTTTTTCACTCGCTTCGCTTTAATTATTTTCGCCCTTCTGTTTATGTAATTAAATGTGTATTTATAAAACTAATTACGTTTTGACCAATACATCACTATCAATGCTTACGTGCATACGTAAAAAGTTTTGCAAATGCAGTGTGCAGCGGAGATGACGCTCTACGAAGTCGAAACTAGCCAATTGTCACTTTCATAGGCTCGATGTTCAATATTTCTTGAGGACTACTGTAGGTCATTCATAATTTCATCCAAAAGACGTCCACTGCTAAACAAAGGCCTCCCCCAAAGAATGTCACAACGAGATCCCAAACCGCCCTCATCCAGCGATTGCTCGGGATCTTCACCAGGTCGTCGGTCCACCTCGTGGGGGCCTGCCTACTCTTCGTCTTCCGGTACGCGGTCGCCACTCCAGAACTGTTCTGTTCTGTGGGGGCAGAACAGTTCACTGTAGGTATCTCGTTTGAATTATACATCGACATAAATATATCTAAACTAATATTATAAAGAGGTAATATTTTTTTGTTTGTTTGTTTGTATTGAATAGGCTCAATAGAAACTGGACCGATTTTAAAAATTATTTCACTATTCAAAAGCTACATTATCCACGGGTAACAAAGGCTACATTTTATTATGGAAAAAATAGGGTTCCGTAAGATATTTGGGTTTTTCAGACACAAGGTGTAAAAAATCAACCAGAAAAGTTACTTATTTTGCGTACGCTGCCTAAACTATAAAAGATATCGAGGAATATCTTCACTATTCTAAAGCTACATTATCCACGGGTAACATAGGCTATATTTTATTTTGGAAAAAATAGGGCTCCGTAAGATATTTGGGTTTTTACGCTGCCTGAACTATAAAAGATATCGAGGAAGACTTTAGGCTATATCTATGTATAATCATCACGCTAAGACGAATAGGAGAGGGTAGGCAACATTGCACCGCGCAAAGCCAGGGCGGGCCGCTAGTATATTATAAACAAAGACTATACGCTAACAAAAACCGGCAGTACGTCGCCTCGTTAAAGAAATCCTGGTTACAAACGTGCACACGTCTACGCCAACAATATTAGAATAATTGATTAACTAAACGCAAAGAGAAATAATCGCGATTCGGCGTTTTACCAACTAAGGCTTGCTGCATACTTACTACTTTTAAGATTGCTTAGAGTATATTTTATTTTTGACAATTGATTTCTAAATTGACCAAACGTATGTCGGGCCATTCTCCGTGCGTATGTAGTGTTCCATGAGGCTACTTTATTTAGAATTAGCAGTAACTTTCTTTATATCTAGAAGTTTAAACTCATCTAACTATTCTCCCGCTTGTTAGCAGTCAGTCATTCGAACAAGGGCGGTCTGAACAGTCAAATAGGGCGGTAGTAAACATAACAATGGCGTCGGGACGTGACGATCCCACCGTTCACTAGCGGAATAATTTTCTTCTTCTGGAAGAGAATTTTTCCACTGGCGTAGTCAGTCAACTGAACAAAGACGGTCAAACTATACCAATGGCCGGTAGTAAGTGCAATAACGCAAAATGGCAACAGTGGACATCTTTCGTCTGAAATTACGAAACATAATAACGCGGGTGGACTGCAGAGTCTTGCGACTAAAACTACCAACACTGTAATGGGCCTGGGTATGGCAATTTACTCACTGTTGAACACAAACCGACCCGAAACAAATATCTGTAGGCTGAACTTCTGCCCTGATACGGAGGTCGATCCCGTGAACCTCTGTTCAAACGGTCTTCACATACCGTTGGACTAAGTGGATATACATAAACCTCTGAACTTTTAGCAAATACAAGCATAAAAACATGTTAAAATAAAATTTCTTCAATAACTTATAAAAATTAACATCATCCTCAATTTGTCTACAAACGCTGATGCAATCACCCACTAAATCATCGCGCAGTCTAACCTACGTAGACACCCTAAATCTTTGCCGTGCCAGGAAAAATGATTTATAAAACCCGCTTCGCTATATTCGTTCCTCTCGCACTTGGGATACTCGCATACACTCGTCTCCCTCACCTCGAGTCCAATTTCACAGCTCGCTGAACACTTCCATAGGACCTCGGTAGTAATGCTCCTATTGATTAAGATGCCTGAATATTCATTCAATTACATGCCAACGAGGCTTTATGATGAAACCACCGTTAGTATTATAGTTAAAGTTTTTTTACTCCTTCTCGTGGTAAAGCCGTATTTTCAGTCGTAACTGCTTTGGGGGTGACCGCAAAGCCTTAGGAACTAGGTTGATGTCAAGGGATTTTGGGTTTAGAACCGAGTGCATAAGAGGAGGAAATTTTATGTTGGACTGTATGTATGCTCTTTTATGTAGTTCACCGTTTTCTTCGTTCATTATGGACCGATTTTAAAATCTTGTATCTTTGAATGGGTACATTTCCAAATTGGTACCATTTCCACCAAGCTAGTGATGAGTTATCATGGGGAAATCGAGGGAAACCCTCAAAATTGTACGGATATATAGAGTTTTAGTTGCATTTTCTTATTTAATGTACGAAATTGCATCTGAAATCTGCAGGGCCGGAGGCAAGGAGATCAGAGATAAAGGTGTATTATACAATATCTCCGTTGCCTGCTGTTTTCCGTTGCCTGCTGTTGCCTTGCCGCTGCCACTGACCGGAACACGGAACTTTCTACTCGTAGTAGAGCTCCAGTGAAGGAGCTCGCGGGCGTAGGCACCACCGCATTACCTAATATACTTGCCGCTAAATGGTAGTGTTCAGCACTATCGTGTTCCGGTCAGGTGGTAATGTACGGCCCTGTAATTTCCGGCACAGAGGCATAACAACTTAGGCTCAGGAGTGATAACGCATCTGCATTTTGACCTCGGTCTTTTTGTAGGTGTCTATAGGCTGCAGTCGTCACTTAACACCAATGTGAACTGCATGTTTGTTTACCACTTCCATTACATTAAAAAAAAAACGAAAAACACTACCATCTTAATGCAGCCTACACCCGCGACTTCCGTCCCTAGAGCTCTACCACTAATAAAACATGTGGTAGAACTCCATCCATTCGCATGGATTAAGTATTGTGTATTTCTTATTATTCTATTCCAAGTGCGAACATCAAACATATTTTATGCACCTTAAGTTGCTTGAACTAGTCACAGACCGTGCGGGTTAATATTTTATGAACCCTGTAAGTATACTGCACGGAGCAAGCTCTGTTAGCGCAGATTCTAGTTAGAGTAGATCTAGTTCACGTATGTGAAAAAGTCAAACAAAACTTAGAACTCGATTTGGACAAGGTACATACCTAATTAATGTCCAGTAGATAATAATGAAAAAAAAAATAAGTTGTAACACATATGCAGCACAAGTTCTTTATCAGTTAATCGTTCTTGTCTGAATGGTTTTTTATTTTCTTTTATTCGATTGTTGGTGATGTCGATAAGTACAGCTACACAATATCAAAGCATGTTAAATAGAATAACGAAATAGCCATCGCCTTACTCGAATTACTGACTGTGACTCATTTGACTGATATAATAAATAATTGTCTGGTCCTGACTTTAACGCTACTTTTAAACTAATATGAATTATCGTTTTACTCGACACTTGCAATGTTATTATAACAGCGATGTCTTGTAACAAAAGATAACTTCAGCAAACCACAACGGACTAGTGCCCACAATCAGTATCAATTCATAAGTATGATGGCAAGTGTTCCATTTGCCATTATTCTCCTCAACCATTTTTTAAGGAAAGTGAGCAGCTCATCTCTCTTCTTCGCCTAAGGCAAAGACATTAAAGCGAGCATGACTGTTATAGTGACTAGTGAGACAAGAAGAGAGATACAGTTTTCCCTCTGTGTCAGTAAATACGGTGATGGATATTGTTCCTAGTATTATAAGTATGCGTGTCAGAAACTTTCTGAAATAAGTGCAAGGTTTTGCTAGCATACAACATATTTTTATAGATGTATTGGCTATGCTCCGATGGTTCGGGCAAATAAAAATATCGAAAACCTTTCAAGTGTGCTATGAAATTTTAAGAGTTTCCTCGCTTTCTCCAGGATCCCATAATCACATATTAACATGGTTACAATGGGACCAAATTTAGCACACGCTTTCCAAAAAAAAAAAAAATTGAAAGCCTCCTCCTTTTTTTGAAGTCGGTTAAAGAGAGTCTCGAATGAGCGAATGACTAAAGAGATGTGCAATGCGAATGTAGACGGTTGCAGAAGCCCAGGAAGAACAAGACTAACCTTGACGAAATAAGTCGAATACTGTCAGAGGTTGGGGTCAAATTTTTAGGAATCGGCGTGTAATATATTGAATGCTCGCCGATTGTGAATTTGAATGAAATTGGAATTTATTAAGAGAATGATGAATGTAGCCGTTGTCGTTGTTTTTTTTTGTGTGTAATAAAGTGGCAAACAAGCGTGCAGTTCACATTGATGTTAAGTGATAACTGCAGCCTATAGACACCCACACAATGACCAGTGGTCAAAATGCAAATGCGCTGCCACTCCTGAGGCATTAGGTGTTATGCCTCTGTGCCGGAAATTACAAAGCCGTACATTACCACCTGACCGGAACACGATAGTGCTGAACACTACCATTTAACGGCAAGTATATTAGGTAATGCGGTGGTGCCTTCGCCCGCAAGCTCCGTCACTGGAGCTCTACCACCAGTAAGTACTCTCTGCGTACCCCGTTAGGGACTTGGCGTGAAGATACATACATACATATATTACAGCAAGGGATCGTCATAATATTTATTTGCATAAACAATTCTTTCAAAAAGTCTCGACTATTTAATTTGTATTTCCTCTCTATTCAATGAATGGATACCCTAAGTCCGAGACTAGACCTCAAAGCTAAGCTGGAGCTATAAGCATATCTTCAGCAGATAATGTAACCTCTCTTCCTTTCGGCCGCTTTGACGACTGAATCAAATAAGTCGCCGGGTAGAGAATAGTAATAAAATTGAATTGAGCGCCTGCCCAGATGTAGCTACGGATTTATCGCTCCGTTGGGTTTGAGGCACACTAGGTTATAAGATGCAGGTAAACGAGAGCAGTGTTTGATATTTTTTGCTTAAACATTACAAAGTAATTGCTAATATGCTACAGGTAGATTATGACCTGAAAATAATATCTTTGACCGAAATTATTAATTGGAGTTTTCTTTACGAAAAAGAAAAAAAGAATGAAAAAGAGAGAGTAGTACGAAAGAAAGAAAGGAGTAAATATTTACGAAAGATAGAAATAAAAAATATATAACAATAATAAGAAATTATCATATGACAGAAAAGCTAAGAAAATCTTAATATCACATCATGAAATACGTATGTACATAAATATTAACGTTTGTGATGTAATTACTTATAAGATTGCTGACATCAAGTTATTACTGCTATCTGTTCGTTTTGGTGGGAAAATAAGTGTTAATTGACATAAGAAAAGATTCCTTTTTTGGGGGAGGTATGGAGCTTACTCCACCACGCTGCTCCAATGCGGGTTAGTGGAGATACGGGCTAGTTGGCCAACCCGCTGTCGGACGATTTAAAACCGCCCATAAGGTCTCCGACAAGGTTTAACGACTGCTATCTATCGATAACAACCAGGACCGACAGCTTAACGTGCCCTCCGAAGCACGGAAACGCGCATTTTAATTTGCACTAGCAGTCACCCATCACACACCCGACCGCGCCCGTATCGCTTAACCGAGAAGATCGCTTACGATCTATACCAGCCACGGGGCCATGCGTACTTCATTTTTCACTTGCACTTCATTCATTACGGATTTATCTCGCGAATCTTTATAAAATCACCCTGACGTTTCGGTCGCTTTTGAGCTTCCATGGTCCCGGGCAGAATGTAGCCTTACTCAGAACCCAGTGTGTCCCAAACTCGTCGATCGTCGCGCGCTCGCTTACACATTCTCTGAGCTGCATCCAATATGTTCCCGAGAATATTGTCTTTAACAGCTCCATTATACCGACGATAGATTGTGTGGAAACCTCCGCCTCCCGTACACAGCGCCGTTAAGAAAATCTTTATCTGGTATCATGAATATTTTGTTTGCCAACCATCGATCGGTGAAATTGTTTTTGTGACGCGAGTAACTAAAATTGAGGGGTTGTGGAATGAATCGCTCTCTGTGATGTATATGTGATTTACATTGATACATTTTTAATGTCATGTCAATGTATAGGAATCACTGGAAAAGAAAAGTGAGTGTATGCGCGTTCAAGCAGCTACACTCCGTCTCGGTCCCATGTTAGATCTAATATTGCACATCGAGCCTAGGAAGGAGACTTCGGCTTATTTCGGGTCTGTAGAGCGTTATCTCTTTCGCATCGTACTTATTTACCGTTTGTTGACCACTTTGATCAAGTTTTGACCAATACCGGACTGTCAGTGCTTACGTAGGCAGTGTGCAACAGAAATAACGCTCTACGAAGTCGAAACGAGCCGATCGTCTTTTTCACAGGCTCGATGTGCAATATTAACTGTTGAGTACTGTATGTGTTTCTATGGACGTGTTTACATGAGTACACTGTTACTGTATCGTCGCACTAATATTAAACTGGCTGACTTTGGTGTTCCATTAAGAATTGAAGTCACAAATGGAAAGCCCGTGTGAAAGGATTCTTGCGACATTATTTGTTATGTCTTTGTGATAGTTATTACGGGGCCATACATTACCATCTAACCGGAACACGATTATGCTGAACACTACCATTTCGCAGCAGATAGATTAGGTAATGCGGTGGTGCCTACGCCCTCAAGCTCCTACGTTGGAACTCTACTACCAGTGACCATCTCCTTTTAACAAATATCGAAAAGATGAAAATGTAGAAGCATTAAAACAGTAAAATTGTTATGTTATATGTATTTTACATTGTATCAATATTTTTCAAATGGTTAAACAAATGTTCATAAAAATAAAACAATTCTTTCAAAATGCATATAAAACCGATTGTATTTGCAACGTTTGGTTTGTAAATTTTATAGTGCTATAAATTTATTGTTGCTTATATGGTGTAGACGTAAAACTATTCTCGTATTTTCTATTTTCAGTATTTGTTGTTACCAGGAAAAATATACGTGGTGAAAACATTATAGACCCGTTAAGCACTAAACTAATGCTGGTAATCAAGATTAACTTACGTATATATTAAAACGCACATGATTTGACGGAGTATCGTTGAAAATTAAAAAAGATATATCCAAGACGGAAATGCAATAAGATTTTGTTTGAAAATGACTGATATAACCTTCGGACAAAAAAGATAAACAATGTGAATGTTGGTAGTTAATAAGAGTAGAAAACTGACACCGCCGCGGAACAACTATTCTAGAGACATAACAACTTTTTGCATTTTTACCTCTGGTTTTTGTGTAGATGTCTATAGGCTGCAGTCATCACTTAACATCCATGTGAACTGCATGCTTGCACTGCACCTTGGTAAGATAAAAATAAAAGGCATAAAGACGGTACGCCCAGGTTAACTATATTTTATGACTAGCTGTTGTCGTTTAAAAAGTAGCCTATATTCTTTCTGAAAGTCAATTTTATCTCTGTACCAAATTTCAATAAAATCGGTTCAGTCGTTTGGACGTGAAAAGGTAACAGCAGACAGACAGAGTTACTTTCGCATTTATAATATTATATAGTAGGGATTAACGAGTTAATCTGGTTATTAATAAAGTTATGTTACGACATTTTTCAGGATATTTTCAAACAAAGACCAAACACAAACATAGTGGTATCAAGTTTGTCTTTACGATTTCCACTATGCAAACTGGCAGCGGCAGCAGATGGGTATGCCAAGAAAGAATTAATGTCATCACTAGGTTTCCGTAAGGACGATGAGGTTAGCTGGATAAATAAAAAAACCTTATGTACCCAACGAAGAACGTATAGAGAGAATACCATACCACCTACATTACGGCCCTGTAATTTCCAGCACAGAGGCATAACACCTTAGGCCTCAGGAGTGATAACGCATCTGCATCTTGACCTTGGTCTTTGTGTGGGTTTCTATAGGCTGCAGTCATCACTTAATATCGATGTGAACTGCATGCTTGTTTGCTACTTTCATTACATAAAAAAAATACTGAAAGAAATGAGACTTTTTTAAGTAATGTAGGTGGTAAACAAGCATGCAGTTCAAAATTTAGACGATTCGGTAGATGATAAGATCATAGGGACCTTTTGATTTTTTTAGGGCTACTCTTCGGGCGCCGCTCTATATACAAACTTTAGCGATTTTTCGAACTTTTTTGATGCGCTCGAGTAAATACGAAAATAGCATCATGGGCTCCCCTGCTACAAGTCACTTCAGTTCACAGTAGTTCTGCCAAAAGTAGATATTTTTCTTCTCATTTCTCTTTAGTCTTTGAGTCTAACAACTTTTAGATTGCCTTTTCTCGAAAATTTCGCATATTTTCAGATCTCCAATTGTTATAAAGAATTTGATGAAGTGTTTGAATCTTTGAACGAAGTAGATTTCACGCTGCTAAATAAAATATACGTCAATTATACAAGTGATATAAAGAACGAATTCTTCGCAAATTCTTCAGTTTTCGGAGTATCTGTGGAGAAGATCGGCTACAATTATCCAGTTACAGCTGCTGGCTTTATTAATCGTTGGGTAAGTTACAAAAGTGCCTTACAAGCCGATAAATTACTGGAAAGAAAGAGAAATAATTAATGATTTAGAGTTGACCCCTCCGAAATATAAACATAAATTTTCCAAATTTCTGTCTTGCATAGACCAACATACGTTAGTATCTGCTGCAAGATACCGGGGTATTCAAATCAAATATTTAAAAAACAATGATTGAGCGGATAGAAACGATTAGAATAAACCGGTCGCATATATTTTTAACTTTGTTGTTTTGCTTCTTTTTTTTTGACTAGCCAAATGGTCCAGTCGTATGTGACTACCATTTGAACCAAAGCTCACGGGTTCGATCCCCATACTGGGACCAATATTTGTATGGCCTACAGATATTTGTCTCGCGTCTGGGTGTTTGTGTTATTTGTGTACAACGCACTCACTACTCTGGTTTATACCTAGTGTGGGCTGTGAGTGTAAGCGTATTAATGTATTTATTTTATTTATAGATTGATTCAGCAACACTCAAACGCATTACTAATGTTTTCAAGGCAACAGACATCGACAACAATACATCGATTATCTCACTGACCGCTGCCTACTTAAGGGTAAATATACCTATATTTTTATAATGTATAGTATTTTTGGTGGGGTCAAAAGTCTTAGGAATCGGCGTGCATATATGAAGAGAATGATGAAGGTAGACGAGGCACGAGAGGTATGTCAGGACCGGGATATCTGGCGCTCTACACTCTCTGCCTACCCCGTTAGGGACCTGGCGTGAAGATACATACATATAGTATTTTTCTCATCTACTTTTAATTTAATTTGGTCAGTTACTGAAAAAAAACTAGTTTGCCGATTTATCTCGCGTATACTAAAATGATTATTTAAAAACATCTCGAAGTTTCGGCCGCTTTTCAGCTTCTATAGTCTCGGGCAGAAATTTACTCCTAATTATGATACAGGTGATATTTAAACTCACGAACACTTAGTTAACAGACCAATTGAATAAAGGTGTGATTCCGAACTCCGCTGCATCAGTGCTGGCTAGCAGAGCTGCGGCGACATTGCTCCGCAACGGTGCTGCCTACCGTGCTGATTTTGAGCAAGGCGGCAGTGTTGCAACAGTGCCGCACTGCAGTGCTACCACTGCATTGCTGCCGCGACTTTGCTGTGTGACTCGAAATGTTATCTCATAAAAACTTATAGAGATTATGGAGACCGTGCAGCGGAGTCCGGAATGAAGCCTTGAGTCAATTGGTCTGTTAACTAAGTGTTCGTGAGTTTAAATATATCACCTTTTTTTCCATAACACAGGAAAGCAGTGATGCGGAATTTTAAGACGCATGTTGTTTTTTAGTTTAGGTATAACGTCTTGGATAAAATATTTTTAACCAAATGGAAATTTATTACATTTTTAACAAGTTGTATAAAAATGTTACACTATGTTGCAAAATATTATCGTGTTACATAATATTTAATAACGTTATATAGACAAACCTATTTAATAAACGTAACTTCACGCCTGTAATCTCCGAAGGGGTAGGCAGAGGTAAATGCATGCATTCAATCATACATGCAAACATCCACGACTCGCCGGTTACGTTTTGGCCCATGTAACAGGTGGCGAACCTGTTGCCATCTCCGGGCACATTACCAAACTCCGGGGTACTGGGGAACTTCCAGAAAATGGAAAAACCCCAATAGAAGCAGAGATAAAGGATTTTAAACCGTTATCTCTGATAGTCCCCCACCCGGGAATCGAACCCAGGACCTCCAGCGTAATAGTAGTGGCCTGCTACCACTACGCTACTGAGGCAGTTATTTAATAATTATGAGTTAAGTTTTGAAGAGATTTAGTTTTTAATTTTTTTTATTATTTACACTTGAATTACTATTTAAACTTCTAGTTTCTTTAGAATTGAAGTCAATGCTTTGCAAAAATTGTTTTAATTTGTACCTAATTAACAGTTAACCCCTCTAAGTTTTAAAAAGTGTAACTTTTCAGTTACCATTAGAGAAATCATATCACAGTTTTTTTTTTTTTTTTTTTTAAATACAGATTCCATGGGAATTTCCATTTGACAAAAAACTCACGAAAACTATGAAATTTCATCACGGGGATGGCAACGTTTCATTAATACCAATGATGACGAATGCTGAAGGTTACCTATATTTCGACGACAAAGAAAATAACTTTCAGGTAATTATTACACAAATAAAACTAGCCAATTACGTGTCATGCTGCGCACGCGCATAGTATTTCTGTTTCTCAGGACATAATATAAACAATCAATCGACTATTACTCGTAAACTTGTTAAGTATTATCACAATGAACAACTACGAGTATTTGTGAATGAAAATCAGTGCAGTAGTTTTTGAGTTTATCATGAACAGACAAACAGACGCCGCGGGTTACTTTGTTTTGTAATATGTATAGATATATAGTTTGCAACACCTGTCATAACTTTGCTAATTTGTTCTCTAAAATTGTTTTTTTTTAGGTGATATCAATGAAGTTGGCAAACTGGGGCACTACCATGACAGTGATAATACCAAACTACTTAAAGGATCTACCAGGTGTACTCCAGAAGTTATCACAGGGGTCTTTTTTTGAGACGCTAAAGGAAAGAATGCGTTATACTTTTATAAAAATCATTCTTCCACGGTTCAAAATAAAAACCAAAATTGACGTCACTGGTGTTCTTCAAAAGGTAAGTAAGATTTATTATTATATTCTCAAAATACGCGATGAATAAAAATTAATTATAAACTAAGATTAATCATTTAATAGTTTATCAGTCCCTTTTGAGAACATTACCTAATCTATCAAGATTTATTTTTTTTGTTTTTATTTTATTTAATATTTTAAATTATTATATTTTTATAAATAAAAATAATAAAGTTAAATCAAATCTTATAGATACACATTGCCATTTTTACTGGTGGTAGAGCTCCAGTGATGGAGCTCGCGGGCGTAGGCACCACCGCATTACCTAATATACTTGCCGCTAAATGGTAGTGTTCAGCACTATCGTGTTCCGGTCAGATGGTAATGTACGGCCCTGTAATTTCCGGCACAGAGGCGTAACACCTTAGGCCTCAGTAGTGGTAACGCATCTGCGTTTTGACCTTGGTCTTTGTGTGGGTGTCTATAGGCTGCAGTCATCACTTAACACCAACGTGAACTGCATGCTTGTTTACCACTTCCATTACATAAAAATAAAAACATCCAGAACTACGCTGTTTATATTTTTGACACAAAATACCTAGTTTAATACTAAAACATAGTACAGCTTAACGGTAATACCTTAACGTATTGCAGATTGGTGTGAATCAAATATTCAATCAAACAAACTCGGGTCTAAACCATATTTTGAAAAAGCCTTACAACAAGACAATATACTTAAGCAAAGCAAAACAAGCGAATTTTTTAGTTGTGGGTGAGATGGGAGTAATTCGACATAATGACGGTTGGTACCTACTTCTCATATTATGGTCATATATTTTACCACTACGTACGACAAAACATATATCATTTTTTTTTTTTTTTATGTAATAAAAGTGGCAAACAAGCGTGCAGTTCACATTGATGTTAAGTGATGACTGCAGCCTCTAGACACCCACACAATGATCAGAGGTCAAAATGCAAATGCGCTGCCACTCCTGAGGCATCAGGTGTTATGCCTCTGTGCCGGAAATTACAGAGCCGTACATTACCACCTGACCGAAACACGATAGTGCTGAACACTACCATTTAACGGCAAGTATATTAGGTAATGCGGTGGTGCCTACGCCCGCGAGCTCCGTCACTGGAGCTCTACCATCTGCCTACCCCTCAGGAAATAAAGGTGTGAAGTAAAATTTATTTTATAATTTGACGACTCAGTTAATCCAGCGGTGTGGGACGACCGTTTGATTCGAAGGGTCGCGGGTTCGATCCCCGCACCGGGACAAATATTAGTACGGCCTAATGATATTTGTTTCGGGGTTGTATTGAGTGTATTCAACGATACCCATGATACGGGTTTGAACTTAGTGTGGGGCTGTGAGTGTAAGCGTATGTATGTTTGTATGTATGTAATTAAAAACACAACGTAAGGCGTCAGAACATGACAACCCCACTACCCACTAGTGGAGGAGATACTTCAGCTAGTACAGTTAGTTAACTGAACAATGATGCTTAAACCAATTTACCAATAGTAAATGGCCTACAGATATTTCGGGTCTGGGTGTTTGTGTATGTGTTGTATTACTGGTGGTTGAGCTCCAGTGACGGAGCTCGCGGGCGTAGGCACCACCGCATTACCTAATTTACTTGCCGCTAAATGGTAGTGTTCAGCAGTATCGTGTTCCGGTCAGGTTGTTATGTACGGCCCTGTAATTTCCGGCACAGAGGCATAACACCTTAGGCCTCAGGAGTGGTAACGCATCTGCATTTTGGCCTTGGTCTTCATGTGGATGTCTATAGGCTGCAGTCATCACTTAACATCAATGTGAACTGCATGCTTGTTTTCCATTTACATTACATAAAAAAAAAAAAATGTGTACAACGGCTTTTTATTGGTGGTAGAGCTCCAGTGACGGAGCTTGCAGGCGTAAGCACCACCGCATTACCTAATCTATCTGCCGCTAAACAGTAGTGTTCAGCACTATCGTGTTCCGCTTAGATGGTAATGTACGGCCCAGTTATAACTATCACAGAGACACAACATCTAAGGTCTCAAGGGTGGCAAAACATCTGCATTTTGACCTCTGGTCTTTCTGCAAGTGTCTGTAAGGCTGCCGTTATCACTTAACATCAATGTGAACTGCATGCTTGTTTGCCACTTCCATAACATAAAAAACAACAACATAGGCCACAGGTATACCGCGGTTGATGGCCCGTGTTGCTCTATGATTAACAAGTACATTGCATTTGTTATCTATAGGTTACCACGACTCATCGCCGAGGAACAACTTCGGCAATTTGATGGAGTGCATCGCCGACAGACCTTTTTACTTTGCGATCTCTCTCCTAGCTGGCACCGGCACCAGGGATTTGTTCAATGGCGTTTATTATGGACCTGAATAAATAAATAAACTGAAAACTTATGCCTATCAATGTCAAAGCGACATTGGCGCAGTTTCGTGAACGAGTGCGAGTATGGGCATGTGCGGCGGGATTTTCTTTAATTTTAATCACATATTTATCTTTTCCCTATCGAAACTGCTCTGTGGTATCTGAAAGAAAGAAAGAAACAATTTATTTTGACAGACAGCACGGAGACATAAACAAACAAAATAAAATAAATGGAAAACAATTAACAAAACAACACATATATACTTAAACGTAAAAAAAAATCAAGGGTAGAACATAATAAGTCTCATGGCTGTTTTTAAAAGGTGCCAAGATCAGCTCCATATCAATTAAAAGATATTATCTAATCGACACTTTGTTTTTTTTTTTAATATGTATAGACCAACGTTTGACAAGCAAATCACCTGATGGAAAGTGAAGATGTAGCCGAAAATGAAGCACGTTGGTCTAGAAAGCACCTATGCACTCTAGATCTGAAGATGCCTAGTTTGTAGTTTTTTGGAAACAAAGAAGCCGGCAAAGTATTCCATAACTTAGCTGTACGTATAATAAATGTAGAGCCGAAACGCTTCGTTCTAATATGTGGTATGTTCTTCAATAATCTGTGTATTGTGCTGTATAGGGATGATATTTCGCCGTTCTCCTAGTTGTCCTATTGAAAAAGGTGAAGAGGGAATTAGAATGTGTAGATAGTTCACACCTTCGTCGAAATGGTTTTCGTCTGGGACCCAGTTATGTACGTCAGCCAGCTACAAGTGTGTGTATAATAAATATATAATATCTATTGTGGTTTTAAAAAAGTATGATAGTCGGCTTTGTTGCTAGACATCACTGGATAGCTCCATTCTTAGGGCTTTATGACACATATAAAGAAAAACCCTTATTAGTGATGAATCTACAAAAATATAATCGCATTATAGTGACACTTATCCGAACTCCATTATCCTATATTATTGAATCACATTCACACGTAATACAAAATCGTAATACACAATAATCGCTAACTAGTCGGACACGTGTCGTGTTCGTGTCGTCGTTTATGATAAATATACGGCTAATAAACGAAAGGGTTGGTGCTAAGGGTGCATGATTGCACTTGATGGACATGGAAATTGTAGGAAAATTAAATAAAATTTGTGCATTTGAACATAATAACTTATTATTACCTCTCTTGGCAAAATGAATATATATTTTTAATGTACGAAAGTGGCAAACAAGCATGCAGCTCACATTGGTAAGTGGCAAACAAGCATGCAGCTCACATTGGTGAGTGATGACTGCAGCCTATAGACGTATACATGAAAACCAGATGTCAAAATGTAAATGCGTACGCACCCCTAAGACCTAAGGTGTCATGTCTCTGTGATGGTTATTACAAGGCCATACATTACCATCGAACCGGAACATGATAGCGCCGAACACTCTGTAATTTTAGGCATAGAGGCATAACACGATAGGCCTCGGAAGTGGTAACACATCTGCAGTTTGACCTCTGGTCTCTGTGTGGGTGTCTATAAACTGCAGTCATCACTTAACATCAATGTGAACTGCATGCGTGTTTGCCACTTTAATTAGATAAAAACACAATATTTGTATATTTATACTAGTAAAAAGCAGTATATCCTGAATTTTGACATTAAATACTACAGGAAATAAGGATTTGCATTATTATATGAAACAAGCATGCAGTTCATAGACACCCACACAAAGACCAGTGGTCAAAATGCAGTTGCGTTATCACCCCCGAGGCTTTAGTTGCTATGTCTCTGTGATAGTTACTCTGTGATACTTAGAGTTTAAATAACACAACAACAAACCTGAATGATATTTGGCCGCGGACTTATAAATAACATATCTATTAATAAGCCAGTGACATATAAATCCTCTTCATCCGACAGGTAGCGTCTCGCGGGACTCAATTAGTTCCGCACAAAACCACCCGGGCCGGATTGGGACGGATCGAGACGGATCACGGATATGATTTTGTCGCATTGAACCCGGATGATGGCGGTTTTTGTATATGAAATGCAATTAAATTTGTGGCGGCTTACTTGTTTTTTGATGGAATTATTCAATGCACTTATGCTCTTTGTAATACGATGTGAGAAGAAACTTTTATTTCCTGGTTTCATTTGATTTTGTAATGGGAATATTTATAGGTATCATAGCTTCCTCTGGAACATAATTTATTATTAGTTAATAAGCCCAATTTTTTTATGTTACTTGTCTTTTAATTCGTAATTTTGACAAAATTAAACAAAATTATAATAAAGAGCGGCTGGACTAGATTCCCAGTAGCCGCGAGTTCGAGTCTCGTCTGAAGTCAAATTTTTCTTTCCATTTTTCTTTAAAATATATTTCACAAGCATGTGTTAATGCGAAATAATTTAAAAAAAAAACAAAATTTATAATAATATGTAAAATTTAGTTCAGTTTCACATAGTATTTTGTTAGAAGGAAAGTGTATTCTTCTAAAGATAAAATATGTTTAGGCGTTTTTCGTACCTATTTTTTTAAATCTCTATATTACACAGCAGTTTCAGTTTTCAGTTTTTTTCATTTTATGTGGTCTAAATTTTAACAAGGAATTAGTTACCATTTAACCGAAAGACGGATTTAGATTCTACTACCACTAGGCAGATAGATTAAGAAATAGGTAGAGTGCGACCAAGCCCCATTACTCTCCTACCCCCTAATGAGACGGGCAAGCCCAATAACTTCTGATGTGACTCTACCGCTGCTTAAAATCTTTACTTTCAAGATCAACAGCAACAAAAAGATAGGCCTCTATTTCACTGGGACACCATGGCAGCGCAACCAGTAGCCGCCACTTACAAAATGTATACAGCTCTATAGAGCGTTACTCACCTAGTGTCCGTTTGGTTGCTCAACCAAAATGGCGGCGCGATCAGATGAGACGCCAGCACACAATGTTACTGGTCGCGCCGCCACGCTGGTTGCGGCGCCACTAATTACTATAGCTCTGTATCATGTTTTACTCACTCGGCCGCCAGTCCGGTCACCACGGTGGAGCGACTGGTTGCGTCGCCATACTGTCCCGGCGAAATATAGCCCATTAGCAGAGTATTAGAAAAAAAGAATTCTCACGTTTAGACTATGAAATAAGAATGAATAATAATTCATTTAAATACTATCTCCCCCTGAAACACTGAACTGAAGCATTCCTAACATTATTGTAATCATTTGTTACCATCGTTTATACGATCCCTTGAAAATTATTCACCAACACCACTCTATATGCATGGCAATTAAGATTTTACAATATTCAAACATCGAGCAATAACAATCACAAGCAATTATGAAGGCAGGAGCCCTCCTGTTAAATATGCAGATGTGAATTTGGTGCGGTGGACTGGCTCACTTAGATCTTTATTTGCGTGTGTAGTTGTTTGATAGCAAAGTGATTTATGGAGGTGTTTAGGGAGTTTGTAGCTTAGTGCGGTCTAAGAGTGGAGTTGTCATAGTCAGCTGTATTTAGTTGTAATAAAGATAGATTGTTTTAATTACTTGGTAGCGTAGCAGCAAAGTTTTCCTCGGATTTCGTAGTTAGAAACACTACCGAAGCACACAACCTGACTGTCGATTTATTTCACATTTTATTGCATAGCCTTAGGTTAGTGGTAAGACATTTTTTCGTGAAGTCATTTTTTGCCATTTTTTATTTAAAAATATGTATTTAAATTTAATATTCACTCGCATGTGTTATTGATATGATAAAAAAGTCCAATAAAATATAACAATTATTTAAATTATATTATGCTCATTGTTTTTAAATTATTTAAAAAAAGTGGCATAATTTGAATATTTGTCTGTAAAAATTTTGGGCCAAAAAAAAAACAGCAATATTAATATATAAAAAATTAAATATAATAAATAAAACAATGTTTAGTGCTTTTATATACCGTATAGTGGTAGCAACCCACAAATCTCAAAACAGAAAATGCTTATGATTGGGTTTAGTTTATTCTAGCCAATAATGAAATATTTATAGAATTTTAACAAAAACTCGATTAATTAGACATCAAACTTAATATTATTCCGTGTTATACCTTCAAAACCTATCACCTTCGAGCTACCGCCCTGGGTGCACTATGAAACTAGCAAGAACCTCCACCTTCAACACAACCATCCATCATGCGCACACTGCACATCCTATGACTGCAAACCGCACCTCCATCAGCCCGTTAGGTACGGTGTGCAGAAAAATCGTGCACCACGAGCGCAGCGACAGCCGGTCATTTGTTAATTCGCTGATATATGGCGGCAGGCGACGGCTATTCATTATAAGGCTCGTTTGTGCCACACGTGCAGCGCTCGCACTGTTTGAGGTACCATTTAAATAAAACTGTTTGGAAGTTTTTGGGGTCAGATGTTGCTTTTATCGTTGGGCTATGTCGTTTACTTTAGTCCTCATGCGGATCACCTCATTTCTGATTCTATCGACAAGGAAACTCCAAGCATAGTTCTCTCCATTCCTCTCTGCGTGACCTTGAACCTTCTTATGAGGCCCATAGTGAGGAACCACGTTTCTGTTCCGTATGTCATCACTGGCAACACACACGTGAAAATGGCACGACATGAAGATACATCTATACTTATAATAAGACTGTAGAAGTTCAAATTCTGTACATTGAAAATATTGAAAAAATAAATAACAGGGGATGTTACAAGGTCGATACCGAACACAAATATGTGATTAGAAAATTTTTTGTCTGTCTGTCTGTCTGTTTGTTCAAGCATTTCGATGAAACTTGGTATAATTATACTTTAACCTTTGGCGCACAACACTGGGTACTTTTTATCCCGAAAAAATGTATGTTTGTCTGTGTGTTTGTGCACGCTTATTTCAGAAATGGCTTATCCGATTTTTAGTATTTACTAACATATTGTGGTAAGTTTCACTTAACATTTACTGTTTGTTTCATGTCAATCGGTTCAGAAATAAAAAAGTTACGACAGTTAAAAAAATCATATCGAATATTTTTAAACTATTATGAATCTATCTTTTTTAGGGTTCCGTATCTAAAAGGTATTACTCATCCTCCGCTGTCTGCCTGTCTGTCCATCCATCCGTCTGTCTGTACCCAGGCAGTATCTCATGAACAGTGATAGCTAGAAAGCAAAAATTTTTACAAATTATGTATTTCTGTTACCGCTATAGCGACAAAATTGAATACTAAAAATAAGAAAATGAAAATATTAAGGGGTCCAAGGGGGCATACAATAATCGTATTTTTTTTTGGAAATTTTTTGCTCGATATCAATAACGGCATCAAGTATACACTTAAAATTTTCACAGAATTTTTAGGTCTTATGTTGTATATTACCTTCCAACAAACGAAATTTTTATGGCATTTTTTGTACGGAATCCTTCGTGCACGAGTTCGACTCGCACTTGGCCGGTTTTTCTCTGTTAGTTACATTAAGCATACCGCATAGCAGCGTCCCGGCATAAAATAATCTCCGCTATGATCACCATTCAACATATCAAGCGTGACAATTATGGCGTATTCTTTCCTTATGACGCACAACACTTTTAGGAGCATCTTCGGGAAAGGCTTTGTCCAGTGGAGACGGATGGACGTCTTTCGGATGTGATTATGATGATGGCGATGGTGGTGGTGGTGGTGGCGTTAGTGGTGTTGGTGGCATTGGTGATATTTGTAGTGGTGGTGGTGGCGTTGGTGTCGTTGGTGCCACAGGTGTTGTTGGTGACTCTGGTGGTGGTGTTGGTGACGTTAGTGGTGCTGGCGGTGGTTTTACTGGCGGTGGAGGCATTGGTGGCGTTGGTGATGTTGGTGATGTTGTTGGTAGTTTTGGGGGCGTTGGTGGCATTGGTTGTGGTGGTGGTGGTGGTTTTAGTGGTGTTTGTATCAGTGGTGGCATTGGTGGCGTAGGTGTTTGGTGATGGTGATGGCGTTGATGGCGTTGGTGGCGATTATAGTGGTGACGGTGGTGGTGGTGGCATTAGTAGGTAAAAATGCACAACGTTAATATTAAACTTTTTTCTTCTGCCGGCTCTTACGGAGTGCTTATATTATGCATAGATCTATATTTTATGTTAAAAAATTAATTGAAAATTTACAAAAGTTTATAATAATTTTCTATAAAAAAATATTATGCATATAAGTTTAAAATGGCATTTTAGAAAATACGGTTCAGCATAGGATGGATGCGGTTTAAACACATAATTAGCAATTTTTCGCAATCCTAGCAGCCTGTGTGCTTTTATCTCCGATGGTCATACGTCTAATATCGTGTACAGAGAAGCATTA
Source organism: Macrosoma leucophasiata (assembly GCA_036365455.1). Classification (NCBI taxonomy): domain Eukaryota; kingdom Metazoa; phylum Arthropoda; class Insecta; order Lepidoptera; family Hedylidae; genus Macrosoma; species Macrosoma leucophasiata. The sequence continues at coordinate 1,382,938 of JAWQUS010000014.1, read as the reverse complement.
CTGCAAAATAGATTTTTTTAGCTACCCAATAGTGTTTATGATCCAAAATTAACCAAAATGTATATCCAAAAGCGCTGCCTAATGTCCCAAAGCCACTATTCCACGCAAACAAAGTTGCGGGCACAGCTAGTATTATAATATTATGCTGTATGTATTACATTTATCGTTTTATTAAGTATGTTATTTTAATGGTTTTATTATCTGTATTATATTATTATATCCGTATGCATGTACCATGTATAAGTATTAGTACAATTGTATTATAAATTTGAGATACGTGGCTCACTCACTCTAAGGGTCCCGTTGAAAACCAGCGTCAGATACCTTGTATATGAAGTTGACATTTGCTGAACAGGACACCTTTTGGCAGCCGTGAAACACATATTACGTGTATATGTATTATTTTTAGAAATTGTGTTGTGTTTTCTTCGTCATCCCCGTTTTATGTCTGTTTTATGTGCCTCGCAATGTCAAAATAAATATTTCTTTCTTTCTTTCTTTACGATTCTCAAGGACTAATAGCTGTTACTAAAATTAAAGCCCCGTACACACAGTGGCGGATTTAGTCCACAATCACATCAATTAAATTCTCTATCAATAAAATTCCAACTTTATGTTTTAGGTTTCGTCATCCTCGTTACATCAACCTTTTTCTGTGGTTTGAATCATTGAAAACTATGGTCTGAATCTTGATAATTTTAACAGTCATTTTGTGAATAGAAATAAAAAATTATGAACTAAATCTGCCGCCCCTTTAAATTTGCCGCCCTAGGCTCCAGCCTACTCAGCCTGCTGGTAAATCCGCCACTGCCTGTACATTAACCTAACCAGCACATAATTATAAGCACAATACAAAGTTTATTTATTATTTAGGTTTACAAGAATCGCTAATGATATGTTACGAAATTAATTACTATTTTAAGCTTTGGTAAATAATAATAGACACACACGTCACTTAATGAATATTGCATCCATAGATTGCAGTTTTCAAGTACAGATTACAATCTAAATGATCCATTGAAAAATTAATAAACAAGTTACCGTAACTAATATTGAATTAAAAACACCACTCATGTGCCACTTATCCCGGGATAGCCGCAGCAGTTAAGCTCAGATATTAGCTGAAATTCGTTTAAAACACCCAAACTCCGGGATTCGGGCGAGTTTTCCCGGGATTCGATTAAAAGTGTTAATTCGTTAACCTCTTGTCTACTGACTTTATATTAAATGCACTTTTCATTTGTAACTTTCGCTCGTTGAGGTTGTGTTAGTGCAAACTTCGTGAAAGTGCTGCTGTGTATTTTATCCAGTGAAAGGGCTAAGGTTTAACTGCTTTTTAGGGTTCCCTTCTCACTTCGCAATATCCATCGGACAGCAGCTTAATTCAGAGAACCTAATTACTAGAAAGCTGTAATTTATCATGAATAATGATATTGTAGGATATCCTCGCACAGATTTGTGAAAAATATTTGCATAAACCATGTCTCGTATAAGGGAACCGTTAGCACACCAGTCGCACACCACCGCGGACACTCCGCAAAAATTCCATACAAACGCTTAATTTGGTCTCTATTATACAGACTGTAAGGTATTAACTATACGAAATATGCATGTGATGTTTATATTATACTTACATCTACTTATGTTATATGTTCTTGTAAGGTGCATTACGAATAAACCAGTTAGCTTCCAACCGCCGTGTTTTATTAACGTCACACAGACATCAATCAGTGACGTGTATTTACACATGCACTTGTGTGCGTAGAACGTAGAAAATACCAACCGTCGCCCATAAGAGGGGAGGTGGTTGAGTGCAGGGAAATCGGGCGGGACGTCGAAGTGTCCATTCTATACGTAGTAGTATAACATATTCTCTGCCGTTAGTGAAAAATTAAGCGTTGAAGTTGCAATTTTTGTTAGAGTCATGTGATTCATCCTCTGCCAACTAAAGGGTGGTGTTAGATATAATATATGAAAAAAAATCATGACAGTACTGTATTATTATAAGGAAAACCATCAACGCTGATTAGGATATATATATAGGATTTATAAACTGATATAGATATTTTATATATATACGCTATCATTAGTTAATTGTAAAGGGGAAATGAGACATTCTACTGATATTCTGTTTACATTGAGTTTTATCTTAGTGATATTCTTGACTTTACACATATTTTTTATCTTGTTTGACATGTATATCAATTGTTGTTCACTTTAATCTAATTTGTTTGTTTTTGACGTGTCATAAGAGGTGACTGTCACCTCAAAAGAATAAATGAGTTTCGGATTCTGATTCTTTCTGATTCTGATTGATCTTTTTTCTGTAAAACTCGAGGTTAGCAATCTATATATACAAAAATGCAACCCGTTTTCCTTGGTCACGGCATCACGCGTGCATGACTGGACCGATTTGGCTAATATTGATTTTGAATGATTTTTGTAAGTCCAGCGAATGTTTAAAAGGTAAGAAAATATGAAGAAATTGAAGGGAAATAGTAAAAACCACCATTTCATTTTCCCATACAAATAGTCCGTATCTATCAAACCTTTGACACATGACATATTTTTATTCTGAGGCAATACGAAGTCTGCCGGGTCAGCTAGTAATACAATAAAAGACCAAAAAATATCTTTTGAAATCGAACCTCACACGTAAAAACTCAATTTTTTTTTAATGTAATTGAAGTGGTAAACAAGCATGCAGTTCACGTTGATGTTAAGTGATGACTGCAGCCTATAGACACCCACACAAATACTAAGGTCAAAATGCAGATGCGTTACCACTCCTGAAGCCTAAGGTGTTACGCCTCTGTGCCGGAAATTACAGGGCCGTACATTACCACCTGACCGGAACACGATAGTGCTGAACACTACCATTTAGCGGCAAGTATATTAGGTAATGCGGTGGTGCCTACGCTCGCGAGCTCCGTCACTGGAGCTCTACCACCAGTCAATAAAGTTAAACACGTAACCCGTCAATACCAATATGAATGTCACGTATCATTTCACCGTAATGAGTGACTAGTTAGCGGCCGCAAACACTGCATATGCAACGATGCAATCAGACGCCATTTTGTTTGGTCTGCACGCGGCGCGGCGTCCGACACTGTTGACTCGCACGAGTCGCACGTACATATATGACTGTCTATTAATCAACTTCAGTAGGGGGTTTTGGCGGGATCCTTGAAAGAGGGGTATGGTGCTCTTCTTTTATTTCATTTTCTTGGTGTATTTTTAAGTTACATTAAATAAACTTTGGTGGCATTTTGTTTGATATAGGTTTATTACAGTGCCCGTGTATAGTGAAATAGAATAACAGTGCAAAAATACGACCTTTCAAGTTGCCTGCAAAACTTCATTGTACATTTTCTGGTAAAGTAGCCATCGCTTTACTCAAATAACTTGACTGTAACTCACTTGACTAACATATTATACTTGATAACTTATATACTTGATACTTACTTAATATACTTCATGACTATATTATAGTGACTGGCTGCTTAAATATCTACGAAAAATCGTTTTACTTGACTCTGGCAATAGGCAACCTTAACAGTAGCTTAGTACTTTAGTAGCTTATTTTTAACCCTTCACTTACAGCTTTTCAAGGTAATATTTTTTTATTGGTGGTAGAGCTCCAGTGACGGAGCTCGCGGGCGTAGACACAACCGCATTACTTAATACACTTTCCGCTTAATGATAGTGTTCAGCACTATCGTGTTCCGGTCAGGTGGTAATGTACGGCCCGTAATAACTATCACAGAGACATAAACCACTAAGGTGTCAGGAGTGGCACGCATCTGCATTTCGACCTCTAATCTTTGTGTGGGCGTCTCTAGGCTTCAGTCGTCACTTAACATCAATGTGAACTGCGTTTTTGTTAGTACAATTCTAAAAAAATCACAAAAGAAGAAGAAGAAAGAAGAAAGAAATATTTATTTGTAACAATGTACATGAACAACACAATTTTTTAAACATATGTAGGTACTTAGTAATTATACATTTGTTACAAATTGGCCCCAACTCAGCGTGTGCTAGTTGTAGGACAACCAGCGCTGATCTTCCGTGAGGGCCATTTTGTTCTTAAGACTTTTTAAACTGAAAGAAACCCTCACCTTCGAAAACAAAGTCATATAATTGAGTCATAAAACAAACTGAAAAATCTTCAATCGAATTACGTCACTTAAAGCGGCTTCATTTGATTTCCATAGCAAATTATAATTGGTTATTGCTTTTTGACTACTGTGCTACGTGCTACGTGCTACGCGCTACGTGCTACGAATTGCGTAGAGTTCCAGGGCCGGATTCTGGACACGTAGCGGTGGTTAACGGATTGTGATTGAGTTGTTAATTCGACTGAAATTGTTTTCTTTTGCAGCTTAATTTCATATTTTACGATTGGCGGTTGGCTGCTGGATGTTAGGTTTTTAAGTTCGTTTTAAAATTGTTTGTAATTGTTATAATTTATAAGATTTGTAAGAAGAAATAATTTTATTATATTTCATACTAATGTAAATGTACTTATATGAATCATTTTTGAAAAATATTAGTTTTACGATTTTGCAAACCAACAAGACGGTATTATTAAATAAAAAACAAATCTTATGTCTGTTGGGTTACTTGCCAATTATTTTTCTACACACTGATTTAAATGACAAAAATTAAATTTTAAAGAAAAAATGGTACGAAAAATTATGAAACTCAGATGCATTATTCCGAAATATCAAAGAATAATAAAAAACAAACAATAATTAAATTATAACTGTTCATGCATTATTGTAAAGTTTATTGAGAAAAATAAATTCTAAGATTTTTTAATGAACTAGAAATATATTTAATAAAACGTACGAGTATTTATATGACTACACAAGGTCTCGTACAGTAGAATATTACTATAATCAATAGAGATGATATTTCGATATGTACTATAAACAGATTTATTAAGCGCCCTTCAGACGACCCGACGGTAATACAACAAGAATATGGATAAAATCAAATAAAATCAGATGTATACTGAGCTGAAATCAATCTTGCAAAGGTCTTCAGAATAAATACGAAAGTAGTCAACGTTTTATGTAAACCGAGTTTAAAACTCGAAGTAAGTTTCAACAAGTGAAACAAAAATTTACGTTTGATAACAATAGTATGTATGTATCTTCACGCCAGGTCCCTAACGGGGTAGGCAGAGAGTGTAGAGCGCCAGACATCCCGGTTCTGACAAACCTCTCGTGCCTCGTCTACCTTCATCATTCTCTTCATACATGCACGCCGATTCCTAAGACTTTTGACACCACCATCAGACAGAACTCGACCTATTTGGTCATGGTAGGTCAGCCTTGGTCTTCCTGGGCCTCTGCAACCAATAACAATAGTAATCTAGATAAATTTAATAAGTATGAATAAACACGAAAATTCGCAATTAGAATAAATGTTTGAGTTGGATCTTTTGGAAGAAAAGAAATAACCTAAATACCTAATCTAATTGCTGCTAAATAGTAATGTTCAGAGCTATTGTATACCGGTCAGGTGCTAATGTTCGGCCCCATAATTTCCAGTACAGAATTATAACAATTACGGCCTCAGGAGTGGCAACACATTTAAATAGAAAGAACATACACTTGGCAAATAATAACAGTGCATCTTAAAAGCCACAGAGGTTAGTAACACAATACAATACAACTTTATCTCTATGTTGTTGTAATAAATTTATAAATTAAATTTATAAAATTGAAACATAAAGGTTAACATTGGTCAATTTGTCCCTTAACAATCTATATACGTGTATATAAATCAATTGCTGTCTGTTAGTCTTGCTAAAACTCGAGAACGGCTTGACCGATTTGGCAAATTTTGGTTTTGCAATTCTATTTATAATTGCTATGCAATTGTTATCCTTCGGTTAAAAGAGCAGTGCCCTGTCTGAGATACAAGCTTGTCGCTTACTTCAGACTCAGATGCACATTGTAATATTTGTAATAATTGTGATCTTTATGTAGTAAATAAATGAATTTTATTATTGTATCAACAAAAAATGTGCATTGCTCTTTTGGTGCAGCAGTGTGTCGACCGTTTTAACCGAGGCTCAGGGATTCGATCCCCGTACCGAGGTATAATTATATTTGTATGGCCTACAGATATTTTGGGTCTGGGTATTTGTGTATGTGTTGTGTGTGTAGAACGGCACCCACGACACAGGTTTATACTTAGTGTAGATCTGAGCGTAAAGCGTGTTTTTTTATTTACTATTACTAAACATAAAAAAATACAGTGGCGCCATCTGTCGAACTTACCAACTCAGAAACCTTCGTGCACAACATTGCTAATGGTCATCACAACTACACATTTGTAGTTTACGATTATCAGAATCAGAATCAGAAACTCATTTATTCATTTAGGGTGACAGGCACCTCTGATGACACGTCAGAAAGCTTATATAAAAGACATAAGTACAGACAAACATTATTTTTTATTTATTTATTTATTTAATACTTTATTGCCACAATATAAAACATATTGACAAATGGCGAACTTAACGCTAAAAGCGCTCTTTTCCAGTTAACCATCGATTTTTTCACAGACCAATCAGCCTTCCCATAGACTGAGAATGTTCAATTTATTGCATACAATTCGTTCTGTCAACTGCCTGAAGGCAGACGAAGTGGGATATTGCGTTCTAATTCTAAAAATCATAATATTTCAAAATCATAGGGATGACTAACAAACTTCATTTATATCGAAACATGGCAAAGTTTTATGAACTGCTGGGAAAATGGGACTATATTGTTAACAGATTTTCGTAATAATATAATACGAGAAAAAAATATAGAAAATGTTTTTATTTTGGATAAGCATCTACATTTTTTTAGATACCTACATAAGTGAAGTCATAAAAAATTTAAAAATACATACAGCGAATAATATAAAATAAAAACAGATAGGTCATAGTAAATTAAAATCATATTAATAAAATTTCACATTTTCTTCTCGATTAAGGTATATACATATACTTGTGCCAAATTTCAAATCTCTAGTGCCAATAGTTTTTGCGCTCAACCGCGGACGGACAGACAGACAGACAGACATGGCGAAACTGTAAGGGTTTCTTGTTTACTACGGAACCCTAAGAACCCTTATTAATACTGAAAAAAAAACTTAATAAATTCTAGCTGCCCCGACGACCTTCTATCGCCTTATAAGTATTAAAAATAAGTATGTCCGAGAAATCGAAAAAACATATTTGCCTAGAATCACCCTTATTACTTAGGGATATTGTTGGGGGTAAACAGTACCCTCAGTTGTAGGTTAAAGTTGTTAGGAGTTCACACCAAGTAAACCAACGTTAAAAGGTTATATATATAGTAGAATATTTATTGAGTCGCACTTTTAGTTGTGAAATACAATAACTCGCGTACGTTATGTTATGTTATCAAGCTACGACTGGCTTAATTAGGTAATTAACATTAAAATGCTGTATGAGCAATATTGGCTCGTACAGGTATGAAAAATTGATGTTGGCCCATTCTCAGACCTACCCAATAGGCACACAAAATTTCATGAGAATCGGTAAAGCCGTTTCAGAGAAGTATGTTCACTAACATTGTGACACGAGAATTTTATATATGGAAATTATCCCATAATCCTTGCTCCATCAATTTAGCCCACTTTCCATAATTATATCGACAATATCGATAAGACTTTAAGAGCCTCCCTATAGTTCCACCCGTCTGTCAATTATTGACAATGCTCATGACGTCTATGAAAAACTATGATATCTCTTTCTTCGTATGCACGAAATAGCGAATTTCGTGCATACGAAGAAAGAGATATCAAATTTTTTAATACGTCAAAGAACAAATCATGACCAGCGTAATTTGAGGTACCATGAATATTATTCTATATTATTTATTGAATTATTTAGTATATTATAATACTGAAAGGGGAAAACAAATACCATCCTTTTTCAAATTAGAAGTGTTAGAGATTTTACTGCACCATCTAACACTACAACTCGGCATCTTATGTTTTTTTTTATTCGTTTTATTTTTGAAAATTTTATGTACTCTCAGATCACGGAAGTGGTTGGTATTAAATGAACATTTTAAGATGGCGGATAATATCAGCTAGATTTAGCGTATGCGTTGACAGAAACCGTTCGCCCTACATAAGGTGTCTATTGGACCTATAGTCGATGGATTTTTTATACATAAAGAAGATTTATTTTCAGTATTTTTCACTAGTTAGTAGTAGTTAGTCAGTGTGCAATTATCTGGATTTTGACGGAAATATTTTTTTGATTTCATGTCCAATATCTGATCAATAAAATCGTCAATGCCTTATCCTAACTACAACCCATCGGCTAACCGGTAGCTAAGTAGTAAATGGGTATTAATTAAATGGATTGCCCGCCCGCGACCGTCTGCATAGTTGTGTTTGACTTGAAATCCAACCACTTTCCGAAGGTAGCAGTTATTCGTTGTGCTCTCACAATGGAATCTGTAAATGCTTGTGATTGTTTATAATGCAACTTTGCGGCGGTCTTTTTCTGAAGGTAGGCAGAACCCAATACAATGTTATTACAAATATCGAACGTACTCTTCTTTTTGTTGTTACATTCTTGACAGAGTTGTCGTGATTGTCACGTGTTTCTGTGGCGTACCTTTCTGAGTATTAATTCGTATGTATATATATTTAGAACTCTGCCAGTAAATACAATATACAATACAGTGATTGACCCTTTTTGTTTGTCTAGATTTTTTTAATGTAATGGAAGTGCAGTAAACAAGCATGCAGTTCACATTGATGTCAAGTGATGACTGTAACCTATAGACACCCACATGAAGACCAATGTCAAAATGCAGATGCGCTACCACTCCTGAGGCCCAAGAGGCATAACACATGCCTCTGTACCGGAAATTACAGGGCCGTACACTACCACCTGACCGGAACACGATAGTACTGAACACTATCAATTAGCGGTGGTTCCCACGCCCGCGAACTCCGTCACTGGAGCTCTACCACCAGTAAAAACCTAAATACTTTATTGTCAGTTAGTAAAAGGCACAATGGGACATTCTATTAATATAGTATATTATAAGATATACGGTAAGTATATATACCTACTTAACCGTATATCTTATAATATACTAAAGTCTCATTTTACAGTCTTTGTAACCAATTTCCAAAAATACAATCCAGAACACATTACAATGTAAAAAATAGCATTTTTGCATTTCTATTATACTATTGTTTATATTTCCGTGTGTTTAACAATAAATGTCATCAACAGTCTTCAGGAACGGGTGGAAGTGTTCCTCCGGCGAAAAGGGAGGATCCTCCAACCAGGCGAGGTGGTAGCGCCTGGTGGGCCGCGGCCCAACGGTTGACGTTGGGAAGTTGTATATATGCCAACTCTTGAGAAATCTTCGTATGTGCGATGTAATTTGACTGCACGCCATCTATCGTACTAGACAAGTACTGTAAGGTTTCATTGTATTCCACTAGTTGGCGCCTTAATGTTGTGGACGCTACAAACATATTACAAAAAAGCAATCGCAATCTTTATCCAGACCTACTGAGTCTCCTCAAACTTTTACATTTCATTTTTAAATTTTTAACAGCTTTGTTGTTTATCTGAAAAATCTCCGATAAACATAACTAGCACCCTTTATATACGAACAATATAAACGATAAATCCATTGATAAAAGATACAAAAAGTTCGTTATAAATAATTAAAGAGTCGCACGCGTCGGTTCGCACGGCGCATTGCCTTAATCCCGTATTATGTTGATACGCAAGCTCACTATTGTTCAGTACGTGTTTGTTTGTATACTGTTGAAACGTCACACCCTCGGATATTATGAGTTTTTTTTTCGAAGATGGATGATCAATGTTCCTATGACTGTGAGAAGATTGTCGGTTAAACTTTACTTTCTGCAAAACCGGCTATTAATCGGAATCGATAAATATATATACAATCATTCACTAATGTCAAAATATTTTGAAAGCTTGGATTACTGTTGAAAATCGACCTACGGACCTCCGGTAGTGAAACATCAAATCAGTCCGTTGAAGAGAATTAAGAAGATAAATATAAATAAATAAATAAATAAAATAAAATACGCTTACACTCACAGCCCCACAGTAGGTATAAACCTGTGTCGTGGGTGCCGTTGTACACATACAACACATACACAAACACCCAGGAAGGAGGAAGGAAGGAATATGTAAATAAAAGTATTGAAAGGTTATAGTTTCGCCATGTCCGTCTGTCCTGTCTGTCTGTCTGCCCGTCCGCGGTTTAACGCAAAAACTATTGATATTACAGACTTGAAATAATAAAAAAAGGGTTTTTTTAGTTAGGGTACATGTCTTACATGTACCTAACGCTCGGATAAATATTTTATTTTTCGTTTTCTATGTAGTGTAGGATATCGTTGGATAATGTAAAAAATAAAAATATGTTAGGGATGTGCTATTAACATTTTTCGATTAAGCTAACTGTTCGTGACTTATTAAGCTTTAAAGTGCCAATTTTCGTTAGAGTCAAGTGTCCCCACCAACCACCAACTAATTTTTTTCTTTCATTACATTATTCAAACTTTATAACTTCGGAACCCTGCGCGTGGTCCGACATGCACTTGACCGGTTTTTTCATGTTCATTTCATAAAAAAATATTCGTTACTGTATTCATTCAAGAATCAATATGAATTAAACCGATCGGCGAACAGTTCGCCCGTTAAGTCAAACGGATCGCTTAATCGAATTGCTGCCGAACTTGCATGGGCAAGTTTGATTGCTTGCACGTTATTGGATTGGTGCATCGTAACATGTCTTCACACTCTACTCTAGTTTTCACACGGATCAATGTCTACTTCGTCTATGAAATATAAAATTATATGAATGTGAATACATTTCTCCGTTCATCCTTGACTATCCCTACTAATATTATTAATGCGGAAGTAACTCTATCTGTATGTCTGTTTGTTACCCGTCCAAACGACTGAACCGAATATAATGAAATTTGACAGAGAGATAGAGTTGACTTTGAGAAAGAATATAGGCTATAATTTATAAAAAGATATCCACGCGAGCGAAGCCGCGGGCAACAGCTAGTATTTATATATCTAAATATTCCTTTTGTGCTTGTGTCACATAACTTCGTTAAAACAGCTATATCAATTTTATTCGTCCTTTGCATGACATCGGTATACCGTTCAGCAGATCAGTGATACGTTCTCTTTTCATGGCTGTTATCAAATCCGATTTCAACGCCATCTGCCAAGTTTGCTTTAAATAATCGAGACATTCAATCAAATATTCCGACCCAAAAAAGCATCACAGTTGATTCAATCGTTTGAGAAAAGTTCAGATATATATGTACAGAAGAATATGTAACTTGAGACTTTTTCGAAAATGTAGTTAAAGAATATCATTTGTTACTTCATGAATTCGTAAAATCAATGTGAATTGAACCGATCAGTGAACAGTTCGCGCGTCTAGTCAAACGGATCGCTTAATCGAATTGCTGCCGAACTTGCATGGGCAAGTTTGATTGCTTGCGCGTTATTAGATTGGTGCATCGTAACATGTCTTCACATGAACCACTGTTAACTTTGTCTATCCTTTGGTGAACACTTTTTTATGTCTACTTACATTGTTTTTACAAAGTTTTTGTATATTTGAAATACAGTTGTTTAGAAAACGTTTATTTTAATATAATATATGTTCCCAATAATAACATCTGCACCACAATTGTTATATTTAGAGAATAACAAAAAAAAATTTAAGTGTTTTTTTCTGATTTGGAATTATTACTAAAGGCACACTGCTGCTACACTAGGATTCTTATGTTCGATCCCCAAATAAGAGCTTCCAGTTTCTTTCTTTAAGTTTTTCAGTGCCACCCTTAGTGTTTTAAAATGTGCTCGGGGATGAAAGGATGGCCATTTAGAGGCTTACTGCTTACGGAATTGTAATATTGGCGTAAAGTTACGTTACTTCAATTCAAATTTTACAAAATTTTGAAATACGAATACGTTTATTCCACGTTCGAATGTTAAAGTGTTTGAGTGTATTTATCCCTACTCCCTACTAATATTATAAATGCGAAAGTAACTCTGTCTGTCTGTCTGTTACCTTTTTACGTCCAAACGACTGAACCGATTTTAATGAAATTTGGTGCAGAGATAGAATTGACTTTGAGAAAGAACATAGGCTACTTTTTAAACGACATCCACGCGGGCGAAGCCGCGGGCAACAGCTAGTATCTACATAAGTTTTTTTTTTTTTTATGTTATGGAAGTGGCAAACAAGCATGCAGTTCACATTGATGTTAAGTGATGACTGCAGCCTATAGACACCCACCCAGAGACCGAGGTCAAAAGGCAGATGCGTTACCACTCCTGAGGCCTAAGGTTTAATGCCTCTGTGCCGGAAATCACAGGGCCGAAAGTACTGCAGTATAATATCTTGTAACATAATGCATACATTTATTAGGCTAGTAGTCTATATCACAAACTAACATAAATGAGACCATGGTTCTACTCATTGGAATACCAATCCAATAGAAAAAGAAAAATTAATCACTTTAAAAAGATAATAACTATCTCCTGAATTTCTAAATATTTTGCCTATCAAAATTCTGCTATACGGAAACTGCAACCAAAACACCAAGTACCTATTATAAGCTTTTCAATCCGAACAAAATCCACACAAAACATTACAACAAAATATTACGTTGAAACAAAACCAATATTTCAGTCTTTGAAGTAAAATCAAAGGCAGGATCGCTTTATAGTTTTTTTCAAGCGACACTCTCAATTACACGCGCGCCGGGATAATAGGGGCGTGCGTCGCTTGTTTCTTTCTACACACCGGCCGATTATAACGGCTAAATGACCGTCTTAAAGCTTGGTGTGTGCCACAAATTAGAAGAGGTAGCGTTTTTATCTTTTTCTTTGTCGTATTCTTCATTACTGAAGGTCGTGCCCGTTTTGGTAAGTATAGGTGGAGGAGCTGGCGAGTTGCTTCCAGGCCGCTCGATCTTCAGCTTTTCTGAGAGCTGCGGTCACCGGCAGTCCAGTGATTTTTTTTATGGCGTCAGACCATCGGATAGGTGATCGGCCTCAATGTCTTTTTCCGTCTACGCCGTTTTTTCTATAATATACTTTTATTTTAGGTACATCAGATGACGGGTATGGAGACTTTAAAAAAAATGTATTTTCGTAGTATCTAGAAAATTAAAAGCTTTAATTAGAAGATTTAGCTTCTAACTTAATAGCTGTCTTAAACAAATATTGGTTTAAGTACAAAAATGTTCTCATCTTTTCGCCACTTACAGTTTTTAGTAAATATACAATTATTTTTTTTATTTTATACGGAATGTCTACTTCCAGAAACTTAACTAGAATACGATTATCGTTTGGTGTAATGGTTTCCATAATAATGTTTAATATTATCGTAGGTTAGGCTGAATACAGTATTCAGTGGCATATACTTGACGCTCAAATAATTCGTTCGATCTAGTTAAAAATATTATTATACTAGCTGTTGCCCGCGGCTTCGCCCGCGTGGGTGTCGTTTTATAATCCTAAATTTTCTTCTCTGCGCTGATGTCGTTTTAAAATCCTAATAATATCTGCTATAAACCTTACGGAGCCCGAGACCTTTCCAATGCAAAATCGTGGAAATCGGTTCCTGCGTTCTGGAGTTATAGCGTCAGGAAGGAAAACCCGACTTATTTTTATATTACAGATAGGTATCAAATTATTTTGCATTCCACTTGTCACTTGTCATCAAAGCGGAGCGTCTCGAATTTTCGGTTGGAATTTCAATTTTAAGCCGTAATATAATTCGATTCAAAATATTTTGTTTTACGCTAGTCATTTCTAACTTGCACCACCGATGCAGAGCGGACGGGGACAAGCGTATTGCCATCGTTATGGGAACTCATCTCTGTACGGAGAATTGATAAGCGAACCTTTTTTATTTGAAGTAAATCGCGGATAACTAACAGAACTCGTAATGGCCACATCTCAGTGACCTGTTGGCGACAGTCTTTTGTAGCGTCCTAAAAGTAGAAAATGAGAAAACTTTTTCGCTTACAAGTTTCGTATGCAGTGATGTGTTTTTATGTGGCAATTTTAAAAGTGTTTAAGAAATACTGTTCTGATTATAGCGTTTGAATAACTATCTGAAGTTACTTTCTGAGATTGTTTAATGTCACAAAATTAAATAAATTATTATTTAATTTATATATAACATCCAGGTTACATACTCATTATAGTAAAATAAACTTATGATTGATAACATGTGTGTATTGAAATTGACCAATAAATAATAATAATGAATTAATAATGCGTTACCATTTTATTGTTATTAGCTCCTTCAATTATTTTTATACCTATTTTAGATCTACAAAACTTTTCTTTTCAATGGCTTAATAATCTTAAAAAAACTGCACGTAATAGACACATAAGCGACTAAACTTATTTCAATGAAACTTGGTACAGTCAAGCAATCCATCTTTGAGAAGATTTTTAGACAATTTTATCCAAAAAATATCGATATATCTGTATAATTCAATTTAAAAATACCAAGTCAATAGTATAAATATAATAAAATAAATATATTACAAACTAGCTGACCCGACAAACTTCGTAACGCCATACAATTAAATAGTGTGTCAAAAAATTGATATATACGGATTATTTGTATGGGCAAATAAAATAGTATTTTTTACTATTCCCCTTCAATTTCTTCACATTTTCTTACCTTTCAAACCTTCCCTGGACTTCAAAAAATCATTCAAAACCAAAATTAACGAAATCGGTCCATCCGTTCTCAAGTATCATGTCTCGCTAACAACAGCAATAAATTTTTATATATGTAGAATAGTTTACTCATCAACAGAGACACATATTATTAAGGGTAAAAGCGACTTCTTTACGATATTCAATAAACAGAAAATTCTATTATATCGGTTGCCTAACTAGCATAGTTGGTAATAGATGGCGCTGCTGCTACCATAAAGCAATGCAATAGATGTGAAGGAAAGATTTGACAAATCGGGCAGGGTTTCAGTAGCTCAATTGGAAGAGCGGCTGGACTAGATTCCCAATAGGTCGCGAGTTCGAGTCTCGCCTGAAGTCGATTTTTTTTTCCATTTTTCTTTAAAAATAAAATACATTTCACAAGCATGTGTTAATGCGAAATAATATAAAAAAAACACATATTATTATGGTTGCAAATCATTTTCTATGAACAATAATATCAAAACATAAAAAAGGAAATATACCACAGTTTTTAATTTTTGATGCTACGACATGATTAAACTAAGAATGATTCAATAAATTAAATCAATGCCAACAATTTCACGCACGCCAATGGGGGGCGTTCACTTTGAACAGCTAAATGCACACCCGTGGCGTGTGTCCGAGCGCGCCGTAAAGCTAATTTGCCACCCTCCTAATAAGCTGCGAGTCCCACCCTACCGATGGACATTGTTCGAAATAAATACATATATATATGGTAAAATTTCGTTTTTTTTATGTAATGGAAGTGGTATACAAGTATGCAGTTCACATTGATGTTAAGTGATGACTGCAACATAAAGACACCCACACAAAGACCGAGGTCAAAATGCAGATGCGTTACCACTCCTAAGGTGTTATGACTCTGTGCCGGAAACTACAGGGCCGTACATTACCACCTGACCGGAACACGATAGTGCTGAACCATTTAGCGGCAAGTATGCGGTGGTGCCTACGCCCGCGAGCTCCGTCACTGGAGCTTTACCTAACAGCTAACAGTCCAATTTTATTTATTTGTATACATTGAGCGTCTTTACTTTTTAGGTAACATATTCCCTAATTACTTACTTATTCCATAGTTTCATAATTTTTAACTATATTTAATTTACCCTTAGAGATTATAGGCGTAAACTTACATTTCGTGTATACTTGTTTGCCAATTCATTACATAAAAACCACAATTTATTGAATAAGGTGAAACTTACATCAAACTCTGAAACTAAAGGTATCAAATTTGTAAACGTAGAAATAATTTACATCTACCATATAAACATTCTCAAATTAAATTTATACAAAACTGTAAAACAAAAACAGAGATCCAATTAAGCAATCCTGCCGACTTGGTTTCACCAAATAAACTGTCAGAAGTATAAATAAACGAAAACTCCAAACCCAAGGGTCCAGGACATTCGAAGATCGGATTTGAATGTTGAAGCGGCTTTAAAATTAACATAATCCGTATTTGCCGCCTAAAGTTCTCGCTGAATTATTTGCAAGAAACGAAGATCCGCGCCCAGACACTGATCTTTAGACAGACTTAAAAGGTATCTTGAAGTTTCTTGATCTTTTGCATGCAATATAGTTATGATCTTTTATCAGTTAAATAACAATGGCGTCACAGACATAACAATAAAAGGTTGGGGAAAAAGTTTCTTCGCATTTTTTAAGATAATTTAAAACATTTTTTAATATAGTTTATTTAAATTTAACTAAAGTATGTATGTACGATTTTGTTCGATAACCTTTTGCCATCTTGTAGGTAGGGACATGATCCCATTGCTATAAAAAATTTGGGACTTCTCATCAAAATACCGCAACAAGTGGATTTGGCAGTCCTCTCGTGATGTTAACCTAACATTGCATAAAGCATTCTGAAGAGACCGAAACAGGTGGAAATCTGAAGGTGCAAGGTCAGGACTATACGGCAGATGCATTAACACCTCCCAGCCAAACTCTCTTAATTTTTGCTGACACACCACACCCCTTCTGTTAATCAATTCCGGCCGCTTTCTCTCAACTTCTTGTTTTAATCTCATCAGTTGTTCGCAGTAGAGTTCAGAATCGATAGTCCTGCCTGGTGGTAATAGGTCATAATGAATAATGCCCTTCCAATCCCACCACACACACAACATCACCTTATTGCGAGTAAACCCGGGTTTCGCCACAGTCTGTGAAGCCTGACCGACCTTTGACCACGACCTTTTTCGCACGTTCTTGTCGTACGTGTTTCTTTCAGTGAGCTCGTGAGGTACCCAAATATCGAGCTTTTTTTTGTACCCAGCTTTTTTCAAATGCGCCAAAACTGTTTTGTGATCAATTCTCAGTTCTTCAGCTACGTCGTAACTACTGATATGTCCACTTTTTCAAAAATGGCATCCATTTTATCCGTAATAGGGCGACCAGAGCGAGGTGCATCTTTGACATCAAAATTTCCGGATTGAAAACGCTTAAACCAAATGTGTGCTACTCTCACAGACACTGCACTAGGTCCATAAACATCGCAATTTTATTTCGCTGCTTGCGTTGCATTTTTACCTTTTTTGTAGTAAAATTTTAAAATGTATCGAATTTCTTCATTAGATTCACTTATCTTGACAGTACGAAAAACAAATGAAAATCACACATTTGCCTAATTTGAATTTGGAATTATGTTCTTTAAAATTTTAACTTTCAATGATACCAAAACCAGCCAGATACAAATACTACAGCCAAAGAGATTTTTTTTTTTTTTTTTTTTTTTATGTTATGGAAGTGGTGAACAAGCATGCAGTTCACATTGATGTTAAGTGATGACTGCAGCCTATAGACACCCACACAAAGACCAAGGTCAAAATGCAGATGCGTTACCACTCCTGAGGCCTAAGGTCTTATGCCTCTGTGCCGGAAATTACAGGGCCGTACATTACCACCTGACCGGAACACGATAGTGTTGAACACTACCATTTAGCGGCAAGTATATTAGGTAATGCGGTGGTGCCTACGCCCGCGAGCTCCGACACTGGAGCTCTACCACCAGTAAAAAGATTACAAGTTCATACATACTATAATGCGAAAAGACTTTTCCCAACCTATTATAATTGAGTTTTTGGCGGGAACCTTGAAAGATGCGCGTGGTGCTCTTATTTTATTTCATTTTCTTGGTGTATTTTTTAGTTATTATTAAACAACTAATATTAAATAAAGTTGGTGGCATTTCATCATAAATAGCCTTGATACAATGCTTGTGTATAGTGAAATAGAATAAGAGTGCGAAAACACGTTCTTTCGAGTTGCCTCCAAAACTTCATTGTAAATGTTCTGGTAAAGTAGCCATCGATTTACTCGAATTACTGTGACTCTGACAGACTCTGACTGACTGATAAATTGACTGACTGACTCTGAATTTTACGTTGCTTATTACGAATACGAAATTTCGTTTTACTTGACCCTGACAATATGCATAACAAGCCATAAAAATTAATAAAAATAATATGATTGTTGCTTTTACTAATTTTAGGCGCACAGTGACAGTGTCCTATGGAGAGCTATTTATAAATATGCTTTTCAATTTCTTACAAAAGATTGCAAATGCAAAAGAAGCCATTTTACTGGTGGTTGAATTTCATTAATTTACAATGTTTATACCATTGATTTGCAATAAGTGCACCAAAAGATCATGGCAAGGTTTGTACAGAAAAAATGAAAAAAAGGTACACGGTAAAACAATATGGAAATATTATCCAGTGAACCTAAACAAATATAAAACTTAGAATATTTTTAACTTTCCGGAATAAAAAGTTTGAAATTGAACTTTAGTATGGAGTGCTTCTACTGTTGTTAGGAAAGACGATTTTTATTCCGGTGATTTAAAAATAATTTACACACCAGAAAATGTTCTTTAGGTTCCCTAGATAATAATTCTAATCTAATCTAGTTAATAATAAAATAGTATTAAAGATATTGGCTGGTACAGATGGATAGATAGATACAAACAGGGTTATGGCAGGCAGGTAACATGATTTCATGAACCTATCGCTAATGTGACACAATATTGTGCTGGATCCAATTTGTTGCAAGAATATATGAGATTATCATATTACTCAAGAGTCGTGATTCCGTCTATCACCTCACTAAATCCGACATTAAGACACAAATCCAAGGAAAACAAAGCCGTATTGACACAAACGCATCACCCCTCACTAAGAAATAATCAGCAAAGTTGATACACAACAATTGGTCCGCCACCGCAATATTTGCATATGCCCCAAGGCCTGTCGGATGACGCGCAAGCTAGGCGTAGTTCACGCAAACTTTAATTTGGCTATGATTTTGGCATTGTTGTAAGACCGTAGTAAGATAAGCTGAGTGTGGAATTACCTTTGTTCCTATTGTAATTTCGCCCTTTGAGGGGGTTTGATTACTTTAATGTTACTTGTGGGAATATATTATTACCTTAGTGATTCTGAGCATATTTTTGATTACTTACCCAATTTCGAATCAGGGGTGGTACTTTTTTTGATCATCAACAATATCTTTACTTCTATACTAATATTATAAAGAGATAAAGTTTGTTACTTTGTTTTTTGTAGGTACTTATCTTCGGAAATACTGAACTGATCATGAAAATTATTTAACGATCACAAAGCTACACTATTCAGAAATGCTATACTTTCATTGCATTGAAATAAACCGATAAATAAACAAAACACTCATCTCAATTTCGTCACAATATTTTTAGTTTCAGATGATTGTAAAAACATACGAGCTTATACCCTCACCCCGTAAGAGTCATGATTTCTTCTATCACCTCACTAAATCCGACATTTAGACACAAATCCAAGGAAAACAAAGCCGAATTGACACAAACGCATCGCTCCTCACTAAGGAATAATCAGCAAAGTTGGTACACAACAATTGGTGCGCCACCGTAATATTTACATACGCCCCAAGGCTTCTCGGATGACGCGCAAATAAGCTAGACGTAGTTCCCGCAAACTTAAATTTGGCTATGATTTTGGCATTATTCTAAGACCGTTGTAAGATAAGCTGAGTGTGGAATTACGTTTGTTCGTATTATAATTTCGCCTTTTGTGGAAGTTTGCTTAGATTTCTGACCCAGCTAAAATGTCCTCCTAGCTGGGGCAGAAGAGTTATCGAATAGTGACCGCGTACTGGAAGATGAAGTGTAGGCAGGTCCCCACGAGGTGGACCGACGACCTGGTAAAGGTTGGGGGCAATCGCTGGATGAGGGCGGCCCAGCACCGTTCGTTGTGGCAATCTTTGCGGAGTCTTTGTTTAGCAATAAACGTCTTTTACCTGAAATAATGATGACAATTAATGTTTCATGTAGGATTATTGTCTAGGAGGTACCAATGAAAAGGTAACGTTTAGTCCTCCAAGACATAGGAGCTAATTTTTTTTTATGTGATGGAAGTGGCAACATGCATGCAGTTCATATTGATGTTAAATGATGACTACAGCCTATAGACTATAGACACAAAGACCAAGGTCAAAATGCAGACGCGTTACCACTCCTGAGGCCTAAGGTGTTATGCCTCTGTGCCGGAAATTACAGGGCCGTACATTACCACCTGACCGGAACACGATAGTGCTGAACACTACCATTTAGCGGCAAGTATATTAGGTAATGCGGTGGTGCCTACGCCCGCGAGCTCCATCAGTGAAGCTCTACCATTCTAGTGACAGCATGAGACGGGGTAGCATTTACATCCCATGTAGGGACATTCCAGCGAATCGTGGGTGTTTGCATGTATGCTTGAATGCTAAGGTGCCTGTTCGTTTGTTAAAGCAATTTATTTCAATGCTACTAGATTGAATATGTTGAAATTTGGTACACATTTTATGACCTCAGTCCAGTGGTCTAAAAATGGACGTTTATAAATGGATAGATTTTAAACATGCTTTGAACAAGTAAAAAAAACGTCGGTATTCGTCGGGAACGAACTGTTTCAATTATAGCTGAACATAATTTTCATACCTTAAAAGATCGATGACTTCAATTCAGAAAATCTAACTTCGCAAACATGTCTCACAGATTTCCTTTTCTCATTTATAAGTCCATCAACTCACGTACATAAAAACCCACAAACGTTTTAATAATTAAGTTTCAAAAGACCAAAACGTCATAGTATCGAAGCCAACAGGGCGGATCGGTCATCGAATTAACTAAATAAATGAAATTTTATCGAACATCAACGCCGACAGCCGTGTCGGGAATTGGCAAATTAAAAAGTTATTAATTTTCACCCGGCCCCGCTCGTGCGACTCACAAAGGGCCGAAAATATTCGGTTACACGCGAAAAATTAAATCGGAACTGCTACAAATTGGTTCGGAATTTGATAAAGGATTATGAGTGAATAGAAATGGAACTGGTGTTTTGCTGTTTGGAATGCGTTTTAGTTTAAATAGTTTGTTCTGTTAATTGCTCTACATAGCTCTATACTTGTTTCACTTCTTATTTTATGACATGAAATGGCAAACAAGCATAGGGTTTACATTGGTATAAGTAATAATAATAGTAAACCTACATGAAACCAAAGATTTCATGTTAATTCTAATGTTTGCGTATTAAAAACACTTATTATTGTTTTTTTTATTTTTGATCTGATTTGTTTCACTATTTATTTATTCACCTAACATTATTTATAACACAATAAATAGTTACCTGAATGATGAGTTAATTTTAATGAGAAACCCCAATTATTTGATTCATTGAGATAGCAAATGAATTAAAATAATTAAGACAAGTAAGTATGTGACAGTTTTTTCATATTTGAGGAATAATCAATATAGGCTATCATAAGTAAAGAAAAAAGTTACCAACAATATTCACATCCCTACGGTATACTTGTACAAACCGTTGCGGATCAATTTGCTGACTCCACAAGTTAGTATTCACTGGTTTTATTCCATTTGACCCCTTACCCGTATCTGGGGACGCGTTGAACCGACCAAAGTTTCAATGTTCAACGATGATAAAACATGTTTTTCAATGTTATTTCTCGATTGCTAGATACAACTGTTAAAAGTAATCTTCAGACCGCAGATTCAAAGACCGTACAACATACATACATAGGCTAGTGCGTACCCGAATTTTAAGGGTTGAAAACGGTTAATGACGATTTCCGACAACGACGAGTCCAATCGAAAAAAGTAAAATAGCAAATTTGTGGGCAATAAATAATTCTAGTAGATCTACAGATGTATGTTTTTTTCGCATAACCTCAAAATTTAGGGAAAAATTAGAAAACCCACTTTTTGTTTTTCGATTTTTAAGTCGCAGAAAAAAAAAATCACCACGCTTGGTGAAAACTAACTTTTTATATCGCCCATAAATATTTTATTAACGTTACGATCCGTCATACCTCAACCATTTCTTTTGCGTCACTAAAAATGGCCCGCCTTTTAAACCGGGACCAAAAATGATGATTGTTTTAGCGCCATTGGAAAATAGCTTTGAAAGGTAAACAAAGGGTGGACGTGGACACAAAGTTTGACACGTCGTTATGACCGACGGGTACAGGACTAATTGGCTACCTGGGGATCACTCGGTACATTTCTTACTGAGGGAGAGCTTAGATAGTGATAGATATGCTATTGAAAAAAAAACAATCTATGCTGTTATATCTCAATACTTTAATTGAGGAGAAAGTTAGTTAGTGATAGGCTTTTGGAAGATTTATTGTTGCATGACTGAGTACAGCTTTATCAATTGTAAGCTAAATATCATTCAGTGATTGGTTTTCAATCAAAAAAATATTCACGGATCTTTATTATCATTGTCATCATTTCAGCAAAAAAAAATTTCATATTTATTATTTATGTATTTTATTTCATTTTTTAGTTTGTGAACTGTTATCAAATTATTACATTGTCATCGGTCTTTGATACATATGGAGTTTCAACAGTTTCAGTAATCAGACTTCTGAAAATTGATGAAAATTATTTTCAAAGATTCCGTTACATACATACCTACACACATACATAGATACAACCCAAGCTTATAATAAAAACGTGTTAAAAACCATAGTTCATTATGCCTCTCTGAAAGATGGACATTACCAACGATCCTGGGCTGCCCTCATCCATTACTTTTAACCTTCACCAAGTCTTAGTCCACCTCAAAGTGGTGCTGCCCACGCTTTGTCTTCCAGTAGGTACTCGTTCAGATCTATTTAGGCCAAACGGCTGTTGGTTCTTCGAGTTACGTACCCTGCCTCAATTAAATAAGCAGCATTGCCATTTATTACTTGTGGCTCGCCAGGCCTGAACGTAATATAGCCTATAACACTCATTAAAGATGCAGCTTTCTAATGTTGAAAGAATTTTAGAAAACGGTTCAGTGTTTATGTGAAAACAAAAATACATACAAAAACACAAATGTTTCCTCCTTATTATATTATAATAAACTAGCGGCCCGCCCCGGCTTCGCCCGCGCTGCTCTGCTCCTATTAGTCATAGCGTAATGTAAGCTATCCTATCTCTCAAGTTGGATCGAACTGCACATGGTGTGCGAATTTTATTATAATCGGTTAAGTGGTTTAGGAGTCCATTGAGGACAAACATTGTGACACGAGATTTATATATATTAAGAAGATAGTGCTGATGCTCTACTTACTCCCAAAAAAGTCTCAATTTCGTCTTCAGTGATCAAACCAATATAAATCAGAACATTTAATTAATTAATGGGCCCTGTAATTTCCGGCACAGAGGCATAACACCTTAGGCCTCAGGAGTGGTAACGCATTTGCATTTTGACCTTGGTCTTTGTGTGGGTGTCTATAGGCTGTAGTCATCACTTAAGATCAATGTGAACTGCATGCTTGTTTGCCACTTCAATTACATAAAAAAAAAAAAAAAAATTCAATAAGCTCCAGATTTCTCAAACAACGAAATCAGAAATCGATCAACAAAACAACCGCAACCACGAACAATCGTAAACGCATGTAACAGAACCAAGCTATTTAATCTTGGTAATTGCAGGAGCTTATCAAAGTTGCTCAAACTTTGCTTATTACGAATCAACGTACGTCCTGGTAGGCCACTCATGAAATTAAATTACATCGAACCGAGCGCGGTGCCGCTTACCTCTAAACTCGTCTCATTTTTAAAAGGCAACCGGCAAAGATTATTTTTTTATCAGCGCCGTTGATAGTCTCGGAGAGACAATTTTAAAAAGAACAACAATCACGCCTCTCCGGAATTTCCCAGAAGAAATAGGCAGACACTATTGCCATGCATACAACTCCAGTTAAGTTTAAATCTAGTTATTCTCCATATTTTTTCTAGATCCACGTAACAGGGGAAAAGGTTAGATTAATTTTTGGACACATATTTCCAAATAGGCCAGAATGTACGAAAATGAGTATACTTGGTTTTTTACATCGATTTATGTTTTAAATATATAAAAAACTCAATTAAATTTAAAGTATCCTGTCTGACTTCCTCGTTAGTACATGAGATTAAAATAAAACCTAACAGGCGAAACATTATAATATATTTTCATGAAATTGAAGTTAGTTCAAAAAATCAATGCTAATTATTCTGAGTGACCTTTAACTTTTAGAGTAAAAGTTAATTGTGATATTTAACGTCGAAACTTTAATGATAAAAAACTAGCGCGGTTATCGTAACTGGATCAATCACTTCTACACAAAATAATCTTTGCCTAGTAATACATATTGCGATATTGCTAAAGAAGGTAAAGTTTCTCATTTTGCGTGCACCGCGCGCCGGTGCGGGCAAACTCGTGTTTTTTGCCAGCAAATAAATTTGCATGCAATTGGCAAAGTTTTTGCACTTGAACCAAGTAGGTATGACGTGGTAAGGTGTAAGGCCGCATCGTATTCCAAATGGACCAAGTTTGGACTTGTTTAAAGAATATTATAAAGAAATGAGCTTTTGTTAACTTGTTTTTAGATTTCTTAGCATTGCTCTTAATGTTTGGTAAATGTTTTTCTAATGAACAGTGGAACCTGTGAAGTTTCTTGGTCTTATTAGGAGTTATTCCGTTTCCTATTGAAATTGTACTCGAGATGAGATCTTTGGGCAAGATTTGCGATGTATCGCTCACCGATCGCGTTCGTATTCAAGATGTAAGAAAGAGGCTTTGTGTGAATGAGAGTATCGGTGTAAAAATGAAAAAAGGCGTGCTCTGATGGTTCAAGCATACAGAAGGAACGTCAAATGAGCTAATTACTAAACAGATATACAATGCGAATGTGGATGGTTGCAGAGGCCCAGGAAGACCAAGACAAATAGGTGGAGTATTGTCTGAGGGTGGGGTCAAAAGTCTTAGGAATCAGCGTGCTTGTATGAAGATAATGATGAATGTAGAAGAAGTATGGGAAGTGTGTCAGGACCGGGATATCTGACGCTCCACACTCTCTGCCTCATATGGGACTTGGCGTGAAGATTGAAGATACATACATTGAAATCGTAAATGTATTTCCTTAACATAAAAATACAGAGCAGCAGGTACCTACTGCGTTAGATAATGTATTTTTATGCACTTATTGAAATTTTATGTATTAAATTCAGGTTTAAAACGCAACTACACTCCAATTTTCAGCACCAATTAAGGTTATGATAAAAAACTAAACTTGATAAAGGACAATACTTTATCATCCTATTTTCAAAAAAACAATTGTAAAGTGCGTCTCCTATTGGCTGCTGTGTTTCCAGGCGAGCGCCGACGCTCGATACCGGTCGCCAATCATGCCGCGTTCGAAATTTAAAAAAGCAAAATGGACGAACGCGACCGTTACTAATTTGACACGTGACGTCACATTTGTTCTGTGGCTGTCGGAGCCCGTTGTTAATATTGTGGAATTAATTGGCCGGTTAACGGTTGGCGGTTCCCTTCCTCATATTCGCTTCTAGGCACGTCTAGTAAAGTTTGGAGTTACTTTAAAAATGTATTTTGTTCTTTTTAGGGTTCTTTTTATTCCATCTTTGTCAGCCAATTTTCTTCGCAAAAAGTAGACCGATTGAATAGTAACAAAAAAAAAGAAATAGTAGTAGTAACATATTATGAGAATTTTACACATAAGGGTAACTATTACGTATTATTTACTCTTGTGGTATAAATTGGGGAAATAAAATCCTACAAATATTATACATAAATGCGAATGTTTAGTATGGATGGATGGATGTTTGTTACTCTGACGAAAAAACTACTGGACTGATTTGGAAGAAACCTTACAGTAATTTAATTTATACGTTGGAATAACATTTATATTATTATGTTACAATTTGCTATGATTAAAAGTTGACGCGTGAAATATGAAGTCGCAGGCAAATACTAGTTAACCTATATAGTGTGATAGGCCCCAGTATATTTCAGAATTATATATTATAATTTCGTGTTATAGAAAATATTTTGTCACCTAAGATTGCCTGATAAAATCAATGTAACGTAAAGTAACTTCACGCCTGTAACCACGAAAAGATAGGCAGAGATAAAAATATGCATTGAAGCATACATGCAAATACCCTCGATTCACCGTTTATAAATAACATACCAAGTGAATCAAGAACCTCATCGGTTTTGGACTCGGTTAAAAAAGGATGCCACAATTCATAGAAACGGAACCGATTCCATTATTCTAATTGCCACACTTCAACGACAATAGATTTAAATCGGACACGATTCACACATTGTCCGAATTAATTTCAAAAATTGCAGCTATTGTTGCCAGGGCAATCGGAGATGAAAAAGCTTCCAATTATGAACTTTGCCTTCAAAGAGGCTAATGGAAATTTAAACAGTTGCTTCCGTGGGCCACGGCGTATCCTAATTGTTCGGGTTTAGGGTACCGTGGAAGGGTTCGTTAGCCATTTTCTGTTGACAGTTGTTGATTGGTGTATTGTTGTTTGTTTTATTGTTGTGTTTTTTTAAATAAACCATATTAAACAAATAAAGCTCCTATGTAAGTACTCCTCCTAAGTATTCGTCCGGAGTTTTGGCGGGAACCTTGAAAGAGGCGTGTGGTGCTCTTATTTTATTTAATTTTCTTAGTGTATTTTTGAGTTATATTAAATAAAGTGGGTGGTATTTTGTTTGATATAGGCTCATTACATTACAGTGCCCGTGTATAGTGAATTAAAATAACAGTGCGAAAACACGGCTTTTCAGTTTGCCTCCAAAACTTCATTTGAAATGTTCCGGTAAAGTAGCCATCGCTTTACTCGAATTACTGACTGTGACTCTGACTGACTGACTTGTAATTGACCGACTGACACTTACTTTTACGCTGCTTGCAAATACGAAATATCATTTTACTTGACACTGGCAATATGCGTAATAGCGATGCCAATATATTTAAAAAAAAATAAGTAAAGCTCCTATTTTTTTATAAGATCTCTCTATTTTTTGCTATCTCATAAAAGAGATTTGTCATAATAGTAGTAGGCCACTACCACTACGCTGGAGATCTTGGGTTCGATTCCCGGGTCGGGGATGGTAGAGATAACGGTTTAAAATCCTTATCGCTGGTTCTACTGGGATTTTTCCATTTTCTGGAAATTTCCCAGTAGGTACCTCGAAGTTTGGCAATGTGCACGGAGATGTCAATAGGCTCGCCACCAAACACATGGGCCAAAAAACGTAACCGGCGAATCGTGGATGTTTGCATGTATGATTGAATGCATGCATTCAGCTCTGCCTATCCCTTCGAGGATTACAGGCGTGATGTTGCGTTTTTCTTTCACTTACAGCCCCTCACACTAGGTATAAACCTGTGTCATGGATGCCGTTGTACACATACATGACATACAACACATACGCGTGCATGTGTTATCTCATAATTAGGAACATTTCAATGGCAATTTAAAACTACGCTCAATGAATGTCAATTTGGACTTCAAACATCTTGAACCATCACCATTTGTATGTACAGAACCCATTACATATCGACTCTCCCTCGTCCCATGTACCTTTTTGTCGCTAAGTGTCAAATTGGCTATTGTCAGGGCCCATTCATGTGGACGTTCCTTTCCTATTTTTGCGCCCGGTCCAAGCTCGCTGGTGCGTGGCCGGTGGAAGGGCATTCTTGCTTTGACGTTTGATGGAGTCGGACGCTATTGGCGTTAATTCAATTATCGACATAGCGAGCTTCTAGTTCCGTGTTTTAGTAGTTTTAAAAAAAAATGCTTCCATGCTCAGTGGTACTTTTAAAAAAATTATGATATGTAAAGCCATTTAAAACCATTTGAGCACGTTGAGTAGACAATCCCTATTAACAGACAGTTTTATTTTTAAATATTATTTTCTTTCAATACCGTCAAATAAAAGTAAACATAAAAATCAAAAATGTGTTTTTACGACAGTTGGGCGACTGAAGATTGGCACACTTAAAGTTTATATGGAGAAGGAGTGAAGAACACTTCTCTATCTCTTCTCTACATCTTATATATCTATATATATAAAAATCAATTGCCGTTCGTTAGTCTCGCTAAAACTCGAGAACAGCTGGACCGATTTGGCTAATTTTAGTTTTGAATGATTTTTGGAAGTCCAGGGCAGGTTTAAAAGGTAAGAAAATATATAATATATATAAGAAATTGAAAAGAAATAGTAAAAACCACAATTTCATTTTCCCATACAAATAGTCCGTCTCTATCAAACCTTTGACACATTATTTCATTGTGAGGCAATACGAAGTTTGCCGGGTTAGCTAGTAAATATATAAAATTCCCGTGATGTCTCGTGTCACAATGCTATAGACCGACCGTTACACTAGCGTATCGCCTGCGCGGTACTAGGGGAGCGGGAGCGGGTAACGCTACACACGGACTGAATAATCCAAATACTTATCTCGAGATTTATTGTTGGAAAAGTATAAAACATGATTATATACAAACTTCTCTGTGTTTTTTAAGTAAAAAATAAACTTACAATTTTTCAAATATTTTAATAAAAGCTTCTAAGGTACGAAATAATAAAATAACAATTACTCCTTTCACGAATTGTAACCACAAATAAAAGTTATATATGATTAGGACTATTCATCCCTACAATCGTACATATCGCTTGAATCGTCTTCATTGTCTGAGCAGCTTGAGGAGTCAGAATCTTGCAAATTCATAATAAAGCTGTCATTCTCTTCATCTTCTCTCAAGTTATCGTCTTGAAGATACTCCGCAGACCTATAATCCTGTGTTCTGGCTTAAAAAAAGGAATAAACGTTGTACGCTATTTGTATTATTTTTGCAATACAGGAAAAGCGATTCATCTTGAGATTAATCTTGATAAGTTTTTACCTTGTGCGTCAATGTCAAAGCGTCCGTTGCAAAAATACAAACCGCACGCTGCGAGCACCGACAGCGTACTGCCGCGCTTTGACGTGGCCCTCTGCTCCGCGCACCCCTTTCACCCACCCGGTGACATCTCCCCCCGCTCTCTTTGTACCCCGTAGGCGATACGCGAATTAAACGGCCGGCCTATAGTTACCATACTCCTTCGAAACGGCTGGACCGATTCTTATGAAATGTTGTGTGCCTATTGGGTAGGTCTGAGTATCAGCCAATGTATATTTATCATACCCTTAAGTGATAAGGGTGATTCTCTCCATATGTTTTCTTTTTCGATTTTTGAACATTTATATAAAATCCGCATAAGAAACACTAATTTAATACATTAAAATAAATATCGATGCAATAAATTAATTTCACATTGTTAATGTTAACACATATTTATTTATGTCCTGTGATAGAAGCCTATGGTAAAACGATTTCATAAAACAAAGTAGAGATTATCAAAGAGGTTCGTTATAAAATTCAAACTTGTACATCAGATTTAGGACAATCTAATTTTGACTATTTCGCTTAAATACAACATTTTTATAGACTGCCTCAGAAGTCTAGTCTAAGTATAGCTGTCTAAACACCTAGGAATATCTATCGATGCTGTCGAAATCCTTCCTAACAGACACACCAACTGTGCAACCTGTACGTAAAAGACATGATACGAGTACAAAATATGTGTTTATAATTTTAAACAATAACTAGCTGTTGCCCGCGGCTACGCCCGCGTGGATGTCGTTTTATAAATAAATTTCCTGAATTTTCTTTGCTATAAACCTCACGGAGCCCGAGACCTTTCCAACAAATGCAAAACCGTGGATATCGGTATTTGCGTTCTGGAGTTTTAGCGTCAGGAAGAAAAACCCGAATTATTTTTATATTTTAAACAATAATAAAACATGCCAATGCGTGTATTTTGCTATCGAAAAATAACAAAAACTGCATCCGATAACAATATCATTGATTGACAGATTCGTTAACACTAATATCAGATTATCCGAATATCGTTAATAGAATCTTAACAGCATGGGGAGTCGACATAAGGCCTACCCTTATGTATCACCCTTTTGCCAAGTATCAAACAAACATAACATGTGTTACATGTGAAACTCATAGTAGAAGCACAGTCTAAAGAAAACAAACATGTTAATATGTACATAAATGCTGTGGTGGAAGTCCATACATGGAGCTCGATGGTATACGTGCTACCGCGTTATCAATATTACCATCATCATAATGTCGAATGAGCGAATGACTAAACAGATATACAATGCGAATGTGGATGGTTGCAGAGGCCCAGGAAGACCAAGGCTGACCTACCATGACCAAATAGGTCGAATTCTGTCTGATGGTGGGGTCAAAGAATGAAGAGAATGATGAAGGTAGACGAGGCACGAGAGGTTTGTCAGAACCGGGATGTCTTTTTTTTTTTTTTTTTTTATGTCTGAAGGTTGACAGACAAGCAAACGGGCCACCTGATGGAAAGTGGTCACCGTCGCCTATGAACATTTGCAACACCAGGGGAGTTGCCAACGCGCTGCCAGCCCTGAAGGACTCTTTTGACGCCATTTTTGAAGAACCCCATATTGTAGCACCTAGGAAACACCTCAGAGGGAAGTTCGTTCCACAATTTACACGTTCTGGGCAGGAACGAACGTGAAAACCGCACCGTTGAGCACTGCCAGGTGTCCAGTCGGTGTGGGTGGAACTTCTCTCTTCGGCGGGTAGTACGGTGTAGGAAAAGAGACGGTGGCACCATGTCAAACAGTTCCGCAGAGCACTCACCATTGTAGAGACGGTACAACACGCACAGACTCCCAATGTCCCTGCGCAGGCTCAGATGTTCGAGCCTGTCGGTAAGTCCTGGATCGTTAACAATACGAACGGCGCGTTTTTGTAGGGAGTCAAGTGGACCAAGCTGGTATTTGGGGGCTCCCGCCCACAAATGAGAGCAGTATTCCAGATGGGGCCGCACTTGGGCCTTATAAAGCTGTAGTAGCTGCCCCGATGTGAAATACTGCCTCGCTTTGTTAAGCACCCCCAACTTTTTGGATGCCAACTTGGTCTTACACTCAATGTGACTCCCGAATTGCACTTCGTTCGATATGTCAACGCCCAGGATACCGATACTCTTATCAACGGCGAGCGGAATGCCCTGGAACTGTGGTGCTACAATGAATGGGGTTTTTTTTGCGGTGAACGCGCAGACTTGTGTCTTCGAGGGGTTAAACTGTACTAAATTAAGTCGACCCCAATCCGAGACCCGCTCCAGAGAGTGCTCGATTTCAGACACAAGTCTAGTCCTGCTTTCCTCGATAAGTGTCCGAGAGGCATTTGCACGGCTAGTGTAGTGTGCATCTCCCGTACTATCATCGGCATAGCAATGAAAATTGGAGTTTTGCTCCAGTATTTCATTGATATGCAGAAGAAAAAGCGTGGGAGATAACACAGAGCCTTGCGGCACACCAGCGTTGATAGGTAGTCTGTCTGAGCGCTGACCGTCAACTAAGACTTGTATATAACGCTCAGACAGAAAGCTGGCTGTCCAGTTGCATAGCCTCTCGGGAAGACCGTAGGATGGAAGTTTCGCGAGGAGTGCCCTGTGCCAGACCCGGTCAAAGGCCTTAGCAATGTCCAGGCTTACAGCCAATGCCTCCCCACTCTTGTCCAAGGCGTGGGACCAATGGTGCGTGAGATATACTAGAAGATCACCAGCAGATCTGCCATGACGAAATCCATATTGGCGGTCACTGATCAGCTGATGATCCTCTAGATACTGCAGCAGTTGAGTATTGATCACACGCTCCATGACTTTACAGAGTAGGGAGGTTATTGCTATGGGCCTATAATTGGCCGGGTCACTGCGATCCCCTTTTTTGGGTATCGGGTGCACGAGGGCGGTCTTCCACGCAGACGGTACGGTTCTTTGATCGTAGGAAAGCGAGAACAGGCGCGTCAGAACGGGGGTCAGCTCGGGAGCGCACATCTTCAACACCACCGCAGGGACGGAGTCCGGCCCACTCGACTTCTTGACGTCAAGGGATAAAAGAGCTCGCCTGACGTTCTTCTGAGTGAATTTGACGTCAGGCATAGAGCTTTCACAGCGCGGGATAGTAGGCGCTGTGATACCCATGTCGTCAAGAGTCGAGTTTGAGGCAAAGAGGCTGCCCAGAAGGTCAGCTTTCTCTTTTGCCGTGTGGGCCAGGCTATCGTCAATTTTACGCAGTGGTGGGAAAGATGACCGACAAAAATTCCCTTCGATAGCTTTGGCAAGAGACCAATAGGCACGGCTCCCGGGAGGGTGCCTCATTAGTTTCCTGCCAACTCTACCGATGTGCTTCGACTTCGCTTTGGCCATGCGCCGCTTAGTGGACCTGGATGCAGCGTTGAGTGCTCTCTTAAGGCCGGAGGCATTAGGATCCTTACAAGCGTGAGCCGCAGTCCAGGTTCTGTAAGCCTCCTGCTTGTGACTAGAAGCCACAGCACAGGACTTATCGAACCAGGGCTGGTACTGTCCGCCAATGGATACCACAGAGTACGGAATGTAACATTCCATTCCCTGGTGTATCACATCGGTTACAGCATCGGCACACGTGCTCGGATCTTCCGACGAGAAACAAAGCTGCCTCCATGGGTAGGACGTCAGGAACTCCCTCAGTCCATCCCAGTCTGCCGACCTGTAATGCCACACTTGTCGAGTTGCCGAGGGCCGCAGCGGCGCTCGAACCGACAATGAGGTTTTTGTGCGTACCAGACAGTGGTCCGAGGATCCTAAGGGAGCCTCGACCACCACCTGATAGTTGGCAGGATGTGAGGTCAGCAGAAGATCCAGCAAAGAGGCAGTGTGACCCTCGACATCTGGTATCCGGGTAAACCCGGTTACAACTTGTGAGAGTCCATTAGCCAACGCGAAATCGTGTGCAGATCTTCCAGCGAAGTCCGTGATCCGGGAACTCAACCACTCCGTATGGTGTGCGTTAAAGTCACCAAGAATCACCAACTCCGCAGAAGGATACTGCACAAGCACTGTGTCGACCACCTGTTGGATGTGCTCGAATAAGCGAGCTGTCTCCCCGTCTCCGCTATAGGACCTGTACACGCACGCGTATATTCGGGTAGATCCACCGTAATCCACGCGTGCCCACAATAGCGACAGGTCCTTGTCTTCAAAATGGTCAAGACGGCGACAACAGACATCCTCTCGGACATACAGACATACCCCGGCGCGGCGAACGAAAGTGTTCTCCAGAGTATAGCCGGGGTAAGTAAGGTACGCTGTGTCAAGTGGAGAGGATATTTGTGTCTCCGTCAGAAAGAGTAGGGCCGGCTTAGCCGTTTCAAGGTGGTGGTGAACGGCGTTAAGGTTGGTATGTAAACCCCTGATGTTGCACATGTCCACAGTAAATGTGGGAGGGGCGTCCGCTGCGTTTCTACTTTTTTTCTTTTTTTTGACCATTTTTACTTGTAACTTCCTAAAAGCGTCGGATAAGGGAAAGAATGATGTGCACCGTATCGACCGCCCGAGGGGCAAAGTTGCAGGTGCATCGGACCATCTGCACACAGAGGTGGTGCAATTTGCTGGTCCGGGGGACGGAAGGACCCCCGATCCCCCCCGTGCACAGGCGCCGGGCCCACTCCGGTCTCTTACTCCGGCACGACGACTGCACACGGGACTTAACACCGGTTGGCGGGACAGCCTCCCAGGCCAGAGTTTAATAGAGAGGCCTGGGTTCGGGTCCCCTACTGACCGGCGGGCGGCAGCGGACCGTTACCGTTTCATCGGCTCTCCCTGGCCCCCGGGCCAACATGTTGCGCCCCTGAGCGCAAGATGTCCCTACACATACCGGCCCCGGGGGCGGACAATACGGTGCACATCAAGGATAGGAACGAGGAAGAGGATAGGGGGAGGGGAGGAGGGGACTGGCTCTCAGGCTCGGAAGCCGGAACACGCCCGAAGACGTTTGGCGGCAGATTACGACCTGAGGGTAGTAGCTAGCCAGGCAGGACCCAAGGGACCTTACCACCAAGCAGGACACTAGGAGGGATTACGCTGGTAGTGCCGACCCAGCAACCATGTGGAACCAGTCGCCAGAGCCTTGTTTGCTGGTCGGCAGGGTGCACCACGTGCAGGTAAGGTTGGCTGCGGCACCAGGATGGTAAGGCGCCACTTACACCCCATTAAATTATGTCTGGCGCTCTACACTCTCTGCCTACCCCGTTAGGGACCTGGCGTGAAGATACATATATATAATTTCAGTCAAAACGATGCCCACAACAGGGTTGTGCCTAATTTTGGCGAGAATCAATACTAATTTTATAAGGCTGAAGAGTTTGTTTGTTTGTTTGCTTGAACGCGCTAATCTCAGGAACTACCGGTCCGATTTGAAAAATTATTTCAGTGTTAGATAGCCCATTTATCGAAGAAGGCTTTATTACAGGTACATTATAAAATACAGGTTAGGTTATAACATCACGCTAAGATAAATAGGAGAGGGTAGGTAACCTTGCAACCGCGCGAAGCCGGGGCGGGACGTTAGTATGCTATAATCACCACACTTGGTATGCGGATTGACTATCGCAGTGACGGTAGTTTGATTGCAAATCAAACGGTACAGTACTTTCAGAAAACTGACTGTGACAGGAGGACAAACAGACAGACATACAAGGGTTTTAATTTTTTTCTTTTGCGTTACGGCTCCAAAAACAGTTCAATAATTCAATAAGTGAATATTTCAATCTATAAGCTAGACTTAAAACTATAACATCTCACTCTTGATTAATTTATTCATCTATAATATAAAAATCAGTCGGGTTTTCCTTCCTGACGCTATAACTGCAGAACGCAAGAACCGATTTCTACGGTTTTGCATTCATTGGAAAGGTCTCGGGAGGAAACGGCTCCGTGAGGTTAATAGCAAAGAAAATTCAGGAAAAAATATTTATAAAACGACATCCACGCGGGCGAAGTCGCGGGCAACACCTAGTTGTGTTATAAATTCTTTAATCCTCACCTGCTAAAGCTTGTTATACCAAACATTTACAGAATTAGCTTTGGAACGCCTTCTAACTTAAACTAATCTCGATCGCAAAGGGAAGGTAAAATTAAATGAAACACGATAGCGAGTTAAATACACAGCCGTCTGAGCTTTGCGGCCACTGATGCCTTGCTTCTTTTTGCAATTATAACCGTTTAAAGCTGGTTTTACTGGTGGTAGAGCTCCAGTGACGAAGCCCGCGGGCGTAGGCACCACCGCATTACCTAATATACTTGCCGCTAAATGGTAGTGTTCAGCACTATCGTGTTCCGGTCAGGTGGTAATGTACGGCCCTGTAATTTCCGGCACAGAGGCATAACACCTAACGCCTCAGGAGTGGCAGCGCATCTGCATTTTGACCTCTGGTCATTGTGTGGGTGTCTATAGGCTGCAGTCTTCACTTAACATGAATGTGAAATGCATGCTTGTTTGCCACCTTTACTACATAAAAAAAAAAAAAATCTGTGTCTAAACGCGTCGGGATGTAACGACCCTACCAAGTGGAGACACCTCTTGGTGGGGTCGTCACAACCCACAAGTGGAGAATTTCCCCACTAGTGGAGACAGTCAACCGAACAATGGTGATCAAATAAATGCAATAACGTGAGTTGAGCAGCAGGCACCAACTCATATACCAGGCGTGGAAATTGTGGACCTCTGAAATCTATCCAAATCTGAGTCTGACGGCTTGCAGAGAAGAAAACATTGTCAACAAAGGTAGACGAGGCACGAGAGATTTGTCAGAACCGGGATGTCTGGCACTCTACACTCTCTGCCTACCCCGTTAGGGACCTGGCGTGAAGATACATACATAAAACATTGTCAATTAGCGTGCAGGTACGATGTATCAGGCACACTTGTAGAGTTATACTGACGGAACTGGACATTACCATTCTGTAGCAGATAAATTAGGTAACAGCAGTGCCTTCGACATAACACCTTTACATGTAAAAAGTTGGGTTGTATGTATCTTCACGCCAGGTCCCTAACAGGGTAGGCAGAGAGTGTGGAGACATTTTAGCAAGCACCATAAAAATCTTTGATTAATATTTTCCGCACACGGCAAGGTTCATTACTTGGCATACGAATGCCAATCCGCATGTTAAGTGTAATGAGTATAGTGTATTCTCCTCAAATGACGCACATCACTGTTGTGAGCATCTTTGAGAAAAGCTTTTGTCCGGCAGTGGACGTCTATTGGCTGACGTCAGCATCATCATCATTTCAACCAAAAGACGTCCAAAGAACAAAGGCCTCTCCCAAAGATTGCCACAACGAACAGTCCCGGGCCACCCTCATCCAACGATTGCCCGCAACCTTCACCAGGTCGTCGGTGCATAGTGTGGGGTGCCTGCCTACGCTTCGTTTTCCCGTACGCGGTCGACACTTAAGAACTTTTCTGCCTAAACACCCAGCAGTTCTTCGAGCTATGTGCCCCGCCCACTGCCACTTGAGTATTGCTATTCGTGTCGATGAGGTAATGACAGTATATTGTATTACGGGATTCCATTAAATAATTACAGGTTTAGCCAATAAAAAGTTGTTCAAAGTTTATACTTTGTTTATACATTTATGAAACAGAAAAGTTTTAGATTTCAGGTGCACTCATAAGAGTTCACCTGAAATCTAAAACTATTGTACCACCGAAGAAATTTGACCGAATTTTTCCTACGATCTAAAACCTTCACATGCGATTCCAAAGGTGGGAACCTTTGGAATCGCATGTTTTAGGCAGGGCAGCTAATCGAGAAATTCTTGGATTTCTTCAGTTATAGGAAATCCCTTACAGCTCAATATACAATAGAAGCGCGTTCCGCCCTTCGTTCCCTTGGGAGAGACCTTTTAATACGTCTAATGAAATTCGTGACCTTCCATTTTAGTAGGTCATATAGGTTTTTTATTTAGAAACCGAATGTACATACTTTCGATTCATAGATGACAGACGTAAGGCCACGCGGATTCATCCGTTTTAAAATTGCCTCAGTCTTCATATATTTTTTTGCACATCGTCGATCTGTTCAGAGTTTCTACAATATATCCTAAACACGCATAAATTCATGAGAGCTCCAATGATGATCTGTTCCAGTGTCGGTGTTCAAGGACTAACAGCCCTATTCTAAGACGTTACTCGAAACATTCCATGACTCACACTCAGCTGAGGACACTTTATGAAGACACCTCGAAATCCATATTCTTAGTTGTATTTTGACAATAACTCATGTGTACGGATTATCATATAGATAATTCACAAAGTCTTGAAAATCCATTTTTACAGAATAATATGGTATTTAATTATATTTCCAGACAGTTCCGACAGTTCACGAAAAACTTATTGAGCGCAAGAATATGACGTAAATGTAAGTACTCCTCAAGTTTGACGATTGCTTTCTTTCCTCATTACTACGAAACTCACACCTTGACTTTAACAAAATACAGAAACAATTTCACGCACACATTTAAACATCTAGGGGACATGTATAGGCCCATTTGGGCTTGTCTTTTGACAGAGGGGAAAGCCTGCATATGGCTACTCCCCTCCGGTGTTGCTCTATGTAATCTAGCCATAGAAACACCACCAGAAAGACCACTAAACGGGATCCTGCGTGAAATCGAGACGATACGTGGCTGTATAAAAACACTGTTACTCGTATGCAAAATGCTAATCTAAGACTGGATAGCAATTTCCAAATACCCATAACAAGAAGATTCAAACATTTTATCCCACACGAAAGGTCCAACCATTTTTCGCATACAAAGAGGGCCCAACGAAAACTGGTCGCGGAATAATGAAGTAGCCCATTGTCAACTATCGAAGGGTCCATCATTTCGTCAATAAGCCGCCCCGGGCTGCCCCAAATTGGATATAGTAACATCGCAAATTTTACGCACGGCCGCATCACTTTATTTTACGGATTGATAAACAAATGAATGGACGGAATTAAATTTGGCTCGTTTGATTTTTTTTTGTTGAAGGTCTTTTTTATGCTGTGTTTAGCGTAAAGTCACCAGAAATACTCCGAATAGTTTAGATTTAAAACAAACTTATGAGGTAATAGTAGACTTTATCTTGGGTTCGTTTTATGAAATGGCAAACACGCATGCAGTTCACATTGATGTTAAGTGATGACTGCAACCTATAGACACCCACACAAAGACCGAGGTCAAAATGCAAATACGTTACCACTCCTGAGGCCTAAGATGCCGGATATTACAGGGCCGTACATTACCACCTGACCGGAACACGATAGTGCTGAACACTACCATTTAGCGGCAAGTATATTAGGTAATGCGGTGGTGCCTTCGCCCGCGAGCTCCGCCACTGGAGCTCTACCACCAGTGAACACTCCGAATAGTTTAGATTTAAAACAGACTTATGAGGTAATATTAGCCTTAAACTTTATCTTGGGTTTTATTCAACTTTTCACCTTGTGGGTGAAGGGCCACCGCATTACCTAGTCTACATAATGCTAAATTGTAGTATTCAGTGGTATTGTGTTCCGGGTAGGTGGTAAAGTACAGCCTCGTCAGGCACTAAGACATAAAAGTTTAGGTCTCACGGGTGGCGTTGCGACTGCGGAACCCTAGCCCAAACCATGCAACACATGCTCCAATGCCCGCTCTGTCCCAATTCTCGTACTTTGGAGGATTTAAGGACTGCGAACGATAAAGCAATTGCTGTGGCGAAATATTGGGCTGACAAAATATAAGCCGAGCCGCTGACTCGAAAAGAAGAAGAAGAAGAACGGGTGGCAAAACATCTACATTGAAAGATATTAAAAGCCAAATAGGCTTTTATATCTAATATAGACGTTTACAGACTACAGTATTATTTATCATCAATATTAAACTGTATTTGTTTACTACTTCATGACATAAAAATACTTGATAAAACCTTACTTGAATGGGAAAAGTATAAATTAGGCCTCTTTCCTATGTACTTTGGTGGAAATTCTTTTTTTTTGGGAAATCATAATTAAACTGAGTTCGATGTTCGTAATTATCTAATACCATAAACAAATCTGTACCCAATCTCCATTCCCCAGATAGGGAATCAACGACGCTACAATACGGCAACTCCGCTTTACTTCCCACTTCCCTGCCAACATTTACTGGAGCATTGCACGAAATCAGCTTATTCCACATCTAATTATAGGGGGTGCAATGTGTCCAATCAGGGACTGACACGTGTCATTTCGCACCCCTTTTTGTGCACATTCCTTTGATTTGTGCGTGCAGACGGGCGGTTGAAACGCTACGGTTATATATGATGTACCTATTATAAATTATTTTAGTCGTTTATAATAATATGTTTTGCAAGATCTTTGCCGTGATACAATTATGTTATCCGCCAACTAATCCAGTACTTAAAAAGTATTTATAGCCCGCATTAATAAATTATAAAAATAAGAGTCTTGGTCTTTGATGAATTAATAATTTTTATGACTGAAATTAACGTTCGTAATTTTCATTCATTTATTCTGCATATATTTTACAAATTTACGTATTGAATAATTGAACAGCGCTCTTGCGAAGCTACATACAGTTTTAGTTACATGTAGGGTTCCATTTAGTAACACTTATATTGATAAGGGCGTGTTATACGGCAAAAACCATTCCCGTCAGAAAAGTTAAGCTTTTGTAAAAGAATTTTGTTTTAATACCATTTTACCATATACTAGACAAATATATATCAAACTATGGCTTGTAAATGGAGCTGCTATATTTTCATACCAGTTTGAGGTTTTTATTACGAATCTTATGTAAAGTAAGTAAAAAGTTTGTCATCTGTTGACATAATATAATTTTTCCAAATACATCCTGTATATTTAATGTTGGAAAGTAAAATAAAATTTATAAATCAATGTTAGAATTGATAAATTTCTTCGTTTTGTCGAAACAGTTGATCCATCGAAATGTGATCACTTGATCCGAAAGCCGCGGATCGATACCGAGCAAATATTTACATGGCTTACAGATATATCTTACGGATCTGAGTAGTATGTGTATGCAACCGTTCCCACGACATAAGTTGTACCTTACGTACGGCTGTGAGTGTAAGCGTATTGCATTTATTTTTCCTGCCTACTCTAAACGTTTTTCCAGTATGCTCCAGCGTTTCAACCGCCCGGCTGCCTCCATAAACCCCGTGGGAGCAGGCACCGGCACATAGCATGTGACGGATCAACATTATCATTTGACACTGCATTTATTTAACAACCGGCCCGTTTGTTTACTGCTCGTTACTCGTGTATAACTATATCATTCTGAATGCGTATGATTTAAGTCAACCAACGCTTGAAATATTTCATCGTGTGTTTGAGTACTGAATTTAGCTGTATATTGCTTAATTGTAGCATGTTAATGTTAGCATGACTGTACAGATTTACATTTATAATAAAACACGGTTGCAAGAATCAAGAATACTCGTGTTGCGGACATATCATTATTATTATCTGAAAAATAGACTAAGGAAGTCTGAAGGAACTGATAGTGGAAGGCAAAAGATTTGAAGGTCGCAGTCTAAAAACATGGACTGACTGTTTGACTCAATAGCTCAACATGAGGTGAAGTGAGGTCATACAGTGTTACTGATTGCGGCAGCTGCTCTACAAGACTGCCTGTAAAAGTGAAAGGTAACCAAGACCATTTCTCACCTTTATCCAGGTCTTTGTAAACCGATGTCTTCACAAAATTTTCAGAGTATACTTGAAATATATGAGTGGTACTGTACTACTCGCAGTAGTACTGAACTGTCCACATACTTCGAGAAGGCTTCGATCATATACCTAAACCCCAAGAAAAGTAAAAACGAGACAAACAAACCTGATGAAGTCAGGTTTGTCGATCTAGACATTGTATACAGCACCTTAGATCTGAGAATACAAATAAAATATACAAGCTGCTTTTGCCACTGATTTTTTGGTAAATATGAGAAAAGTATTAAACGTTATTTCACGCCTGTAATCGGGGTAGGCAGAGGTAAATGCATGCATTCAAGCATACATGCAAACATCCACGATTCGCCGGTTACGTTTTGACCCATGTAACAGTAGAAGTGTAGATGGTGAGCCTATTGACATCGCCGGGAACATTACCAAACTCCGAGGTACTGGGAAACTTCCAGAATATGGAAAAGTCCCAATAGAACCAGAGCTAAAGGATTTTACACCCTTATCTCTAATAGACCCAGACCTGGAAATCGAACCCAGGATCTCAGCGTAGTAGTAGTGGTCTGCTACCACTAGGCTACTGAGGCAGTAAAAGTAATATAAATCAGTTGTATACCTTTTTGCTTCAATATTCAAGCCAGAACCGACGAAGAATTGACACGGTGAGCAAAACCGAACGCAAAAGCTAGTCTATTAGTTAACAACTAATTAAAGCTCACACCAAAATTAAGTCGACAGTCCCAATCGAAAGCAAGTTGAAGCTCGTTTCAGATTTCACCCCCATTTTTAAGGTTTCAAAGCCCGTCCATAATTTCGCATGTTAGCTTATTAACTCTGAAATTTAATTATTCGTTGCCTTTGTAATTAATTATTACTTTAAAGCCTTATAGAACGTCGAAACATGGCCATGGGTGTAGGAACGTTCGGCAACTTTTGCTGCATTAAAAATAATTAATGTTGAGTTTGAAGGTATTTTGAGGCAATAAGATTTGATCGGAAATTATTTTTGGTCCAATGTTTATTTGGTTTGCATTTTAACGGGAAGATTTGCTGTATTAAATTTTGCAATTTTTTTGCAACAGGTATTTTATCATCATCATCATCATCACTTCCACTGGCTCCACTGCTGGCTTCGTGTAATTAATGTACAGCAAAAAAAATACGTTTGATTACAATTAGAAATTCATATTATTGTACAAAAAACATGGAGGGTTTTGTATTGTGCAATAATATATGAATTTTTCAATTGATTACTACCTTCTGTTTTATTTATAATTTTTTAGTTTAAATTAGTTTTAAAAGCGCGTTTTTTAGTTTTTTTTTTCAATTTAATTTCATTGTTGAATCATATTTTTTGCAATATTGCATTGTCATCGGCCCCTGAGTCGTGTGCAAAGTTTCAAGTTGATCAAACTTCTAGAAACCGCTGAAAATTAAACTCAAAGATTCCTTTACATACATACGTATATAGATAAATACAACCAACGCTTATAAAAGCGTGTTAAAAATAAAGTAGGTACAAAAAAACACAGTGTAGAATGGAACGAGAGGTAAGAAAGTGTAAATAATTTAATCTGCTAAACAAATAAATTTGATTGCTATAAAATGTTATAGTTAAATGTTTGCCAACTTTAACCTAAACAACCACAATTCAGGCTGTATAAAACTTTACGGTAGCGGTCGGAGGCTGGGGTAAGTACGGGTTGGGGTGGAACTGGGAGGGGGTGAAATGAGCACTGTTATGGAAATTTAATTATTTTATAGTGCAGACAATAAAACACGACTATCTGGGTGTTGTAAAGCAATGTGTCTAATTTATTGTGCCGACGACTGCTTCTGAAGTGGGGTTTGATTTAAAGATAAGTGTTGAGTTATTTACATTATTTCGGAATGTTTGTAGAGGCCGACTAAAAGTTGATTTGACTTATTCTTCTATTTAACTTGTTGATTAATTTATTCTTTTAAATATTATGTGAATTATGATACCAATGTGAATTTGCAGCTTATAGACATCTACATAAAAACCGGAGATCAAAATCCAAATGCGTTGCCACCCCCAGCGACCTAAATTGTCTTAGATTTTTCTTTCTAGCATCTTTTACCTCCACTAAAGATGGAAATCTTTTGACCCCACCTAAGAGAGAGGGGAAATTCTTGAAAACCCCTTTATTAGTAACAGTTTTAGGATTAAAATGTACAAGTACCAGTATTTTTATCTGATCAATACCATTATTATAGAGAGGTAACGTTTGTCCCTTTGATTGTTTATTTATTCTTCTTTTCAACCCAGTTATTTATTTATTAATGACATTTATTTTAATTTCTTTTATAAAATCGACAGCCAGGTACAAAGAAATACCTCACATATATTAATTATTAGATTGCCTATCCTGCTTGACTGAAACTCATGTGATTGTTAGTAACAAGATTGAATTAATTAACAGGTAATAACCGGTTAACAATGATATATGCATGACGTCATACATGTCTGCCATGTCGAGTGACGTCACTAACACCTATTTCCAATTCTGTATCCATCGGGACAACTAAATACGTCGTAATCATTACATTATATCATTATGTTTACATTCACACTAAACTTGTATATGAACCTGTACACTTCAACTGTAACCTGTGTACAGGCTGTACTGTACACAACACAAAAGTGTTGTCTGATGACATGTACCTATGAAATTTAAAGATAAAAGGTGGTCTGTGGATAAAAATACACTGACTATACGCCAGTCACGTATGTTTTTGACTATATTATAATATAACAGTAGAATGGATATCTATTGGAATGTTTTTTTTTTTATTTTGCAAAGTTTATTGTGTAAATAATCATAATATATCAACAGTCTTATTGTCAGTATCTCAAGCGTAATATATATTTTTAGACTAACTTTAAAATAAATATATTTTGAAGTAAGTTTTTTTCATGTAATGGAAATGTCAAACAAGCATGCAGTTCACATGTATGTTAAGTGATGACTGCAGCCTATAGACACCCACACATAGACCTAGGTCAAAATGTAGATGCGTTACCACTCCTGAGGCATAAGGTGTGCCTCTGTGCCAGAAATTACAGGGCCGTACATTACCACCTGACCGGAACACGATAGCGCTGAACACTACCATTTAGCGGCAAGTATTGGATAATGTGGTGGTGCCAGTCCAGTGATCTCCGTCACTGGAGCTCTACCACCACGAATAACGAAATAAGCAAAAATTTACTATTACCCTCTTTATTTTTGCAAAGACTGCATCGAAAATTGAAAAATATGTGGATAATAGTTCTTTGATATAAAATCTACCGAATAATTATGAAATCTGTTAACTGTAGGGAAGCCTGTACAC
Organism: Macrosoma leucophasiata; assembly: GCA_036365455.1. Taxonomy (NCBI): domain Eukaryota; kingdom Metazoa; phylum Arthropoda; class Insecta; order Lepidoptera; family Hedylidae; genus Macrosoma; species Macrosoma leucophasiata. Next base: position 1,338,757 of record JAWQUS010000014.1, on the reverse strand, counting down.
GCAAAAACGCCTTATCTAATGTCCGACTTTTTGTGTGATAAAGTTGGGATTTTTTTTTTTATTGACACCATATTCTTTTTCAAATCTGCAAAAAGATATCTAAGCGGATCAGTACAAAACATATTCATGTTATTCATGACAACTAGAGTCAATATTGTAAATCCATGAGCAACTAAAATTTGCAAACGCAATGGAATTTTTAAAAGCTCAAACATTATTAGCATTTTGAATAAGTAGCGAGACAATATATTCAATTAATATAAATGTTAATTCGCCGTTCCCCCACTTCCCATTATTTGTTCAAGTAAACCTCCTGTCAATTATGGATTTGAAATTAAGCTGCGGAACTTGAATTATGCTTCTTATTCACACCTTGAAAGATCTTTTAAGATTGTTGGATCTTGTTAAATTTTTATTTATATGACTATAATAATAAATAGTAATGGCAACTCTGGATACGTTCCACTGCCGGGCACGAGTCTCTCCCCTTCTTGAGGGGAGGCCTGGAGCTTACTCCAATGCGGGTTGGTGGCCAACCCGCTGTCGGATGTTTTCAAACCGCCCAAAAGGCCTCCTACAAGATTTTACGACTGCTATCTATCGATAGCAACCGGGACCGACGGCTTGACTGGCCTCCGAAGCACGTTTATATGACTAAAAGTGACAATGCACGACTTGTATACGTCCTATCCATGTAGCTAATATTCAGTGCTACTGTGTTCCAAATACATGGCAAAACGATAAATAATAATAGTTTTTTTTTTTTTATATATTGGAAGTGGTTAACAAGCATGCAGTTCACATTGATGTTAAGTGATAACTGTAGCCTATAGACACCCACACAAAGACCAAGGTCAAAATGCAGATGCGTTACCACTCCTGAGGCCTAAGGTCTTATGCCTCTGTGCCGGAAATTACAGGGCCGTACATTACCACCTGACCGGAACACGATAGTGTTGAACACTACCATTTAGCGGCAAGTATATTAGGTAATGCGGTGGTGCCTACGCCCGCGAGCTCCGTCACTGGAGCTCTACCACCAGTATCAAAAAGATAGCCATTTAAGTGGACTGTAAAAGAATACGGCAGCCGCTAACCATAGTTTTACAGGGCATAATGCTCTGGTGACGGAGTTTGTACACGCATCCCCGGATTACTCAATCTGCTTACGTCTCTGTAATTTCCAGCTCAGAGGCATATTGACTAGCCGTCAGGAGTAGTAAAGAAATATTGAAATTTCTGTTTTTATTATGTAGTCTAGTTTTTATGTGGGTTTAGATGCTTATAAGCTATATTATTCACTTACCATCAATGGGAACTGTATGCTTGTTTGCCACTTCATTAAAAAAAAAACATGTACCTATATAAAAACCATAGATATTATAGAATGCCGTACGTCACTAGTGCGGGAGAGTCCAAAGATCTTAAGTTGAGTTTAGTCCGGTTACGGGCTGCTTCCAGCATGTTTACGGAAGTCCTAGTTAGTTTTACTGGTGGTAGAGCTCCAGTGATGGAGCCCGCGGACGTAAGCACCACCGCATTACCTAATATACTCGTACTTGCTAATTGATAGTGTTCAGCACTATCGTGTTCCGGTCAGGTGGTAATGTACAGCCCTGTAAGTTCCGCCACATAGGCATAACACCTTAGGCCTCAGGAGTGGAAACGCGCCTGCATTTTGACCTTGATCTTTATGTGGGTGTCTGTAGGCTGCAGTCATCACTTAACATCAATGTGAACTGCATGCTTGTTTACCACTTCGATTTCTTAAATTAAAAAGTAATCAGAAACTGTTTCAGTGACCGTGTCGCTGAAGGCGGATCAGTTGAAATACCACGGGACTTTAAGGAGAACGACTCGAGCTCGAGGGCGTTGGCACCACCGCATTACCTAATATAATTGCCGCTAAATGGTAGTGTTTAGCACTATCGTGTTCCAGGGCCGTACATTAAATGCTGACCGCATTTAATGTACGGCCCTGTAATTTCCGGCACAGAGGCATAACACCTTAAGCCTCAGGCGTGGTAACATATCTGTATTATGATCTTGGTCTTTGTGTCGGTGTCTATAGGCTGCAGTCATCACTTAACATCAATGTGTACTGCATGCTTGTTTGCCACTTCCATTACATTAAAAAAACTACTTTTATTGGTGGTAGAGTTCCAGTCCAGAAGCTCGAGGGCGTGGCCTCCACCGTATTATCTAATTCATGTGCCGCTTAATGGTAGTGTTCCGCACTATTGTGTTCCGGTTAGATGGTAATGCATGGCCCCGTAATAACTATCACAGAGCAGACAACTTGGGTCTCAGGGATGGCATCCACCTTGCCACCTTTCGTACATAAAAAAATGAGTCTGTCAATACCTGTGCCGTAGACGGCGGAGCACAAGATGGGTGTATCCGCCTAAAAAAGTAATTGTGGTGCTCACGCCCTCAAGTTATGACACTGAAACTATATCAGTAGAACTATGACATGTACGTGAAATTACAACCAAAATGGTTCTGGAATCGAACTGGTGAGCGCAGGTCCGTCAATTAGCGAACACAATTAAACAACACACGAGCGTCTCTGCGCGCGCTGACGCGGCAAATTTGATCGCGCGGTTTGCGCTTACAGCCGCGTTTAGTTATTGCTATACAGGCTGCTCGCCATAGAGGTTTACATTTAATTATAAAACACAAAAAAGTCACATGTGCCTTTGACGAATTGTAAGCTTTCCTAAGTAAAATAGGATATGAAATAGATGTCTCCCACAATTATACAAAAATACAATAACAACACCATAGAATTTTGCGCGGACTCATTGTACTCATATGTCAGAGGTCAGAGGGCGCCACCTTGACTCATAAACAAAGCGCTTACTGTCGTGGGGCACTCTTCTGGTTGAGCTATGATGCAGTGGCATACGTGGTGCCACTGCACCTGCGAACCACCACGACCGTAATGTGCGGGCGTTAGAATGTGCGGGCCCACTTATTGTCCGTCCGGCGCCGGATGCCCGCTCGTAGTGTTGACACCGATGGCAGTATACGCCTGTCTGGATCCGCGCCGCCAGTGTAAGGGGCAGAGGTGCCGATTGTTTCTTTGTTGAAACACCCCTTGTGTTTCAACAAAGAAACAATCGGTTACATATGACCGAAAAAGCAGGCCAGCCAAGGCTTGGTGGTAACCCTACCCCGACGACCTAATCCTACAGTAGAACCACTGGGGTCTTCCAGGTTCACTATTTTCCTTTCTTCCTATTTCTTGTTACTTCACTTGTTTTCACTTGTGGACCATGTCATACTTTCGAATCTGCCCTGAGCCCTATCCCTCGAACAATACCGTCAAGAGAGCCTCATTTTTCGGTCGTATTTTGCCCGAATTTTTACTTAATTTTTGTTATGGCTGACCTGGTTTTCTTTCTTTATTTTTAAAATTCTCATAGTTACATATATGTGTTATTCATATTTACAATCGTTACAGTTTTTTCTATTATTGTACATAAGTTTTATTAACATTCATAAAAAGACTAAAAAGTTATTCATAAGTAAATATAGAAAATGTAACAATTTTCCGCGTATTTCTTCAAACATTTCTTAAAAACTTTTATATGCTACGACTAATTATTATAAAATGTACATGAAAACAAAGAACAAACATTACTCTATCAGAAAACAATACACAAATAAACGTGACATCTAAAAAAGGAACCTAAAACATATGTAAAATAAGAAGAAGAATAAGAAAATGATAAAATATAAAAATAATAAGAAAATTAAGTTTCCTGCCTATATCCTTTACATTATTGAGGTTTAATGATATAAAATGACTTCTTATAATAAATTCTCACATGACTAACATTATTTAAAGTTGATATAAGGCAAAAAATTAAAATTGTATCCAAAACTATCGTACGAGGAGAATGAACATAGCTATACATCTATACACGTTATTTACTTTCTACAAACGCTACGCGAAGACTACTTTGACGTACACTTGCACTTTTGGTCTTTGTCACACAAACACATTCATTGATTACCTTTCTCCGTGGTCGTCGCCGACACTTACAGTACCTCTTTCGGTATTGAATGCAACCATTTTACGATTTGATCAAATAAATGTTCATGAGGAGAAACACCCACAGGGAAGGCCACAGTTGCGTTGGTACGACGATTTAAAAAGAACAGCTGTAGTGAAATGGTTGGAAATAGCCCAAAACCGACAGAAATGGAATTTTACATAGAAACGATTAGAAAATGGCTAAGAAGAATAAGTTTTCATGAAATGCCACTTTTCCATGAAATTCTCAATCGTCTTATGATATGGGCAATTTAACGATGCGGCTATGATAGACACCAGCAAACTGTTGCGGTATGCCCGGATGAAAGAAGGATTACCTTAATATATGCTTATATATGCTTTCACGATCGTGAAAGATATCATACTCAAAAAGACTCTGCCATCTCTTTAGCTTTATCTATCTTAATCACCTTGTACAACACCCTGGGGAAAAGATGGGGCGGTACCAATCTGGACCTGTTAATCGAATCTTCCTGCCTTACGTTACATCTTCCCTACTATCTTTTAATTATATGATAATGTTTGATCCTATAGTTCTTCTCAACTTCAGGTATTGGCGTGGAACCGAAACATTATTTTATATTCATCATGTTGCAAAAGAACTGTAAGTTTGTGGCTGAAATCATTGACATGTGACAAAACTGAAAAGTTGATGCGTTATTTAATATAATTTGTGTGTGTCAATAAGTGTGTTATAGACCATCTGATGTTAAACTTAGATCCACTTGTGTCTAGTGGATTATTTGAGTAAGATCAATTGACAACCGATCCCAAGATTAATAATCGTAGGACTGAGACACAGGTAACGGTTAATAACAAGCACGCACAAACGCACGCACGCACGCACGCCCGAAGGGTCATTAGTGAATAGTCATTACTGGTTCCTTAAAAATCTGTCAAAAAAATCGTATGCTTTATTTTTCTTACTTTGTAAAAAAAGCCTAAGTAATTGTGTTTTTTTATTTTATTTCAGTTACTTGCAACTTCATTGCAAGTTAACAAACCGTCGCAAATGACCATCTCACCCGGGAGCATCCTGTACCGCGGCGGGTATGATACGCGCGCAAAGAACCGTGAAATTGGTTTATTCGCTCGATCCGATGAATAATTAATATCGTAACGTTCGTCTAGCCATACGCGCCTAGATTAAAGCGATCTGCATTTATAGCGTGGGAAACGATGTGTGGTGGGTCTTTTGGTGTTCTGTTTTTGGTGACGGATTTCATTGATAACCCTTTATTAAGTCGATCTGGTACTATTGACGGATCGCGATTGATTCTATCTTCATAATTTAATTATGATCAATACATATAAAAAGACAGTAAACATCGAGTGTCTCTAATCACATTACCCAGCAGCATAAAATATTATTTAATTTCTCAAAATAATATTCCGTAGCTGTTACACCTTGTACCCTTTTTATTTATTTTTTTGTGTATATATGATCTTTTTGATTACATCTGTCTATGTAATCAGCGTTTTTAAAAAAACGCTTTAAATTTCAAGAAGTTAAACCAAATAGTATTATGGCCATTAATTTATCCGGCAGATTAATTTGTGACGCGCCATCTGGTGAGATATTGTATCATTTATCTGGGAGTCTGGAACGCGTGCTATGACTTTACCATATTCCCGCCAAATTGCTAACGATTAAATCGATGAACGAATTTATTTTAAGTCAAAATATTTAAAGTCTTATTTTACGTTGTGATTTTATTGCCAAACATTCGTTTCAATATTGCTTATTTACGATAATATTTCATAAAGATAATATGTCATATCTATCTATATATATATATATATATAGATAGATATGACATATTACCTTTATGATTGCTGTTCGTTAGTCTCGCTAAAACTCGAGAACAGCTAGACCGATTTGGCTAATTTTGGTTTTGAATGATTTTCCAGGGAAGGTTTAAAACGTAATAAAATATGAAGAAATTGAAGGAAAATAGTAAAAACCACAATGTTATTTTCCCATAGGTACAAATAGTCCGTATGTGTATCAAACCTTTGACACATTATTTCATTCTCAGGCAATACGAAGTTTGCCGTTTTAAGATAAAAATGGCAGTTGGGGCAGATGAGTTCTAGAATGGTGACCGTGCGCACGCTGTGCACGAGCACGCGACACATGGGTCTATTTGTTTGACAACGTGGGTCACCGTTTCCACTGCAGCACACGCTACACAGAAAATCACGTGTCACGACTGTACATACAGGCCTGTACATACAGGCTTCGCTTCCTTGCCCCTCTCACCCACCACCCGGCCCCCGCTTAAGTGCACCACGTGGTCCGCATGTACAGCGTGTCTGACGTTTTTTTTTTCATTTATTCGTTGCGAGCGTTGAACTCCGTGCTCGCATATTCAAGGAAGCCACGAGTTTCAATACATGCGTATGCTGTCCGTGGGTTGCAGTGGACACAATATCATATATTTTCTTGCAAGGTGAAACTTGACCTACGTGTGTATCCTCCGTGCGCTGCGGTGGGTCCGCGGCCTAAATTGAATCGCATTGAGACGTCATGGCACGGGTCCAGGTCAGTATAAGTTAAATCAAAATAGCATTACGGCCATCATTGGTCCCATTAATCTATCCGGCAGATTAACCTGTGACGCGCCATCAGGTGAGATATTGTATCATTTATCTGGAACGCGTGCTATTACTTTCCCATATTCCCACCAAATTGCCAGCGATTAATTAAATCGACGAACGATTTATTTTAAGTTGAAGTGTTTAATTTGTGAATTTTTCATACGATTTTTCATGGAGATTGTTTATTGTTACTGCATTACGAAAAATGCGAAAAGGCTTACTATAAACTCGAGGACTATCTCAAGGATAGAAATGTTTGGCTAAATGCTGATCTAGCTCCACAAGGGTGTTAAATGTAATAATCAAAGTGTAATGTTGATATTATATTGTTAATTTTAAGTTTGTTTAAATTATGGAAAATTGTAAAAATATGCCTAAGAGATATTTTTAAAATAGCCGACTGAGTTTTTTCCGGCATGTTTTTCTCAGATCATATTGGCCTTTGGAACTTTGCCGGTGAATGACAAAGAATGACTCTTTTTCTTTTCTTTTTATTTTATGTTATCAGTTTGTAAAGGGGAAATGAGACATTCTACTGATATACTTTTTACATTAGTTTATTATATTTAGTTTTATCTTAGTGATATTCTTGACTTTACATAAATTTTTATCTTGTTTAACATGTATATTCATTGTTCTTCACTTTAATTTATTTCATTTGTTTTTGACGTGTCATGAGAGGTACCTGTCACCCTAAATGAATAAATGAGTTTCTGATTCTGATTCTGCGTTTCAAATTTGCTAATTTATGGAACGTTATTTAAAAAAGATAATGTACGGGGATAATACAATAGTGATTTAATAATGACAATTATGTTAAAAATTGTCTTGAAATGAAAATTACCAAAATTTAGGTATTGTTTATTGTCAAGGCTAATTACGCGAACTATAGACCATAGATCTACGGTCTAAATTCTAAATATGACAAGTACTTACTCGTACTATCCCAAAAACATTATGTCCCCTGTCTTTCTTTCTTAGAACTTTTCAAAGTTGAAAAGGGACCAAAACTTCAACTTTATTTTTAAAATAAAATCAGTTTAACAGTATCAGCCAAACATTTAATTAACTCACTTCGTTAGATATTTCTTCACCCGATTTGGCTTAAGAAACAACAAGCAATTTAATATTTACTTAGCCAATCCAATATACGTTGATAACTCGTTCTCTACATTCTAGACCAAATCTTGGATCGTTTTAATATTCGAACTGTTTAATTAAGCTGGGGTCCGCGGTGCAATCAAGGGATTTGATAATAACCCCAAATTGCCATTACCTCCGGCGCCTTATTAATTTTCTTGTTTGCTTCATAGCTGTATAATTGATTTTTTGAAATTACATTGAGTTTCCAATGTTGATAACAGGTATCGTTGTTAAAAATAGAAATAGCTAATTCAGTGCAATTTCTGTTTTTGATTACGCAATGGTAATTTAATATAAATAGTAATTTATCACTTACAATAGAGATTTATTATTATTATTATAACCAATATCAAAAAAGGAGGATGTTCTATGGTCGACGTATACCTAACTATGTTTTTTTATTTGTACGTGCAAGTTATTTATCGGCATTTGCACTTAAAATTGAAAAATGCAAATTTAAAAGAGATTTTAAAAAACAACTCATTTAAAAAACCAGATAATTGCACCCCTAAAAATAAAAACTGCCTCGGTAGCCTAGTGGTAGCAGGCCACTACTACTACGCTGAGGTCCTGGGTTCGATTCCCGGGTAGGGGGTTATCAGAGATAATGGTGAAAAAGCCTTTATCTCTGGTTCTATTGGGATTTTTCCATTTTCTGGAAATTTCCCAGTACCTCAAAGTTTGTTAATGTGCCCGGAGATGTCAACAGGCTCGCCACCTGTTACATGGGCCAAAACGTAACCGGCGAATCGTGGGTGTTTGCATGTATGCTTGAATGCATGCATTTACCTCTGCCTACCCCTTCGGGGATTACAGGCGTGAAGTTACGTAAAAATAAAAAACAATAGAATACAGATTAAATCCCAAAGAGCATTACACTTTTTATTAAATATTAAGAAGTTCAGCCACTCATTAAGCGAACTAAAAATCTACTGACAGATGTCCAAATATTAAGTAAAAAATTTTATTTTATATTTTTAATCTCCACCAAAATCCTAAGAAACAATCAATTTCATCCCGCGTAAAGTCGGTAATATTTACGCACCTATAAAACGTACCGCCAACGTTTTCAACATTGGAATAATCAGAAGCCAACCCTTCACTGCAGCGAACGGTATGAAATACGTTTTATAGCAACATTAAAATTCACCGCCGAACAAACGCTATGAAAATCTTAAATTTCGTCTTGATTGCTTCAACGACTTCGTTGGAAAGTGGTCTGAATATAGGAATGGAATAGTTTACCTCTGGTTTATTGTTTAATGTTTCGTTTTATGAAAAGGACGTGTTGACTTACAAAAATCTTTCTTTCATTTAACAAAACAACCTTTGATTCAAATATTAAAGCTATGTATACAGTTTCATGGACTATTTTTGTAAAGCTTATAAAGACTAACAACAGTCTCGTCTCGGCACACGAACAAAGTGCTCGCGTACGTCGTTAGAGTATTGGTTTACACCGGATTGTGTTACGTGTACTGTCTTTGTACGAAGTGCGCGCGAGCTCGCGCGGCTTCTCGGCCACTACGGCTTATAATTATGGACGAAATCATTGATGAACGAGAGTTTGAAGAGACTACAAGGATGAACAATTCAAGTTTTATGAATGAACAGGAAATGTCAGCTAATAATACAGAAGAGAAACAATACCATTTAGAGATTTCTACGGAAGGGATTGAGAAGTTAAGACCAAGTAAAAGGGATAGAAAAGATGATCAGGACGAGTGGACATTGGTGCAAAATAAGGAAAAAAAGTGTAAAGCTACCGAAAAACAGAAGTGTGAGATATACATATCTTCTAATGAATTAATGCCTAAACAATTTGCATTGGCAAAGTTTTTTAAAAGTATTGGAATAGTTAATATAACAAAAATTAAATCTTAATATATATAAATCTCGTGTCACAATGTTTGTCTTCAATGGACTCCTAAACCACTTAACCGATTATAATAAAATTCGCACACCATATGCAGTTCGATCCAACTTGAGAGATAGGATAGTTTAAATCTCAAATTATAGTCGCAATTTTAATTTATTGCTAATTATTTGTCTGTTATTATTTGACAGTCACAATTATCTGTTAACTCCAAATGATTCTAACAGATGTGTCTAACCTTTCGACTGGGTTGAGTAAGTAATCAATAGATGGCGCTGCTATGGTAAATCTACAAACGTGTCATATAAGCTACATTTTAACAGCATAATTACCACGTGTTGTTGACGCTATAAAATTAATTAAATTTATTTTGTAGTGAACGAAATACCGTATAATTAAATTATTTCCACTTTTTAAATTTTTGATGTTAGCATAGCCGGCCACGTGTTACATAGACTGAAGTGTAAATTGAATTCATCTTATATTGAATGAAGATAATACAGTGAAATTAATCCTGTTTTTTACTTATTTGTGCTTCATTGATCAAAACTTTATAATTTAAACGTTGATGTTGACGAAATTAACTTCCAGATACAACAGTTCGATACTGTTGTTGCTGAAAATGAAAGTGTAAATTTTCCGATTGAATTTTTACATTCATTAGATATCCCTGGAATGCCACTACATAATCTTCGATTAAAGATTGGTTCCCCTATTATTCTCCTCTGTAATTTGAATCCACCTCAATTATGTAACGGTACGCGTTTGGCCATCAAAAAGATCACCGGAAACATTCTTGAAGCAACCATTTTGGCTGGGAAGCTTAAAGGAAAAGTGGGCCTGCTGCCACGTATTCCGATGATACCATCAGATTCTACCATACCCTTCAAAAGGCTACAGTTTCCAATTCGTTTAGCTTTCGCCATGTCTATAAATAAATCTCAAGGTCAAACAATGTCCATTTGTGGTTTAGATTTGGAAAATCCATGTTTTTCTCATGGGCAACTATATGTTGCGTGTTAACGTGTTGGGAAACCGTCGAATCTATTTGTGTTAGCTAAAGACAGGTTAACCAAAAACATTGTGCACCGATTGGTGTTAAATTAAATTGAAATTGAAAGTATTTATAATTCAAAAAAATAGATATTAATGTTTAAAAGTTTAAGACTGTCTGCCTTGCCTACCTCATTCATGAGTTTAAGCGTCACATGTTATTTACTGTATTATACTGTAATATACTTATATTTGTCATAAAATTAAATGGAAATAATAAATCTGATAAATTTTTATTTTGTATCAATTGATTTCTGCTTAATATCAAGTGTAAGAACATTTTAATTAATTGTGTTCAACGTACTTCCCCTTCAAATCTCAATCCAGTGAATTTGTATACCAACATCAACATTTTCGTCTTTGTTCGTAAATAATTTCATTGTACTAAAGAGTTATCGTAGTAGAAAGTCAAATAAGGAGATCACCAAATTTTTTTACGAATACTATCTGTGTGAAAAAGCATAGTGGACTTCGTGACTGATGTTCTCTTATTGTTCCTCTTAGATTGTTTACTATAATGTAATATAACAAAAACTTTAGCCACAGCAACGCGTGGCCGGGTCAGCTATATATATATAAAAATCAATTGCTGTTCGTTAGTCTCGCTAAAAATCGAGAACGGCTGGACCGATTTCGCTAATTTTGGGTTTGAATGATTTTTGGAAGTCCAGGGAAGGTTTAAATGTTAAGAAAATATGTAAAAATTGAAAGGAAATAGTAAAACCCACAATTTCGTATACATCAAACTTTTAACAACATTATTTAATTCTGTGGCAATACGAAGTTTGCCGGGTCAGCTAGTATATTAATAATTATAGAATACGATTGGAACTAGAAAGCAGAGAAAGCGTAAGTAAATTTGAAAATTGCCAAGAAATTATTGATAGAGGATGGAGAGTACAGAGGGCTATGGAAGTTAATTTATGTTAAGGCGTTATTAAGGATGTAGACATAGAACTAAAGGAGGAAGATATTTTAAAGGTTATAATTTACCCAGAGCCTGCAGAACTCGTGTCAGTCACTAGACTTTTGCGCCGTAAGTCTGAGCGTGATGGTTGGACACTGAGCGAGGCGGTGAGTCTCTGTTTCAAGGGCTCCTTTCGACCAGCGTACATTACTGTGGATGGGTTACGCATAAAAAAAGTTGACGCTTACATTTTCCCAGTTTTACAATGCTCTCGCTGCTGAAAGCATGGCCATGTAACAAAAAAATGTCCTTCTTCTAAAGTAGTGTGTCCCAAGTGTCCCACCAAAACTGTGAGACCAAAAAATTCAAATGTGTCAATTGTAACAACCAACATATGGCTTTACTACGTTCATGCCCCGCGTATGTTAAGGAAAGGCGACTTCGCGAATTAATGGCGGAATATAATTGCACATATAAACGCGCCTTAACTATTTATGTCCCGGTCGTAGGTTTTGAGTCTGAAGATCAATATAATACGTGGGAGCAGGAGATAAATTTGCCTAGTGCAACACCAATCGAGTTCACATCATCAACTCCGAATCAACGACCATCATTTGCTGAAGTAGCCAAGCAATCAGTTCGACACAAACAGCACAGCCAGGAGAAAAATGTTAACATAAGAGAAAAAATTAAACACAAGTTTGAGAACGATGCAAGGCTGCTAGATTTCGATAACCCAAATAAAGATGAGGCCGATCATAGATCTGAGTGCAGAGGAAAAAAGAAAAGAGAAGTTAATTTTAGTGAGCTTTTAACCAGATTGAAGGAAATTTTATTTTTAAGATCTGACACTATAGTAGTTAAAATTCAAAACATTATTAAGTGTTGTTTAGAGTGGGTTTTATTAATTGCAGTTAAAAATATTTCTGATTGGCCAGTTTTAAAAAAAAATTTGGACTGTTTTGGAAGTTAATGGCACACACTAATTAAAATAAATATTATTCAATAGAAAGCGCAAAGTGTGCGGCCCAAGTTGTTAATGTTAGATAATTTACAATGTCAAGAATATCCACATTGCAGCCCTGAATGAGGCCTGGTTAGAAGTCGATAGCTGTTTAAAGGTAAACAGTTACAATATTTTTTGCAAGGATAGAATGAACTCGTACGGTGGAGTCGCGATTTTAGCTCACAATTCTCTATAAGTTGACTTATATGATTATCATAGTCCCAATCCACATATTGAAGTACTTATTGTTAACATTCATAATTGTTCCTATATCAATAAAGTAATATCTGTTTATTGTGCACCATCTGTCCGCACTAGTCAATCTGATTGGGAACATCTATTTAATATTGCGGACAAAAAAACGGTCATATTGGGTGATTTTAATGGCCACCACACTAATTGGTCATTAAAAACAGATTTACGTGGATGTCAAATCCATGACGCCTTGCTGAATAGTAAATGTGTCTCATTAAATTTAAATAACACTCAGGCACGTATAAAATTAGTAAATGGCAGATTACAACAATCTTCGCCAGATATATCTTTAGTTACATCCGATATTGCGTTTAGGTTCAACTGGACTACAATGAATGAGACCCTTGGAAGTGACCACTTAATCATTAAGCTCACTACGTCCTCTGAATACAATTATGATTATGCTGAAGTACGGCGAAATTTTAAAAAGGCCGATTGGAGTTCTTATACACAACATTAACATAATTTGTTTAGTGAATTTGATTATTGCGTAAACAATTCTCAGCGAATGTATGATGATTTTTTAAAACATATTAATACTGCCGCTGAGCGTTTTATACCATATGTTAAAATTAATAGGAACCCTAGTAATAACTTCAAACCCAAACCGTATTGGCAAACATCAATATCGAAGGCAGTGGCAGAGCGGCGCCTGGCTCTTGCAATGTTCCGACGTAACCCTACTCCCAACAATCTTGTAAAGTTAGAAAACAATATTCAAAATTCACAAAAATTAAATGCACCAATCTAGAAATACACATTTTTATGACTATTGCTCTTCATTGGACGGTACAATAACACAAAGTGAAATGTGGCGAAAAATTAATTGGCTGAAAGGATATAGATCACCACGATTTTATATTGACAAACCACAGGCTGACTCACTGTTACATAGCTTAACACCGGACTATGTTTTGCCTAAAAACCCTGTTTTCGATTCATATAAAACCAGCTTAGACTCGCAGATAAATATACAAGAATTGAATCACTGCATGGGCCGTAAAGATACGTCACCTGGAAGTGACCATATCTCATATTCTATGATATTAAATCTGCCAGATAATGCTAATTCTATTCTGTTAACTTTATATAATACTTTTTATTCACTGGGGTTCGTCCCCGCTCAGTGGCGAGATATTACAATTGTGCCGATACCCAAACCGGGCCGTGACCCACAATCAAATGGTTCTCTTCGTCCTATATCGTTGATATTATGTCTCTGTAAAAACTTTCACAGCATTTTAATGAAACGTTTAGAGTGGTATATAGAGAAAAACAACTTTTTTTCCCCGAATACGACAGGTTTTAGGAGATGTAGGTCGACTATAGACAATCTTGCAAGTTTGGTTACACGGATGCAGGTCGGTTTCTCGCAAAATCGTATAACTATCGCCGCTTTTGTAGATATTAATAATGCCTATAATAATATTAACGTAACGTACTTGATTGAAACCATGACTAAATTAAAAGTAAGTCCTACCCATTGCAAATACATTTGGATTTTTTTGAAAGAGAAACATCTTAAAATTAAGACAGATTCATATTTTGGTCATAGAAGTACATGTCAAGGCCTGGCACAGGGAGATCCCATCTCACCCTTACTCTTTAATATAGCAACTATGCATATATGTAAATACATAAACAATTTTTTCATTTCACAATATGCAGATGATTTCGTGTTATACACAACTTGTGATCATAGAGAGGAAGGCAAGAAAAAATTACAACTAGCTCTAAATCATTTGATATATTTATTTGGTCCAATGGGGCTAGAAATTTCGCCATCTAAGAGTAAAATATGTATTTTTAAGAGGGGCTATAAACCTGAAGTGATTAATATCACTATTAACGGTATGCCACTAGAGCTTTTTTTTTTTTTTTTTTTTTTTTTTTTTTTTTTTTTTTTTATGTAATGGAAGTGGCAAACAAGCATGCAGTTCACATTGATGTTAAGTGATGACTGCAGCCTATAGACACCCACACAAAGACCGAGGTCAAAATGCAAATGCGTTACCACTCCTGAGGCCTAAGGGTGTTATGCCTCTGTGCCGGAAATTACAGGGCCGAAAAATAAAAGAAGCTTGTAAATAATATTAAATACTTAGGATTGTGGCTGGATAAATCACTGCGTTGGTCTAAACATATTAACGAACTCAAAGAAAGTACATAAAAATTATTAAATATTTTTAAAACATTGTCTGGATCACATTGGAGCATTTATCCGAGTCATCTCAGGCGTATATATATGGCTGTTATTCGTAGCAGGATGGATTATGCGAGTGCAATATTTGGAAACAGCGGTAATACTCACCTTTATAAATTAGATAAGATACAAAACCAATGCATGCGCACTATTGGAGGGTTTATAAAATTCACTGCTATACTCGTCATGGAATGTGAATTATATTTGCAGCCACTCCAGTTCCGTAGATACTATCTAGCTGGTAAATTCTGGTTAAAGGTTAAGTCACTTTCTAATAATGAATTGATTAGTCTACTCCAACAATTTAGTTCTCTATGTCATAACAATTATTGGACACATAAATCTAAACCGTTATTAGTAAGAGTGCACGATCAACTTAAAACGCTAGCTATTCATTCAAGTGAACAATTGGGGATGTTTTCTTTAGAAACGTGGGTTAGCAATGTGAATCTTTCATCGGTGGTGGAACCACACATGCAAACCATTGAAACTTCAAAACACCAATATCAAGCTTCTCATCTGAAATTAATTTGTAACGAAGTTCTAAATAGATGTTACAAGGATTTTTATAAAATCTTTACAGATGGTTCTAAAAGTGTTAATGGCTATGGTGGTGCAGCAATATATGACTGTTAAACAAACACTTTCATCAAATTACAGATAACATCTAATATTTCTATAATGTACACGGAATTAATCGCCATAGCTGAGGTAGTTTCATATATTGGCTCTTGTGAGGCTGGCAGGTTCGTAATTGTGACAGATTCCAACAGTGCTATTCACCATTTGGCTCGGTGTACCTCGAATATTCGAGGCACTCCGATAGCTCACAGCATCTTGGAACTTTTACATAGTATGAGGAGAAAAAGTATAATTGTTAAAATTCGGTGGGTCACATCGGTTTACTAGGTAATGAAGTGGCTGATCGCCTCGCTAAAGAAGCAGTTATAGATGGAATTCCTTTTGGTTGTTAACCTTATTTTTCTGACCATATACATTTAATAAAAAAACGCTGTAGACAGATGTGGAAGGAATATTTTAATGAAAGGTCTTTAACAAAGGGAATCTGGTAGAAAACTATTCAGCCTTGCCTTACAAAATCACCCTGGTTTGCTGGCTCCATGATTTCTAGATCGAATATTGTGATTGTCTTAAGAATTCGCTCTGGTCACATTCCTCTTAATAAATTTGCATACTTAATGGGAAAGTCCTCTACTCCAAATTGTGTAGAATGTGATGTTGTAGAAGACGTGTATCATATTTTGGTGGAATGTGCCAGAAATGAGGTCGAGAGGACATTACTACGATTGGAAAATGGAATCGATCTAAGAGAATTTGGTAATTGTAATAGCATTCTAAGTTTTCCTTAATAAAGTGAAGCGAAAGCGATATACCACCTTGTCAAAGTATAACTACTTTTACAAGGCTACTTTTTAAGCGTAGATTGTAAGTGACTTTAATAACAATGAGGATGTCATGATCAATGTTTGATCAAACCCTCTCTTAATATAATAAAGATTAAAAAAAAAAGACTAACAAGTTTGGTGAACATTGTGTTCGTCTATACCAAACGGTTTAGTGGTCACACGCCATTACCTAAAGCATCATATCTCGGCAGTTTTTCTCCGATTTTTCAATCGTAATTAAATATGGCCTATAGCACTCGCTCTGCAAATCTTAAATTCCGTCTTGATTGCTTCAACAACTTCGTTGAAACGTGGTCTGGATATAGGAATGGAATAGTTTACCTCTGGTTAATCGTTTTTTTTTTTGGACATAAAATATTTTAATTCGTTTTATAGGTTTGACTACCCTGCTAGTCCTTCGCTGTGTGTTGGCCGCTTGATTCGAGGGTCGCAGGGTCAGGTAATAGGTACATAAACAATATTGTGACTCGGCCCTGTCCACTTGCGCACGTAAACACCATCTGAGTTTAAGTATCTGCCTTATTTTTACTGGTCTTAGAGTTCCAGTCCAGGGTCTCGAGGGCGTAGGCACTACCACATTACCTTATTTATCTGCCGCTAAATGGTAGTGTTCATCACTATCGTGCTCTGGTTAGATGGTAAAGTTCACTCGCATATTGTGTGTGTTATTGCGAAAAAATGCTTTTAGATTTACTTTCACATTTACGTATAAATATGGATTCAGTTGCTTCCTTTATGTCTAACGAACGAAGTACAGATCTGACTCATTACTAGTTTAGTATTATTTCGTAAGTTATGATCTCGAATTACTTATATTCACATAAATATATGAGCAGTTTTATAATAGGTACCTTTTGGGTAAGCCGGATGAATAAAAGTTTGGCATAGATACATCAAAGCAAAAAGCAATATCAGCTAAGGCCATACAATTTCGTAACGAAATAAACTTTTTAAATCTTTTCATAGGCGTTTTTTACCTCAACTCAAATCTCCCTCAGAATTCCATGACAATTTCTTCTTCCCGCCAAAATCCCTTCAGGCGTACAGGAAAAAAAACACGAAAGAGACTATTTGGAACTACAATAAGGCTAAATACCCAACGGAGCCGCGCGAGTGGTTTGAGACGAGGTGACAATATTATTTGAGCCAAAATTGGGATCCAGCGCATTTATTAAAGCGAGAACCGGCAACAAAGGCATGATATTGAATTGTAAGGAACGGTGGACAGGAATCAGGTAGTAATGGAGGTGGCAACTTCACTTTTGGATTATGAAGCTTTGGGTTCTGGCTAAATCGCCAAGTTTTCTCTAGAAGCAACATTTTTTATGATGAAGTTAGTATTTAGCACAAAGTTTTTATAAGACCTGACGATCTTATCTAGAAATTATGTTAAGCACAGAGCACATTCAGATTAAGCAGTAAGGTTAACCAGTGATGATTACGCTCTCAATCTTCACCAGAGTGATACACTACCACACCGCGGACACTCGGCTAAAATTCCATACAAACGCTTATACTGGTTACCTACTAGACAGACATCAATCAGGATGTGTTTTACACGCACACACATAGTTATCCTCTCGCAACCTCATTGCACGAGGCTATCGGCATGGTATTACAGGCGCGGTGCGGGCTGCAAGAGGGGAAATTAGGCAGGACGTTTAATTGTCCATTCTATACGTAGTATTATTACATATTCTCTGTCACTACTGTCAATACGGATGGACTACAACTCCTAGGTAGTGCCCAGCTAAAGTGAATACACCTCCTGTTTCCCATGATGCTACGCCTAAATATCATCACTGGCATCGACCATCCCTTGGCACAAACATCTTCTTACTGGTGGTAGAGTCCAAGTGCTTGGAATCGAGGGCGTAATCTATTTATCTATCTGCCACCAAAACCAAGTGTTCAGCACTATTGTGTTCCGGTTAGATGGTAATATATGGCCCCGTAATAACTATCACGGGTGTGTGATGGGCAAATTAAAATGCGCGTTTCTGTGCTTCGGAGGGCACGTTAAGCCGTCGGTCCCGGTTGCTATCGATAGATAGCAGTCGTTAAACCTTGTCAGAGGCCTTATGGGCGGTTTGAAAACATCCGACAGCGGGTTCGCCACTAACCCGTATCTCCACCAATCCGAATAGGAGCAGCGTGGTGGAGTAAGCTCCAGGCCTCCCCCCAAAAAGGGGAAAGACTCGTGCCCAGCAGTGGGACGTATAATGGGTTGCCATTATTAATAACTATCACAGAGACAAAAGAACTACTTACTCAGGTATAGCAATGTATCTACCTTTGATCTCTGGTTTTTGTGTAGATGCCAATAGACTGCAGTCATCACTTAATATCAATGTGAACTGCACGCATGTTTGCCTAATTGGTTACACAAAAAAACCTTTCAGAGGTCTCCAATATTATTCGCAAATTCAAATTGTTTGTACGGTTGTAAAGTTTCTACTAATAAAAATTAAGCTCATGGAAAATGTTCCATGTTTTCTCATCGGTAGGAATATCTTTTCAAATCCAGTGTACCAACGATGCCACCTCAAAAGCAAGCCTATCGTTTCGCAGCTGAAGGTGTCAGATCACACTAGGCGCTGAGGGTCGGGCGGTAGGTGACACGCACAAAGAACCTCCGACTTCTTTCATTGTAGATTAAATTCTTTGCTTCCCGCACACCTAGTGGCAGCCGTGTTAGCCAGTTACAGCGAAGCTTTAGCTGATAAGAAAAATTTTAAAGGTGTACTAGGGATTTACCCCTTTATTCATAAACATATTTTAGCTAAAGTGTTGCTAATCTCTCCTTTGTCTTTTTCTATCCTGCACATTTGAAAATGCAACTGACAAAGACAAAGCTTCTATAGCTAAAATGTATCTAATGTACGTTTATGAATAAGGGGTTAGTGTTCAAAGAACACTCTAAGTAATTATGTACAGTCAGAGGACTTTCTTATAAGTTCGCTCTCGAGCGCCATCACTCCAGTGTTCGGCGCTATCGTGTTCCTATCAAGTGGTAATGTTCGATTGTGTTACTTCCGTCGCAGAAGCATAACTGCTTATGCCTCAGGAGTGGCAATACATCTACCTACATATTTTTTTAGTTTGTACAGAGATTTCACTTACCAACAACATGAAGAAAAATAACATATTGTACGGCCCTGTAGGTAATTTCCGGCTCAGAGGCATAACGACTTGGACCTTAGAAGCAACACATCTATATTTAAATCCCTGGTTTGATGTAGATGTTTACAGGTATTACTTATCATCTATGTGAACTGAAGGTAGGTACGCTTATTTGCCGCTTCATGACAAAAATATACGAGTAGTAATAATAAAAATGACAACCCTTGATACGTCCCACCTGGGCACGAGTCTCTCCCCTTCTTGAGGGGAGGCCTGGAAATTACTCCACCACGCTGCACCAATGCGGATTGGTGGACATACGGTTTAGTGGTCAACCCGCTGTCGGATGTTTTCAAACCGCCCATAAGGCCTCCGACAAGCTTTTACGACTGCTATCTATCGACAGCAACCGGGACCGATGGCTTAACGTGCCCTCCGAAGCACGGAAACGCGCATTTTAATTTGCCACTAGCGGTAACGCATCACACACCCGACCGCACCCGTATCTCTTAACTGAGTAGATCGCTTCCGATCTTCACCAGCTACGAAACCATGCGCGCTTCGATTCAAAAACATAGTATCGTTTCGCTTTCCCCGGATAACAAGCCTCGTTAATATCCGATCTTTCCTCAACAGCTTAATCTCTTTGGCCGCAGATTTAATACATATTTCATTGGAATATTTCACAAGGTATATTTCTTCCTTTCTTACCCTCAGTTGTTTGTTAACAGAGGTTTATTACATGGCGCTTTCTTTCAATGAATTGTTCAGAAGTTTGATTGTTAATGGTCGAAAAAAGTGCGAGACGCTGAAAGGCTTTTAATGTCGGTTCATTTTCAAGTTTGGCTGCGAAAAAAATTGATACGTAATTTCTCTTTTATGGTTCCAGATCTTACATTAACACTTGTTCGTGTTATTTATGCTATTAAGTGACTATTCGTGTTAAGAAAATATGTAAGTTCTTGTCTGTATTTTGCTGAAGTGTTAAAGCCACGGGCAAATTGAGAGCAACGCGGGCCACAGGCCGACCGAAGGGGAGTAGCGTTTATTACCGATGTAACACAGTCTGTCATTTTTTGCATCGGGAACACGAATCGAGGAACACTTGTTACACACACACACTACAAAAATCGCGTATTACTACCAGACTAACACCTTGACTTTAACAAAATACATAAACAATTTCATGCACGTACACATTTAAACATCTAGGCGACAGGCATAGGCACACTTGTGCTTCACAGAGGGGAAAGCCTGAAAGCCTTTTTTTTTTCGAATTTACTTATGTAGGTTGCTCGTCTCGAACCGGTGAGTACAAAAGGCTCTCAGCCTAAACAAATTTACACATCTGCCTAAGGGAGACCCCTGCGGGTCCGATCCTTGGCTTAGGGCGTTGTGGATTCCTATGTGTCCCACAAAGGACATATGCGATTGGGGGTGGTGCAACTTTCGCTCTAATCATCGATTGGTGGTAACCGGAATAACGACCACGCGGGTCGTGATAGGGTCGGGGTTGGAGGCTACGTGGAACGCGGCAGCGCGTTCGTCGGGTACACTTGTAAGCAGTAGATTTGCTATGTTACACGAAAACAGAGAAAAATATGCTTAGTGAATAGTAATATGTTCGAACTCAAGTATACCGCACTGCACGCATTTATGAGTTACGCACACTCTTGTCGGTTGAAACGGACGCTGAACGTCACACTAGTGTAGTATGAGTAATAATAATATTATAATAGCAACCCTTGTACGTCCCACGCTGGGCACGAGTCTGTCCTCTTTTTAGGGGGAAGCCTGGAGCAAACTCCACCACGCTGCTCACGCTGCGGTTGGTGGAGATACGAGTTAGTGGCCAACCCTCTGTCGGATATTCGAACCGCCTTTAAGGCCTCTACAAAGTTTAACGACTGTTATCTATCAATAGCAACCGTACTGCTGGAGTAGTATGAGTACTGCTGGAGTATTGAACCAAAAATAATTGAAAGTGATGATCACTAGCTTATTACGTTCACTGTTGGAGTGAGGCACAAAATGTTTGTAACAATATAGAAAGAAAGAAAGAAAACATTTATTTGGACAGCACAGAGACACAAAAAAGCGAAATTATTAGATTACAAACAATTAATTGGACATGACAAAATAAAACACAGTAAAAGTTAACAAAAAGAGATTAAGTCTCACGGCTGGTCCAAATGGGAGCCTAGATCAGCTTCATGTCAGGTCGATAACATCAATCGACCTATGTACCTCAAAATATAATGCCTCTGTAGCCTAGTGGTAGAAGGCCACTACTGCTATGCTGGGGTCCCGGGTTTGATGCCCGGGTCGGGGGATATTACAGATAACGGTGTAAAATCCTTTATCTCTGGTTCTATTGGGATTTTCCCATTTTCTGAAAGTTGCCCAGTACCTCGAAGTTTGATAATGTGCCCGGAGATGTCAATAGGCTCGCCACCTGTTACATGGGCCAAAACGTAACCTGCGAATCTTGGGTGTTTGTATGTATGCTTGAATGCATGCATTTACCTCTGCCTACCCCTTCGGGGATTACAGGCGTGAAGTTGCGTTTTCAGTCTAATTTTAAATCATATTCATCTTAATCTAAACTTTAATGCCGCTTAATGGTAGTGTTCAGCACTATTGCGTTCCGGTCAGGTGGTAATATCCCGTATATTGGGTGTTATGCCTCTATGCCTGTAATTCCAGGCACAGAGGCATAACACCTTAGGCCTCAGGAGTGGCAACGCATCTGCATCTTGACCTTGGTCTTTGTGTGGGTGTCTTTAGGCTGCAGTCATCATTTTTTTTTTTTATGTAAAGGCAGTGGCAAACAAGCATGCAGTTCACATTGATGTTAAGTGATGACTGCAGCCTATAGACACCCACACAATGACCGAGGTCAAAATGCAGATGCGTTACCACTCCTGAGGCCTAAGGTGTTATGCCTCTGTGCCGGAAATTACAGGGCCGTACATTACCACCTGACCGGAACACGATAGTGCTAAACACTACCATTTAGCGGCAAGTATATTAGGTAATGCGGTGGTGCCTACGCCCGCGAGCTCCGTCACTGGAGCTCTACCACCAGTAAAATTTAACATCAATGTGAACTGCATGCTTGTTTGCCACTTCCATTACATAAGAAAAAAATAAAAATAAAAATCTAGGAAGTCCGCTATTCGCCTACCGCTACTGCTAATATCGACGTCACAATCATTATCAAATCCAATCGATTTTATCAACAAAAACAAAGAGCCATTAACTGAATCACTCGGGAACTTGTGTCTGCGTTCATAATTCTGGGGGTTGGGGAAGGGGGGCGGGGCCGTAAACACAATTGTTGCGACTTTAAATCAAACAGTTCGCGAGTCGTTAAAGGCACGTGCGACTGGCGAGGTAGTGCGCGGTTGCATTGTTTAGGGACGTACGGCTATGTAAGCCTTACCATATTTCTGGAGAAGTGAAACGATATTGACGTCAGTCTGTTGAAAATCAATCTTACCTATTAGGTCCACTAGTGTCCATCTTGCGTTTTTGCACTTACTGACGCCCCATTGGACAGGTTTGACCGCCATTGTTCATCACTCCAGCCGAAAGACGTCCACTGCTGGACAAAGCCTTCCCCAAACACGTCTACAACAGTGTTGTGCTTCATTAGGAGAGAATATGCCATAATCGCTGCTCGCTTGGCGGGCGGTTCGGCGGTCGCAGTGGCGGTAATTTCATCGCGGGACGCTGCTGCCCATCCCGCGTTATTATATTTACTACCGTCTTATTGAAATTTTTGACCGCCATTATTCGGTTAACTGATTGCACTAGCAAATAATTCTCATCCACTATGCGGTTGTCACAACCAAATATAAAAGTCTATCTCTCAATTTTACTGGTGATAGAGTTCCAGTGAAGGAGCTCGCGGACATCGGCACGTCGCCATTTATCTGCCGCGAAATGGTAGTGTTCGGCACTATTGTGTTCCGGTTAGATGATTATGTATAGCCCCTTAATAACTATCACAGAAACAGAACACCTAACGTCTCAGGGGTGGCAACGCATCTGCATTTCGACCTTTAGTCTTTATGTACATGTCTATAGGCTGCAATCATCACTTAACATCAATGTGAACTGCATGCTTGTTTGCCACCCTTATAAAGTAATAAAAAACAAATCATTAGGAGAGAATAAAAATGGGAAAATATGGGGTTCTTCAAAAATGGCGTCAAAAGAGTCCTTCAGGGCTGGCAGCGCGTTGGCGACGCCCCTGGTGTTGCAAATGTTCATAGGCGACGGTGACTACTTTCCATCAGGTGGCCCGTCTGCTTGTCTGTCAATCCTTTGACATAAAAAAAATCAAAAAGTTTATTCATCATAATTTGGGATTACAAGAATCGCTTATGATATGTTACGTTAGTTCACTGCACTAGTGGAATGAAATTTTTCCACTAGTGGGCGGTGAGCTCGTCACGTTCTGGTGCCAAAGAATATCAAATGTAAATATGGCATGCCGTAAGACATTGGAAACAAACGCTGAGAATAATGAAAGTACAAGTAAACGGACACCCCTGTGTTGTAATTATATAGAGTTCACTTAATTTATCGAGATCGTACTAACATGGCGCAGAGTCTGGAGTTGTTCAACTAAATAATTACCTTATCTTTGTGTAATTACTCATAATTATTGTTCTATATTAGCTTCATATAATTACGGACCCAGCACAATAAGGTGCCTTATTACATCGTTAGTTCAGTTTTATCAAAGTGCTCTTCAAGTCTCTACTAGTTGGTATAAATTATGTGTTATTTTTTTATGATACGCGATAAAACTGAACTGACATTTCGACATTAACAGTCGATTTTAATCGATGAATGTCATTTCTGTTTTAGTCCGATCAATTTAGCCTATAAATAGCCCTTGCATTCATTCCCAGAAAGCTGAAAATTTACTTAAATACATGAATAGGTACACCATTATTATGAAATTGTGAAAAGTCCCCATCGATCTCATGTCTGAAAAAATGTTTATTCAAGGTCAAAGGTAAAAAATGGGTTTTTGATTTTTTTGCGAAACGGTTAGTTTAATGATAAAAAATGTCAGACAAAAATTTAAGATCATGCAATTATCTACAAAAAATGTTTTCACACATTTTTTCATAACACTAACCATTTTTGAGCATTACAAAAGCTGGAAATCAACAATAATATTTTTTTAAAGAAAAATGGAAAGAAAAATTTGACTTCAGGCGAGATTCGAACTCGCGGCCACTGGGAATCTAGTCCAGCAGCTCTTCCAACTGAGCTACCGAAGTCCTGTCTGATTTGTCAAATCTTTCCTCCACATTTAGTGCATGTGAAGTCTCGCCTGAAGTCAAATTTTTCTTTCCTTTTTTTTAATATTTTTCACTAGCACGTGTTATTGCAAAATAATATAAAAAGAACGAAAATAGTGTAATATTTCAAAATTGTTAAGCTAATCGCAAAAACATTCATTTGGATTCCACATACACAACAAATAAATAACGGGAACGGAACCGCAAAAATCCGTACTCGTATTTATAAACGAAATAGACATTTAGGATTTTTTATGAACACGTCGCCCATTAAATCTGCGTTCCCACTCTCGCAAATCGCGACCAATGTGCCGTCACAGTTCTAACGTATTTGACAAGGCTCGAAACTGATGTTGCCATATCGCTAATTATTGTACTGGCCCTTTTGTACATCTGTAGTCAGCTGATATATGAATACGGTGGCATTTTATTTTAACAACAAAACTGGCATTTTTCCTGTGATTTTCATACATTTTATTTACATTGGACTTGCCGCACACGGTTGACGCCGGTAGCAGCCAAACGCTACAAATTGTCCTTGCTCGATTCTTGTGGTCAGCATCGGTCACTAAGCGCCGATAGAAAACACCGCCACCCGCCACTCGCGCGATTCCCTACCCCTTTCTCCCTTACCTCAGTTAACCTGTTCAACTTGTTTATTGCGTTTCCACTTGTTTGTTGCGTTGCCCTACGCAGTCTGTTTGTTTATCTCGACGACGTGTTTCATTAGAAGAAGCGCAATCAAACTATCTTCCTTCGTCAGAGTCCATTATGATACTGCGCGCATGTGTTAAAAAAGTAACAACTACCGACGGCAAATGTCGACCGTCCGCCACAAGTGACAGTCGCGCGCTTCAGTTACCCTTGCAGCCGCTTCGAGTTTCTCGTGGCGGCGTTTGTGGCTGTCGGATGTGGCCCGTTTGCGGCGACCCTTAAATATTACAGCTTGAATTTTTAGTAGTTTTTTTTTTATATAAAAAAGTAGGAGCTTTCTCAATTCCACCGTATAAAAATAATAGTCACACATTATACTTTGAAATACTTCGGGCACATTGCTCTTAAAGACGGAGGGAATCTTGAGAAAGAAAGGTCCACGCGGGCGCAGCCCGATGCGCTGGACGGATCAATTCCGCACCACACTCGACAGCAAGGTGCACGAGGCCATACACACTGCCGAAAACCGTACCCGATGGCGCACTATCGTCAAAGAGACAGTAATCCGTAGAGGGGGTCACAATTCTAATTTGATCCCCGCAACTGCTCTTTATTTATTTATGTACCTTACTTTTTGCGTCACTGATTTATGTGCCAAATTCTACTCAATCGCTCCAGTACTTTCGGACAAAATCCGCTGTGACAGGCGGATAGACAGACGCAAAAGGGATTGTAGAAGAGTTCCATTTTATCGCTTTGAGGTACAGAATCCTAAACATTATAAAGGAATATAAATAACTATTCCTAGAAATATTTATAGTGTCGAGTGCGACGCTACTAACGAGTTTTAGTTCCAGGAAAGAGGATTATGCATCACCACAGAGCAACACGGGCCACCGGCCGCGGCGGACCGGAGGGGAGTGGAAATAGCACTTATTACCGATGCAAAACAGTCTGTCATTTTTCGCGGTGGGAAATGTGTGTGACACTATAAAAATCGTCTATTACTACGAAACTCACAGCTTGACTTTAACAAAATACAGAAACAATTTCAGGCACACCTTTTACCTTCTGGGCGACAGATATAGGCACACTTGTGTTTGTACTTTAACAGAGGGGAATTCCCGCATATCCATAATAAATAAATAATCTTATATATAAAATGAATGTTTGCCTTTATGTCCTTTATAGAATCGCAAACTACGCATTTGATCGTGTGATGATCTTTAGCAAAGTTGTTGTGCATGAGCAAACGAAGGTTTCTGAATTGGCAAATTCGACAGATGGCGTCACGGTATTTTTTTTAGTTGGTGGCGTGCTGCAACGCGCGCCGTAAATAAATAAATAAACAAACATAACAATAATGTTAAAAAGTGGTAGTTTCGCAAAATACCACTTTTTAACCACAGATACTGTTCTGTGATTTTAATCCTCTGTGACATTAAACACGCTGCTCACGTTAAATACAACGTTATTTTTTATGTAACGTAGGCGGCAAGCCAGTATAGAAAGTGGTCACCGCGCTACCAGCCCTAAAGGATTCTTTTGACGCCATGATTTAAGAACCCCATATTATTGCAGCGCTATAGGGAACAACTCAGAGACAAGTTCTTTCCACAATTTTCATGACCTAGGCGTAAACTAATAAGATTAGGGTTTTTTTTGTAAGGAAGTTGGCAAATTAGAATGCAGCTCACATTGGTGTAAAGTGATGAGTCGACCACTACTATTTGTAAAGAGTGACATTTCATCCGCGGATAAGATACAATTGTCACCTAAGTCGATTCAGAAACTCATTTATTCATTTAGGGTGACAGGCACCTCTTATGACACGTCAAGAACATACAAAATAAATTAAAGTGAATATCAATTGATATACATGTCAAACAAGTTAAAAAATATATGTATAGTAAAGAATTTCACTAATCTTCTTCATACACGCGCATACGTTGTATACGCGAGAAAATCCGCAAGTTTAATTTCTACAATGTATGAAGCTCGCGGAAACCTATGAAAACGTTAATATCAACTAAGATAAAACTAAATGTAACATACTAATTTAAAAAGTATTTCAGTAGAATGTCTCATTTCCCCTTCACGATCTACACCAGCCGCAGGGCCATGAAATTATAGATTAGGTAATGCACATTAAAATTCCGAATCCAAAACAAAAGCAACCGCGGATCGGATGAGGAAGCCAGTGTCAATTCAGTTTCACGCTCAGGATATTTCTTAAACGATTTGTGCCAACCTGACACGCGGCAAAGACAAACAAGAAGCTCTGGCGATCGGGAACTAGGAATTTGCCGTTGCAACCGAAACATCAGCTGCATCCACCTTTACCACAAACGTATAAGGTCCTGTTTTGCTCCTAAATATACTCCATATCCTTGCAACATTGTATTGACATGCAAAATTAAGTTTGCTGATGAGGGTATCTTGGATGTATAGGTATAAGGGTGGGTTTTGTTTGAAGGTCCATTACTAAGGTTGGAAACCACGGGGTGCCGCATAAGCTGCACCGGACACCAATGGATTTATCGTTTGAGGTTTAGACAAGGAAAGCGGCTTTGTCTTTGAGACAACAAACGAACGCTGGCTTCTATTGGGAAGAAGGAAATTTTTATGTTATCGGGATGGAAATTATTGAAAATAGAAATGTCTATTCTTGAGAGTATTACGATGAAATAATCTGAGAAATATTTCCGTTTAGAAGTTTGCTAAGTGCCGTAGCGTGAAACTATGTATTTTTTACTGTTGGTAGATTTTGCAGATGCTGCTTTACAGCGTAGGCACTACCCCATTATCTATTCAAATGGTAGTTTAAAATAGTGCACCACTTTCGTGTTCAGCTTGATATAGAGGCAAAACAACTTATGCCTCAAGAGTGGCAACGCATCTGCATTTTGACGTCCGGTCTTTGTGTAGATTAGATTTTTTTGTGTAATGAAGGTGGCAAACAAGCTTACAGTTCATATTGATGTTAATGATGACTGCAGCCTATAGACACTTACATAAAGACCAGAGCTCAAAATGCAGGTACGTTGCCACCTCTGAGTCCTAAGTTGTTATGGCTCTGTGATAGTTATTACGGGGTCATACATTACTATCTAACCGGAACACGACAGTGCTGAACCACATAGAGGACACTCCGCCAAAATTCCATACAAACGCTTAATTTGGTCTCTTACACAGACATCAATCAGTGACGTGTATTTACACGTGCACCTGTGTGCGTAGCACGTACAAAATACCAACCGTCACCCATAAGAGGGAGGAGGTTAAGTGATGCGGGGAAATCGAGCGGGACGTCGAAGTGTCCATTCTATACGTAGTATTATTACATATTCTCTGGCTGAACTGAAGTAATGCGGTAGGCATTACTTCAGTTCAGCCAGAGAATATGTACGTATCGGCAGGAAGGTGCCTCTCCAGTCAGGACATCTAGGTAGTGTTGTGGGCGTGTCTTTTCCATAAACCGATATGTTACTCGTGTTTGTAGGCATCTGTAGGTGGGTACTCGAGCGGATGATGAAATAAAGTACAGGTTGGCAGAAGATTGTCGTATATTGCCAAAGATCTGCTAATTCGATTACTTCCGGCAGGGAAGAACGGGCAAGAAACCCTTCGGACCGGGACACCACATTTACCAGGATACGATACTACTACTATCACTAGTCTTCAGCACATTTGATTCAGAACTACCCGCGTTATCACTTTAATATCACTGACGTTCACTGTTCTAACTGGCAGCATAACTGCGCTATAATAATTCGATTCAACTGTGTGACTGTGACTGCCTGTCTGTGACTGACTGTCTGTTACACTCTGACTGAACGTCATGAACTGTTTGCCAGACTTTATAAATCCGATATCGGCAAACAACTATCCCCTCTAAGGTAACAAATCCAAGTACCTAAGCCGACCGTGGCGCCGCCTAGTATTCCGTATTAAGCAATCTACCCGTCACAATTAGGTTACGTCTCCGACAATCTAGATGGCGCTAGTAGTCACATTTAGGTTACTTTCGGACATATGCATGTATGCATACGCCCTCGAGCTCCTATACTGGAACTATACAACCAGATTCAATAGTATAGTGAGTAATAGTAAGATGTATATGAACTGCTTACCTATAACATTACTTAAGAAACTGCACATTACAATTGTGTATATATTCCAAAAATGTTTCCAAATAAATAATGCCTAAAAAAGGTCATAATTGTATTTTTCCAAATTTTTGTATGTTATAGTTACTGAAGTTTATAAGCAAACATGTTATGGATAATGAATTTCGGTCTAACAATTGTATGTGAAGTAAGGTACTGGCCAATTATAAAACTAAACACACCAACGAACCAGACAGTACAAGTAAACAAACGTTGATTTTCTAAGCAAAAAACACATGTCCAAGCGTAATCAAATTGTGACCAATTACCGAACAATAACCGTCTACAATCAGGACTATTTGCTGTATTTATCAAGAACAATATTGAAAGGGGCGTGTTGACAAAAATCTGTTCAAACATTGACCCTTGAGCTATAGTTTAATAACAAAAATCAATAGTTCGACCAACGGTCACAGGCGCTAGGGACCACTAATCAAAGGGTTGTATGAAATGAGATTATTATGAATTTCCAATGCAAATACATGAGCCTACTCTTTGTTTGGGAAAGGCCCGTGTTAACTTAGGCGTGAGCTGTGACGGGATTTCATAAGTACTTAATTTACTTTTCAATAATTTTGACGACCCGGTTAGTCTAGCGGTGTAAGATGACCGTTTGATTCGAAGGGTCGCGGGTTCGATCCCCGCACCGGGACAAATGTTTGTATGGCCTATAGATATTTTTTTCGGGTTTGGGTGTTTGTGTATGTGTTGTATGTGTACAACGGCACCCACGACACAGGTTTATACCTACTGTGGGGCTGTGAGTGTAATCGTATAAAAAAAAAACTTGGTATTTTTTTTATTTTATTGGATTTTTTGTAGTAACGCATTGTTTTTTTTATGTAATGGAAGTGGAAAACAAGCAATCAGTTCACATTGATGTTAACCCCGTTTTGTATCGACGGTGCCGTGCATCGTGGTACGTCACGATTTCGCGTCGTAGATTTCCACGTACGCGACGTCGCATCGTGAAACGACGCAACGTCGTATCGTGTTTATGATTTTTGAGGTAATGGAAGTGGTAAATAAGCATGCAGTTCACACTATAGACACCCACACAAAGACCAAGCTCAAAATGCAGATGCGTTACCACTCCTGAGGCCTAAGGTGTTATGCCTCGCTACCGAAAATTAGAGGGCTGTACATTACCACCTGACCTGAACACGATAGTGCTGAACACTACTATTTAGCGGTAAGTAAATTAGGTAATGCGGTGGTACCTACGCCGATCTCCGTCATTGTAGCTCTACCACCAGTAAGTAATGTGTGGGAGCTCTAAGTTGAAAGAAGAAATGTTTAGAATTCAGCACCGACAACAAAACAAAAAGAACAGATTCAAATATTAGGTCAAAGCCCACAGCCAAAGTTTCCTTTGTTCGTTTACAATCTCAAAGAGTTTAAACAGTACAGAAATTTGTAAAGGCGTCACGTGCTGTCTCGCGGTACCAGAAATTGTGGCAACACTGAAACGTTGCGCCTCCTGTGCCAAGTCACTTCATTAGGAAAAACATGTTTGCAAGTTGCGCAAACTTGCGAATTGCAGCTACACGTGCCGTTGATGACTTATAAGATTTGACGATAATTTGTAGATCAAAATGTAACTGTTATTTATTTAAACTTTAATGCACATGTAGGTACATTAGGCGGACTTAATGCCATAAGGCATTCTCTACCAGTCGACCTAGTGGTAGTGGATCCATATTGTGGGGGTGCAATGTAAAAAAAAAATAAAAATAAAAACCATAGAGAAACAGAAATCATAGGATAATAAAAAAAATAATAATAAACAAATTACTTAATGGGAGCTTACAGACAAATTACATAAAGATATACACATATTTAGGCTTAGCTTAGGCTTTAGGTGCATTTTGCAATAAATATTGATTGATTGATTGATTGATTGATTGATAGAATCTTGATAGGCTTCCACTTCTATGCATATTATAAAACGAAACCCGCCCCGCCGCCTCTGTCTGTAGGTATATTTGTTGCGTTTCACTAATACGAGTAGATCGAGTGATTCATGGGGAAGGTTTGCGTATATCGTTTGTTAAAGTTGTGTGTAAAATAGTGGTTGGAATATAGTGACTAATGTTAGAGCTGACGGAAAATATCAAGCCGTCTGGGAGCTTTTAAAGACGCTGCCTAAACCCATTGAAATAAAACATTACAATGTACGGTAGAATATTGAATACATGTTTGAAAAGGCGATGGCAACTTCAGAAAACTGTTACTTCAAAAAAAAAGTTTTTTTGTAACGGAAAAGAAAAAATCGAAGACAAATTAGAGACTTCCCTTTCAATAATTACTCTAGATATTTTAATAATATTTCCACTTTACTGTATTTACCAAATTAGATCTTAAAGAGGATTTTCGATCGAATCCACGAACAATCTTCTAATATTTATCTAGATACCAATGGCACATTCATAGGATAACAATAGTGACCGCAGCTATTGTGCTCTGGTGAACTAAATAAAATAACATTGCTCACGTTCTGGACATGCGAATAGATAACAAAAACAAAGCCCACTTCACTATAGCAACTGAACGGAATCAATAGGGATGTTCCTAGGTATGAAATCACTACTTTTTTCATCTCATATGAAAATGGGATAAAAATACAAAAATTTTGTTATGGAAATTCGAGTGGAATCTTATGAGATCGAAGAATGTTAAAGTGATGAAATTTGTGAACAAAAAATTTACTTATTTTTAAGTAAGCAATAATAATTTCACTTTTATATTCTTTACACAACGATATATGTGTACAAAATGTTTTGATTTTATATACCATACAATTCACACGAACGTGACGTCATAATGTCCAGAGATATAATATAAGAGCCGTTTTGAGTCGTTTATTAGCCAGTTGCTTTGTAGTGTAGTAGACAATGAAATATCAATGAAAATATTTCTAAAAGATCTTTGCTATAATTTTTGATTTTATTTTATTTACTGTTTCGAAATGCAAGTGATTTTCAAGTTACACAATCATTCTAAGTAAAAAGTTTTCTCATAAATTGTTTCAATCCTTCATTTTTATAAGTACTTAGTACTACAATAATACTTCTAAACACATCCAAGAAAAAAAGCATAAACAAGCTCTAACTAGAACCAGCTGATTCTTTGTCATCGGAATAGAAAGTGTTTGAAACAATCCTCATCTATCGGTGCCCGGAGGCTCATCGAGTTTCTTCGGAACTTTCTGGAAGTGTAATCAAAGGATAAAACCTTCTGTAGCCGAGTCAAGTGGCTGCATAAAGGGGAAATTCACTTACTCCTATAGCGGACGCCGTTCCAAACATTGAGAATGAGGTGGATTCGCGTTATTGGATGCGTATATGACATTTAAAAAGCTGGTCTTGTTAGCCTCTTAATATGATCTATTTTACATCAAAATACAAATGTAAAGGCATTCATTTTTTTATGACACTTCAATCGCACACTTCACTTTACTTTAAAAAAAAAAACAAATTGAGTTTTGAAGATAAAGGGATCTTATCTACACTAATATTTAGCTATTATTCTCCAGATAAGAGTTTTTCGCCTTATTACCACGCCCTATTTAATTTTAAAAATAATTGTTTGAAACAGAGCAACGCGGGCCACCGGTCGCGGCGGACCGGAGCCGCGACCGATGGCCCGCGTTGCTCTATGTTTGAAACACATCGAAAAAACGGAATCAAACGGATCACAGAAACAAAATGTAACACTCAAAATGGGAGTAGAATATTAAAAGTAGCTTGTTACGGGAATTATCTCCACATCGGTGGTAATTCATTAATTCTTACTCATCAAAGACTTCCTCTTATCTGAGACATCAAAGCAAATATCACGCTTATTACAAAAATTTAATACCTACCACATAATTCTTCAGTATCGAACACCGTGACTATAACCCGACTCCATCCCCTTATATAAAGCCATAGTTGGTTCAGCAAGTGAATTTGCATAGGAATGGCAGATTACAGAGTCGCGCATAGGCACTCAGTGTGGACCTAGCTTTACCATTTACCTATCGGCTTACCAAGTGCCAGTTAACGATACACCATCTATTACAGCTGCAATAGACGTTATAGGATTCTGTTTACTTAGAATAGAAAACAAAATTGTAATACTCGGTAATTCATCAAAGCGAATATCTATCTAGTTGCTTTCTATCTTTCTTACATCACTCTGTATTTCTCACTACATTGGTGGTAGAGCTCCAGTGACGGAGCTCGCGGGCGTTACCTAGTCTACTTGCCGATAAATAGTAGTGTGCAGCTACATTGAAATCTCCAGTCTCATGTTGATGTTGATAGGCTACAATATTACTTACCATCAATGGTAAGCTGTATGGTTTTTTGCCACTTCATAAAACATTCACATTTAAAAAAACACTGGTGGTAGAGCTCTAGTGACGGAGCTCGGGCGTCAACACTACCGCATTACCTCGTCTATTTGCCTTCGAATGGTAGTGTTCTACAATATCGTGTTTCGGTTAGATGGTAATGTATGGCAACGTAATATTACAGAGACATAACAACTTAAGTCTCAGAGGCAACGCAACTGCATTTCGACCTCTGGTTTTTGTGTAGTAGTCTAGGGTGGTGAGGTCGTCACGTGACGACGCCAGCTAAATTACTACTTCTTCAAAAAAAAACATTCAATGACATATCAACTTTGAAATCGATCCAATTATCAGTAACCTCACGTCTGTCTATTTGATTATTGTCATGTTGTCACAGTTCATTTATCGAACTACCCCCGGCGATGGCTGCTATTGATAAAGCTCACTTTAAACACATACGACATCTCACGCTGCCTGTAACCACCGTCTGATTACAATTTCAATGTACACGGACTAGGGATGTACCATTTTCTGCAAAGTATCGATGAAAAGTTATTTATGTTTGTCGGTTTTTAGGCACGAAAAAAGTAGTCGAGCTTTTCACATTGTTATTGTCACTTGTTGTTGCCTACGGCTTTTTAATTATAATCTAGTTGGTCCAGCGGTGTGTGACGGCTGCTTAGGTCGAGGATTACGGGTATGACACCCGGACAAATATTTGTACCTATGATCTGCAGATATTTGTTTCGGTTCTAGGTGTTTGTTTGTGTAAATATCGTCCTTTCATTATTTGAAACCCCATGACCATACCAGAAACAATGTCACTATTATTTCACAATATTGTAAACTACACTACAGTGCAAAAGTGTCATGTATACTTCATGACCTCAAGCTTAACTTAATATTAAATGTCGAACTAATAGATGATCTAAGTCGCAGTAAAACGTATTTGGATCATTCGAATTTGTATTCGTAAAAATATCGAGAATTAAGTTTTCTTCTTATGTCAAGAAGTGTCAAACAAGCATATAGTTAATATTGGTGGTAAGTAATACCTATAAATACATACATGTAACCATTAATTTTCATGTAGATGCTTATCCGTAGATTCGTACATTACCACCTGACCGGAACATGATAGTGCTAAACACTACCATTTAGTGGCAAGTAGATTAGGTTAACACGGTAGTGCCTATAGCCGCGAGCTCCATCACTGGAGCTCTACCAACAGTAATAATAAAATACAAACAAGATAAAAATGAATTTGTTATATTTGATCAACAACTATGTTTAATTTGAGCAAATTTTGCTGTAAAATCGTACTTATTCTAAAAAAGCCTTTAGACTCGTTCTTTAGAATCGTTTCTCAGCGCCGTACATCACTAGTATGCGAATATTTGCGTCTCCTTGCGGGTGCTGATTGTCTGGTGCTACAATTTTGACGTGCACACAAATATTACATACACATGTAACGCGCGGCGACGTTCGTTACCAATGTCATCGTACATTATTTATTATTTTACATAGCTTACGGAGTTATAATATTTGCAGTTTTTGAAAATGTATTATATAATCTCAAAAACTGCTTACCATATCGCGCTCAAACTAAGTTTCGTTGAACGTTTAAATTGCTAACTACAGCCTGTAGTTATATCTTTTAGATTTTTTACTCTTCTTATTAAGTTAGAAGCGAGGGATACATGTTTACCATTTTAGAAATATTTCTTTCAAACGATTGACTTTGAAAAAAAAACAGTTTAGAAATCTCAATGTCATTTTGAATATCAATCTATAGACACGCCTATAGTTTAAAAAAAAATATATTTTGTTTTTTTTTTAATCTGAAAGCGGTTTTACAGAATACATCTACCTACCAAGTTTCAACTATGCAGTCTTCATAGTTTCGAAATTAAGGGACTATGACTTATGGGCGGACAGACAGACAGACATGATGAAACTATAGAGATTCCTACTCAGCACAAAATTTTGTTTTGGTTCCGTTTTTCGCCATTCGGCTAGGGAACCCTAAACAGATACTTACTCACGTAACAAAATGTTCTTTTAAAATATTCCACACAGTCTGCATGATACCTAATCCAGCCGATTCTGATTACCTTATCTAAAGCTATTCCAAAGTCTAGATCAATATTTCCACCCGGGGCCCGGCCATGCATGAAACTAGACCACTATACTCTGGACTCCGGTTTTTCTTATTCATTTGCTTCCAGCGTACTTTTTTCACGGTGACTTGAACTTTAATTAGAAATAGAATTACCTAGAATCAAGCCACGCGCCGATGTTTGCAATGCGTTGCAGAAAAATGACGCAGACCCGTTTTTTCACCGGTAATGAATGAATTTGTGTATGTTTACTGAGTAAATTAAAGGAGACGTTCCAAAAATGTATGGAGCTTGGACCTGCACTTTGTACGCTATATTGAGAGAAGAAGCATAGAATACTTAATACATACAAACGAACTACAACGATTCAATCGGCGTATTTTTCTCCATCTTTTGATATTTATAGTGTACAAGGCGCCGTTCAAGTATTACGTAAGCAGATTTATTACAATTCTTTACCCTCCACCCCCCTTGTCAGCAAAAGTAAGCAAAGCTCTTACCCCCTTCCCCCATGCTTACGTAAACATTTATCAATTAATGTATTTTTTTTTTATCGTTATATTTTTTTCATATGATTTTTTATAAGTGAATTTTTGGGTATTTTTTACGTACCATGCGCCGTAGTTCCTCTACTCGGTTCTAAAGCGAGTGCCTAAACGTATGCATTATTTGCGGGAATCCCCGAAAAAAAAAGTAAATAACTACCGATGACGTTATCATCATCTTGACTGCCCTATCCCCCATGTCATCCAAAATAAGCAGAGCAAAGACCCCCCCGCCCCCCCATAGTGCTCACGTAATATTTGAACGGCCCCCAAGGCGCAACATGGAACTTGTCCTTTATTCAAAGGTTTTACAAATTTCGATTAACGAAGTCATACTTATATTTTTTTACGCAAACACAGCGCGTCTTTAACTATTTCTAAATTAATCGTCATTTGAATGAAATTAGGAATCAAAATTAATACTTTTTTTATAATAAGCCATTTATTATTACTATATTATTATTGGGGCTCCAATTGGGTTTGAAAGTCTGTATGAAATAAAAACAATTAATCAAAAGTTTGCCCGGATCGAACATTTACAGCTTTTTTTCAAAAATCCATCGTCGTCCATTAGATATTCTAATGGACTGAAATGGGAGATGGGAAATTAGAAATTTATATAATTGCGGACTACTATTTACAGATGGAAGTTAAAACTGTACTTATAGTTGTAACGGCTCGAGGTGTAAAGGGACTTGTCTCGTCGGAGACACTTTACAAGCCTTAATATCAGCAGCAGCCGTATCTACAGGCCCAGCAGATGAATCGTGAACTCAACTTGATATAATTATGCAAGAGGTATGATAGATTCTTCTAGTGGTAGAATTCCAGTGTCGGAGCTTGATAGCGTATGCACCATCGAAGTTTTTTTTATGTAATGGAAGTGGCAAACAAGCATGCAGTTCACATTGATGTTAAGTGATGACTGCAGCCTATAGACACCCACACAAAGAAAAAAGGTCAATATGCAGATGCGTTACCACTCCTGAGGCCTTAGGTGTTATGCCTCTATGCCGGAAATAACAAGGCCGTACTTAAGAAGAAGAAGAAGAAGAAGAAGAAGAAAAAACATTTATTGGCGCAGCCGATCAAGCACTGCATAAAAATGCAATAGAAAAAAAATTAAACATTTAAAATATAAGTACGTTGGTACGACAAAAAAAAACAACATTTATGAAATCATTGACATTAAAAACACAAAAAAAAGAAAAAAAAAGAACACTGTTAATATAAAAAGAAATAGGTACCTTGTAACAGTAGAAAAATAAAACAAGATCTCACGGCTGCACCAAATAGTTCCCAGTTCAGCAAAATATCAAGCCGGAGCCTGACGCTGGTTTTCAACTGGAAACTAGTTGGTGGGACACGGATATCAGTCCTAAAAGTCTATATCAATCAATATCAAGCCAAATGTTAGCGATCAGCACTTGTATGTACAGTGTTCCAGTAGAATGGTCATGTAAGGCCCCGAAATAACTACCACAGAGGTAAAATTACTTACACTTATGGACAACGCATCTAGTTTTTAACTTCTGGGGTTTGGTTTTATGTGTAATAAGCCGCAGTCGTTCGTTGTTGATTTGTCGCGCGCGCTAGCGCGCGGCGCGGTTTGGGCTTCGAGGTACGTGCCCGGGTATCAGGAGCAGAAGATGCTGCTGATCTTCTGCTCCTATATTAATGAGAGCGGCGTCTTGTCTGTGTGGCGCATTGGTGAGCGCCACGTCGCCGATTACGGCGCAGCGACGGAGTAGGCGCCTCCCAAGTGTGGTGATGCCGCGATGACAGCGGTGCCGCGGCGGTTGGTATTGCGGCGGCGGGGGTGTCGTCACGGCGCGAAGTGGCGTCGCTGCGGCGGCTTCCGTCGCCCAGCGTCGAGTTTTGCGAAGCCAACAGGGGCGAGCATCCACCACTCCAGTGGCGACGCCCGCAGATATTGCGCGGACCGTAGTCGGACTCGCGACCGCATCCCCGATAAAAGCCCCTGATACCGAGTCATCTCCAAATAGACCATTCTTCCCCAAAATAATAATACAAACACAATATTCATTACATGATCAAAATCCTCGAAAAACCGGTATCACCTTCGACGAGGACCCATTCCTTACTTAAATAGTTATCGTAAAATTCTCGCCAATTTAGATTCGACGTGTCGGGAAGGTCGTTTTAGCAAAACGTCGCCGTATAATAACTCGGTAAAACGTGTGTTTTACGAGACGAGGACGCGACTCTTGTCTCTAAGGGCATATTTACACCCGACGATATTTTTCGTAAAATATCTAAAATTCGTTTCTTTTAAAATAGAATTTAGATAGACGTAAACGATTTTCACGTTCTTTATATTATGATTCACCGATAAACACCGTAAATTTGGGGTGATATTTTTTTTTTATGTTACGAAAGTGGCAAACAAGCATGCAACTCACATGGATGAGTGACGACTAAAAACCGGATGCGTTACCACTCCTGAGACCTAATTTTTATGTCTCTGTGATAGTTATTACGGGGCTATACATTATCATCACGCTATGAACACCATTTACCATTTGGTGGTGTACTAGTGAATGCGCCCTCTACCTCCTTCATTGGAACTCTACCGCCAGTAATAAGTAGTCCTATTGAAGAAGCTTACTTTGGTTCCAGAAAACCAAAGTACCTAATCGACAAAGCTCACCGTATAGCTTGAACTCTCTAGCTTCTGTACTAAGCAGTCTTGGTCGTGTGTGGATATGAGACTGTTACCAAATGACACATTTACATTTGTGAGTGAGGCTCATGGTAGTAAACGATGGCTAGATCACTGTGTGTGTTAATGAAGCGGAAAATAACACAGTAATTGATGTAACTCTTTTATTTGACACCTACTGGTCGGATCATTTACCAAATCAGATAAAATGTAATTTAAATCTAGTTAAAACGAAATGTTTTTCACCTAAGGAGAACATTAATAAAGCAATTTGGGGAGAAAGAGATCGCTGTCAAATAGATCAATACAGTAATATTTGTTATGCTAGTAGATTAAGAGATATTGACTTTCCTGTTGATTTAAAATATTGTCCGGATCACGGTTAATGTAAAGATTTAAGTCATAGGGCTATGTTAGATGACTTATATTATATAATAAAATTGTAACGGTATTATCTGAGGCAAACATGTTAGAGATGCTCATGTGAGGGCTAGGTTAGATTTTCAAATGTGGTATTTACTCGGCAAACCGACTTCTGGCTTCTATTATAACAACATGTTTGAATCGCGTAAAATATTTAAAAATAAGTTACGCTGGTGTCAGAAAAATCAGGATAAAATTAAATTGGATATATTGGCTCAAAATCATACCACAAAAAATTTCAAAAGCTTCTGGAAACATACCAAAAACTTAAATCACAAAACGAGCCTCCCCGTGAGTATTGCTAATGTACAGGGTGCAGAGAATATAGCTAATTTATTTAGTAGCCACTTTAAGGTACAACCGGCATCAAATTCTACATTGCAATCGTGTGCCAAAGATACTGGTACTCTTGATCGTGACCTGAAACATAACTTTAAAATATCCGCTAACGATGTCCGTTATCGGTAATAAAGGGAATGGTTAGAGGGAAGTCTCCAGGACATGATGGTCTCAGTGTGGAGCACCTACAACACGCTGGAGTGCATTTACCTAGATTATTGGCTATGTTCTATACGCTCTGCTTAAGCCACTCATATCTACCGCCTGATGTTATACATACTGTTGTTGCACCAGTCATTAAGAACAAGACTGGTGATGCTTCAGATGTTAATAATTACCGACCGATTTCATTAGCTACAATACTTGCTAAGGCACTGGACAGTCTAATTGATAGACATTTAAGCAAAAATATCAAACTTCATGATGCCCAATTCGGTTTCAGACCCGGCCTCTCTACTGAAAGTGCTATTTTGTCTCTCAAACATACTGTTCAATACTATGTTGATAGGAAAACGCCAGTCTACGCCTGTTTTCTGGACCTGTCGAAGGCTTTTGACCTTGTCCAATATGACAGACTATGGCAAAAACTTCGACAAGATTCCACGGTAGCTGATGACGTCATTGATCTATTAACTTACTGGTATGGTCATCAAACTAACAAAGTGCGGTGGGCGGGAGCTTTTTCACAGGCATATGGCCTAGATTGTGGTGTAAGACAAGGTGGAATTGGGTCCCCTGGCCTTTTTAACCTGTATATTAACAAACTGATTGTGGATCTAGGTAATACTAATATTGGATGCCATATTAATGGTGTCTGTATTAACAATATTTCATATGCCGATGATATGGTGTTACTTAGTCCATCAATCAGTGCTTTAAGACGATTGGTCCTTTTATGTGAGAAGTTCGCGGAGGCCCATGGGCTTAGGTATAATGTTAGTAAAAGGTACTAGTATTTAAAGCTGAAAGTAAAAATTATGATGTTACGAACTTGCCAACTATAAAGCTTTCAGGTACTCCTCTTAAAATTGTGAAGCAATTTAAATACCTTGGTCATTGGGTCACCGAGAACCTCCAGGACAATGTCGATATAGAGAGGGAACGAAGAGCGTTATCTGTCCGCAGCAATATGATAGCTCGAAGATTTGCACAGTGTACAAGTGACGTTAAGAAGACACTATTCAGAGCCTACTGTATGTCATTTTACACTTGCAGTCTTTGGGTGCGTTATACACGGCGGACATATGATGCTCTTCGTGTTCAATATAATAACGGTTTCAGGATGCTGTTCCGTCTGCCAAGGTACTGCAGTGCGTCAACCATGTTCGCAGAAGGTCATATAGATGATTTTTATGCAATTATGCGTAAACGTTGTGCGTC
Organism: Macrosoma leucophasiata; assembly: GCA_036365455.1. Classification (NCBI taxonomy): domain Eukaryota; kingdom Metazoa; phylum Arthropoda; class Insecta; order Lepidoptera; family Hedylidae; genus Macrosoma; species Macrosoma leucophasiata. The sequence goes on along the minus strand of JAWQUS010000014.1, from coordinate 1,297,127 downwards.
ACTCGTAAGTAGAATACGGGGCAGTTCAAACAGCATTCTGAAGGCTGTAGTGGACAGTTACGGTCCTGTTATGACGCATTATATACAGATGCACACTAGAGGACTTTACAGGCCTAACTAATTTTGTCATTTTTATAATTTGTTATTGTTTGACATCCTACATATTATTGAATTCTTGGGTTTTATATAATTTAAAATATAATAATTTATTAATAATAATTTAATGTATTGATTGTATTTATTAACAATAGATATTAAATGCTTTTTCAACTTTACTAACAAATTATGGATGTAATGTCTGAATTAAATGAATAAATAAATAAATGAAAAAATAGCGATACTCAAATGACAGTGGGGAGGGCACATAGCTCGCAGAACTGACGGCCATTGGGGCAGAAGAGTTTTAGAGTGGCAACCGCGTACCGGAAAATGAAGCATAAGCAGGACCCCGCGAGGTGGACCGACGACCTGGTGAAGGTCGCGGACAATCGCTGTATGAGGGCAGCCCAGGACCATTCGTAGTGGCAATCTTTTCGGTAGGCCTTTGTCCAGCAGTTGATGTCTTTTAGCTGAAATGATGATGATTAATGTAGCTTTAGATCCATATTCCACAGTCCAATCCTCGGCGCAGAGCGTCGCGTAGGACAACGAAAGACTTATGCGATCAAGGGCGGTGCAACTTTCGTTCTAAATATCGGTTGGTGATAATCGGAATAGCAATCGTGCTAGGATCGGACGAGAATATCGTTGGGTGTAAAGTCGCGCGGCTGATTGTCTCACGTGGCCGCCGGAATGGAATTGCGTCCGCGACTTACAATACTAAAGTTGCATGTTTTTGTTTATTGTCACGATCACCTGTCGCCATTGTCTCGATATCTCATAAACGCAAGCAATGTTGGATTTAATCAAAACGAAAGTTAAGCTTTGCACTACAGTGAATTAACTCGATAACATAGGGGAATAAAAAGAGGTACCTACAGAGTCGGACACATGTTTGAAAACAGCCACGATTCGCCAGTTATGTTTTTGTTTATGGCAGCTGAGACTTGAGAGCCTAAAACACACAATTGCTCTCACACTAGTTATAAACACGTGTCGTGGGTGCAGCTGTACATACACAAACACCGAGACTCGAAACAAATGTATGTGCCGTTGCGAGAAACGAACCCATGACCTAAGCAAGCGATCGTCACACACTGCTGGACTAATCGTGTAATGCATGGCCCCTTAATAACTATTATAGAGACATAACAACTAAGATCTCAGGGATGGTAACGCAAACTTGACATCTAAGGCAATTACTGAGCAGCAATTACTTCACAGAAGCAATGAACTTTACGGCCCCGTAATTTCCGGCACAGAGGCATAACACCTTATCCCTCAGGAGTGGTAACGCATCTCCATTTTGACCTCGGTTTTTGTGTGGGTGTCTATAGGCTGCAGTCATCACTTACCATCAATGTGAACTGCATGCTTGTTTGCCACTTCAATAACATAAATAAATTTATTTTTTTTAAATGAAAAAATCACATCAATACTTTTTCTTATTATATTCATGGTTTGTAACAAAGATTTTTCGTTATTTTCCTGCAGATATAATCATTCCCTTATGACAAAAGGAGTTATAATCATATCATTATTATTATAATCATTCATTGCGTACGAATGGCTGAAGTCGTACCTCAAAAATAGAATACAATCCGTTCAACTTGACTTTCACAACATAAAAACAAATACAATAGAAAATTGTATGTCTGATAAAAAAGTATTAAACTGCTCTATTCCACAGGGAAGCGTTCTAGGATGTATACTTTTTCTTGTATATATTAATCAACTTCCTAAAATGATTGACACGCATTGTGTATTGTTCGCAGACGACGTATCGCTTTTATTTGAATACGAAAACACAGTTGATTTTCAAGAATCGCTTAAACCAAACTTTCAGGCTTGTCATAAATTGGTTAGAGACCCATAATCTTAAAGTAAATTACGAAAAAACAAAACTAATAGAATTCATACCTCATCAAAAATCACCATTAGACATTGAATTACAAATTGATAATATCCGCCTAGAAAAAGTTAAAACGTGTACATTGTTAGGCTTACAAATTGACACTAATTTAAACTGGAAAACGCACATTGAAAACCTAAAATCTAAACTAAGTAGATTCTCTTATGCGCTCTACGAACTTAAAGTAAGCACTGACAAAAATACTGCACTAGCAGCGTACTACGCATATGCACACTCTTGGTTAAGTTATGGCCTTATCCTATGGGGAAATGCTACAAATGTAGAAGATGTTTTCATAATGCAGAAGAAGTTAATACGTATTATTAAAAATATCGACAGCACCGAATCCTGCAGACACCATTTCACCAATTTAGGAATCTTAACCCTGGCAAGCATGCACATACTGGAACTATGTAAATTCATGAAGAAAAACCCAGCTGTATTTGTTAATGCGCAACCTAACATATTGTATGAGGCACGGAAAAATAAAAAAAATCGCTTAAAATTACCTCCAAGTCGCATCGATCTATTCAGAAAAAGCCCTTATGCCAGTGCAATACGGAAATTACCATATGAATTAAAACAGGAGCAAAACACAAATCGATTTTTATATAAATTGAAATCCATTCTTATCAACAAATGTTATTACAATCTCAATGAATGTTATAGTGATAAACATCTATGACATTATTATTTAATTTGAATATACCTATTACAATTATTATTTATGTTGTAACTATAATAATTAATAATGATATAATTCATAATAATTAAATTAAAATATTTATAAAAACTAAAGCCTTATTGTGTTCATTATATAATAACAATGCTATTTCCAATTATAATTGATTTTGACATGATAGTAATACATAGATGAAATTAAGTCTGCTTCACGTTCAAATACCTAGTTTCAAATAGTTTTATATAATTTTACAATTTAAAATATTTTCCAATAATAAAATAAAATGGCTCTGTAAACATATTGCCATACCCAAGAGGGTTTCATGATGCACTTAAATAATTATTATTACCATCTGTACTAAACATCTCATGATTTATGCAATAAATGAAATGAAAATTAAATAATACCATTCAATCGTCAATAATCCTGCCAGTTGAACAGCTCATTTGTACCATTTAAAATGTCTTTCACTAAAAAAAACAATGAAAAAATGTTCATGCGATAGCTTCGTCGAAAAAACCGTGACCGACCCGTGGTACAACTGCGATGTCCAACTGGTTGTTCTACGGAGAAGTAAACATCTCATCATCACAAAATTATGCACCACATAACACATCTCTTATACAATATCACCCTTAAACTCTCATAACGTACACCAAACGTATATCACCAAAATCGGCAGCAACAATTTCATGAAAACAATTGCCCGAACACATACCATACCAAATTACATTTCCAATTCATGAAGGCAGTTATCCATGTCGCTGTTTCTTTCAAACGCGACTCCACCTCTCACTCTGGCACGCCACTTCGCACCTCCGAGGATCTTCTGCTATGAATAATTTTTCTTTGGAACTTGTTGACTTAATTTTATATCGGTATCCTCGTTTTTTTTAATGCGTTCACTTCCCGAATGCTGACATCCACGCTAAGATTAGATTGTGTTACGATAAAAGTTCTTGGTGATAAATTGCGTGTTTTATGTGGATACCTTTTCGCGTCGCCGATGCTGAATTTGAATGTTCCGTTGGAAATACGAGGGTTTCTTCAAATATTCCATATGGTAGAGTACTGCTATGGGTAGAAGTAATGTCTCTTCAACGCATTTTTCTTTTATGTAATGGAAATGGTAAACAAGCATGCAGTTTACATTGATGTTAAGTGATGACTGCAGCCTATAGACACCCACACAAAGACCAAGGACAAAATGCAGATGCGTAACCACTCCTGAGGCTTAAGGTATTATGCCTCGGTATCGGAAATTACAGGGCCGTACATTACCACCTGACCGGAACACGATAGTGCTGAACACTACCATTTAGCGGCAAGTATATTAGGTAATGCGGTGGTGCTTACGCCCGCGAGCTCCGTCACTGGACCTCTACCACCAGTAAATGCTACGGAATCCCTTATTCTCAAAAATGTTTTTTCTAATAAGGCCGTGTCTAAGTTAGAATATATATAGGAGTACATCCTACTAGTGACCCGCACCGGCTTCGCACGTGTGAAATTTAGGTACTTACATATATATATCTATATTGCTACTATCAATTGAGATGTACGCTATCCTATGTGGTAAGTTGGATCAAACTGCACTGAGATTTTTCCTAGAGGCCCGCACCGGCTTTGCACGGGTGCAATTTAGGTAGTTACATAATATTGCAACTATAAATTGAGATGTCCTATCCTATCTGGTAAGTTGGATTTTTTGACGTGACAACGTCTTAAATTAGGTTGCGGCTCGGATTCACTCATGAAAAAGTGTAACGCCCGGTAACGTAACGATGAGTCACCGAACGAGAGAGAGGCCTGCCGGACCGGCGAATGCCTTTCTACCGAGAAAAAGACGTTGTCACGTAAAACCTTCGCCCGTAAAACCAACTTTACAGGCAACCAGTTTTTTTTAATGTAATGGAAGTGGCAAACAAGCATGCAGTTCACATCGATGTTAAGTGATGACTGCAGCCTATAGACACCAACACAAAGACCAAGGTCAAAATGCAGATGCGTTACCACTCCTGAGGCCTAAGGTGTTATGCCTCGGTGTCGGAAATTACAGGGTCGTACATTACCTTCTTGTAATTCGGTGGTGCCTACGCCCACGAGCTCCGTCACTGGAGCTCTACCACCAGTAAATGCTACGGAGTCCCTAATTATAAAAAAGATTTTTTTTCTAATAAGGCCGTGTCTAAGTTAGGAAATATAGGAGTACATCATACTAGCGACCCGCACCGGCTTCGCACGTGTGAAATTTAGGTACTTACATATATATCTATATTGCTACTATCAATTGAGATGTTCCCAATTGGCCTCCCCCCAAAAAGGGGAGAGACTCGTGCCCAGCAGTGGGACGTATAATGGGTTGCCATTATTATTATTTATTAATTGAGATGTACGCTATCCTATGTGGTAAGTTGGATCAAACTGCACTGAGATCTTTCCTAATTAGGCATTCTTTAAGTTAGGAAATGGATCTAATTGATATCATTGCATTTTTAAGGAATGCAATCTATAGCACAATGACCCTACCGACCGGGTGACCATAAGAATTATCGACACTTATAGTAACACTAAACTGGCAGTAAAACTCCGGTCCAGGGCTTTTAAATATTAACATATTGCTAAATGAACGCATTCAGTGCTACTTCGTTCAGTTATGTGGTTATGTGTGTACTATGTCACTACCTGTATTTTAGCACAGAGGCGAAAAATAATCTCTCAGTGAAAGCATTTGTTTCGAGATGTTTAGTTTGTTTAGATTTCTAATGACACTGACAATCAATCTATATCTAAAAAAAACGTAACTTCACGCCTGTAATCCCCGAAGGGGTAGGCAGAGGTAAATGCATGCATTCAAGCATACATGCAAACACCCACGATTCGCCGTATATGTTTTGGCCCATGTAACATGGGCTATATATATATATAAATCAATAGTTGTTCGTTAGTCTTGCTAAAACTCGAGAACGGCTTCACCAATTTGGCTAATTTTGGTTTTGAATGATTTTTGGAAGTCCAGGGAAGGTTTAAAAGGTAAGAAAATATGAGTAAATTGAAGGGAAATAGTAAAAACCACAATTTTATTTGCCCATACAAATAGTCCGTATCTATCAAACCTTTGACACATTATTTCATTGTGAGGCAATACGAGTTTGCCGGGTCACCTAGTAGCATATAAAATTTGTTTGCCACTTATATTTTACGATAAATTTAAATCTAATGTGTAAAAGTTAACTTTGCGTCTGAATTAATGCAAGAAACTTACTCATTATTTTATAATACCTTACTTAGAGTACACTTCATTGGTACGAAAGCTTATAGTCATTAATGTAACCATGAAGAATCAGTGATAATTTCATTATATTACCGAACCGATCGACCGACTTTAGCCATAGAATACCAAGTGGCTTGAGGAATAATATTTTTGAAATATTTCAAAAGTTCTAAGTAATAAATTTCGTCCAAAAGTTAAATGGCGCGAAATGAGCTGTTGACAATGAATTTTATTATAATTAAAAGTTGAAGACAAATTAATTGTTTCTATTATCCGACATTTTGTTTCAATTATCGTTTATTATGACGTAACAGTAAATTAAGATTATGTTAACAAACAATTCTAAGATTATGTAACAAACATGTACGGCCCAGTAATTTCCGGCACAGAGGCATAACACCTTAAGCCTCAGGAGTGGTAACGCATCTGCATATTGACTTTGGTCTTTGTGTGGGTGTCTACCTTCAGTGTGCCTGACTTTGGTCTTTGTGTGGGTGCTACCTGGTGTGTGCCTGCAGTCATCACTTAACATCAATGTGAACTGCATGCCTGCATGCCACTTCCATTCATTTAAAAAAAAAATGGACAAGTCTACCAAGACCTACAAACGAGAGTTCGATGAAGAAAAAAACTCAATAAAACATAAAAACGTACAACTGATAAATGCATGCATTCAAGCACACGTACAAACACCATAAATTAGTAATCATTAGTATTTATTAGTAGTTAGTTATGTCTCATGTATGGCGAGTAGAGGATTCGGATCCCGTGCTCCGGGATTCCGGGATCCCATGTTTTACTTTTAGCGTATTTGTGACAACATTGATTTTGATATTTTTAACTGTCTTTTTCTTACCACTTTCTATTACCAATACTATCCCGGGACTATCCCGGGATCCCGGGAATAACTGCAGATAATTCCGGGATTAGAAAAATTGACCGGGATTGAATCCTCTAATGGCGAGCCTGTTGACATCTCCGGGCACATTACCAAACTGAGGTAATGGAGAGCTTCAAAAAAAAGGGAAAAGTCCCAATAGAACTAGTTAGGGATTTTACATTTTCATCTCCGGTCCCCGACCCGAGAATCAAACCCAGGAGTGGCCTGTTACCACTAAACTAGAGTGTTCGTCTCTGTCTGTCTGTCTGTCTGTCCGTCC